>CM053793.1:348211234-349438734 GCA_028749045.1 Cupressus sempervirens
TAACCTTTTCAATTAGGGCTCCATTCTTTTCCATCATATCTACAACTACTACATCAAAGTCACTTGTGTTTTCATCTTCAAATAATTTAGTAGTATCAATCTCTTGGTAATGTGTGGCATTCTCTTTAATAGCTATCTCTTTTCTTCTTTTCAATGATCACTTCAAGTCATCTCTTACTTTATTAAGTTGATGTAGGGAAAGATGTACTTCAATCCTTTGGTTCTCAATAATCTTTCCCAACTTGTAGACTTCCATCTTCAAGATCTTTCCTCAAAGTTGCAAAGCTTTCCTTTCCAAAAAACAAGGCTTTGATACCAATTGTTAGAAATACAGTGGGAAAAGTAAACACTGAGAAAGGGGGGTGAATTAACAATTAAAACTTTAACCTCCAAATTATTCACCACACATCCATCTCACTATCTATGCATGTAAACTGAAATACAAAATTAAGAATATACATCCATAACTTGAAAGTAAACAACATTCAATACATGTATGACACAAGATTTTTGGCTACCTAGAGACCCTCTATAGAAAAGGTAAAAATGGGGTGGGGATGACACCCAAAAATCTCCACTATTGTATTAATAAAGTTAATCTAATGAAGGTTACAATGTTTGATCATGAAACATGATCTAACCTATGAAAGGTATGTCCTATTAGAAGTGTGACTGGTAAAAGAACTTTAACTTACAATGAAGCAAGCACTCTATTAAAGGATTTACAATAGTATATTAAGACTACTCTAGTAAGAGATTTAACTAATTCACCTATTAGATTGTCTTAGCAATGATCCTTTAGTTAGCACTCTACTACTATATAATAGATCACCTCTTTCCTAATGTGTACTTAATCCTCATTGATTTGATGTATCTCTTTTGTTTTGTAACCTTCTTTTCTCTATTCTACTCAAAGTAATTGTACAATGTATCTCAATTCACAATACCATAGTCACCATGAATGTTTTTTTTGTGTATAAAAACTTCTCTCTTTTCTCCTTCAACATTCATAAAAAGTTTAGGATATTTCCTCTAAAGAAGACCTAGGTAACTTAGGGTTAGGTATAAATCAATGATTGTGATTCACCCATATTTCTGCTTAATCCTTTCCTTTTTCTAATTGGATACATGAACTACATATAGATTCTCAATAGAGATTCATCCTTATCATCTAAGATCACAAAACAATCTTTAAGTTAGGACAAAAAAAATTTACATTATAGTTTGTCTCATTACAAACAACTATGTCAAAACTGCATTACTCGACACCTAAAGTCCCCGATGCTCAACATTAACTACAACTTCAATGTTGTAACTCAGCCTTTGAATGACTTGACATCCATTGATCACTTGACATCTGAATGACTCAACCCTTACTATCTACTTGGTACCTAAGTGACTCGACACTTACTAGTTACTTGGCATATACTAAATATCTCTCACTTGACATATACTATCTGGCAACTTATGCTTGACATGTATTACTAGTTCAACATGAACTAAGTAAATGACATAAGTATATTTTCACTCATATGTCAAAACCAATCTAATATTAAGACTAAACACCATTAATTATTTGGATTATGGGGAATTTGATGAGCTTTAATGGATAAAGATAGTTGTTAGTAGAATAAATGACTAATTCTTCTAGATTGATGACCATCTTGTGATGATTACCAAAGAATTAATTCATTTAGTGATAGGCTTGAAAATGTTAACCTCATACTAGTTGTGACCAACATGGTCCAAAAGGAAGATGAAGTAAACACTAGAATTAAGTGGCAAAAGTGTACCATGATCCTCATAGACATAAGACAACATAATGTAGGGGTCATTGCAAATATTTTTGATTATAAGATGCACTATAGAAATAGGTATAATTCAATTTCAACAGAGTAATCCAAACAACATAACAAATCATTGTTGAGAAAGAGCACTTTGATATCTATGAAATCCTTATACAACAACTATTAGAGAAATTGAGAAGGATTAAACATGATAAGTCACAACCTTCTAGATTTGAATCATTAATACCATATGCCCTTTTTACCTAATTCACAAATCCCTAACATGCATCCTTATGCATGGAGAGATGGTGTACCTATAGTAGCATTGATCATAGAGAATTATAAAATGTTGTACAAAGGTAATATTACCAGTTATACATTTGGTTTTTTCCAATGATCCCAAAAGGATATAAAGAAAAAACTTAGGATTCCTAAAGAATTTGTTCAAAAATATGCATAATCTATACTCTTTATCATTAAGACAAACTTTACTAGCATGGACATAGTAGAACCTATAAAATAATAGATCCATCCATTGGGTTAAAAGCTAGCTATGAAATTATTGAGAAATATAAAAATGTCATTATTGCATCACAAAGAAACCATAGTATGAAGATATGGGAACTTACAATGATAATTTTAGTCAAAGTAGAAGATATATATATATATATATATCTGTGTGTGTGTGTAGGTATGTATGTATGTATGTATGTATGTATATCTATGTATATATATATATATGTACATATGTATATATGTATATATATATGTATGTATATGTATATACATATATACATATATATATATATATATATATGTATATATGTATATACATATACATACATATATATATACATATACATACATATATATATACATATACATATACATATATATATACATATATACATACATATATATATATACATACACACACACACACACACACACACACACACACACACACACATATATATATAGAAAAAGAAGAGTAGAGAATCTTGTAGAAGGGATAGTAGAGAAGGAACATGACGCAGAGATGAGCATATTGAAGAAGAATTAATCCATCTCAAACTAGAAAAAAACCCCTACTTAGAGTTATACATTAAAATAACATACAAATTAAATAAACAATAGAGAAAAGGAGACCAGACTCTATGCAGCCATATCAATATAACTAGAAAATAAATCCCAACATGCCTGACTTTGTGGCCTTCTAGGTTACAACTATATACAAAGAGTTATAAAATCAAATACAAACTTGCATCTTTCCTTCTTCTCTAGGATCTTTTTATGAACTTCCCCATCTCATAATAAACTCATCTACCATCTCATAATGAATTCCTATATCAATCCAAGCTCCTTATATAGCTAGCTAAGCCACAACTCAACTAGTTAGGCATTTAATTACATTATAGGTCCTCCTTGGAAGAGTAAACCAAAAATATAGAAAATATGAATTAAAATTAATAACAGTCCATATTTAGGTCAACACATAATCCAAGAACATGGCCCTATATTAAAAAGATCCCATTTCCTCATACAAAACTATGGAAGATGAAAACTCCATACATTTCTGTAAAAACTATCTAAAAATTGATGCCCAAGGAAAATGGTGATATCTCCTAGCCCCAATTGAATTAGAACTTATCCTTTTATGTAATGGTATTAATTTAGGTATCCTACAACCCCTAAACTACACAAAGTCTTATTCATTAAATAGAGTTGTGCATCCATCTTGAAAATCATACACATGAACTATTGTGAAACTAGCAAAAAATTGATGCATTAGAAAAACATCCATATCTCCAAAACCATGATGAATTAGAACTTGTTCCTTTAATAATAGATATTAATATAGGTCCTCATCAAAACCTAAATTTTTAATCCTCTAAATCATTGTGAAATTAGTTACAGCACCCACAAAAGGTATGCAGAATACAAAAAAATATAGTTCCAGCAGCAATGCTACTTTACAAATAGAAATTATTTTTGGTTGATGTAAGATTTCTCCAAGACCCAAGATGTTCCTACATCAGACACCTAGGTTTAATAAGTAACTAATGTCCACATCAGTCACTACTCATATTTTGACCCAAATCATAAAGGTCCAACTCATCTTGTGTAATCCAAGAACTATCTTCAATTGGCTTGTCTTTCCACTGAACTAGATACTCCAAATAATATTTTCCTCTAGTACTTTTTCTTATCCTCATATTCAAAATTATTTCAATGCCATCAGCTTGCTTCTTAGGATAATCTAGTTTATCAACTACTTCATGATCTAATTCACGGTACTCATATATGTTTGCAATGTTGAATATAGGTGAAATATCCATATCCTCTGGTGATTCAATCTCAAAAGCATTGTCACTTCCGAACTTCTTCAAAATTTTACAAGGCCCAAACTTCTCCATTTTTAGCTTGTTGTAGGTTCCAACTAGAAATCTGTTCTTCTTCAAGTAAACCATTACTTCATCACCAACTTCAAATTATTTATGTCTTCTTTTCTAATCCACTCTTTCCTTATAGACTAGATTATTGTTATTCAAGTTATCTTTGACTTCTTGATGTAGTTTCCTCATAAAATCAGCAAATTCTTAAGCCTCAACACTCCTATTTGTTTCCATGCTCAAGTCTCTCAATTTTTTAGTTCCCATAGGATGAAATCTAGTAACAATCCCAAATGGTTTTTTATTATTACTTCTATTCACAATATTATTATATGAAAACTTTTCTTCTGCTAAAACAAAATCCCAATTAGAAGGCTTATCCCCAACCAAACATCTCAACAAGTTACCCAAGCTTCTATTCACAACATTAGTTTGTCCATTTATCTAAGGATGAAATGTAGAACTAAATTTCAACTCTATATTTAGCTTCTTCCAAAATGTCTTCAAAAAATAACCAGTGAACTTAGTATCTTTGTCTAAAATAATAGACTTAGACAAACCATGCAATCTTACGACTTCCTTGAAGAATAATTCAGCTACATATAAAACATCAAATGTTTTCTTACAAGGTATGAAATGGGCCATCTTTGAAAACCTATCAACCACAAAAAATATAGAATCATTACCCCTCTAAGTTATAGGTAATCCAAGAAAAAAGTTCATACTAATATCATCCCAAGGCTTATCAGGTATAGGCAAAGGTGAATATAATACCAAATTTTGACTAGTTCCTTTTGTTTTTTGACAAATTCTACAACTTCTTACCATTCTCTACACATCCTTATAAATATGCAGTCAAAAGGATCTCTCTAAAATTATTTTCACTATCTTATCAATCCTAAAATGTCTAGTAAGTCCACCACTGTGTTTCTCCTTCATTATGTTTTCTCTCATAGATCCTCTAGGTATACATAACTAAATTCCTTTAAACAACATGTCTTCTTGAATGAAATAATCAGCCCACTTATCACTCATTGTTTGTTCTTCACAATATTTCTAAGGTTCTACAAAATCAAGATCAGTCTCATATAAATTATTCAAATCATCAAAACCAAGTACCTCAACTCTCATCTCAATCAGCAGATTTCTTCTTCAACTCAAGGCATCAACAAATTTATTCAACTAAAATTTGAAATGGTCAGAGCTCTATTAGGTGAGAAACTAGAAGGAGGAACCTTAGTAGTAGGGACTTATCTTGGAGGGATAGAGAATCAAAAGGTGAGGATTTTGACAAGTTCTACAAGGTCTAATGGAACATTAGGAGAAAAGACAAACTTAGGGTTCTTGCTCATCAAGCTATGGGGATGAGAACACTCTTTTCACTCCTCTACTGACCTATCATGTCCTTAGAAGGGACCCAATGTAGGAAAAGAATTTTGCAAAGAATATGGATGAGAATGTAAATGTTTGTAGGATAGAGGATTAGACGTAGGAGAATTTGCTAGATGATCAAAGGAAGTGGTTTTCTTTTTTTGGGAGAAGTCCTAAAGAAAAATCATCCTTCCCTCCTAAAATCTTATTGGAAGAAAGGCGATTTTCAAATCTTTATCTTGAATTTGATAGTTGATTTCTCTCTCAACTATGGATTATACTCTAGTTGGGAAATTTATGGGGGCTAGGATTGATATTGATGCTTTAAGAAACATGATTGAAAGAAAATGGGTTATCTGAGGTCAATTTAACATAGCACCTATGGTGAATGGTTTCTTTTCCTTTATTTCTAGCTGTAAGGAAGATTTGAACATGGTGCTTTGTGGTGGACCTTGGTCATTTAGTAATAGTACTCTTAAAATAAAAAATGGGAACCAAATATGGATCTATATAATGCCTTCTTCCTTACTACTCTGGTATGGGTAAGACTTCTTGGTTCACCCTTGAAGTTTTGGAATGAAGATATTTTCAAAGGTATACTTGGCTCTTCAGGTGAACTTCTTGTTATTAAAAATGTAACAAAATAAAAAATTCAATGTGCTAGAATCTATGTGAAAGCTACTTATTTGAAGAACCTTCCCAAGAAGGTGGAATTGATTTCAAAACTTGGTAAAAGGATGCAAGAGATAATCTTTGAAGATCTTCCAAATGCTTGCTTTATCTATAAAAAATAAGGTCATTGGGAAAAAAATTGCCCTAACAAAAGCAAGAATCAACCTAAGTTAGCCAAAGTGGAGAAAATAAAAGATATAAATATCCAAAAAAAGGTATGGAAACCTAAAGAAAAAACTAAGAAGGTGACTAGGGATAAAGATATCCTTGAAAATCAGGATTCAATCATGCAAACAAATCTAGAAAATATCTCTCATGTGCAGAGTAAAGAGAATATTGTAGATCCTATGAATCAGTTGGTTATCTATCAAAAAAATGAATTAGAATGGGAAGACTCAGAAGAATTAGAAGAGATAGAGGAAGGTGAAATTCTTGAGGAAAGGAGTTAATCTCTAGCATTAGAGGAAACACAAATTACTAAATTCTAGTTTCAAGAGTCTCCCCTATGTCAAGAGTTTATCTCCTTTAGGAATTCCTTTGAAACCAAAGAAATGGATGGGAAATCTGAAAAGAAGGAACCTAAATAGAAATAGACTCAAGGAAAGAAAATAGAAAATAAATGTAATATTGTTTCTAAAGGAGTGGAGACTCGAAGCATTAAATTGGATTTGTTTCCAAAAATGAAGTTGAATGTTGGTACTCTAGAGAAATCTAGAAGGAAAACATCTAAAAAAACTAGAGAAAGTGAAAGTTTATCGAATATTTTTGATGGGAAACAAGCAACTATTCTAGATTTTACCCCTAAAAAATTATGATGAATATTATCACTTGGAATAGTAGAGGGTTGAATAGTATTCATAATTTAGATATTGTTTGAAATTTTGTTAGAGAGCATAAATTGGATATTTTAATGCTCCAAGAAACTAAA
This sequence comes from Cupressus sempervirens, assembly GCA_028749045.1. Classification (NCBI taxonomy): domain Eukaryota; kingdom Viridiplantae; phylum Streptophyta; class Pinopsida; order Cupressales; family Cupressaceae; genus Cupressus; species Cupressus sempervirens. The sequence continues at coordinate 348,218,386 of CM053793.1, forward strand.
ATGGATAAAGAGAAGGTTGAAATGCTTAAACCTTTTAATAATTAGTACATAATGGCTAGTAGGTCAGAAGGAGCATCTAGGGGAACAATGATTTTGTGGAAGTGATCTTTGTTCTTAGCTACCTTGTTGAATGCTAATTAACATTTTATGGTGATCAAAATTAAGATTATTGCCCAGAATAATGATTGGTATATTGTCAATATGTATGCAACTAACATCAAGAGTGCAAGAAAAAAGATGTAGGATATTTTTTCTAACATAAAGAGTAATGATTACTATGGTAGATGGATTTTTTTGGGGGTTTTTAATGTATTTCTTTATGAACATGAAAAAAAGGGGAAATGCCAATCAGTTGGATGGTAGGTTGGATTTTATGGATTTTATTAACAAGGAAGGCTTAATGGATTTAGATATTCATGGTATTGAGTTCACATGGAGTAACAAAAGGATAGGTGATGAATGTATCCAAGCTCAGTTGGATATAGTTCTTATTTCTCTTGATTGGACTAAAGATTTTGTGTGTAATCTTAAGGCTATTCAGAAAATTGGTTCAGACCATTTTCCTCTAATTTTTACTATAGAGACTATCCATAATAGAAAGAATTTTCCCTTTAGATTTTAGAAAATATGGTTGTAGTATCCATAGTTTGAAGATTAGTTGGCTAAATGGTGGAGCATTAATATTGAAGGAACTGCTCTTTTTTAGGTGGTTTTTAAACTCAAAAATGTCAAAAAGAAAAAGAAAATTTGGAATAAAAGATGTTTTGATAACATTTGTGAAAAAAATATCTAAAATCAAATAGGATTTGCAATTAATCCAAGATAGGATTCAAAGGGAAGCGTACTCTTTGGATATAGTGATGGAAGAAAATGAGAAGATGGTGGAGTGTGAGGCCTCACACGATCCGTCATACTATAGATGACATATTTACATTATGATACTCCTAATTTGATGTTTTGATATACTTTCAAGACTATAGGGTTATGTTATTTTGATATCTACATTTTGATGTTCCACACTTACATCTGCACATTAAAACCTAAATGATATAATTAAGGATTTCATTCATGTTCTAACCTTTTTTCAATTGCTTTGATAGAAGCTGAATTTTAGAAATTGCTTGTAATGTGAAATTATAATGTTTAAGTGGGGTATGTCACTTGCATTTTGATATTTAGGTTTGGATATTTTGACATTTTTTGAGACTTAGAAGGACAAAGGGTTATTTTATCTATTGATTTTGAAATTTATAGTATTGTTCTGTATCTATGATATGTACGATGAGCTATGACAACTATTTTTCATGATATGATGCATAAAAATATAGAAGATTAATTTGGATGACACCTTGGACAAGTCTAAGAGAAGAGATATACAATTAAATGATTTAGAAGTCATTCTAGATCACATGGAATAGTTTCAACTAAGGTGAAATCCTAAAAAGTATGCATTTGGAGTCACCTCTAGAAAATTACTAGGATTCATTATTTTAGAAAAAGGGATAGAGGTGGACCTTGAAAAGGTTCAAGCAATCATGGATATGCCACCTCCTAAAAACATTAGTCAAATGAGGAGCCTTCAAGAGCATCTTCAATATATAAGGAGGTTTATTTCACAGTTAGCAGATAGATCTCAACTTTTTAATAGGAACTTACATAAAGGAGTCAAATGTAAATGGAATGACGAATGTCAAAAGAGCATGGATTAGATCAAGAAATATTTGGAAAATCCTCCTAGTTTAATGCCTCTTATCCTAGGGAAACCACTTATCCTATACATTTCAACTATAAAATCTACCTTGGGCTCATTATTAGCTCAACTTGATGAACATGGGAAAGAAAGAGAAATATATTACATTAGTTGTGCTCTTGTTTTATATGAGGTTAATTACACTAGTATTGAGAAAGCTTGCCTCATAGTTGTGTTTTCTTCCCAAAAGTTGTGACATTATAAGCTTTCACACAATATACACCTCATAACAAAAATAGATCCACTCAAGTACTTACTAAGTAAGGCTACCCTCATAGATAGACTTGTTAAATAGATGATGATCCTTTCAAAGTTTGACATAGAGTACATTGAGTGTAAAGAAATCAAAGGACAAGCCATAGTAGATCAATTGGCTGATTTCCCACTACAAGATGATGCACCTATTCAAGTTGATTTTCTAGATGAGCATCTCATATATACGACTAAAAGAACATGGAAGATGTTATTTGATGGGTCCTTTATGCAAAATGGTTTAGGAGCTAGTGTGTTATTTGTTTCTCCTCATGGGTACATAATTCCTAAATCTTACAAGTTAGTATTTCCGTGTACAAACAAAATTGTTGAATATGAAGCTTTAACAAATGGACTTAAGATGGCCATAGAATGGAGAATTACGGAGTTACACATCTATGGAGATTCACAGTTGATAATCAACCAAGTTAATGATGATTGTCTAACAAAAAATGAGAAATTGGTTGATTCCTTGAGACTCTACTTCACATTTTTCTTATTTTAGCAAATCTATCAAATAGAAAATAAGGTAGCTGATGCTATGGCTACACTTGCTTCACTTCTTCAATTAGAGAAACATGAATCAAGATTTGAATTCCTAGTGGAAGAGCTACATCACCCTATCTATGATTCTCAAGAAAGTTATGTTATATGTATCCTTGTTGGTCATGAGTCATCCAATTATAGTGTCATTTACTCATACCTTTGTAATCGAATTATACCTAAAATTGTTAACTAATTTAAACATAGAAATCTTATTCAAAACACCTCTCACCATTCCCTTATATCTGGTGATTTGTATAGGAAAGGTTTAGATGGAACACTTCTTAGATGCTTAGAAAAGGAAGAATCTGATCAAGTGTTAGTTGACATCCATGAGGGTATCTGTGGGGGGCATTCTAATGGTCTTTCCATGGCTTGAAGATTTCTTAGGGTGGGATACTATTGGCCCACAATGTAGACTGATGTAGTAGCTTTTGCAAAATCATGTGAAAAGTGTCAAAAACATGGTAACCTAATACATGCTCTAGGTAGGGAGCTCATTCCTTCTATTTCTCATTAGTTGTTTTAGTTTTGGGCCTTTGATCTTGTTGGGTAGATTCTTCCCAACTCATCATGTGGACACAAGTTTATAATCACTGCCACTAATTATTTCACTAAATGGGTAGAAGTTGTCCCACTTTCTATTGCCTCAGGTAAGATAGTTTCTCTATTTATTTTGAATCATATTATCTATAGATATGGAGTGCCATTTGAGATTATCACTGAAAATGGAGGTTAGTTTAAAAATAAGGACCTTAAACAACTCTATAAGAAGTTCAAGATAAAACAACATTGGTCCTCTATTTATTTCCTGTAAGGAAATGGTCAAGTAGAAGCATAAAAAAAAACAATTCTTAAAATCTTACATAGAACAATTCATAAGAATGGTAGAGATTGGCACTTATAGATAGATAAATCCATATTTATGGGCCTATACAATGAGTATTTGCACTCCTATTGGGGCTACTCCTTTTGCCCTTACATATGGTGCTAAAGCAGTATTACCTTTAGAGGTTGAGATTCCTTCACTTAGAGTTTCTCTCAAAGGTCTAGTCACAAATGAAGATTATAGCACCATGATGAGACTTCAAGAGTTAGAACTTCTAGATGAGAAGCATCAAGCATCATTTGACCATATAAGAGTTTATCAAAAGTGCATGCCAAAAGCATTCAACAAAAAGGTTCACCCTAGAGAATTCTAGGTGGGAGATCTTGTCTTGTGTGAAAATCCTAAGAATCGTTAGAATAGAGATCAAAAGGGTAAGTTTGAACCTAATTGGCTTGGACCTTATATTATTATAGTAGCTTTTGGGTCTGGTGTCTATTTACTATCTACAATAGAGGGAGAGCAACTCCATGATCCTATCAATGTCTTGCACCCAAAGAAGTTCTATCCATGATGGTCATTTTGTCTAGGGGCATTGTGTATTATTTGTACATATTTATTGATCTTGAAAAAATACAAAAAAAATGATATATTTCAAAAATCTAAAAAAATGAGATATTGCAAAAATTCTAAAAATTGGAAAATGTCTTGAAAAAAAAAGATCATCTTAGTAATAAGTGCTTTGATGTATGTCCAAAAAAAGTTATGCATTCCAAAAATACAAGGAAAATTCAAAAAATTTAAGAAATTAAATATACATCAACTTATACTTAAACGATATATTTTAAACCTCGAAGAATGAACTACAAAAAAAAAAAAAAAAAAGAATTCAAAATGCACCACCAAGGGATTGAATAACACCTAAGAGGGTACCCCAAACCATCCCTAAAAAGTTTGGATCAGACCCAAAAGTGCCCGCTGCCCACCCATGCAGGTTTCATAAAATTCGTGCAACACTATATCAACACTGTGCGATACTTCACTAGTGTCATACAACATTTCTCCAAAAGGAGGGTGACACAATCAAGGTTCGAGAGATAATTCTCAAAAGGGCGTGTGATACTAGAAGTGTATCATACAACATTTCTTCTGAGGAGGTGCAATACTTTCTAGTGTCATACAATATTTCTTTAAGAGGCATGTGATACTTTCTAGTGTTGCATGACACAGTTTCTATGGGCGTGCAATACACTTTTATGTCGCACCATGCTGACAAAGTGTCACCCAAAGAAACACAAGAATAGCTAAAGAGAACACAAAAAGGAAAAATAGAGTATAAAACCTCCACACCAGGGAGTACTGGATCCAAATCTTGAGGCATGAACACTCAAACTATAACTAAATAATTAAAAGATGGAAAGCTGAAATCTAACCATCTATCAAACAATGAAGGGAAAGTACAAAAAAGGAAAACATCACAATGAGAAAAACAACCACTAAGCACGTAGTTCCTCCCAACTGTCAATGGAATCATAAGACCATCATGGGTCCTAGCCATCCCCCTATGCATAACGTCCCAACCCACCAATCAGATCGTCAGTGCTATCGTAATAGGACGTCACTATTGAACATGCTACAACAATCATAAGGAAATCTAACATGCTAGAAGTAGTAAAGTGTGAGATAACATCATCTAACATATGCTATTCATTCTCATAAAGAAATGCATCAAAATAACATCATCTACACATGATAAACAAGCATCCCAATCAAAGAATAAATCACAAGGAAGCATACTCCAAAGATCGAAGTACCAAGTGAAAATATCTAGCAGTGATTGTACTAAGCTTAAGACCATCTCTGTACAATAGTCCCTAGTAGTGGTGAAGGTAGCTACTGTATATGAGAAAATGTTAGTATGCTAATAGAAACCAAATTTAAATAAAGCTTCTACAAACTAAACAAAATTCATAAACTTCAAGATAGACTAAGATGAGCTCTTAATTGAGAATATGAGCCATTAATGGGCTCTCTCAATAAGAAGCTCTCTTGTTGAGTAGCTTTGTCTAAATAGATAGGATGTATGCTCAAGCTTTATGCTTCAAAAAGGGCTTCAATGGATGATTGTGGATTTTTGGTGTGGATAGATGGCTTGAGTATGGATTTGGCTCTCAAAATAGCATTATAACTTTACTTCATGGATTGTGTTATTTTGCAAAGGGGAAGGATCCAATTTATAGGCAAGAGGCTTGAGGGATTGAGGGCTAAGATGCAAGGATGGGAAAAAGCTTATGGAAGGCTCAGATTGCATGAGAGGAGAGCACATGGATTGTGCTTCCTTATAGCCAATCAAGGAGTGACACATGTCACATGGTGAGAGGATGGAGGAAAGGGGAAGGATGAGTCAACAAAAGAGGCTCAAGAGATAAAATCTTCATAAAGACCCTCATAATGACTTGTAAGAGCAATAAAAGGGCTTGTAAGAGTCATTTATGACCTAGTGGACTTCATAAAGTTTTATGGTTGAGATATTTTGAGGGTGATGAGAGCAAATTCGACTTGGACTTGATTAGAAATGTTTTAAGCTTGTTTAGGCTTGTGCAAATGATTAGAGGATGGATTAGGATGGTTTAGGATTAGCTTAAGGATAGGCAAGTGGATGGCATTTAATGAGGGTGGGTGAAGGAAGAGATATTTGTTAACTTTGGCTTGGGTTAGTAAGTTTTAACCCATGTTTAGGGAATGTGACAAGGTTAGGAGGGGATTAGGATTAGGTTTAAAGACATCTTCTAGAAGAGTCTAGATTTTGGATGAGGATAAAGACTTTCTAGAATAGTCTAGAATTTCCTAGGATGAGGATGAAGACTTTCTAGAAGAGTCTAGAACTTCTTAGGGTGAGGATAAATTAGATTTTTAGGAAATAAATAAAGTTTTATTTATTTCAAGGGTTTGGGTTGAGGAGATATTTATTAAAACTTTTTTAATAAACATGAGGATTAATATTTAATTTTAATTAAATATTTTGAGTTGGGGTTAGGGGTAGGAAATGATGAGATTAGCCTTTAATCGAAATTAAAGAAGGATTAGAAGATTTTGGAAGAGGTTATTGGTCATAAGGAAATTGGCCAATTTTTGGGCAAAAAATAAATTTTTTATTTATTTTAGGATTTTTGGTCAATTTATTAATTAAATAATTAATAAATAAGAAAATAATGTTTAAATAAGATTTAAACATTTTTGGGAGGGATTTCTTAATTAAATATTTTTAATTAAGATAAAGGGATTTAATGGCATAAAAATTAATTAATTAATTAAATAATTAATTAATTAATAAATGATGATGTCATCAGGACTTTTTCAGAAAATAAACATACTTTATTTTCTAAAGATTTTTAGGTGTCTACATTTTGCCCCTCTTTGATGTGATGCCGCAAGTGGCATGGCATCAAAGATAAGAAAATAAGATGCCCAAGGCTAGAGCAGAAGAGGAGAGAATGGACTGTGAGATGCCCCCTCAAGAAGGCAGCGGGGAGAGAAAGCGAGGCTCGATGGCTTCTTGAAAAGTACAAGAATCTGGGATGAGCAAGGAGACTCAGATTGGCAAAGAGAAGGGGCTGAATTAGCTCAAACTCTCACTATGGGAGAATGATAAAGGAAAATCAGATGCACAAGAGGAAGCAAGCTTAAGACTTTAGGGAAGGTGGAGGATGAAGGAGCAGAGCGCTATAAAAAGGAATCCAGGATAGGGAGGTGGATGAGGGGATTATAAAGCTGATGGAACAGGATTTCAAAGAGTTAGATTGGTGGAAGATGGGTTTCGGAGATCCCTAGGACTAGGATTGTGGATCTCGAAAGATGAGGCTTGGTGGGTTGATTTGGATTGGTGGATCCCTAAGACTAGGATTGTGGATCCCTAAAGCTAAGAGTGATGAGTGATTCAAAGAGATACTGATGCATCAGCTGGGGTAGGAGAGACGGATGCTGGATATGGATGGGGGATAATGGAGATGAAGGAAACCCATTGAAGCTTTTTGAGCGGGGGGATACTTCAAAGAGAAGTACCACCATGTAGTTGAGCACTAGATTTGCTATAGGACTGTTGGTTAATTGCCAAGGTTACCAAGAACATCAAGGCCTTTTCACCAACCATCCAGAGGACTGACAAACTAACCCAAAACAAACACACAAGGATTGCCCCAACATCACACATGAATCCTAGAGGAAGCAGCGTGGAAACGACACTGGAGAACCCACAAGCAGAAAAGAAAAACAAACGAAAGACCTGATCAAGACCTTACACTCTAATTGCCCCATTCGCAGCATACCATGATATGGAAGATCGTGGCAACCTTGAGGAGGGAACAAGGAGATTGCTTGGAAAAGATACTTCAAGACCCAAAAGGGAAGATCCCAAATCAAAAGAAAGTGAAAATCCAAAAGAGAGCCGTTTGCCAACGAGATGGGTAGGACAAGGCACTAACGGACCAAGATCAGACATGAGGAAAGCTATATCCTGCAAGGACCTATTGGAGAGCACCGAAGCTGGTGGATTTGGATGAGTGATGCATCTGGCAAGCTGAACTAAGAAAGATAACACTTTAGTGACAGGAAATCTAGCTAAAGGATGCATTGGAATAGCTAACCAAGATGTGTGATGGGTGCAAGATGCTGATCAAGGACAAACTGACATGAACGCTGGATAGATACAATGGTACTAAGTTAAAGAGGATGTACAAGCTGATGGACCAAGATATGTTACAAATGTACAAGTTTGTTCATGTTTTGGTTTTTGTGAGATGGAAATGTTTGTGAAGGATGGGATGTCTATAATAGGTGATAGGTGGATAGGTAGATAGTTTGTGAAAAGATTAAGTGAAAATGGGGTTTTGTTTGTGCACGTGATAGTATACAAGCTAGGATACAAGATTATTTATAGGTTGGAATATGGTACAAACCTTGGACAAGATTCGGATAGACAAGGTATGGTACAAGATTTACAAGGTATAATACAAGCTTTGGTACAAGATTTACAAGCTGTACAGGAGGTATTTACAAGCTTCATCAGATTTTGGATATTTGGTTGGAACACCAAGGGAACAAGCAAGTGTGTCTTATGGGATGGTGGGTAAATGGATGAGGGATAGGATAGTGATAGATAATGGATTAGTCTTTAGTACACAAGGTGCCTGAATTACCAGGTTTTCACCAAGGTACCTATCCAAGGCGCTTGAATTGCCAAGTTTTCACCATTGGACGCTTATTTCTTTTTACTATTTTTTTTTTTTTTTTTTTTTTTTTTTTTTTTTTTTTTTTTTTGTATTTTTCAAAAGCTAGGTATACCAAGGATCTTCAAGCATAGAACTTCTTGAGATGAATGATGTTAGTAGGATCATTCAAGAGTTCTCCTTCCGGTGTAGATAGCTGATAGGCTCCGGAGCCAAAGGAAGCAGTGACAACATAAGGACCAAGCCATGTAGGTTCAAACTTGCCTTTCTTTTCTCGATCTGCTTGGACTTTCATGTTTTCTTTAAGGACCATGTCACCTGGCTGAAAGTGTCGTGGAAGCACCTTCTTGTTGAAATTCCTTTTGAGACGAGTTTGATAGACTGTGAGATGATTATAGGCTTGTTGTCGCTTCTCGTCTAAGAGATCTAGCTGGGTGAGCCGAGCTACTCTATATTCTTCATCTGATATTTGCCCTTGCAAAGATATGCGCAAGGAGGGAAGTTCAACCTCTATAGGTAGTACCGCTTCGGCACCATAGACTAGGGAGTATGGAGTTGTGCCTGTGGATGTACGGAAGGAAGTTCGATAGGCCCATAGGGCTGGATTTATTTGTAGGTGCCAATCACGGCCGGAATCATTGACAACTTTCTTTAGAATTTTGAGGAGGGTTTTGTTAGTTGCCTCTGCCTGGCCGTTACCTTGTGGGAAATATGGGCTAGAAAAGCGGTGATGGATGTGAAGGGAAGTGCATAATTCTTCCATGTTGAGATTTTCAAAGTTACCTCCGTGGTCGGTGAAGATGGTGGATGGGATGCCGAAGCGGAAAACAATGTGGTACAAGATGAACTTGGAGACCTGAACTCCTGTAGCTGAGACTAGGGGGACTGCTTCCACCCATTTAGTGAAATAGTCTGTAGCTGTTATTATCCATTTATGTCCATCAGATGAGAGGGGTGTGATAATTCCAACTAGATCAAGGCCCCAACAAGCGAAAGGCCAAGGTGGTGCAATAGGCTGTAGATCCTGTGCTGGAGCGTGCACAAGATTTGCATGCTGCTGACATGGGAGACACTTTCTGACAAAGTCACAGGAGTCTTCTTCAATGGTAGGCCAATAGTAGCCTGCTCTAAGGATTTGTCATGCTAGGACAATACCACTCATGTGGGCACCGCAAAGTCCAGAGTGTACTTCCTTTAACACCATCGCGGCCTCATTTTGGTCTAAACATCGAGAGAGAGTATCGTGATAACCCCGACAATATAGGGTATTGGCTATGATAACATAGCGGGATGATTTTCGGATGAGGTTCTGGCGTTGGGTACGTGTGAGGTGAGGGGATATGATACCATCATTAAGGTAAGCGTGAATCTCATGGTACCAAGGGGATTGGGGACCAACCAAGATACAAACATGGTTTGAATCCTCATTCGCATAGGCGGGTGTGAGGAGTTGCTCCACTAAAAACTCATACTGTGTAGCTGCTTGGGGAATTTCCAAGAGTGAGCCTATAGTAGCCATAGCATCTGCTGCTTTGTTCTGTATTCGAGGCACTTGTGTAAACTGAAGCTTTGTAAAATGTTGGGTTAGCTTATCAACTAGCTCTTTGTAGGGTAATAGATTTTCATCTTTGGTTTGATATTCATTTAGGGCTTGCTTGATGATGAGCTGAGAATCGCCAAAGATTTGTAGCTCAACAATGTTCCATTCTGCAGCTATCTTTAATCCTGCTATGAGGGCCTCATATTCAGCTATATTGTTGGTGCTAGGGAATCGTAGCTTGAAGGCTTTTGGAATGTAATCTCCTTGAGGTGTGACCAACAATATTCCTGCCCCTGATCCATGAGATGTGTATGATCCATCAAAATAAAGTTTCCATGGGGGTTGTTCTTCAATTAGACAGATATGCTCATCTGGAAATTCTGTGATCAACGGATAAGCATCTATTAGAGGTGCATCAGCTAGGTGATCTGCTATAGCTTGCCCTTTGATTGCCTTTCTATCCACATACTGGATGTCAAATTCACTAAGGAGCATAACCCATTTGGCCAAACGGCCTGTAAGTGCTGTTCTAGAGAGCATATACTTGAGAGGGTCAATCTTGGAGACTAGTTGGATGGTATGACTTAGCATGTAATGGCGAAGCTTTTGAGTTGAGAAAACAACTGCCAAACAAGCTTTTTCCATAGGAGTGTAATTGAGTTCATAACCAACTAGGGTTCTACTGATGTAGTAGATGGCTCTTTCTCTGTTGTAGTCATCAAGCTATGCTAGAAGTGCCCCTAGAGCAGTAGGTGTTGCTGATATGTACAAAATTAGGGGACGACCAGGAATTGGTGGAACCAAGATAGGGGGATTGATGAGATATTGCTTGAGATGGTCGAAGCTGCGCTGACATAAAGGATCCCACTTGAAGTTCTCATCCTTCTTCAGTAAATGTGAAAATGGTGTACACTTATCTGCAAGCTGGGAGATGAAGCGCCGAACAGATTGGAGCTTTCCTTGAAGAGAGCGAAGCTGTCGCAGTGTCTGGGGAGGAGGCATGTCTAAGATAGCCTTGACCTTCTTGGGGTCGATCTCTATACCTCGTTTAGAAACTATGAAGCCTAGAAGCTTGCCAGATGTGACCCCAAAGACACATTTCTTGGGATTCAGCATGAGATGATATTTGGCTAACCTATCAAAGACTTTCTCCAGGTCAGCAAGATGATCCATGAAGGTATGAGACTTGACCAAGATATCATCCACATAATCCTCCAAAATGCTATGGATGAGATCATGAAAAATGGCTGTCATAGCTCTTTGATAGGTAGCCCCAGCATTCTTTAGGCCAAAAGGCATCATGTTGTAGCAAAAGGTTCCCCAAGGGGTAGTGAATGCTGTCTTATGCTGATCCTCTTCTGCAATCTTGATTTGATTATACCCAGAAAATCCATCCATGAGGGACAAAATTTCATGTCCAGCTGTAAGATCTACAATCATATCTATGTTGGGCAAGGGAAAATCATCTTTTGGACAAGCTTTGTTAAGATCTCTAAAATCAGTGCAGATTCTGATGTCACCGGAAGGTTTAGTGACAGGGACCATGTTGGAGATCCACTCTGAGTAGTCGATAGGTTGGATAACCTTAGCAGCTAACATTCTTTCTAATTCAGCTTTGACCAATAATGCCACCTTGGGGTGCATTTTTCTAAGCTTTTGTCTGACGGGCTTGATCTTTGGATCAACTGCAAGATGATGAACTACAAGCTTTGGATCAAGTCCTGGCATGTCCTGATATGACCATGCAAATCGGCCAATATTCTCTCTTAAGACCTCAAAGAGGAGGTCAGCTTGGTCTTGTGATAGGGATGCAGCAATGTGAACAAGTCTGGGGATCTCTGAAGAACCAATGTTGACTTCTCGAGTATCCTCAATTAGAATAGAAGACACCTCTGGTCGATTATCTTGAGGAGGCAATGCTAAATCCTCATGTTCTTCTTGTGGCTCTGGATTTTCTTGCTGAGGGGTTCTCTTCGTTGCCTTAGCTAGTCTCAGATTCACCTTAGTTCCAGTTTTGGGTGTATCGGAACTAGGTTGGGGATTTTCTCCAAAATACCCCTTGGGATCTAGCTTGTAGATATAGGCAGAATCTGGCTTTGTTTTCTTGTGAGGAGTTTCAGCTCCCATGAATCTTAGAAGTGCCTCCTCTGATGCGAACTCATCAATGTGTATGACACTTGGTTGGTCCCAATCTATGAGTTGTGGATGGGCGAGTGGTAGGTCAATGAGGTGGATGGATAGTTCTTGGAGAACAGAGTCTCCAAGGGAGATTTGGTCTAGGATATCGTCGTAGGCTCTCTTTTCAACTTCCTCAGGAATGTCTTCGATTTTGACAAGGTTGCGGTGAATGTTCGAAAAAGCATGACCGTTCTCATTGGTGCCCCCAGTTGTGGGTATGCCAAAGCCAAGACCTGACTTCGATTCCCACTTATGTGCATCGATGGGGTACTGCATGCCTCTTTCTTCTGGTCCTAGACCACCACCTTGATAGTTCCATTTGTCAGTGATGAGCTTATGTTCTTGGGGATACTTTTGGCTGAAGTGATCAAGGCGTGCTTGATTTCTTTGAGGTGCATCCTTATGTAACCATTTGTTGATATCTGGAGTGAGCTCCTCATGAAGAGGGATTTTCGAGGATATAAAGGTTGTTGGGCCAAACTGTTTGTATCGAGGAGGTGGAACCTCCTTAGCTTTGTGATATGTCGGTCGTCCATGGGCATGTGGATCAAGTGGGAGTGCCCCAATAGCAAATGCATCTGACAGACTATACTCTCCACAACCTTTGTTATTGATCTTCACGGTAGACAGGGTAGAGGCGAGGATGGTTTCTGGGTCATTATAAGTGTGGGATGAGCTGGCGATGGATGTGCCGATATCAATTCCAGGGCAATGGTTTGTATATGAAGCTTCAACTGCATTGCAGTAAGCAAAGGGTTCTGGATCGGCATGGATGGTTACCTCAGTGCCCTGATGCGGAAATTTGACGCACTGATGGTAAGTGGATGGAACAGCTTTCATGGCATGAATCCATGGGCGACCAAGGAGGATGTTAAATGGTAGGTTTAGATCAATAACATGGCAGAGTGTCTCTTGGATGACTGGCCCAACCTTGATTGGCAGCAAAATAGTTCCTTCTGTGGTTCTTTCCAAGTTGTCATAAGCTTTGATGGTGATAACCTCACTGATGATATCTGCCTCAGTATACCCAGCTTGTTTTATGAATTTTAGGGTGCAAATATTCAAGGCTGATCCATTATCTATCATTACTCTTTTCACAGCAAAGTTGGATACCATGATGGCTATGCGAAGCGGAAGGGTGTGATCTGGCTCGACCACGGGTATGTCGATGGGTTTGAATGATAGGGCACATGAGGATGAGAGGTGTCCAACAAGATTACGAAAATCAGTAGCATTGATATCAGAAGGGACACGGGATTCTATGAGAGCACTGTCAAGGATGTTCTTGTACACAGGACTAGTGCGAAGAAGGTCTAAAATGGAGATTTGGGCTGGCATGTTCCCAAGGTGTTCCAAGATATTGTACTGGCTTTTTGATGGAGCTGATGGTGTTGGTGTAACAGGTGGGCCTGCGATGTTAAATCGTGCTCTTCGAGTGGTGACTGCACACTCATTGTTTGGTCCTTGGATATTGATAACATTGATGGAAGGCCCTTTCTCAGATATACAACCTATAAGGCTACCATAGTCTATATAGGATGAAGTGTGGTCATTGTTCTTCGCATGCTGTTGGTTTGGCTGACGGTTGTTGGTGTTGTTGTTGTTGGTTTGGATAGGTGCTTTTCCAAGATTTTGGTTGTGGTGTGGAGGAAAAGCATTTTGATAGATCTGTAAGCCGACATTAGGAGAGGTTTGGGCACCAACAGTGATTTCCTTCCGATCAATGAGGTCCTGCACATAGTCTTTCATTTTCATGCATCTGAGGGTAGTGTGACCTTTTACCCTATGAAATTTGCAGTACTCATTATCTTTGTACCATGCAGCTTTGGATTGGCTTGGGTCAATTTGCTGGGTAGGAGGAAATTTGATGAGGTTTTCCTTGACTAATTTCTCAAAAATGACATCCAATGGCTCACCAAGGGGTGTATAGTTTCTAGGTGTAGGTTGGAATCTAGGCTTTTGTCCTGCAGCTACATTGATAGCATTAGCTTGATTGCTAGACCCTTGGAAGTTGGGTCTTGGATTGTGGTTTTGATAGCTTTGGTTATTCTGTTGTTGGTAGTTGATAGCTTGTTGATTTTTTGGTTGATATGGTGGGTTGGACTGGTTGTGAGAAGGACCAACAATATTCACATGTCTGGTGTCAGTGACGCCATCTGTTGCAACGTGCTTGTTTTGGTTCCAATACCTAGACTTGTCATTGGAATGTGATTGATTTTGGTTGGCTTCCTTGTAAAGCTTGACCACACCATCTTTAATGAGTCCTTGCTCAAGGATCATTCCTTTCTCTTTGATATCTTTGTAGGTTTGCAAACAATTCATGGTCATGTGGTGAGCCAAGCTAGGATGGGCATTATCAATAAACATTTTCACCACATGGCGTTCTGGCAATGTGCAGGATATGCGGGTGGTAAGGGTTTGCCATCTTTGCAGGTATTCGGCAAGGCTTTCTCCACCTTTTTGCTTGGTGTGGACAAGATCAACTATTGATAGCTCTGTTTCAACCAGATGGGCATATTGGGCTACAAATGCCTCAGACAATTCAACAAAGTTTTTAATTGTGCCATAGGGGATTCTATAAAACCATTCAAGAGCTGGTCCAGCCAAGCTTTTGGGAAAAAGGCGCAAGAGGAAGACATCATTGTATGCTACATCCTGGCAGTGCATGTAAAATTCTTTGATATGTGTGACAGGGTCTCCTTTTCCTCTGAATTTGTCAAATTTGGGTACCTCAAAGTGTTTGGGAAATGGTGTCATGGTAATGGCTCTATCGAATGGGTAAGGACACACATTCTCAAACTTGAATGTCTTCGAATCATTCCCTTCTTGGATGGCTTTCAGAGCTATCTTCATTTGCTCCCATTCTGAATTGATAGGTGATGGCTGGGGTGCCCCCAATGTAGGAGTGCCTTGAGGTAGGTATGTGCTGGATGGGGCCACTGAATATGGATGGCTATGAGGGATTTGCTGATAGGGATTGTACATTATTTGGGCAGCTGCATGGTGGATGACAGGTTGCTGAGGGGGAGGTGGCGCATATTGCTGCATGTGTTGCGAGACTTGCTGTTGATATGGGATTTGAGGTTGGGATTGAGGAACATAAGCTGGCTGTGGGATAAATGGATTGCTTTGTGGAGGTAAGGTATAAGATGGTTGAGAGGCTTGGGGAAAGGATCGGGGGGCTTGTGGGGTTTGACCAATATATGTGGGTTGTGCCCCCATTTGGGATGGTATCTGCAAATAATTGGTGGTTGGCTGGGGTGGTGGATTACCTCCTAGAAGTGGCATTGAAAAGTAGTTGGTAATTGGAGGTAATGGATTAGTTGGTGGTGGAGGTGGTGGGAATTGAAAGCTTGGGAATGGAACTGATGGGGTTTGATAGCTTTGTGGTTGAATTTGGAAGCTTGGTAGAGTGGTGGCAGGGGCTGGGGTCACTTGGGAGTTTGGTAGAAAATTGGTAGTAGCTTGTGGGATTTGATAGCTTTGTGGAGTGAGGGTAGTAGCTTGTAGATTTGTGGCTAATGGTATTGAGCTCCCAAGACCTAATGGAAATGATGGGATTGTGCTTTGGGCTGTGGTGAACAAGCTGGGGGTGATGAAAGGTTGATTACTTGGCCCCATGGGTGGCATCCCTGTTGTATATTGCTGAGGTTGGCCAAAGATGCTAGCGCTGATTTGTGAGATGGGTGGATTTGGAAGGCTGGGTTGGGGAGCAGCAGCAGCAATAGTGAAGGGGGTGAACGGTGAGCTGTTTTTGGTAAAGGGGGTTTGGAGCGAAGAGGTATGAACCAAGGATGGAGTGGTGGTGGATGGGTTGGCTTGCGGCATGGAGATTTCAACTTGGGTGGATGATGGTATGTTTGGGTCTGTTGGATCATATGGATTGGCTGGAGGCTCTTCTTTTGGCATATATTGAGGATAATTTGGATCATAAGAGCCTATGGGTGGTGGTAGCTACCCAAACAATGGGTGAGATGGATCTGATAATGGAGGGGGTCTTCCAAAGTCAAAGGTTCCTACATTTTCCCTTCGAAAATTAGCCATGATTGTCTCTTTGTTCTTGTCTATAATGGCATTTACCAATACTACATTTCCTGGTTGGTTCATGAAAGCTTCAATGTCAGTACATGATGGCATAGCTTTCTCTGGGCTGAAGGATGGCTGAGTGCTCAAGGGGGGTGAGGTTGTTCGATCCAAATGATAGGGCTCCATTGTTTCTTTCTTCTTGGCTAAGCGAGTGACGGGTGGCATGAAAAATGCTCCTAGGGATGAGATGCAATAATGCTGATGGATGCAAAAGGGGGAAGGCTTCTCTATTCAAATGATTTCCTTGGTTAAGGCAAAGCTATATGACAAAACCTAAGGAGGATTGGGTTGGAGATTCTAACTTCAAAGATATGTTGCCAAAGCACGAAAGGTCTGCTTTCCTATGTGCAAGCTTGGTGGTGATTGTGTCAACTTAAGGATAGACTGATGATCCTTTAGGAAGAACATGAGATTGACCACTTGTGGATCCCAACCTTTAGCTCAAGGTGATGAGGGATAACAAGTGACAAAGCTGGATTACCCTAGACAAAGCTCTGTCAAAGGGATAACCTTGGTGAGATTGATGGATTTGGAAGATTTTAGGAGTGGCAAACTTTTGGCAAAAGTGACAACAATTTTGAAGGCTTGGATGTGTGGTGTTGATTGCTGGCTAGATGGTTTGATTCTAAATGAGATGGATGAGCTAATAATGCTTAAGGGGATAACCTAAGATGGCTAGCTTTTCTACAAAGATGACTCTAAAGTGAAGCTAATCCAAGAAGATGTGGAGAAACAAGGGTGTCTAATCATAGAAATCATGCCTAGTTGGTAAGGCATAAGCAGGATTAACTCCTGGATGTTGGCTAAATTTGATGGTGCGCTCTAACCAGGCCTCTTGAAGTGCTTTGTCGGTAGCTTTTGCCTCTACTTTGTGGAGTTTGGCAATTCGTGGGCTTGGTGTTATTTCTTTTCTCTTGGCTGAAAGTTCTTGGTATGCTAGAGATGGTTTGAGTTTAACTTTGTGGAACTTCTGTTTGGGTTTGGGTTGCTCTGACATCAATTTCTGAATCTGCTTGGCTTTGAGAGATCTTGGTTGTTTTGCCTGAACTCATTCAACTTCTGGAATAGGCAGTGACTACGCTAAGTATGCCCTAAGCTAGGATTGACCAAGTTTGGCAAATATTTATTCAACAAATAAAAGATCAAGCAATAGATAGAAACAACCAGATAGAAGTTTTTGATTCTCAGAAAGTGATACTTGCGCCAAGGAGTGTGTATGTTCTACAAATGTTTCGATCAGTCACCTCAAACACATTAACATCCTAGATGGTTGTCTACAGGGTTGACAGTTGGCTTAGCTAAGGAGTCCTCGATATACCCAAGGTACGTGAGGCCCAAATCCGTAGATGAGACCAAAAAGATGTCACACAGCCGAGAGGAGCGGTAACCCACTTCTCCTCTTTCACTTCTCAAGGGTATAAAGTTCCTTGAGGCTTAGCCCGAGTGACAAAATCTTGACCCCAAGAGAGGTGTCTTTCGATTCACCTTCCGATTCTTATACTCCGCCAGAACGCTGGAGTTGAGGTCGTCCAAGGGGTGATGAAATCCCCAAGCAGGCCTCCTAAAAAGAAACAAGGTTTTGGATCCTAATCTTATGCACCCAAGATGGCCTCGAAAGACGACAAGGGGAGAGAAGACTTGGATGACCTTGGGCTAAAAAACACACTTGTTTTTTTACCAACTGATGCTTAAGTTTTTTGATCTAGACTTTGCAAGCACTCATGTTTAAGATACAATGTTTATTCCAACTTGAAGCGCCAACAAAAGTAAATCGATCGAAGAATGAAAACAATAAGAAGATTTAGGGTCAACAAAAGCAAACTTGCGCGCCCAGAGGCCCTCCACGTCAAGTATCGATTAATTTTCTTTAAGGCATTCAAGATTGAGTGTGAGTTTGTTTTAAGCCCAAAACAAAAGTGTGTGAGATTCGATTTCAAGCGCGCGCCCGGAGGCTCTCCACGTGAGTTGTTGTTCAATTTTAGTGCCCAAACTTGAAGTGTGATCGATTTAATCTAGAGTTTTGATCATTTAAGAATTTTGATAAAGTTAAAGCAAACATTCAAAGACCAAGTGAGTGAGTTAGATTGTGGAACATTTAACACCTTTTTCAAGTAGACCCATCCCCATAAATGGCGCTGAGATTGCAACCAATGGTTAATATTTGATGGGTGATTAGAAAAGAGGTGAGTCCAAGGAACTACTCAAATTGATTTTTGCAAATTTGTATTTTAACTTAACAAGGTTTCTTAAATGTCCAAAAATCAAACTTTACCTAGATTGCATGTGGAAAAGAGATTTGTTTTGTTCAATTTTTAGAAGCTCCAAATGAAGTGTTTGATATTGCAATGGTTAATTGATCCTTAGAATTCAAGATTGGATTTGTTGTTTTAATCATGCATTCAAGGAAAATTTGATTTTAATCCATGGCATTCAAGAGTGATTTTAGCAACATGCATTCAAAGAAAAGTGGTTAAACATTCAAGTGTTTTCTTTTGAGCATTCAAGATTGAGATTTTGTGTGTTGTTTTAAGAACTTTGAAGTGCTTTGTTTTAACCTTAGATCATTCAAGATTGTTTTGGACTCAAAAGTGAAAATGACTCTTTGGACTTTGGTTTTCATTCAAAATTTTGTGTTCTAGTTTGCATGTTTTAAGCCCAAAAATGATATTCCTAGATTGTTTTGATGCATGAAAATCCTAAGAAACATTCAAGATTTTGCAATAAGACATTTGTTTGGAACAAATAACAAAGCTTTTAGGACAATTTTTGGCAACCATTTAGGACTCTTAGTTTTCATGAAATTTTTTAAAAGAACTTTAGTGTGCACTTAGTGTTGATTTTGAACCTTTTGAAATAGAAACTTGAAGTTCTTTTTAAATTCCCAAAAATGAAGTGTTCCTAATTTTGCATGAATGCATCTAAAACCTTGATGTTGCAAGGATGCAAATGATTAGATTGGTTTAGTTTCACTTGTTAAAAGATTTTTTCTTTTTTGCAAATTGTTAGTTTTTCAATGGATTTAAGTATGATTTGGGAGTTCATTTTAAGCACTAAAAAGAAGTGTGTATGATTTTGCTTCCTTAACAAAAAAAAATGGCCAAGATCTCCCACAAGAAGAAGAAGAAGAAGTATATGGAATAAGAAGAATATAGACAAGAAGAGGAAGAATAATCCCAAGTGCTTTCTCCACCTATAAGCTTGAAAAATCTGCAAACACTATGAGATTGACTATGAGTTCCTTTGTTTTCTTCATGCTCATGTAGACCTACAAAACCAATTTATACAATCCTACCAATCACAAAAATAAGAAAAATTAGCCAAAATCAGCAAATGACATACAAAATTTGACTAAAAAAGCTAATGAAGATGACCCATGCGGGGTCCCACCGGGCGTGCCAAAATGTATATGAGAAAATGTTAGTATGCTAATAGAAACCAAATTTAAATAAAGCTTCTACAAACTAAACAAAATTCATAAACTTCAAGATAGACTAAGATGAGCTCTTAATTGAGAATATGAGCCATTAATGGGCTCTCTCAATAAGAAGCTCTCTTGTTGAGTAGCTTTGTCTAAATAGATAGGATGTATGCTCAAGCTTTATGCTTCAAAAAGGGCTTCAATGGATGATTGTGGATTTTTGGTGTGGATAGATGGCTTGAGTATGGATTTGGCTCTCAAAATAGCATTATAACTTTACTTCATGGATTGTGTTATTTTGCAAAGGGGAAGGATCCAATTTATAGGCAAGAGGCTTGAGGGATTGAGGGCTAAGATGCAAGGATGGGAAAAAGCTTATGGAAGGCTCAGATTGCATGAGAGGAGAGCACATGGATTGTGCTTCCTTATAGCCAATCAAGGAGTGACACATGTCACATGGTGAGAGGATGGAGGAAAGGGGAAGGATGAGTCAACAAAAGAGGCTCAAGAGATAAAATCTTCATAAAGACCCTCATAATGACTTGTAAGAGCAATAAAAGGACTTGTAAGAGTCATTTATGACCTAGTGGACTTCATAAAGTTTTATGGTTGAGATATTTTGAGGGTGATGAGAGCAAATTCGACTTGGACTTGATTAGAAATGTTTTAAGCTTGTTTAGGCTTGTGCAAATGATTAGAGGATGGATTAGGATGGTTTCGGATTAGCTTAAGGATAGGCAAGTGGATGGCATTTAATGAGGGTGGGTGAAGGAAGAGATATTTGTTAACTTTGGCTTGGGTTAGTAAGTTTTAACCCATGTTTAGGGAATGTGACAAGGTTAGGAGGGGATTAGGATTAGGTTTAAAGACATCTTCTAGAAGAGTCTAGATTTTGGATGAGGATAAAGACTTTCTAGAATAGTCTAGAATTTCCTAGGATGAGGATGAAGACTTTCTAGAAGAGTCTAGAACTTCTTAGGGTGAGGATAAATTAGATTTTTAGGAAATAAATAAAGTTTTATTTATTTCAAGGGTTTGGGTTGAGGAGATATTTATTAAAACTTTTTTAATAAACATGAGGATTAATATTTAATTTTAATTAAATATTTTGAGTTGGGGTTAGGGGTAGGAAATGATGAGATTAGCCTTTAATCGAAATTAAAGAAGGATTAGAAGATTTTGGAAGAGGTTATTGGTCATAAGGAAATTGGCCAATTTTTGGGCAAAAAATAAATTTTTTATTTATTTTAGGATTTTTGGTCAATTTATTAATTAAATAATTAATAAATAAGAAAATAATGTTTAAATAAGATTTAAACATTTTTGGGAGGGATTTCTTAATTAAATATTTTTAATTAAGATAAAGGGATTTAATGGCATAAAAATTAATTAATTAATTAAATAATTAATTAATTAATAAATGATGATGTCATCAGGACTTTTTCAGAAAATAAAAGTACTTTATTTTCTAAAGATTTTTAGGTGTCTACAGCTACACCTCCCAACCACATAGCACCCATAGGTCCACACCCACTGTACTAATGGAGATAATGATCCAACTACAACCACACACAAAAAAAACATCCATGGCTAACACACATGCCAAGTAGTATGATGACTGAACCCAAGACAAAGACAATGCATAACTACAGGTCCTGGTCAGACATCTCAATGAGCTACTGCGTAGGGACTGACATCATGGAGAGTTTCTTGGCATCAACAAGCCCAAGCTCGGATCATGCATTTCAACTCCTCAATGGAGGGCCCCGCATATACTTTTTATTAGCTTAAATTTTATTACCACCCAATGTTTTATTTAATTATCACTTACTTAAAATTTCCTCTGCCAACCCTGTGGGACTAAGTTCACCAAGCTGCGAGATAGAAGCCCCCTCCATATGCTACCCTACCCTACCCATGCTCATCCAGCAATGAGTGCCTATAGGCATGCAAACTCTCAACCCAACCCCAATGATCAAAACTTCCAAAAGTACCACAAAAGATCGGGCCTCACAGGTCACCCAACAGATGTACATGTGTGTGGCGCACCACCATCACAGAGACCATACACAAGGACAGGATGAGAATGCAAATAGAAGTCAATCAACCGAACCATAATTGAGATGACAGATGCTACATGCATCCCAATGCAATAAAAGATGCAAAAGTGTTCCAACTGGTATCCAAACAGATCATCCAGGTCCACGAACCACAATGTGTCGAGAAAATCTAAGAAAATAAGGCGGCATGCAAAATGAGGTAAAAACCCCAAATTTTGGAAAAATTCCAAAATTAAAACCCATTTGGCCTTTGGGTTCAAAAACCCCCAAAATCCAAAAATAAAAGGAATTAGACATTGTATGCAAAAATGGCCAGCATAACGGCCAAAAAACCCACACCCCAATTACAAAAAAAGGGAAATCATTAATACTCAACCAACCAGGCAAAACTAGCAACCAGAAATAGAGGGGAACACTAGTTCTCAACCTCCTAACACATTGCTACAAGAAATGAAAGTAGAAATAGAGAAAAAATATTAAAATGGAAAGGCCCTACTTGACAGCAAAAGGGGCCAAAACAAAAACCCGTAGAATAAATTAACCAATCTGCCAAAACTACTGAAACTGACGACAAAGCGAGAACTCCTTGAGCTAAATCCAACAAGACCAACCTCGCAAAGATCCCACACTCACAGCTCCCACAACAAACAAAACAATAATCCTTTAGAAGAGGATTTCCAAATTTACTCTCCAAATTCAATTTCCAAAATGTGAGAAGTGAATAATGAATTCACTTTTTCAATACTTATTCATTTTGAATGAATAGTTGATTATGGAAAATAGCTAGCTGGAGTAGTTAAACTCCGAATCAACCCAAACAAAAATAGCTTATTATCCATAATGGAAATTCACCTAAGGCAAAGCTGCCAGAAGTTAAATCTGAAAATATTTAAAACTCGAAAACCCAAAATCACAGAAAAACACTTAACACTTTTGCGATGAATGTGAACTTCTAAATGCACAGACATGCTCACTGGTCTAATCACATAATGAAGATGAGTTCAAATTTACTAGTCACCGAAAGGTTTTAATTTAAAAAAACTAAATAAGGATACATCGACCATATAGGAGCGACATTGGCAAAATATGAACAGCTGGATCACTATCTCCATGTGCCACTACCAGGGATATAATTCCTGCACACTAAAATACATGATCAAGTGCAATTGCATATAACATAATAGCCAAAGCAATTAAAGAATTAAATAACTCATTAATCCATTTACACCACTCACGTTTGCATTAATCATAAAAGATGAGAATGAAGTAAATAACCAAAGCATAAGATCCATCACATCACAAAAACCACAAACGTGTCCAATAAATCGTATAACCAGATAATTAGATATCATAGATCTACTATCATTTCAAAATAGCATCAACATGCAAGTATGATAAACTAAACAGCATAGAAACAAAGCATCTATGATACGAAAATCGAAGTATAACATCAGACCCTCGAGTCATCATAAGGTACAAAATAAGAGTATCAAGTATCTCTCAAATAAAAAATAGACAAGGTACAGATTGCAAACACGAGAGGCACTACAACACCATTGCATTTTCATGTAGCTTGCATTGTTAGACTTCATGTTAGTTACATTTTTAGGCTACACTATGAGTTTGAGAGGGTTGTCCCTTCATCTTTCTTGTGGACATTTAATCAACTATGGTCATGTTTTGATCATCATTTCCTTATCTTCTTTCATGATCACAATCAAAATTTCTATCCTAAATAGTTGATTGATTTTGGGGCATTATATTTTCTTCTTTCTATTTCTTTCCATATCTTTGTAACTTCTATCTTCCATTTTATTTTACCCCACTTCTTTTCTTCTAATTCACCTTTGGGGCATAATATTTCATGCTTGATGATCTACCTTGGTTCTATGATTCTTATATCTTTCATCTTACATCAAAAAATTTATCTTTTGATTGATTTGATCAAATTTATCTATTTGTTTTTTCTCCTCTCTCTCATTTTGATTTTGATCACGAGGGGGCAGTACCTATCAACTTCAATCCTTGATTCAGTTTCATCAATTTCATCCTCAACTTTTTCAAGTCAAAATTTATTTGTATTATTTGTCCTAATGTGTTCTTGAATCGACCACACATCTAGGTTGATTTGTGATCCCAAATCAATCTCACACTTCAATTTCTTTCTTTGACTACATGTGTTTCCAAATTGATCACACATTAGTCAAAGAGAGGCAAATGTATGCACTTTAAAATGGTCACCTGGACTATGGGCCCTCATTATTTAATTTATCAATTTATTAAATTTCTTGAATCAGTGGCTTGTTGTATTTTGTTAAATCAATTCAAATCAATTTTCTTGATCAAATTCAATTATTTCATTGCTAAAGTTGTTCATTTTATCCTAAGTCTTATTTAATTAAAAGAAAATCTCCCTTTTAATTAAATAAAATAAGTCCCCATTCAATTAAAAGAAAACCTCTCTTTTAATTAAATAATTATTCAACATTTAATTAATTAAGAGAAAAACCCATCTTTTAATTTAATTAAATATTTCCTATTTAATTAAAAGAACTTGCTCCCTTTTAATTAAATAATATTCTCACTTAAATATCTCTTTGTGATGAAAAGCAAATTAAATAAATAAAAATTAAACCCACTTGAAAAAGGAAATAAAATTAAATAATTTTTTTTTTATTTTTTCTACACTTAAATGCACATATCTCTAAGTGGGAGTCCTATTTTTCCTCTTTCCACTTTCTTCTCAAACACTCCTCTTTTCTCATTGGTGGAATTTTGTCTCACATGGATCAAACTCTATTATACCATATTGTTGGTGAGAAGCCTCTCACCTCCATATTTTCCTTTACAAGGGAGAGCTCTCTCCTCATTTTTGACATCCACGATTATGCTATTGTTATGCTACAAGTTTAGAATGAAATTTTGGAGAAGGAGTTTGAGCATTAAAGATTTTTGTGGAGAACTTCTATCTTCTTTTCTTATTCTCTCTTGCATCCATGGCTTCCATCATGAGGTTTTATCCATGCATTTTCATATTAACTTCGATATATATTTGTTTTCATAGATTAGTATTGCATTGTTATTATATTTCCTTTCTTACATTGCTTTGCATTGTTATCATATAGATTAGTTTGCAACTTCATTTGCATTCATATTTTTATCCTTAAATCTCTTGTTTCATAATGTACTTGCATGGGCACAAACTAGGTCAAACTAAGGGCATCCATTACAAACCCTTGCACTCCATGAATAGAGAGCTATGAGATGCCATTTGAGACTTCATTCTTGAGAAATCTTGGATATAATGACTCATAGAAGTGTGCTCACATTTTAGGCATACACTATGAACCTGATATGTGAATGGAATGATCAAACACATATGGATGCAACTTTATGACATGATAGAATTAGAGTATGATATGATGATTATGATGATTTATGATTTAATGTGATATTTATATAAATGTTAATTTGATTATGATGGTTAATGATTTAATGTGATATGCAGATAAATGTTGATTTGATTATGATGGTTTATGATATGCACATTTTGATATTTTAACATTTTGAATGATTTATTTGAAATGATTAGGAAATGAAAGTTAATTGAATTATGTTAATAAGATTATGTAACTTTTTGAAATTATATGCATTTATGATATATATTTATTTATATGACCTCCTTGGACTATTAATGCTCAAGTTTTATGTGCAGGAAGTGGAACTATGGAAATTTTGGGAAAAACAAGATCCAAACCTAAGTGAATACAGTTTAACAAATGTGAATCTTTGGAAGATTCAAAAAAACCCTTGTTGTGATGCATTTTATTTCATAAATGTAAGTTTTCTTGTATGTGGAAATTTTTTATCATAAACATCCATTAGGGAAATGTTGTGGTGACGTGAAATGTGCTTTTATGTGTCACTTAATACTTGTGGATTTTGTGTATAATTAAAAGTCATTTAAGGTTTTGATCATGGTGGCATTTTTCCCTAACACTAATTACCTTGTTAATGAGTAAATAAACCCACTTGACAAGGGGTAAGATGGGTCACAATCAAAGGAAATTCGAATTTAGATTTGACTAAGGTTTTGAGGGGTCATTAGGTGGTCCCAAATTGTCTTTTATGTGAAAATGAGCTACTCATGTGATAGTATAACATATTAGGGACCTAATTTTGACCATGATAGAGACTAGATAGCCTACAGGGCCTCTTTACCCATGCATTCTTCCATCAATTCGAAAATGGACTTGTCACATAAGTTCTCTCCCATGTTTTCACTAAGTCAAATATTAAAAACTTAGAGGGAGACAAGTTTGTAAGAGGAAGTGGCTTGGTGTTTTTGCTAAAATATTTAGTGGGAAGGCCTTATTAGAGAGTCTTGGACAAGTTAGTGGGGTGTTCACCCACTCTCTAAGTTTAGAGATAGTTAGGGTTTTGGAGAAAGACCAAGGGAGCTCTACAACAATTATCATTGCCTTCAGCTTGAACCAAGATTGGTGTTTCAAAATCATGTTCTTTCTTTTAGCATTGCATAATGAATCTGCAAACATGAAGTAATTGTTTTGGGATCATGAATTGTATAGTGAATCTTGGCATTGTAGATTTTGATATTGTGTTGTGGTGGTGAGAAAGTGTATTGTGTTCATGTAATTTTCTTGGTTTTCTTTCTTGATCTTTTTTTATTTATTTGAATGTCAAGTGTTGTTATGGGTGTGAGGGCTTCGCCCACCCTTTGGGAAGGAAAGAGAAGTCCAGGGTGAAGGGCTTAGTTGAGCTTGAAATATAGTTAAGAACATTGGATTGTGAGCTCCATTGTATGCCATATTCATTCATATCATGCTTTGGGGGTGATAAGGGGAAAGATGGTGTAAAAAGGAAGTTAATGGAGTATGGGCTTCAAGGAAGCTATAGCTATTGAGAATATGTTTGGAGGATGTTTGTGGAAGCCCTAAAAGGGCATGAAATTTTGATTAAATTGTGAAAATTCTTGAAAGGGCATGAAAAATTGTTATTGTAGATATGCTATGATATGGAAAGTGTCCATTTTGAAAGCACACCTTCACCCTATGTTCAATGGTTCCAATGGTGAGTCAATGTGTAAGCCATGTGAGGGATTGTTCTGTGTTATGTGGTATGTTTTATGCATTGGAAAGTGTTATGTTTATGTATCCCATTTGGACTTGTTTCCCTTACTTTGTGGGTGGCTTCATGGAAGCCTAGGATGGGAGGTGAACCTCCACAGTTCCAAGTTTGTGTTGTTTTGTAGGTTTTGAGAAGATGGTTCCTATGAAGAGATTAGGATTTCCCCTCTTGGAAATATTGAAAAGTCAAGTGTGTAGAGAGACAAATCTTCCCATGTCATCTCAAAATGTGTTGTGAAGTTAAGTCTCCATTGTAGTTCCAATGTGATGTAAAAAGATATTTTCTTATTTTTATATATTGTTGAAAATGTGAAGTTAAGAAATTGTACACAGTGGCCTCTATAAGGAGATATTCATTTGTGAGTTTCATGTTATGTAATTTGATGTATTATGGAGAAGTTATGTAATGAGACCCTTCTTCTTATGTTGATAGTAAAAAATTTGGTAGAAATATTTCATAGTGGTTGTGTGGAAGATCCTTATGGATATAGTTGTCTCAATTCAAAAAATACATGATTGATTTGTAAAATCATATGTTATGAAATGGAAGGAAGTTATCATATTTTGATAGTTCATTTTATGTGCATGAACATTAGTTCATTTCAATGTCAAGTACTAATAGATCCTTAGATGAGTTAGATACTATAGTATTGTCCACTTGCAAGTTAAAAATTCATAGGGAAGCCAAAATCAAATAAATAACAAACCATAATCATGGCCTCCTAAGATGAGAGTAGAAGAAAATAAAATCCATATATGACATGGTTTAAAAATAAACCCACAAGAAAAGAGTTGTTGTAGGTGCACTTTTTCCTCTCTAGAAATATATGGGAATGGAAAATAAATCCATCTCTATTACAGACCAATATAATAATAGAGGAATATGCTTTGATACTCCTAGTATGAGCCTATAAGACTTAGGCGTTATAATATAAGTTGATTAACTCTAGTCCTCCCAAGTCTTTTCCAAGTTCACAAGATTTTTGAAAAGAGAATTTGAAGTATGGTACAATAAATAAAATAAATAATAAAAGAAAACTTAAAAAATTGATAGATATATAAAGAAAATTGAACACATGGGTGCCCACCTTGAAAAAAATGAGTCAAGTCAAATAAAGTATATATATATTTAATAGTTTTTAGGCATCCCCACCTTGCCTTCCATACCATGTCACATGAAAATGATGTTTTGGTTTGACCAATGTTCTAGCATAAGTCAGAACTCTCCCTATTCTATTGGAGCCCATCCCTTTTAGGGGAGAGTAGAGTTTTAAAAATAATAATAAAAAGATAGTTAAATGTATCCCCTTTTTCACCCATCGCCATCATTGCCTTGGGAAGAGTTATGCACCTAGCATTGAGTCACTATTAGTTAAAATTTAGTTTGAAAGACTCCATGCTTTGTAAAGGACAAGAAAGAATGCCCACTTTGGTACAAGCACCTTAGAGTTGGGAGATGTATATAATGGGATGGGGATAGGTTAGGGTAGGCATGTGTAGTCCATGTTAAGGGTAAAGGTTAGAAAATAGAGAATAGTTAAATATTAAATTTAAGCATATAATGTATAGGTATTAAATTAAATTAATAATGTACAGATTAAGTATAGGATTGTTATTAGAAAGGTAGGAATCATCGCACATGGAAATAGGATGTTTGATTTTGGAGTTAGTTTATTTTATGAGACCTTATAAATGTGATTGGGTTTAGATATGTTTATTACATGCTAAAGGAATTTAAATAAGAGAGTTAGTATTAATAGGATTCTTAGTATTGAGTAGTCATGTTGTATTAAGTAGGTTTAAATTTTGAACACACCTTAGTGTATGAGTTAATATTGTAATCAAGAAAGTGATAGTTTATGGGAATGTAATAAAAACTTGCATTATGGAATGCAATACACATTATCCATATTTTTATTATTTATTTATTGTTATTTTTATATAAATAATGTGCTTAATTTAAAGATACAATGTGGAATATTTTTATATACATAATTATTAAATAATGCATATATTTATGTTAAGTCATTGTACTTAATCTTCCCATAAACTACAACCCATGAACATAGTATATAATGAATAATGTGTAATTATGATGTCATTGAAAAATAATATGTTGAATAGGACATGTAAAAATATCAATTAATATCTATATCACTTCAATTATACACACACACACACACACACACACCTTGAATTAGTACAAGTATCCTTCAATCAAGCAGGAAGAAGTTGATTGAAAATGAAAATGAGATCAGTAAGATTGAATAACATAATATAGGCATTCTTAGCTAGTAAGCAGTGGATTATTAGAAGCATATAAGCTTGGTATTAGAATTATTAGTATTAAAATTAATAGCGCGCACACACACACACACACACACACACACACACACACACACACACACACACACACACATATACACACTACTTCAATAGCCAAAATAATGGTATGAGATTATGTAAATAAATTAGAAGTTTAATAGAATGGAATTGCACAAGATCTCAATAAAAATTGGTATACCTAAATAATGAAAAATAAAAAATAATGGAATTAAGTAATAAAATAATAAAATAAAAATTTAGTTGAATTGGACATAGGACACAATGCGATAAGGCCATATATATATATATATATATACATGTTAAGTCAACTTGAAAATTGGAACCTCCAAGACAACTATACAACATCTTTACAACTACAAACTATTGAATTTTTCAAATTACAATGATATAAAAATACCCCTTTACACTCATATGTAAAATGTCTTACTTCAAGGATAGGATGTGGATTTGAAATGATAAACCAACTAGCTCCTAAGTTTTAACTTAGAGTTCTAGCGAATGTTAGAAAATAATCAATTGTCCATGGGAACTGATGTGTGAAATATTTGAATGGGAATGAATTCTTTTGCATCAACTAAAGTTGATTTTCCATAATTCAATGATCGAATAAGGTAACATTTTGATATTCTCAAGGGATAGAAGTGTTTATACTTCAAGTACCCCATAGTTTGATAGAATTTTCATAATCATAAGGTAGGTCCATACATATTATCTTTAGTTCATCTTTCAAAAAAAATTTGTTGGTTATGTTTAGCCCTATTAAATTTAGGGCATGACATGGATTATCATGATATTGTTACTAAAGAAAATTTTTATTGGAGGTAGAGATCTCGATCTATTTGGTTGGATGAAGGTGATAGAAACATTAAATTTTTTCATTTATCTACCTTAAAACATGGAGCAAAAACCCATATTTCAAGTCTTAATAAAAGTAGCATGAAATTAATTTAGGAAAAGGAAATCTTAGAGGAAATGGTCTCCTTTTTCTCTTCTTTGATGAATTTAGATCCTAATATTGACTTGACTCATCAAGTTGAGTTGTTAGATGTTATTCCTTCTTTGGTTTCTAAAGAGAAAAATAAAATGTTGTGTTCTATCCCTAAGGAAGAGGAAATTTATAAGGCTATGTTCTCATTAGGTGGGGATAAATCACCAGGACCAGATGGTTTTCCTATGTTGTTTTTTCAGAAGGAATAGAATTTGATTTGAAAAGATGTGTGTGATGTTGTTAAAGAATTTTTTGGGGCTATAAGGATGTTGAAGGAAATTAATTATAATTTCCTATGCATTATTCTAGAAAAAGTTTGTGCTAACTCTCCGAATCAATTCAGGCCTATTATTCTATGTAATTCTTTTTATAAAATTATTTCAAAAGCCCCAACTTTGAGGTTGTTTCTTTTGCTATCTTCTCTTATTTTTGACCAATAGGATGGGTTTTTTCCTAGTAAACAAATCTTTGATTATATTATATCTTTGCATGAGAATATCCA
Organism: Cupressus sempervirens; assembly: GCA_028749045.1. NCBI lineage: Eukaryota > Viridiplantae > Streptophyta > Pinopsida > Cupressales > Cupressaceae > Cupressus > Cupressus sempervirens. The sequence continues at coordinate 348,249,247 of CM053793.1, forward strand.
CTCTTTATCTCTTTCTAATAATCAAGGTTTTATTATGAAAGTTGATATTGCTAAAGCTTATGATAGATTTGAATGGTCATTTCTTCACAAGATCTTATTATCTTTTTGTTTTAGTATCAATGTGGTGAAGCTAATTTTATAGATAATCTCTACTACTATGATTGTTGTTCTAGTTAATGGATGTTCCTCATGTAGTGCCTCTCCCATTTGAATTTTGTAAGTCATCCTAATGGATGCAACCTTGAAGATCTTTTGTTGTGATGGGATCATAATTGTGACCCTAAGTGGTCTACACCGTTGAGGTTGTTGGGTTTATGTTTTTGTATCAGTTGCTTTGTTTATACTTTTGACTGATCTTTGAGATTATGATGTGATTTTTGGTTCACTGAGGTTTGTGCCAATGGTTACCAGGATTGATGTGGTATCATGAGGTTTTTCTGTGATTACCTTGAGATGTGTGGAGAGATTGCACTATGTTCTATTAGCATGATACACGGGACTAGGTTCCTATAGTAGTGGTTAGTCATGTTTATGACCGTGTTTGCTTATGCATTTTAAGTGCCCTTTTTAATGTTGTTTAATCAATCATTATTAAATGCTTAAGTAATTAGAATGGATTGTTGTTGTTGGATTCTTTGGTTAGGTATTGTGAACCTTTACCTTGTTATTTTTCTGATTAGAGAGATATTTGTTACTCATGTTATGTTTACATTTGAGATGACCTAAAGGTCAGACGTTACACTTTGATTTCAGTATCATAGATTTTAGACTACTATGCTATTCAATTAATCATATTGCATGATGATGCCATTTTGAGATGACAGTGTGTTTTATGCTGATATCTGGTTACTTGGTATTTGAACATATCTCTGATTATGTTATGTGATGGATTTAATGCTATGGTTGTTTACTTCATTCCTGTGTTGTTATGCTTTATGCGAATGTGAGTGATGTAAATATATTCTTTTAATCTAGTTAAATAAATGGTTAAATTAGGTGATTTAACGCATTATTTCTTTGGCTATGTTATTATATGCAATTACATTTGATCGTGTTGTTTCGTGTGCAAGATTTATATCCCTAGCAGTGGCACATGGACTTAGTGATTCAGCCTTTCATATTTTACCAATGTCATCCTTGTATGGTCGACGTATCCTTTATTAAAATGTTTAATTTAAACCTTTCAGTGATTATTAAATCCAAACTCATTGCATTATGTGATTAGACCAGTAAGCGTGTCTGTGCATTTAGAGGTTTGCATTGTCGCAAAAGTTGTTTAAGGTGATTTTTGTGTTTTTGAGTTTTCAGGCTTTTTATTTGATTTATTTTAATTTCTGGCAGCTTTGCCATAGATAAATTCCTATTTATAGGAATAGCCTATTTTTGTTTGGGTCGATTCAGGGTTTAACTGGATTGGCTGGTTAAATGCCCTAATCGATTATTCACCCCAAAAGTGAATAAGTATCCAAAGAGGAATTTAATTCCTCACTTCTCACTTTCAAATTGGAAAGTTGGAGAGTAAAACCCAAAATCCTCTTCATGAGGATTTACTTTTTTGTTCATTGTGGGAGCTACAAGCGTGGGATCATCGCGAGGTTGGGCTCGTTGGATCCAGCTCGAGGAAACCTTGGATTGCCGCAATTTTTGGCTACTTCTGCAAGATATTTATTTTATTGTTTAGATTCTCACTTTGCCCTTTTGGCTGTGAGATAGGGCTTTCCTATTTTATTGTTTCTGCTCTATTTCTGCTTCTGTTTTTGGTAGCCATTTGTTTGGAGGTTGTGAACTAGTGTTCCCCTCCGTTTTTGTATGCTAGTTCTACCCAGTTGAGCGGGTATGAACATTTCTCTATTTTTTGGGATGAGGGTTTGGAATTTTATACTATTATGCTGTCCATTTTTGTATACGATGTCCGATTCCATTTATTTTTGAATTTTTGGGGTTTTTGAACCCAAAGGCCAAATGGGTTTTAATTTTGAAGTTTTCCAAATTTTTGAGGTTTTTACCTCATTTTGTGTGTCACACTATTTTCTTAGGTTTTCTTGGCACAATGTGGGTCGTGGACCTGGATGATCCATTTGGATATCAGTCAGACCACTATTGCACCTTTTATTGCATTGGGATGCGTGTTGCACCTATACTCTCAACTTTGTGTTCGGTTGAGTGATTTTTTACCTGTTATGGTTTCTTTTGGACCTTTACTTTTATTTTGTGAATGCTAAGATTTGTGTAGAATCCATACTCTCGGATTGAGGTCGGTTGAGTGAGTTCATGATGTTTGGTCTTGTTACATCATTGTGATTTGTGTAGAATCCATACTCTCATATTGAGGTTGGTTGAGTGATTTCATGATGTATGATTTTATTGGCTTTGGGATTCATGTAGAATCCGTCCTTCTCATGCTGCTTTTAGTTGGGTGTTTTCTTTGCATTGTGTTCTCATTCCTATCTTTGTGTTATGATCTTCATGATGGTGGTGTGCCACACACGAGTATGTGCACGTACATTTGTTGGGTGACCCGCGAGGCCCGATCTTCTATGAATTTGCTAGAAGTTATGATCATTGGGGTTGGGATGGGAGTATGCATGCCCATGGGCACTTGTTGTAGGATGAGCATGGGTAGGGTAGGGTAGCATCTAGAGGGGGCTTCTATCTCGTAGCTCAGCATTCATGGAACCGAAGGTTGATGGAGGATAAGAAGTTTTAAGCAAGTGATAACTAAATAAAATTGTGATTGTTAATAAAACTTAAGATAAGTAAAATGTGTGAGCACCCGATTAAGTTCAAGGACACAATGTGTGAGCACTCGTTTAAGTTTGAGGACACACGATCCAAGCTTGGGCTTTTCGATGCCAAGCGACTCTCCAAGATGGCAGCCCCTACTTAGTAGCCTTTTGAGTGTCTAACCAAGACCTGTACTCCTTGCATTGTCTTAGGTTCTTGGTTGCAGCCATCATACTATCTGGCGTGAGTGTTAGCCATGGATGTTCTTTTGTGTGTTTTTGGGTGGATCATTATCTCCATTAGCATGGCGAGTGTGGACCTACGGGTGCCACATGGTTGGGAGGTGTAGCTACCTTCACCACTGCTAGGGATTGGTGTATAGAGATGAACTTTTTTCGTAATGCAACCATTGCTGGATGTCTTCACTTGGTACTTCAGGTTCCAAAGTATGTTTTCTTGTGATTTATGCTTTCATTGGGATGCTTGTATATCATGTTTAGATGATGTTATTTTATTTGGTGCATTCTCTTATTATGATGTTTAGCATATGATTAGATAATGTGATTTGCTTTAGTAGTATATTTGTTGCTTACTACTATTTAGCATGTGATAGGTGATGTTATCTACTGTAGGATTATCTTATGCATTATCAATAGCATGTTAGATTTTCTTATGCTGTTATTGTTGCATGTTTTTAGTAGTTACGTCCCTATTATGATAGCACCAAAAATCTGGTCGGTGGCTTGGGATGTTACGTGCAAAAGATGGCTAGGATCCACGATGGTCTTATGATGCTATTGACGGTTGGGAGGAATCATGTACTTAGTTTGATTGTTCAGCTCTCTGTGATGTTTATTTCAATGTGTTCTTTGCTGCTATAGTTGAGATGGATATATTCTCTTTCTGTGTTGTTCTTGCACTCGAGTGTTCATTCCTTGATTTGCGTGGATCCGGTACTCCCTAGTGTGGAGGTTCTTTGCTCCATTTTGGTTCTTTTTGCTTCTAGGAGTGTTTTTGTTTTCTATGGGTGACATTTGTTCAGCATGGTGCAACACTTTAAAAAGTATCACACACCCATGCAAACTATTTCGTACGACACTGTAAAGTATCACATGCCTTCTTGAGAAATATCGTACGACACTGGAAGAGTGTCACACACCTTCTTGAGAAATGGCATACGATGTTGAATAGTGTTGCATGCCTTCTTAAGAAATGGCGTATGACACTAGAAGAGTGTCGCATGCCTTAAGGAGAAGTATCGCCCTCCCTTAGTAAAAAGTGTCGCACGACTTTTGTGAAAAACCTACGTGTGCCATTAGTGGGAATTTTTCTTCATGATCCAATCTTTTTGTGAGTGGTTTTGGATACCCTTTTGGGTGTTCTTTGACCCTATGCTATTGCATTTTGAATTCTGTCGGTTTCTCTAGAAATTGAATTTTTCGTGTTTCTATTTTAGTCTCTTGGGGTTTAAAATATATCATATAAGTATAAGTTGACATATATTTAATTTCTTATACTTAAGATATATTTTAATATATGCGACAAATCATTTGAGATAGGTTTTAGACCTCTCGGAGATAAGTTATGGATTCTAGGAAATTTCAGGGCTTCAGGATTTCAAGCTTAGCCAAATTTCAGGATTCTGCATTTTACCCCAGCTTGGTGTTTTTTTGATGAGTGGTCATTTCTCATGCCCTCATCTTATTGTGGTGGTTTGTGGCTTTTGTTTGGGTGTGTCAGTTGGGTAGTGGCATTCGGAGATTCGTTGGTTGCTGGGATTGTGTTGGAGTCTTCTGTTGTGATCATTGGGATCCCTGTATGATGTTGTCTTGTGCATTCATACTTGTAAAAAAAATATCTTGGCTTCATTTGAATCCTTGTTTCCAAGGATCTTCGGGTGGGGCATTACACCTCAGATTTCTTTAAACCTACTAGGGATTGAGACAAGGAGATCATCTATCTCCTATCATCTTCACAATTATGACTGATTGTTTGGGAAGATATATTGAGAAGTTGGTTTCTCTAGGGGAAATCTAAGGATTGCAACCCTCTTCTCATACTCTTATTTATTCCGATGAAAAATATGTGGAAAATGCAATTTTTTTGGGAAAAGCTAAGGTTAGGGAAGCAAGGAATCTCAAAAAGGCCCTTAATCTTTATTCTTTTGCATCAAGTCAACTAATCAACTAGAATAAGAGTTCCTTGTAATTTATCAATAGTCTAGTCTCCAAATAGAGTAAAATTTCTAAAATTCTTCATTTCTCCATAGGGTCTTTTCCTTGTATTTATCTAGGCCTCCCTTTGGGGTGAAATCCCTTGAATTCTTTTTGGGATGATCTTGTTAAAAAGTTCAACAAGAAATTGGCAGAATGGAAAGGTAATCAATTGAGTCAAGTGGTTAAAATTATTCTTCTCAAGGTTTGTCTCCAAAGTATCCCTACATATCCTTTGAGTATCTTTAGGATTCTAGCTATATATGCTGATTCTATTAACAAAATCCAAAGGAACTTCCTCTGGTCTAGTTTTGAGAATAGGAAGAGAATGGCTTTAATTGCTTGGGATCAAATTTGTAAGCCTAAAATGGATGGTGGTCTAGGAATCAGATCTATTAAAAGTATGAATAAAGCACTTCTTGCTAAGAAAGGTTGGATAGTTTATCATGACAACAAGGAATGGAGTACTATTTCAAAACATAAATACCTCTTTAATGCTCCTTCTTTATCTAATTTTCTTTTTTATCCTAATCTTTTATGTCCTTCTATATGGGGAGATGTGCAGGGAGCTAAAAAAAAAGTAATCAAAGGTTGTTTTTGAAAAGTTGGTAATGGGAAAAAGATTAGGTTTTGGGATGATGTATGGATTTTGGATCATCCTTTGATTAAGGATTATGAGGATAGAATTCTTATTGATAGATGTAAACAAACTTTTGGTATTCTTGTCGAGAATTATTGGATTAATAATGAATGGGATAATCTTGTTTAAAGTAATAAGGCTTTTTATAGTATTTAGTTAATCTTGAATGCCTTTAACCTTTATCCTCATATTGAAGATAAAATGGTTTGGGGTTTTGAATCTAGTGGTTATTTTAAAGACTCATCTATTTTTAGAACTAAGGAAAAAGGATTTAGACCTTTGTGGACTAAAGCTTGGATTAAAGGTCTTATTCCTATAATAATTTTTTTTTTCTAGATCTTTCTTCAAAACAAAATTCTAACTTTGGACAATTTGAAAAAAAGAGAGGTTAACATGGTTAATAGATGCAACCTATGTAAAGAGGACTATGAAGATAGAAATAATCTTTTCTTAAATTACAATTATAGTCAAAAATTATGGAGTTACATCCTTAACTACTAGAATTTAGATTGGGTACAACAGAATAATATTGATCAATGCTTCCAGAGTTGGGCATGCCTATCTAAGGAGGTTAACACTAAATTTCTATGGAAAATTACTCTTCGCTATCTTTGGTGGGAAATCTAGAAAGAGAGAAATAATATAATTTTTAGAGACAAAGAAATTCTTGAGTGGGTTTTTGGTCATAATATAATTAAAGCAATCAAGAAAAACTTCAATTCTCATAGAAAACTTAGTGATGACTTCCAAATCAATAATCTTATGTAGACTAAAGGCTATAAAATCAAAATTGATGATCAAAGCTAGAATTTTAGATGGAAATCTCCTCCTATGGTTGGATTAAAGGTAACTTTGATAGTTCTACTAAAGACAATCCTAGCAAAGCTAGTTGAGGAGGGGTTTTGCGGGACCATACTAGTAGAATTGTTGATGTTATTACTATCCTGATTGGGATTTCTATTAGCCATAAAGCTGAAGCAATGACAATGCTATATACTATGAGGATGGTTGTGGAAACTAGTTATCAAAATCTTTGGATGGAAGGAGATTTACTTCACAATATTAATATGCTCAATAATAAGAATCTAGTTAGTTAGACTATTGAAGCAAGTATTATGGAAATCAAAAACCCTATTACAATTTTGATAATATTATATTCTCCCATATGTTTCAAGAGGATAATTTTGTTGCTGATTGGATTGCCAACCAAGCTATCTATTATGAAAGCAAGTTGAGGTGGCACACTAACCTATGCAAGGATGTGGAGCTGATGATGACTATTATTATGATGGGACACATGCTAGAGAAGGACAGATTTCCTAAGATTGGAAATTTTATGAAGAAGAGTGGTAGCTTTACAAAGGATAATTTGAGATTCCCTAGGAAGTACCTTTGTGCTATTATGATTTGTGTTTGGCACATAAGTCAAATAATTATCTCCTCAATAATTCTTAATACTTTATTACCTTTTTTGGTTTTGGTGTTTTATAGAGATTATCAATTTTTTGAGATGGGCAAGGAACCAAGAAATCAAGAGCCAAGCAATTGCAAGTTATGGAAGGCTAAGGCCTCTGTGTGGGAAATTCTATAGAAAGGTAATATGATGACCTACATTGAAAGACTCCCTCGGTATAAACCTCACATTACAAAAGCCTTCTTCAAAAATAGGTTTGAAGATAGGGTAACTTTGCATGGGGTCACAGTGAAATTGACTAAAGAATTTATTGTTGAGGTCATGGGGCTTCCTATGGAAGGGATCAAATTTAGTAAGGAAACTAGCATCTCCGATTCAGCTTTCAAGAAATTTCCAAAGGTAGAAGATGAAGAGAAGAAATTTGAGAAAAATGGGGATTTCTACAAACTGAATCAAATTAAAGCTATCTAGAGGGATGTGTTATCATGTATCTATGAGTATTCTATTCTTGATGGTAGGGTTAAGAGAGTCCATAAATTTCACTTTTTTTTCCTAAATCATTTTAGGCATCAAGATAGGATTTCCTTCTTGTTTTTTTCTAAAACACTCTCTATTTCTAAGCCTTTATGTAAATAGAAATAAAGAGTCACATCCCATGCTTTATGAAGGTTTAATTTTACTTATTGAAAACTTTCTTAATAGTAAGGCTATAAAGCCCTCTCTAGTTCTTGTAAAAACGAAATGCTCTAGAAGTGAGCCCTACTTTAAGAAAATTAAGGTCGAAGAAGGGGCTACTATTAACAAGAAGGTCTTTAAATAGGAGAGGACTAAGAAGCATGTTGAGGAAATTATTAAATCTATGAATTTAGATAATGATGAGAAAATAGAAATGGGGGATATTAGTTCTAATGTGGATGGTTACTCTGGGAGTAAAGGGGTGTCTACTGGTAAAGAAAATGTGGAGGGAAGTAAGGATAGAAATACAAACTTAAATGTGGGATCAGAAGCCCTTAGGGAGAATGATAATAAATAGAGTGATCACCCTTCTCATAATTCTAGTGAGGAGAAAATGGAGGAGGAAATAAGTAAGGAGAATGAAGATAAAGGTCTTGTGGGGAAGGATAATAGCCAAGGTAAAGGTGAAAATGAGGAAAGAACGGAGAATATGGACATTAATACTGATACCTAGATCAATAGTATGACCACTTCTAAGCCTAAGAATGTGGTTGATGGGGGGGATGAGTCCCAAGATGCTAAACTTTTATTTCTTCAGAGTGTTAAGCTTAAAGTAGAGACTTCTCTTTAGAGTGATTCTTGGTTTTATAATGAAATAATGGTTCTCAAGAAGAAAATATGGATTATGCAGAAAGAATTAGATGAGAAATGCACTAAGAGAACCCAGATGGAAGTGCAAATTGGTAACATCCTTAATAAGCTTAAAGAGTATGAGCAAGGGGTTCATCACCTTATAAAGGAAAGTGATCAAAAAATGGAATAGGTCACTTCCAATCTATGTATTGCAATGGCTAGTCTAGGTAAGAAGAGTAATGAGGAGATAATGTCTCCTAGTAATGCAAGGATGGGGATTCTAGGTGGGCCTATTAAGAAAAATAGGCAGAGCACAAGGAAAAAGGTCACTTTGAGGTTCTTGAGGCTCCTTTTCTTTCTCAGGCTAATATTATCTAGAGTACTATAGAAGCAAGTAAAGAGGTGGCAAACATTATCAAAGAGTTGTGGTAGGTGTTGGCTATGGAGTGGGTGTGTTGGTTGCTAGTCTGGGCAATTTTTCTAATTTTTTCTTTTTGCTTTCCAGCATGTTTAAAACTCTAGGTTCTAGGTCCTTGTAAAACTTGGTCATTTTTATGGCTTAAACTTTTGGTTTTAGGTCCCTATAAAACCTAGTTTTGGTGTTTCAAACTTTAGGTTTTAGGTCCTTTTAGAACCTAGTGGTGCTTTAATGTTTATCTTTAGTTTTTTGTAAAGGGTTTTGGATCCCTTCAAAACTTTCTTTTATTGTAATCTAAAATGCCTTTATTCAACTGGCCACTTTTATGCTTCAATAAAAATGAAATCTCTATGAAAACTTAACCAACCTCATATGTCTCTAATTCAACTTATGTTGACTTCCCATATGCTGCAAGGCTTTATGGTCAGTATACAACACAAAATATTTAGGCATCAAATAATGTCTCCATTTCTTCAAAACCTCAATCATTATTCTCATGAAAGTACTAGGTGCATTAGTCAAACCAAAAGGCATAACCAATCATTCATACAATCCTCCATTGGTCTTAAAAGTAGTTTTCCATTCATCTCCTTATGGGGTTCTAATCTACTAATAACACTTTCTAAATCAATCTTTGTATAATACTTTTCTCCACTCAAACTATCCATTATGTCATCCATCTTAGGCAATGGAAATTTGTAATTCACTATTATCTTGTTCATAGCTCTGGAATTAGTGCACATTCTCTATTCTCCATTATTTTTAGGTGCTAACACAATAGGCACTACACAAGGACTTAAACTTTCTCTAATTAGACCTCTCTCTAGCAATTCTCACAATTATATATTCAACTCAATATTTTCATTAGGTGTCAATCTATGTGGTGCTTTATTAGGAAAACTAGCTCCAGGTATCAAATCTACAGAATGACTTATACTTCTCATAGGAGGCAAACCATTAGGTACATTATTAGAAATTATGTCATGAAATTTAGTCAACAAAGGTTCAATCTCAAGTGCATGTTCCAATTCATCTTGTTTCTTAGTCTTTCTAGGAATCAAAGCATAGAAATCATTATTTTCTTTCATTTCCTTTGCAAACTTTTTACCCTTTACCAAACATACTCTAACTTTAGTACAATGAATTTTATCAAACTTTTCCATCAAAGGAAACAATATTTTTTTCTTTCCTTCCACCCAGATAGTTTACTGATTCAATATACCATCATGTAATGCTTTTCTATCATACTACTAAGGTTTTCACAAAAGAATATGACAATAATCCATTGGCATAATATCACACAAGACTTTATCACAATTATTCCCAATTTAAAATTTGACAAGACATTGTTCACTTACAAGTAAATTATGTTCCTTCTGGATTCAAGCAATGTGATAAGTTTTAGATGTCTCAATCTCTCCAACTATAATTTGTTAACTAGCTCTTCAAATGCCAAATTATCTAAACTTCCACTATAAATGATTACCTTGCAACATTTTCTAGTGATCTTATGTCTAGTTTTGAAAAAAATTCTTCTCAAAATAAGTTCCTCATCAACTTCTTCATTCCATAAGATCCTTCTTAACATCAGGTTCTCACCATTTTTAGGCTCATTAGGCATTTCAGCAACTTCTCCACAAGCTAAAGCATTTCTACTATTACCTCTAATCTTCTTTCAAAAGTTAGTACATTCAAAAGCCCTATGTCCTTCTTCACCACATTTGTAACAAGTATCTTTAAACCAAGATCTCTCTTCCCTTTTTCAACTATTATGATTCCTAGAGTAACTAGTATAGCTACCTCTAGAGTACTTAACTCTTCTAGTAGGTTCATCTTCCCATCCTTTATCTTGCATTGTGACATTACATCTACAACTTTCTCCATAGGTTCTACCTTTTCTTCTTTAAAATCTGCCACCTCTTCCTCATTGTCTTTGATCATGTTTCTTTGACAACCTTTCTTCATCCTTCAAAGTAAATTGATATGCATCTTCCATGCTATCCATCTTAATATAGCTGATGTGATTTGAATATATACTCTTAGAACATTCAGGTATCTAGCCACTTTCTCAACTTCATCATCAACATGTCTAGATTTGATATCTAACTCATAGAATTCTTAAGTATATTCTTTCATACTCATGTCCTTTTGATCTTTTCTTCTCCTCTCTTTTTTCTATTAGTTTGTAAATGATCCCACCAAAGAGATGCATGACCTTTCAACTTCATGACTACAATCTTAATCTTTTTATTATTAGGAGAACCTTCATACTAAAAATATTTTTCCATCTCAGAGATCTAATCCAATAATGCATCAATCTCAAGTCTTTTGTCATAGTGAGCAACTTCAAAAGTAGGTCTAGAATTAGCTTCAGACAAAACTCTTAAAATCCTTTCCTCATCTTATTCAGCTTTAGGTATAGGTTCACTTGATTAGGTGTTGCCTCTTCTTCATCACTAAAATCTTCAAGATGTACACCTATTCTTTGCATTGTCTCTACAACTTCAAGTCTAGTTGCAATCTATCTCAACATATCCATTATAGAATTATCAACATTTCCTCTACCATGAATTATCTTGACAATAATTCTTGCAAGATCATAAGCTTCTACAAGTTATAGGTCAGATTTCAAATCTAAAACCCTACAACCAATCTAATAAGTTTCTCCATGATCCACTCCACAAGAAAGAACTCTATTCTAATACTAGTTGACATAGGGATAGGAAAATTCAAGAGGAATCAATCCAACTAAAACCAAAAAAATCCCCTACTTAGAGTTGCACATGGGAGAAAAATACAAATTAAATAAACAATAGAGAACAAGAGACTATATTATGTGCAACCATATAGATATAATCAAAAAATAAATCCCAACATGCTCAGTTGTGAAGCCTTTCGGGTTATAGCCATATACAAAGAGTTACTAAATCAAATACAAATCTGCATCTTACCTTCTTCTCTAGGATCTTCTCATGATCTCCCTCATATCCTAATAATCTCATTTACCATCTCATAATTATTTCCTACATCAATCCAAACACCTTATATAGCTAGCTAAGCCACAAGTTGGCTAGTCAGGCATTTAATTACATTATAGGTCCTCCTTGGAAGAGTAAACCAAAACTATAGAAAATATGAAAGAGAATTAATACTAAGACATATTTAAGTCCACACATAATCCAAGAACATGGCTCTATCTTTAAAATATCCCATTTCCTCGTATGAAACTATGCAAGACAAAAACTCCACATGTTTTTGCAAAAACTATTCAAAAATTGATGTCTGGGGATAATGACGATATATCCTAGCTCCAATTGAATTAGAAATTTTCCTTTTAATTAATGGTATTACTTTAGGTTCCCTACAACTCTTTACCTTCTCAAAGGCTTATTCATTAAGGAGAGCTATGCATCCATCCTAAAAGTCATGCATAGAAAGCCATTGAAAAACTAGCAAAAAATTGATACATTGGGAAAACATTCATATCTACATGACCGTGATGAAATTGGACTATCTCCTTTAACCATAGATATAACTCTATATCCTCTTAAATTTGTGAAATTTTAAACCTCCTAATCATTGAGAAAAATTAGTTATAGTTCCCACAATAGGCATGCAGAATACAAAAAAATACAGTTCCAGCAACAATGCTACTTTGCAAATAGAAAATGTTGTTGGTTGATGCAAGATTGCTCCAAGACCCAAGATGCTCTTACATCAAAGGGATAAAAATAGGATAGTGGATATCACTAAAGAATGGCATCAAAGATTCTATAAAGAAATATATTGATGGAAAAAGTGCTAAAAGTGCTAAAGAATACATAGAAGGTATGGAACAAAAGGAGATACAAGATACACCTATTATTATGGTCACAACGACAAAGCTTATACCAAAAGATCAAAAAGAAATAAGAAATTTGCAAGGATAAGTCCACCTATGAAGATAGAGAAGAAAAAAAAAAATCAAGGCATAAAATATGCACCATGACAAAAGGCTAAAGCCCATGGACTGAGTCCCATGAGGTAAAGGTTAGTAATTCTAAAACTTGTGATTAGACTAAGGAAGCACAAAAATCTAAAGAGAATGAAGAAGTTACATAGGAAGTAACTTCAAATGAAGAAAGGAGGATGAGAGAAAGAAGTGGAAGCCAAACATGAAGAAGACCATAGGCACAATAAATAAAGAGGGAAAACTTGATCAACTTGAGAAGTCTAGGCAAGATATGAATTAAATAATCAAGCACTTACTAAAATTTTTGTTAAGTGTTACAATGATTAGAATAACTAGTGGGGTTAATTAGTTATCCTCAAATTGATATGTACCAATTCAACTTTTAACAAATTCAAAAAACTTAATCAAACTCATAAATCCACTTGACCAATATAGTATTTCATCAATAATCCAACTTATTCATCTCATCACTTAGCTCTATATTTGGTATATGGAAAATAATAGAAATCTATAATAGTAAATAGTATGCAATATGAAAATAATACACACAATTATGACACTAGGATTTAATGTGGAAACTCAATTTGGGAAAAAAACACCAAGTGGCATGGTACCACTTTTCACTCTATTGAACTGAGCTTGGTTAATAGAAAACCCTATTAAAGGTTACAAAACACAATGTTAGGTGTGATCCTATTAAAGGATTGAATCACCCTATTAGGAGTGGCTTTGTTAGAGGATTTTAGAACATCCCATTAGAATGTCACCTTGATTAAAGGATTTACAATATAATTGTTAGGTCAACCTTGATTATAGAAATTTATTTCCATAATGGTTAGAAAGTAACAGCTAGGTTTATCCAATAAAACACAACTCACTTTGGAAATCTAAATCTCCATTTGGCTCATTCCTGGTTCATTACACTCTCAATCACTGATCTGCTTGACAACTCTTCAAGAAAACTTACATCACCAATTGTTGAATTTTATTGTACACCTTTTTTCTTCACTTTTTCACAAATTTTCTAGCCAACAATACTATAAAACATCTCATATGTCTCCTTAAATAGATAGGCTTAATATTTTGTCACGTAAACATAACCATAGATCTTAGGGTTTGATCAAATCCATTGAATCTATTCATCATTTATTCCTTCTACTTCTTCCTTGAAAATTCTAGAAACTTCTCCTTAAATCTTCATCTTAGATCACTAAACAAACTCATATCATGCATTAAATATGTTAGCTCATCAATCCTTATCATCTACACATTTTGACCAATCCATAAATTCAACTGTGTTGGCCTCGAATATTTATTCTTTCACAATCTATTAATTATTTGACACTTGGCCATAACTATGTTCTTCAACATAGTTATCACTAGGTTGTTTAGTCTCTATTGTTCTATCTCACTCACCTTACACTAGCTCTCTCAACTTTCACTATTCTTGGTCATAACTTTAGTTTACCTTCATCTTTCTTGGCCATTACTATCACTCTACTAATATTGTTTTTATTTTCTATTACTTAAGTTCCTGAATCTTCTACTTTAACTTCTTCATTGACCTAGTAAATTATCACTCAGTCAAGCTTAGTTTTTTACTCAACTTCTTGAGTTTTATCAATCATATCTTGTATACTTTAACTCATATTTATTTTTCACTTAATAAAATGATCAAACAATACATTACTTTTGTCAAATACTAATTAATCAAGTGCCTTTTTAATTCCATCATACTTAGTCTTCTTTACTCAACAACTTTACTAGTTTGCCTAGTTATTTTTCTATTCAAAGTTTCTTCATCAATCAACTAATATGATACTCTACACTATTATCAAATGTCTTACCAATAAGGTTTGAAACCAATGATAGCATAACAATTATTCCAATTGTAATTTCCAACAATCTCCCTCTTTGGCATTAATAGAAACACCTTTAATTATCATGCAATGGAAAAAATGTTCTCTAGATTTTCATGTTCAAATCCCTGTATGATCTCTATCAAGTCTTCATTAATATCCTTGTTTTTATTATAATTCTCATTCATGTAATTTCTAATATGCTTTCTCTTTGTTTCTTTATATTTCTCCTTCTGTCATACCAATTGTAATTCTTCATTGCAATACCAATTGTAATGACTCCCTCTTTGTTATATGTCCATGTAACTTGACAAAATTCTCCCTTACACATATTTAGATATTGGATGGTAACTTATCACATATCTCCCTCTTTGATAACAATGCCAAATACATCATCCAACTACACATATCTTTCTTTTCACATCTTTAGGTAGCTCCTAAATTGTGACCTCCTACATTGATCTATAAGATATCTTGATCATAATAATTGATGTAATGTTGCATCTCTTCTTAGTTCACTCTAGATAGGGATACAACCCCTAAATTACCTCTTAGAAACTCAAATGCATCTTTTGGAGGTGCCTTAGTGAGAATATCAGCTATCTGCTCCTTTGTGTTTACATATTCTGGTCTCACTTCTTTGTCTTGTACTAATTCACTCAAGTAATGATACTTGATTGTAGTGTGCTTTTTTTTGTGTGCATCATAGGAATTTTAGATATGTTTATAGCACTTGTGTTATCAAAATATACCACAATTAGTTTAGCAATCTCTTCCTTTATACCTTCTAATGATTGCTTGATCCACACAATGTTTGAGCAATTAACTACTACTAAAACATATTCAGCTTCTCTTGTAGATTGTGAAATAAAATTTTACTTCTTACTTGTCCATAAAATCAATCTCTTTCCTAGAAAGAAAGATCCTCCACTTGTACCTTTTTATCATTAATGTTTCCAACCCAATCAACATTTATGTAAACTTTCACTTCAAACTTGTCATTATTTTTATACCATAATCATCCATAGTATTTTGTACCTTTTAGATATCTCAATATCATTTTCACATCCATCATGTGATTCCCCTTAAGATTTGTAAAAAATCTTGCAACAATTCAAATAGTTAATGCAATGTCAGGTCTATTATGAACAACATATTTCAATTTGTCAATCTTTGACCTATACAATGTCTAATTTAGTTTAGAAAAATCATCATTCTTTTAAATTTTATGTCTAGTAGCCATAGGTGTTCCCACTAGTCTTTAATCTTCCATTCCAAATATTTTTAGTGTCTTATTGATATATTTTGATTGTGTAATGTACCTCCTTTCATTTGATAAAATTACAAACCAACAAAGACTCTTATCTTTCCAAACATTGACATCTCAAATTTTTTCTTCATCTAATTAGCAAATGATTTTCACAATAAATCATGTTCTCCAAACATGATATCATCAAAAAAAATTTCAGCTAGCAATATCTTATTATCATATTCACTTTTCAAGTATAGATTTTTGTTATCATTAGTTCTTGCAAAACCAATCTTCACTAAATATATTTGTAATATTTTATATCATGATCTATGGGCTTGTTTCAAACCATATAATGCTTTGTATAACTTGTTTAGTGGTAAAATAGAAGAACTTTTTATAGGATGTAGACTTCCACTTTACAAGTCACTAGGCATTCAAATATGTGTGTGAGGGAAATAGGGGAATTTCAAAATATAAGTCCACTTATGATCCAATTTAGATTAGCTAGAACCCAATAGAAGAAGGGAGATAATACTAAATTTGAATTATAAAGGGGAATGCAATGTAATAATATATACTCTCTAGTCCTTATTAGGATAATGTGAATGTGAAATTGATCTAATTGCTTAAATAATGTAAATCTAGATTTTATTTAAACATAATTATCCCAATTAATATATAAATCTCAAGTAAAGATATGTAAGGAAATAAAATATAAATGACTAAAATTGAAATATATAGAGGAAGATGTATTTTTTTCTCCAACTCTTGTAAATTAGAAGTGTATCTAAATATCTATTTGTAGATCTTGGAATAAAATTATGAAAGGAACAAAACTCAAAAATCTCCCAAAAATTTGAGACTAAAGGACTAGGTTGACTTGGGAAGATGTCCTACAACTAGGTTTATGTAGTTTGATGATATACAACTAATGACTCCATAAAGCTTATGAATAGTAGGTTTGACATATGTAATCCTTTTTTCTCCCAACTTGCAAATCAAAATAGAAAAGAAAGGTGTAGGGGTTGGGATTTGATGAGGTCTTTTCTTTGTCAAGCCCTAGGTTAAGGAATTAACCATAATTGAGAAATGTAAATGTAAATGACTAAAAGATGATATAAATGTTAGGATTCGCCTTGTTTTTATGTATGTAAACATAATGTAGATCGTGAATTAGGTATGTAGGGTAGTGTTGCACTTTGCAATGGATCTACCATTATCCCATCATGGTGCCATGGATATAAAATCACATCAATTAATAATATGATGAATGTATCAATGTAGATATCCTTTCTTCATGGCCAATAATAAGCTGGATCTTGAAGAGGAAATTCTCACAAATGGTCTTTCAACACTAGATAGAATCCCCTTGCTTAAATACTTGAAAAACTTGAATACTTGAACTCCTTGAATGTAGAAGGAAGAAATATTCACTTGAGTAAATGAATGAATGAGATGAGAGATATATGAAAATTAAGCCCCAAAAAATCTCCTTATATATGAGTTTTTGGGTAGGAAAACAATACAGTTTGACTAGGTAATGGTAAAAAACTAATTAAACCCCGAAGGCCTTTTGTGTTGTGAGCTCCAAAACTATCGAGGACTAGGTCAACCTAATTTGACATGGTCCTAGAGGTCAAATCCTGGCTGCCAAAGAAAGAAGGGGTAGGTACCAAGAAAATAATGGTGGAAAGAGGAAGAAGATAGGAGAAAAAGGGGATCAAATAGAGACATATCCAAGGTACAAAGAAGGAATTATGAAGAAGGTACTAGGACGTCTTAAAAGGAAAGTGCATCCATTTTAAGATGCTAAATTTAGCCCCCACTTTAGCAAGAGTATGAGTTTCCTCAATCTCATGGTAAGGAAGATCAAAAAAAAAAGATGATCTTATCATAACTTGGGAGACAAAGAAATAATCTGAATAATGCATTGATTTGAAGATAGCCTATAAATCATAGCAAGCCAAAAAGGATAAAGTACTCTAAACCATACTTAGAGTCCATATTTGCCCCTAATAAACTTAAGTCTTTATCAAATCCCAAAATCACAATAAGGGAGATATTATTAAAAATAAGGAAAGAGAGATAAGGGGGTGTGATCAACTTGCCCAATAAGGTTTGTGTTTATTATTATGAATCACACAAAAGGGGATATGATTGAATGGTCTAATGGGTTTGTGTTCCCAATAGCCAATCCCAAAAAAATTCTTTACACTCTCAAGATATAGTAGTCCCATATTATGAGAATGGTTTGTGTATGCAATTCGATAGGTCAAATGGTTTAGCAAGTGTGTGTAGCATGCTAGTCAACTAATCCAAGACATGTATAAAAAGAGAGAGTAGCTAGCCCTAGCAAGTTGTATCATTATAGTGTACTATATATGGTGTTTTTTAAAAAATAAAACTAAAGAACCATGTATGATCTCCACCCCCTCCTTAAGACGGGAAAAAATTTCATATTTTGGAATCTTAGGGAAGTGATGAAGGATAAAGCAATTTCAACATTAGGATAGTATCCACAAGCAACACCCAATCCAAACCAAAGATGTCACAACTCCTATAAGGTCATGGAAGGCAAGAATGTAGAGACACCATGCAAGAAGTGAAAAAGGAAATCCATAAAAGATGATACACTATAATGAGACTCCAAGGTATGTGATCTATCCACCATGAAAATCCAATTGTAAATGATGCAAGATTGAATGTCACATGATGAATAAAAAAAAATCAACCAAAGAAAATAGTGGATCAATGAGAAAGTGAAAAAGAAGGAAATTATTCCCTTCCCCCCAAGAATAGGAATAAGAGAAGAGAAAACAAACCTATTATGCTACTCACAATGTAAACCATGCAAGATAATGATCCCCTACAAAGAAGGCCAATAATGATACATGGCATGAAGAAACATAATAGGCAATTAGATCTTATTCAAATATATTATAAGTAAAAGAGAGCTCATTATAAGGAGATGTGTGAATAACATCATTATTAATGACTTTTACAATCTTGTAATGTAAAATTTTTAATTTTATATTGGTTTTGACAAGGAAATGAAAAAAAACTTATTCATTATCTATTAGTATTATAGTGGAAGTCGAGTGATCAGAGAAAGTTGAGAAATTAGTGTGAACCAAGTAATCAAAGCCTGTTGAGCATAAGTTTCCGGACAATACATGCTAAGTGATTCGAGTGCCGAGTAAAAAGTGGATGCCAATCCATTTAGAAGCTAATTTACAACATTGAAGATATAGTGAATGTTGAGCATCAGAGACTTAAAGTGTCAAGTGAATAGTTTTGGACATAGTTGTTTTTAATGGCACAAACTTCTATGTAAACCATTTTTTTGGGCTGAGTTAATGATTTTCTTATGATTCTAGAAGATAAGGATGGATGTCTATTATGAATCCCTATGCAATACATGCAACCAATCTAATTCAGGGATGTTCTAAGCTGAGTAACAATATTGAATATATAATGGATGTTGAGAATTAGACTTTAAGTATCGAGTGAACAATTTTGGACATAGTTGTTTTTAATGGCACAAACTGTTAGAGTAAATAATTAATTATTAATTATTTATTCTATTACTTAAGCTTACTTAGGTTAATGCATATTTAGTATTTAATGCATGTAGTGGTTGTTGTTGACAACTCGGGAGTTTTCTCCTTTTTTAGCATATTCCACTTTCTGAGGATATGTGTTGAGTTGTCGTTTTTGTCCTCTACCTCCTTCCAGCTTGTTCTACAAGCTTCCATGAGGCCTTTTTAAACGGTCTCTCTCTCATTGTAATCAATTCCATTCACATAGCAATTTCATTTTCCTATTGTGAAATATTTGCTCTTGCTCTTTCGGTTTTCTCTTCAGCAAGCTATTTGCATGTAGGTGATCTTGGCGACTGCGGAGTTGGATTTCATCAACTCCTACATGGTATCAGAGCCTCCCTGCTGCTTCTTGTTTGAAGGATTTGTGAAGCCGTGATTCGAAGTCACAAACCCTAGTTTGTTTGTGCATTTTTTCTTCAAATCAGGGCTAGAGTGAATTTTTGGAGCACTTTCAGCCCAAACGGGCATCACCATTGGATCCGGAAGGCTGTTTGCAGTCAGGATTCATATAAAGCTTTTCGTTTTTGGAGACAGGGCAATTTTGGCAATTTTTTGAGGATCTCGGGTTCGCTGCCGTACGGATCGTACAGACGCAGCGCAAATTTTTTTTAAAAAAATATATATATATATTTTATCGGGCGCCGCCGCCGCCACGCCACCCTCGCGCCGCCCGCAGTGGCCGCAGCAGGCAGCGCCGCCCGCGCTCTGCCGCGGCTCCTCCCGGCTCCGCCGCTGCCCAGCCTCCTCCTGTCCGCCGCCCGGGCGCAGCAGCCTCCGCCACCGTAGACAGCGGCGCCGTCGGGTTTTCCTCCCGGGCGCCACCGCCATCGGCGGTTTTCGCTGCTCCGCCGCCCTGCGGCCTCTCCAACCACCGACCGCCACGTGGCTTCTGCTGACATCATATTCCGGTGCTCTGACGTCACTTTCTCGGCAAGTGACATCACCTTTCCGTGACGTTTTTTTTTCCGGCGACAGGTTTGTGACGGGCATACGGCCGTCAAATTTATACCAGTGTCTGTAATTTTTCAGCAAGTGTATTTTTTTGAGCAGCAGTCGGTTTTTTGGCTATAACTTGAGCATACGGAGGTCTTTTTCTGATCCGAAAGAAGCGTCGAAAAGCTGACTCAGAGACGGACACATTGGTGCTAGTTTCGCACGATTTTGAGTTCGTTTGAGCTTCCATTTTTGGTGTCAAAGTAGAGGCTTTTTCTGCATCAACAAATCCAGGTTCCTTTCCAGTTTTTTGCTTTCCTTAGCTGTTTTTTTGTGGTATTTGGGAGATATTTTTGTACGTTTGTGAGGGGGGGTGTCTTTCTTTTCTGTAATTTACTTCAGTTAAGACCCTTCTACTTCCGTCTTCTTCTTTTCTCTCAATGGCGGATCCATCTATATCCCGTCTCACACCACACAACTACCACACATGGAAGGCACAAATGACTAGACTTCTAATGTCAAGAGGTCTATGGTCTTGTCTGGATGAGCATCAGCCTAATCTCCAACGACCTTTTGAGATTCTACAACACAGGAACAAGATGGATGAAGCCATGGGGCTTATTGCACTCAACATTTCAGACAGCTTGTTGTTTCACTTGGATGGTTTGACTACTCCACGGGCTTATTGGCTAAGATTTCAGACTTTGTTTGGACAAGTGAATGAGTTTCGGGCACTTCAGCTAGATGCAGAATTGACTTCTTTGACACCTGATCACTTTCCCACCATTGAGGACTTCTTGATGAAGTTCAAATCTCTACGTACACTTTTGCAGGGATGTGGGAAGAACAAAACAGATGATGAGTGTATTTTTTTGGTACTCTCAAAGTTAAAGGGACAGTATCAGATCTTCTCTTCCACTTTCTACTCCACTATGGATGCCTTGGGTGATAGACATAGGATGCCTTCATTTGAGATATTTTGTAATCGGTTAACCCATGAACAATCGAAGATTACTCAAATAGATTCACTTTCAAGTTCTCAGTCACAGGCATTGCTTTCCAAGGTTACACAGGAACAGAAGTTGAAGCAGCTATCAGATCCCTCTTCTACTAGTTCATCATCTTCTAACAAGAAGGAGAAAAAGAAGACCGCAACTCCTACCTGTTCCTATTGTGGGAAAGGATCTCATGATGAGGCACGTTGTTTTCAGAAGAGATGTGATGGCTATGAGAAACAGATTGCTGATTTGCACGCTCTCTTTCAGAAGAGCACTATTTCCTCTCCATCCTCTTCTACCTCACAAGGGTCTTCTTTTCAGGCTTCTTCCACCTCTTCAACATCTACATCAGATCTTGGAAAGGGTCATGCATTACAGGCTTCTATTGCATCTTCTTCACAGGTTCCTTGGATACTGGATTCAGGTGCTTCTCACCATATGACATCTTCTCAAGGTGTCTTCTCCACTCTTGAGGCTTCTCCTATTCCTCACATTCTCATGGGGAATAACACTGCATTACCAGTCTGTGGGAAAGGTTCAGTTCACATCCAAGATGGTATATTCAATGATGTATTGTATGTTCCATCTTTGTCTGCCAACCTTCTCTCAATTTCTCAAATTACACGCAGTGGATCAGGGAAGACAGTTGAGTTCACTTCTGATTCAGTCTTCATTCGAGATCGTGCTACAGGAGATCTTATTGCTACAGGGGCAGTTGATCCTTCCACTCATCTCTATACCTTCTCACACTTTGGTCCACCATCTCCTTCGCAGGAGCATCGTGTGGTGCAGTCAGGACACTTGAACCTTTGTATTGTTCCTAAGATCCCTATTTTGACTGCCACACCACAACTAGATGAGGGCTTTTCCTCTCTACAAGATTCTCCTTCCGCTCTACCTGATCTTCCAGCTTCATTTATTGAGACTCCAGGTACACTTGTTGCAGATACTTCAATGGACATTCATGACAATGTCATCACACCTGCCTTGGGAATTCCCGTTTCGGTTCCTCATACATTCTCTTCTGGACATCAGCTAGGCTTTCCAATTGCTCCTCTCACGTAGGGATTTCCTTGTTACGTACCTTTGTTCCTTCCGAATTGGAATTTCATTGGTTCGATCATTTCTACAGGAGCTCCATCATTATGGGGGGGGCTTGGTGTCTATTCTCATGGGGGGGCTGGTTGTACTTATGGTTTTGAGAGAGTCTCTTGAAACATTTCTGGCGGAAGTTGTCCTTGGGGGGATTGGTTGTGGCCTTCCTTCCTTCACTTCATGTCTTTTAGCATGTTGTTTTTACCTCTTTTTGGAGGAGGGTTTTTCCCACAGGGTTTTCCCTCTTTCTCTGTTTTACAAAGGTTGCATTGTACATGGGTACCTAACATGGCCTCGTTGCCGGGACCCATTTTGCATTTCATCTTAGTTTTGTGAGCTTAAGGCATTTCCCTAAGTTGCACTTAAGGGGGGGTGTTAGAGTAAATAATTAATTATTAATTATTTATTCTATTACTTAAGCTTACTTAGGTTAATGCATATTTAGTATTTAATGCATGTAGTGGTTGTTGTTGACAACTCGGGAGTTTTCTCCTTTTTTAGCATATTCCACTTTCTGAGGATATGTGCTGAGTTGTCGTTTTTGTCCTCTACCTCCTTCCAGCTTGTTCTACAAGCTTCCATGAGGCCTTTTTAAACGGTCTCTCTCTCATTGTAATCAATTCCATTCACATAGCAATTTCATTTTCCTATTGTGAAATATTTGCTCTTGCTCTTTCGGTTTTCTCTTCAGCAAGCTATTTGCATGTAGGTGATCTTGGCGACAGCGGAGTTGGATTTCATCAACTCCTACACAAACTTCTATGCAAACCATTTTTTGGCTAACTTAATGATTTTTTTTGTGATTTCAAAAGATAAGGATGGATGTATATTATGATCCTTATGTAGTACATGCAACCAATCAAAATTAGAGATGTTCTAAGTGGCAAAATGGATCAACATTAGTCATTGATTCCTACCTAACCCTAGCCCACTTGTGTTTACTTAAGGAGACAAACACTAAATAGTTTGTATGCATGAAGAAAGAGAAGGAGACACAAGAGAGATGAATGCTAAGTGTAGAGAATGCATTCACGATGGCTATGGAGGTTGTGATAATGTTATGAATTGTAAAATTAGTTAGAGAGAATAGAGAGAAGTAGAGAGAGAATAGATGAGACATATCTAATCAAAAGGATCAAGTACACATTGAGAAAGAGAAGATCTAACATCTAGCAATAAGGTGCTAATATAAGGATCATGGTGATGAATCATTCTAATAGGTGATGTAGAGATAATCTCCTAACAAAGTAGTCTTAACAGGATTGTGTAAATCTCTTAATTGAGTGTATGCTTTATTGTAAGTTAAATTCCTCTAACAAGGCACACTTTTAACAAAGTGTCTAAATGCTTTAATAGGGTGAGACCCAACAGTATTGGTAAGCCTTTAATAGGGAACAACTTTCACAAGGTATATCATAGTTAATGGTCAAACTTCTTGTAACCTTAATTGGATACAATTTATAGCTGTAATAGTGAGGATTTGTGGCTATCATCCCACACTAATTTTACCTTCTCATTAGAGGGTTTTTGAGTAACAAATTTATTGTGTTATGTGTTATTTGTTTCATTATATGGATGAACATGTGTAGTTAACTATTTTAGTTTACATATGTAATAATTAGATGAATGTGTGGTGAATTTTTTATGGTTAAAGTTTTGTAGTGTTCACTCACCACACTCGCCCCCCCCCCCCTTCAAAGTTTACTTTCTTATTTTTATTTCCAACAATTGGTATCAGAGCCTTTTTCTTTGGAAAGGAAATCTACATGTCTTTGAGGAAAGATCTTGAAGATAGAAGTCTACAAGTTGGGAAAGACTATTGAGAACCAAAAGATTAAGATCCATATTTCCATACACCAACTCATGGAAGCAAGAGAAAACCTACAGTTTTCATTGAGGAGAATGAAAGAGATATTTATTGAGAAAAATGACACTCATTACCAAGAGGAAGACACCACTAAATTTTTTGAAAATAGAAACTCAAGTGAGTTTGATGTAATAGTTTCATATTTGATGGAAAATAATGGTGCCCTAACTAAAGAGGTCATATATCTTAAGATAGAACAAGAAGTCGAATTATTATTACTATGTGAGGTGACCAAATAGAAAAGGAAAGTTGAGGAAGACAAAGTCATGATTGTAGATTAGAAAAGAACACTGACCAACAAACTAGAAGAGAAGACATCAAATGAAAAAAAGTTGTCCAACATGAAACTAGATACAATAAATCAATTAATGATTGAAAACCATGGCTTGAATGGAAAATATGTTAAGATCTCAACCCTAAAGTTATAGAATGAACAACTAAGGAATAAACTGAGAGCAGAAAAGGAATTTTTTGAAAGTTTCAACAAACCTAGTGAAGCCATCAAATACTTTGAGAAACCAATGAGATCTTCAAGGTCTAAAAATGATACTATTGGATTGGGATACATCAATATTGAGAAAGGAGAATTATCTAAAAGTGGTGAACAAAGAAATAACAAAGGTAAGAACTACAAACCTGCTTGTCATAATTGTGGAAAGTTAGGTCATACAACAAATATTTGTAAGAGAAATAATGCAAATCATAACCCTAAGAAAAAATTCAAGTGTTACTATCATAAGTGCAAAAAGAAAGGACATCAAGGACATGAATTTAGGATCAAGACCTTAAGCAAATAGATATTTGAAGGATTTTACCACAACTTTTAGAAGTATAGACATAAAGCATATGAATGTAGATCTAATGCCAAGTGGACATCACACAAGTAGACAAAAGTATGACAAAATGGAAAATCCTACAATTGAGATTACAACACAAGGTAAAGCTGTCACTATTGTAAAGAATATGGACATATTCTTGAGAATTTCATTAGAACACATTTTAGAGGCAACTACAATATATGGTTGAGTGAGACTACATTCTTTGGTTGTTTGAAGATTGATCATATTGGTAGAAACTGTCCAACTAAGTCACCAATGCTAAGCAATAGAAATAATAAAGACAAAGAAAAGGTCAATATTGAGAAGGTCAAAGTGAAAATAAATAATACATGGAAAAAATAATATTGTAGCACATCAGGTTCAAATGAGATCACTTCATCCAATGGATCAGGTGATCACATCACTACCAACTAGGTAATCAAAAGGTATGTGTAGGACTAATATTTCAAAGTTATATTATACATCAGTTCCAAGAATCTAAGTTTTGAAAAGACTATATATGAATGAATTAAGATGCAATATATTGGTTAGAACCTAGAAAAAATCTATAGTTTTGTTAGTTTTCATGTTGTTGTTGAACATGGAAGGTTTCACAATTACTACCGAGCATGAATGGAATTTCAATTATTGCCAAGTAATGAAAGTATGGTAGTATTGGCTAAGATTTTTGTATAAGTTGAGCATAGTGGAAATCATGTGCAAGTCGAGTGAGTTGGAAACCCTATGATAATTGAGCTTACAGTTATGTAAGCATTAAGCATTTATTGCAAAATTCCAACAGTTATAGAGTCATTTCTTGACTCATTTGCATTCACCAGTGATTGAAGAGAGTACAAAGAGAATGAAGGAAAATTACAATAGGAGACTCTTGCATTTGTAAACTAAATTCAACTACAACTTGACTCATTCATTATATTGGAAAGGTATTTTACTGGTGTTGCATTTTGTTGTTTGAATTTTTGTAAACCTAAGTAGAAAATTAATATGGAAGCTAGCTCTCTTGTGAGTGTTAGGAAAGAGGGAAATGAAGTGTTTAATGTGTAGCTAATTAGTAATGATGTAAGACAACCACCTTTCCAAGAAATACTTGAAATAGCATATAAAGAATACCTATCTAGTGTTTTATCCATGATACCACCTCATGTTCTCATGATTTAGGATGTCAAGTGTTTTTATACTTGTAAAGTTGGAAGTATAGGAGACATGGAGATAAGGGATTTATATAGAAAACTTTGTATGGATGGAATCTTAAGGGAAGAAAAAAAAATTATAGAAAAGAAAGAGTTGACCCATGCCTTAGATTTCCCTAATGTATTAGAGACTAAATAGACAAATATTGTGCTCAATAGAATACATGGTGACTTCATATGGTTAGAAAAAGGACCAATTAAGATCATCAAAAGGATCATCAACTGAGTAATAGGCTATCCTACCCTAGATAAACCTAGGAGCATGTGTAGTGATTCAAAGGAGATAATAGAGAAAAATATAGGTGCAGTATGGAACAAGAGAGGGATGTCTATAAATTCTATCTCAAATTTCCTTTGCAGTGAGAGTGATTGCACTTATGTTCTATTAGTCTAGTAGATCAAATAATGTATCCTATATGTTTGTTTTTTCAGGATACAAGATAGTAAAGAGAGAGCATACCTATGAACTTGCTGAGTTGCAACTTCAACAACTTTCTAAAAACTTGGAGGCCATAAGGAAAACAAAGAGTGCATCTTGTAAATTTGGTTCTTTATTGGTCTACATATTCTTTTATGTGTAGAACACATTTCCAACTTTCAAAAAAGTTTCTAGGAAGATCAATAGGTCTATTACAGTTTAGACTATAGAGTTCATAGAGAAACTTGGAGATAATTTTGAGTTAGTAATGACTAGTTATTTTGAGTATTTTAAAAATTCCATGAAACAGAGACTAAGGATTCCTGTGTCACTAGTGGAGAAGCATTATAATGATGTTTTCTTCTTAGTTAATGTAAATTATGCATATGTTTAGGTAGCTATTCCTAGGGTCAGATGGCTTAAGCCCTTCCATATGAGATTAATGTAGATGAGGCATTTGAAGCTATCATAGCTCTACTAGGAGAAGAAATTGATAAAAGTGCCACCTCATTTGGGAACTATGAGGAAGCAAAGTATAGGATTATAATTGACTTGAAAATAGCTATTTTTATTAAGAAGAATAAACTTGTGAAAAAGCTGAAAGAGAGATTTGGAAAAGGGGGAGAAGAAGAGGAAGATGAAGATGATGAAGAGGATGAACAAGTCCAAGCCCCATTGGCACTCACTCAAGGACAAGGAGAAGATGAGGAAGACTATGTAGAAGGTTTAAAGGAAGAATAAATCAAGGAAGAACCTAAACTAGCTAAGAAGAAGAAGAGAAAGGAAAAGGATCTAGAAGTGGAGAAAACCAAGAAGCTTGTGAAAGTTTCACAATAGAAGCCAGTAGTACCTACTACCAAGTCTAGCACAAGGGAAGCCACCAAAAAACTTAAGGTCACTGAGAAACCAAAATGGAAAAGGAATATTGCCTTAGTAGAGATGAGCTAGCCTATAAAGAAGATATACATAAGGAAAAAATACACTCCAGCAGTTGAATCAGATGAGTAGAAAATAGTCTGATGACATGAATCAATTCAAGGTGGTAAGCTACAATCCCTCCTCTAACTTAGATAACTGTTGTTGTAATTCCCTACCATGTGACCCAAAAGAAGTTAACCTAAAGTTTTACTAAGTTTGAAAAACATTTTTTTTAATGTTAAAGATACAACAATAATTATAGAATAGCGGAAGCAATTAATATACACTTGTAAATCAATAACACATAAACAAGTTACAACTCTTAAGGGTCCCATGACGATGAATCACATTTAATTTTAATTAACACTAAATCAAACATAAAATAAATCCTCATCAAAGAATAATGTACAGGTATGAATCTATTTAAATAATATATAGTTATCTCGAATGCCACTTGGCAATAATCATAATGCACTATCATTGATTGTATAGGTCACAGGGTATGAAGTGCTAAAAGAATATACAACATAAAAATAGGTTACAACAACATCTCATAAGATTCATGAAATAAAATACAATACAAAAGGTATAACCATCCATCATAGTACACAAGAAAAGAATGAAAGAGATACAAAATAGGGAACTCCAATCGTGGCATCAAACTATCAGATCTCAATGGTATAAGAAAAAGCACTACCACAAGACCTCGTGGAACCCAAAAAGGTCCACTGCCACTATATTGATGAGATAAACTCAAGTCCCAAATAGGATAACAAACTCAAAATTCAAAACCAACATCTACATTCAAGGAATTATCTGAAAGAAAACTATCTCAAAGGGAACCAAGACACAAGTATCAACTAAACCTAGAGGCAAAAATTACACATAGGGAATCTACTATGCATGTGGGAAATTATCATTGTATGAACCAACTCTATGGTTACCTAGCTAGTCTTTTAATCCTCCACCCCCTTAGTGACTCTATGTGGCACTAGTATCCTTTCATACTAACAAGGCATACTAATGAGTCAGCTCTAAGGTTACCTAGCTAGTATTTTAATCCTCCAAACCCCTAGTGACTTTCTATGGTACCAATATCTTATTAATTTATTTTTAACCCCTTTAATGAAATTTTATTGCATCTTAAATGACTTACAATGGGTTACCTATTAGCCTTTTTAGGGCCTCGGCCACCATTACAAGCCACTTCCCAACATGTCATATAGATAACCTACCCTAAGCTCAGTAAAATCAAAAGATCTCAAAAGACCTCATAGCATACATCAGTTCTTAAACAAGCAACTAACAAGCATTGAAATATCACAGATAAAAATCACACATTTCACCACTACAATCATCCTATCAGGACTGATCAAAAATCAAGTACACATAAACCAATCCACATCATAACATGACATCACCAAAACAAATCATTTAATCACCTCAATCCTATACAAGAAATTGGAAAGAAATCATAGAT
This sequence comes from Cupressus sempervirens, assembly GCA_028749045.1. NCBI lineage: Eukaryota > Viridiplantae > Streptophyta > Pinopsida > Cupressales > Cupressaceae > Cupressus > Cupressus sempervirens. The sequence goes on from CM053793.1 coordinate 348,278,367, forward strand.
AACTGATCGAAGACTCAAAAGGTTATATTAGGAAAGACACATCATCCACCTCAGTTCTACATAAGAACTAGAAAGCACATCAAAATATCTGATCAAACTCATCATAGCACACAATATTACACATTACCAGGGTTTGATATCAAAGATCATATACAATGCATCATCATAACATCATAAACAAAACTCCCAAGCCTCTGGTAATACAACATGACTAGTCAAACCTGATATTTGGGTAATATTTAACTTACCAAAATATTATCCAAATATTAGGTTTGAACAATCAATTTGTATTACCAGAGGCTTGGGAGTTTTATTTGTGATGTTATGATGATGCATTGTATACAATCTTTCATACCCAACCTTGGTAATGTGGAATGGTGTTTGCTATGATGAGTTTGATCAAATATTTTTATGTGTTTTCTAGTTCTTGTGTAGAACTAAGGTGGATGATGTTTCTTTCCTAATATAACCTTTTGAGTCTTTGATTAGTTATCTATTATTGATTTCCTATTGCTTGTATAGGACTACGGTGATTAAATGAGTTTCTTTGGTGATGTCATGTTATGATGTAGATTATTTTATGTGTACTTGATTTTTGATCAGTCATGATAGGATGATTATAGTGGCGGAATGTGTGATTTGGATTAGTTACATTTCAATGCTTGTTAGTTACTTGTTTAAGAACTGATGTATGGTATGTGGTCTTTTGATTTTTTTTTATTTTACTGAGGCTAGGGTAGGTTATCTATATGACATGTTGGGAAGTGGCTTGCAATCAAGGCCAAGTCCCTAAAGAGGTTGATAGGTAACCCATTGTAGGTTATTTAAAAAGTGATAACATTTTACTAAAGGGGTTTAAAATGAATTAATAAGATATTGGTAACACAAAAAGTCACTAGGGGGACAAAGGATTAAAAGACTAGTCAGGTAACCTTAGAGCTGACTTGTTAGTATGCATTGTTAGTACGAATAGATACTAGTGCCACATAGAGTTGCTAAGGGGGTGGAGGATTAAAAGAATAGCCAAGTAACCTTAGAATTGGCACATGAAATGACACTTGACCACATGCATAGTAGATTCCCTACATGTCATTTTTGCCTTTGGCTTTAGTTGATACTTGTGTCTTGGTACCCTTTGAGATAGTTTTCTTTTAGGTGATTCCTTGAACCTATATGTTGGTTTTGACTTTTGAGTTTTTTATCCTATTTGGGACTTGCTTTTATCTCCTCAACATGGTGGGAGTGGACCTTTTTGGGTTCCACAAGGTTGGGTGGTAGTTCTTTTTCTTATACCATTAATATCTAACAATTCAATGTTATGGATGGAGTTCCCTATTTTGTATCTCTTTCATTTTCTTCTTGTATACTATGATGGATGGTTATACCTTTTGTATTGTATTTGATTTCATGAATTTTATGAGATTTTGTAACCTATTTTTATCTTGTATATTCTTTTAGCCCTTCATACGTTGTGACATGTATAGTGGATGATGGTGCATTATGATTATTTCCAAGTGACATTCAAGATAACTATATATTATTTAAATGGATTCATACTTGTACATTATTCTTTGATGAGGATTGATCATATAGTGGATTAAGTGTTAATTAAAATTAAATGTGATTCATCATCATGGAACCCTTAAGAGTTGTAACCTGTTTATGTGTTGTTGATGTATGAGTATATGTTATTTGCTTCCACTATTCTATAACTGTTATAGTATCTTTAACTTTTTTTTAAAATTTTTTTTTGAAAAACTTAGTGAAAACTTTAGGTTAGTTCTTTTGGATCCCTTGGTCGGGTGTTACATGTGTGATAATATCAATTCAAATGTAGGTTTATCTAGTTTTACACACATTGATTTTGATAACCTAGGGAAATTTGAACAAAATACTATTGAGGAAGCCATATATGTGATGATGGATACATTTAAATCAACTCCTCTAGATATTTCCAACTCACTACCCAAGAGTCTATATGACCGATTTGAGAAAAAATAGAAATACAACTTGCAAATTGAAAGATAAATCAAGAATCAACTCTAGCCCAAGTTATGCCAAAATTGGAATAAAGGAAGATTGCTAAGGCTATGGAAAAGTAAAATTCTAAATTTTCCCCCAAATATAAAGTTTTCCATATCTTGAATAAGAAAATTGAGGATGTCGTAACTAAAAGCACAACTATTTGGAAATCTATTTATGGGTTACCCACTCCTTCTATAAAAGAGAAAGGTGAGAAATCAATGCAAGACCCTAAGAAAGATGAACAAGAGATAGCAGAAACTACACAAGAGGTATCAGTCAAGGATGGTGGTGTGGGAGGCACTAAGAAAGAAGTAGCAAAAGATGCCATAGGTGAAGAAGTGTAGAAATATGAATAGAATGTACAAGTGTCAAGTAATAGTCCCCCAAATATAGACCAAGTAAGTCAATATGAATCAATATAAATAAAGGATGTTCCTAATAATTCTGCTCGAAACATCAATCCTTTACCTAATGGTGATTTTAAAAAGATATTGAGGGATTCCACCATGGCAACATAGTTATGAACAAATCTTATATTGGTGAGAACAAATGGATTTTAAAAGGCATAAGTGGCATCAACAAGGGAAAAACAAACTAACACATCCAATGAGCCCCCTCCAACTACAAAGGTAAAAGAGATAGAAGACTATAGTGCAAGCACTAAATAGCTAAGTGTTATTACTACAACACTAGTTGCATTGTCTCTAGTACCACTCATTTCAACTAAGAAATCCTTGATCATAGTTGAGAAAGATGGAACTAAAGTTAAACTAGGTCAAGAATCAAGTCCTGCACCTACTCCACATGCTCAAGGTGAAGCATAGTAGCAGGTGAGATGGGATGATCAATCTAAAGAGTTGAAGGTGACTATTGCCCTAGAGGAACAAATTTCTATAGAGACTCTGGTTACCTTACTAATTTTTGTAACTTCTACTAGTAGTCAAGTTCCTTAGAGATCAAGCACTCATGCTACACCCTTGCAGATATCAAGGGTAACTGTGGAAACATTAAGGAGCTTAGATGAAATATCTTATGGAGATGTAAGCCCAGATGAGGTGATTGAACTACCAAAGTTTGATCTTAACAAAATCACCATTTAGAAGATTATCATTCTATAGGAATCTCTATAGAGGAAGAAAAAAAAAGATTTACTAAGAAGGGAGCATAAGTAGAAGCGAGTGCTTCATGAAATTAAATATATCTTTCTTGATGCTTTCATCCTTCCAGCTACTAATGAAGACAAATAGATTATTGAACAACTAGTAAATATTATTGATAAGATTAATGATGAAGACCTAGATTCCAATACTAAACTCTTAGAATGGTCTTAAAAAAAAATTCACACTAAGGTACTTGAAAAGGTATCTAGTCTCATTGCACTTTGACAGGTTGATTTAGCAACCAAGATGAAGAGTGTGAAGAAGGTGTTGGAGAACATTTTCTCTCTTTACACCAAGTTATATGATGTGAATCTTTTCATATAAGAGATTCAGAGGGATGTTGACCAACTAGAGGAAGATCTAAAGACTACAAGTAATACCTTAAAACTATCTCTTGGTTAAAGTCAGTCAAATTTTTAGAGACTATTATCCATAGAAGGTAGGCTTATCGAGCTAAAAGCACAAGATGCCAACATTCAAGCTACCTTAATTAGTATCCCATCCATGTTGACCCCACACATGGAAGTTTTGCATAAGGAACTAGCCTATGTTGAGACCTTGATGAAGACATATTCTCATCTTTCCACTCATGATGGCTTAGTTAAGCTTGCTAGTGAGCTAGATATTAAATATCATTCTCTAGAGATAGTGTGCAACAATTGAGATTCAATGTTGAAAATCATAATGGAGATCCATAAATCATTTTTGGATAAACAAAATATTAGTGTACCACCCATGACATAAGTGTCAAAAAAGGGGGATTATAAAGTTTTTATTGATAAAGGAATTATAAAATTTTGAGTAAGGCGGAGTACTTATGTAGAAATGGGATACAACAAATATACTCTACAAGAGTATCAAACTTAGATGTAGTAAAGAAAAATTTACTATAGGGGAGTAATGGAGAAATAAGGTATGAAAATTAGTCATCCATTTTGCAAACTTTTGAAGTTTTGAAATTTTTTGTATGAGTCGAGTCACAAATATATATATTTTCTTTATTATGCTCATAATAAAGATTGTATTACATGACAACATACTTTTTTGATGGGGTCAAGCCAAATAAAAGAATGAACACAAAAGGAAAGGGGAGAACTTTATTAACTATGTAAATATGCTAATACATTCAGTACAGAGAAAATAGACTTCAAAACATGCACTAAGGGCTTACAATAGTATAAATTTGGAGATAATTTCTCTTTTTAGTACCTCCTCTAAAACTCCACTCCGAACTGTCTTTTACAATGCCAGAAATATTCTTAAATAGACCCTGAAGGGTTAAGGATTAGGAATACATTCTAGAAAGTGCTAGTTGGCACCCACCACGCAAATAGAAGGCTCCAAAAGTTGCATTGGAAGTTGGCAAAAAATTAGAAGAATCTAGAAATGGTAGCCGAACCTCCGGAAGGCATAACTTTTGAACCGTAGCTCTGATTGACAAACTGTTTACATTTTCAAAAAGCTCTTGAAAAGCTCTATAGCACTATGGACCAGCTTTGCTCATCCCTAATTTTTGGGCCCTATTTGAGGTCATAGAATGCCCTAAATCTGACTTTGAAGCATTCTTAGGAGGTCTCCAAAAATTGAAAAACTATGATAACTTTAAAATCGTGCAGCCTTTTGACCTGATTCTTTTTCTAAAATATTCTAAATTACAATTAAAATCATCTGACCAATTTACACCTTCTAGTTCACCAAAATGATGGCTCAATTACATACTCCTATTTTTTTGGCATTTACACATATTCCAAGGTGATTAAAACCTCTAACCCAGAACACTGATAGTGGAACTGTGAGAGTTGGAACCTTTATTTGACCCAAATGGGTATCCAAAAATGAAAACACATGAAATAGAAACTAAATCTATGTACAATTTTTTTGGATGACACAGGATTGCCCTTATACCTCTGGATACTCATGCATCAAACACCCAAGGTAGATTGAAAAGTGACCTTGTCACTTTATGAATGGTAGAGGAAATCCCAAATGGGAAACCTTAGCTATTGAGATCCAAGTTGATTCCTCTATCAGCCATCCTTTCCACTATCTCCTCCTTCTTAGACGTAGGAATTGGACATGGCTCTAACATCAGCTCCTCATCTGTACCATCATCATGATACTCTATTAAGTCTGCCATGTTGAAGATAGGAGAAATGTGAATTCCATCTAGCAACTCCACTTCATATGCATTTCCTGAGTCATGGTTTTTCATAATTTTACAAGGGCCAAATTTCTTCATTTTTAGCTTGTTGTAAGTACCGACTGGAAATCTTTCTTTTCTTAAGTGTACCATGACTAGATCCCCTACTCAAAATTCCTTATGTCTTCTCCTTTGATCAGCCCTAGCTTTATATTTTTGGTTCATCTTGGTAATGTGTGCTTGGACCTCCTCATGTAGATGCTTGATATGTTCAGCAAATTCTTTAGCTTCAGCACTTGTCCTCTCCCCTTGCTCTATCTTCCTCAATTATAGTGTAGTCCTTGGGGTACTTCCATATACAATTTGGAATGGTGATCTACCAATAATCCTATTTATAGAGTTATTATAAGAAAACTCTGATTGTGGTAGAATTAAATCCCACCCCTTGGGCTTATCCCCAACTAAACATCTCGACAAATTGCCTAGACTTTTATTTACCACTTCATTCTGTACATCAGTCTGCAAGTGATGTGTAGAACTGAACTTCAAGTCTATTCTCAACTTCGTCCATAATTTTCTCCATAAATACCCCACAAATTTAGTATCTCCATCAGAAACTATACTCCTTGGGAGACCATGTAGTCTTACCACCTCTCTGAAAAACAAGTCTGCAATATGAACAACATCATGGCTTTGTGGAATGGAATGAAATGTGCCATTTTAGAGAACCTATCAACCACCACAAATACTGAGTCATTATCCCTTTGTGTTCTTGGTAATCCAAGAACAAAATCCATACTTATGTCCTCCAATGGCTTTAATGGAATAGGCAATGGCTAACATAGTGACTAAATCCCTTGGCCACTTGACAAACCTGGTAATTCTGTACAAACTTCTTCACATCTTGTGACATTTGAGGCCAAAAATAATGTTCTTTAAGAATGGCAATGGTCTTATCTCGACCAAAACATCATGCCATCCCTCCACTATGTTTCTCCTTAATCAAATTTTCCCTCATGGAACTCCTTGGAATGCACAATTGATTGCCCTTGAACAAAATACCATCCTAAATCAAATAGTCTAGCCACTTGTTTTTGTCTATAGCAACAGGCTCTTTACAAGCTTTCCACACTTCAAAAAAATCAACATCCTTAGGGTACAGATTCTTGACTTCATCAAACCTAACTACTTCAACCTACATTAATGTAAGCAACAACTGCCTCCTGCTTAACGCATCTAAAACCCTGTTAGATTTTCCACTTCTATGCTTCAACGCAAATGTATAACTCTGCAAGAACTCTACCCACTTCATATACCTCTAATTGAATTTAGCTTGGCTATTTAGATACTGTAATGCCTGGTGATCAGTATATAAAACAAATTCCTTTGGCAATAAATAATGCCTCCAGTTCTTTAAGGCCTAAACTATTGCATAGAACTCTTGATCATAAACATAATACTTCTTCTTCACATCATTCAATTTTTCAATAAAATATGCAATAGGCTTACCTTATTGGCTCAATATAGCTCCAATAGCACTGCCACTAGCATCACAATCCACCTAGAACACCTTCCTAAAATATGGAAGTGCTAACATAGGTTGTTCTGTCACCTTCTTCTTCAGCATTTCAAAACTTCTCATAGTTGTCGTAGTCCATTTGAAATCTTCTCTATCCCCTCTTATTGTGTCAGTCAGGGGTGCACATATGCCACTGAAATTCTTAATGAACTTCTTGTAAAAACTAACTAGACCATGAAATGATCTTACCTTAGTAGCAAACCTTGGAGTGGGCCATTCCAAGATGGCTTTTACCTTCTCTGGATCCATTTTGAGACCTTCAGGTGATAAAAAAAACCCCAAGTAGACTAATTCCTTCTTAGCAAAGGTACACTTCTTCAGATTAATTAATAGTTTCTCTTCCCTTAACCTTTCGAGGACACTACAAATATGAAATAAATGTTCTTGCAAAGTCTTGCTGAAAATTAAAATATCATCCAAATAGACAATAACAAATTTTATCAAGAACTTCTTAAGTACCTCATTCATTAGCCGCATGAAGGTGGTTCGAGCGTTTGTCAATCAAAAGGGCATGACTAACCACTCATAAAGACCCTCCTTGGTCTTGAACGCAGTTTTCCACTCATATCTTTCTCATATCCATATTTGGTGATAATGACTCTTGGGATCTATCTTTTTGAAGTACTAAGCTCCACTCAAACAATCCATAAGATCATCCATTCTTGGCAAAGGAAACCAATACTTGATGGTTATCCTATTTATGGCTTACAAGTCCATACACATTCTCCACTCTCCATCCTTCTTTAGTGCCAGTACTGTAGGTACTGCACATAGACTCAGGCTCTCTCGAATCAACCCCTTCCTCAATAGCTCCTGAACCTATCTATTTAGCTCCTTAGTTTTAGTAGGAGTCATCTTGTGAGCAGCCTTGTTAGGAAAACTAGCTCCTGGGATCAAATCTATCCGATGACTAATTTGCCTTATTGGCAACAATCCTTCTAGAAAATTATCAGACATGATATCTTTGAAGTCACCTAGTAAATCTAAAACTTCAACTAGTATTTCACCACTACATTCTTTATCTTTTCGAGGAATCAAAGCATAACACATACGGTGATGTTTCATGCCACCTAAAAACTTCCTTCCATCAACAAGACAAATCCTAGCACTACTAATACCTTTTCACCTTCCTTTTTCATGGGCTTTCATTTGTGGCAAACTCAATCCTTTGTTAGAGAGTATGTGTTTGCGTGACCATCATGTACTGCATGCCTATCAAACTGCCATGGTCTACCCAACAATAGATGGCAAACATCCATTGGAATAACATCATAGAGAACTTCATCATGGTAACTCCCAATTTTGAACTTCACTAAACATTGTTCACTTACCAAGATCTTATGATCATCCTTCACCCAATAAATTTTATAGGGCTGGGGTGTTTCTCCCTCTTGAGCTTTAACTTAGAGACCATCTACTCTGATACCAAGTTATCAGTGCTACCACCATGAATGATCACATCACAACATTTACCCTCACACTTGCACCTAGTATGGAATAAACTCCTCCTTTGTCCTACTTTAATCTCACCACTTAGTAGGACCCTTTCATTTACTAAAGTATCTCCTCTTTTTGCATCCTTTGAATGTGATGATTATGCATCCTCATCCACATGAGCAACCCTAGCTTGACCCTCAGCTCTCCTATCTGTCCTTCCTTGTCATTGAGTGCATTCAAAGGCAAGATTACCTTCTTCATTACAATGGAAATAGGTACTAAAAAAGCCTCCTCTTCCTTGTCCATGTCCTCTACCTCTTACTCTCTGATTTGCCAAGTCTTGATCATAGGAGAGGTTGAAACCCTTGTTCCTCTAGTTCCTGCTAGTACCCACATCTTCATTTTTCTTTTGGGTCTCATTTCAGCCTCAAGATGACCTACCACTACCCCTTCTTCCTTGACCATGCCCTCTTTTTCTCCTTTCAAACCTTTTATTTAGCTCCTCTTCAACTCATAGAGCACACTGGTATTCCTCTTCAACACTGGTCATTCTTACCAAACTTAATTCCTCCTGGATGCTAGGTCGCAAACCACTAATATAATGAGCAACCTTCTCCTTATTTGCTTCAGCATGACCAAATCTAATTAGAAGTTGATAAAAATCCTTTGTATATTCTTGGACTGATTTTCCTGCTTGCTTTAACCCATGAATCTTCTTAAACAAATCAAGCTTGTAATCAACAGGAATGAACTACTTCTTTAGTTTGTCCACCATGCGATCCCACCTTGTAATATTCTCCTTTCCTCTTCTATTTCTTTCCAATTGAACCTCTTGCAACCAAATTTTGGCATGGCATTTCAATTTGGCCTTTGCAAACTTAACCCTATCTGGGTCCCTGATATTTTCATACTCAAAGTACTCCTCCAGTTCATTGATCCACTCGATCAACTCATCCAGTTTCAAATTTCCTAAAACTACACCCACATCAATTGTAGGTCTTTTCCCAAACTTAGTAATGGCTCTAAAAAGCCTCTCCTTTGCCTAATTTAGAACTTCCTCTTCAACTTCTCCTTTTGGTCCAATTTCTTCTTCTTCATTGTCATCCTCACTTTCATCACCTGCAGTAACATTTGTTCCTCTACGGAGCTCCTCCTGCAATGTTTGAACCTGCCTTTGGAGGGCTCTAACCTCCTCAAGATTAATAGCTCTAGCCCTTCCACAATGCTCTCTTCATGGAGGCATCTTCTTAATTTAAACCCACAACCACACAATCCTGGTGCAAACTGCCTCACAGTCAGTGCTCTATCTACACACTCAGGAAAACCTTGCTCTAATACCACTTGATGGGGTCAAGCCAAATAAGAGAATGGACACAATAGGAAAGGGGAGAACTTTATTAACTATGTAAATATGCTAATACATTCAGTATAGAGAAAATAGACTTCAAAACATGCCCTAAGGGCTTACAATAGTATAAATCTAGAGATAATTTCTCTTTTTAGTACCTCCTGTCAAACTCCACTCTGAACTGCCTTTTACAATGCCAAAAATGTTCTTAAATAGACCTCAAAGGGTTAAGGATTAGAAATACATTCTAGAAATTTCTAGTTGGCACCCACCACCCAAATAGAAGGCTCCAAAAGTTGCATTGGAATTTGGTGCAAAATTAGAATAATCTAGAAATGGTAGCCGAACTTCTGGAATGCATAACTTTTGAACCGTAGCTCCAATTGGAAAACCATTTACATTTTTGAAAAGCTTTCAAAGTGCTCTATAGTTCTAAAGACCAGCTTTGCTCATCCCCCATTTTTTGGCCCTATTCAAGGTCATTTAATGCCCTGAACCTAACTTTGAAGCATTCTTAGGAGGTCTCAAGAAATCAAAAAATTGTGATAACTTTCAAACCGTGTAGCCTTTTGACCTGATTCTTTTTTGGAATATTCTAAATTACAATTACAATCATCTGACCAATTTACACTTTCTAGTTCACAAAAATTATGGCTCAATTACATACTCCTATTTTTTTGGCATTTGCATGTATCCCAAGGTGATTAAAAACTCTAACCCAGAACACTGATAGTGGAACTATGAGAGTTGGAACCTTTATTTGACCCAAATGGGTATCTAGAAATGAAAACACATGAAACATAAACTAAATCTAAGTGCATTTTTTTTGGGTGACACAGGATTGCCCTTATACTTATGGATGCTCCTACATTAGACACCCAGGGTAGATTTAAAAGTGACCCTGTCACTTTATGAATGGTAGAGGAAATCTCAAATGGGAAACCTTAGCTACTGATATCCAAGTTGAGTCCTCTATCGATTGTCCTTTCCACTTGACCAGATACTCTTCATACTGCCTATTTCTGGTACTCCTACCCACATGACTATCCAAAATATCTTCCATCTCCTCCTTCTTAAAAGTAGGAATTGGACATGGCTCTAACATTAGCTCCTCGTCTGTACCATCATCATGATACTTTGTTAAGTCTATAAAGTTGATGATTGGAGAAATGTGAATTCTATCTAGCAACTCCACTTCGTATGGATTTCCTAAGTCATGTTTCTTTAGAATTTTGCAAGGGCCAAATTTCTTCATTTTTAGCTTGTTGTAAGTACCAGCTAGAAATCTTTATTGTCTTAAATGTAACATGACTAGATCCCCTACTTGGAATTCCTTATGTCTTCATCTTTGATCAGCCCTAACTTTATACTATTGCTTCATCTATGTAATGTGTGCCTAGACCTCCTCATGTAGATGCTTGATATGTTCAGCAAATTCTTTAGCTTCAGCACTTGTCCTCTCCCCTTGCTCTATCTTCCTCAATTCTAGTGCAATCCTTGGGGTACTCCCATATACAATTTGAAATGGCAATCTACTAGTAATCCTATTTATAGAGTTATTGTAAGAAAACTTTTCTTGTGGTAGAATCAAATCCCACCCCTTGGGCTTATCACCAACTAAACATCTCAACAAATCGCCTAGACTTCTATTTACCACTTCAGTCTATCTGTCAGTCTGCGGGTGATGTGTAGAACTAAACTTCAAATTTTTTCTCAACTTCTTCCACAATGTTCTCTAGAAATACCCCATAAATTTAGTATCTCTATCAGAAACTATACTCCTTGGAAGACCATGTAGTCTTACCACCTCTCTGAAAAACAAGTCTATAGTATGGATAGCATCATGAGTTTTGTGGCATGGAATGAAATATGCAATTTTGGAGAACCTATCAACCACCACAAATACTAAGTCATTACCCCTTTGTGTCCTTGTCAATCCAAGAACAAAATCCATACTTATGTTCTCCCATGGCTTTGATGGAATAGGCAATGGCTGATATAGTCCAGTATTGTGACTAAATCTCTTGGCCACTTGACAAACCTAGTAATTCTGTACAAACTTCTTCACATCCTATGACATTTGAGGCCAAAAATAATGTTCTTTGAGAATGGCAATGGTCTTATCTTGACCAAAGTGTCTCTCCATCACTCCACTATGTTTCTCCTTAATCAAATTTTCCCTCATGAAACTCCTTGGAATGCACAATTGATTGCCCTTGAACAACATACCATCCTAAATCAAATAGTCTAGCCACTTGGTTCTATCTATAGTAACAAGCTCTTTACAAGATTTCCATGCTTCAACAAAATCAGGACCCTCAAGGTATAGATTCTTGAGTTCATCAAACCCAACTAGTTCAACCTGCATTACTGTAAGCAACAACTGCCTCCTGCTTAATGCATCTGCAACCCTATTAGATTTTCCACTTCTATGCTTGAACACAAATGTATAGCTCTACAAGAACTCTACCAACTTCATATGCCTCTGGTTCAATTTATCTTGGCTATTTAGATACTGTAATGCTTGGTGATGAGTATATAAAACAAATTCCTTTGGCAATAAATAATGCCTCTATTTCTTTAAGGCCTAAACTATTGCATAGAACTCTTGATCATAAATAGAATACTTCTTCTTCGCATCATTCAATATTTCACTAAAATATGCAATAGGCTTACCTTCTTGGCTCAATACAGCTCCAATAGAACTACCACTAGCATCATAATCCACTTGGAAAACCTTTCTAAAATTTGGAAGTGGCAACATAGGTTGTTCTATCACCTTCTTCTTTAGCATTTCAAAACTTCTTGTAGTTGACGCAGTCCATTTGAACTCTTTTCTATCCCCTCTTATTGTGTCAGTTAGGGGTGCACATATGCCACTAAAATTCTTAATGAACTTCCTATAAAAACTAACCAGACCATGAAATGATCTTACCTTAGTAGTAGACCTTGGAGTAGGCCATTCCAAGATGGCTTCTACATTCTTTAGATCCATTTTGAGACCTTCTAGTGATATAACAAAACCCCAAGTAGACTAATTCCTTCTTAGAAAAGGTACACTTCTTCAGATTAATTAACAGTTTCAATTCCCTTTACCTTTCAAGGACACTATGAATATGCAAAAAATGTTCTTCCAAAATCTTGCTGAAAATTAAAATATCATCCAAATAGACAATAAAATTTTTTTCCAAGAACTTGTTAAGTACCTCATTCATAAGCCGCATGAAGGTGGTTGGAGCATTTGTCATTCCAAAGGGCATGACTAACCACTCATAAAAACCCTCCTTGGTCTTGAAGGCTATTTTCCACTCATCTCCTTCTCGTATTCGTATCTGGTGATAACCACTCTTGAGATCTATCTTTGTGAATTATTGAGCTACACTCAAACAATCCATAAGATCATCCATTCTTGGCAAAGAGAATCGATACATGATGGTTATCTTGTTTACAGCTCGAGAGTCCATACACATTCTCCACTCTCCATCCTTCTTTGGTGCCAGTATTTTAGGTACTGCACATGGACTCAGGCTCTCCTAAATTAGCCCCTTCCTCAATAGCTCCTAAACCTGTCTATTTAGCTCCTCAGTTTCAGTAGGAGTCATCCTATGAGTAGCCTTGTTAGGAAAACTAGCTCCTAGGATCAAATCTATCTGATGATTGATTTGCTTAACAAGTGGCAATCCTTCTAGAACGTTATTAGAGATGATATCTGCAAACTCACCTAGTAAATCTAAAACTTCCAGTGGTATTTCACTACTACCTTCTTTATCATTCCTAGAAATCAAAGCGTAACACATACACTAATGTTTCATGCCATCTAAAAACTTCCTTCCATCAACAAGACAAATCCTAGCACTGCTACATACCTTCTTGCCTTCCTTTTTTATGGGCTTCAGTTTGTGGCAAACGCCATCCTTTGTTAGAGAGTATTTGTTTTCATGACCATCATGTACTACATGCCTATCAAACTACCATGGTCTACCCAACAATAGGTGGCAAACATCCATTGGAATAACATCACAAAGAACTTCATCATGGTAACTCCCAATTTTGAACTTCACTAAACATTGTTCACTTACCAGGACCTTATGATCATCCGTCACCTAAGTGATCTAATAGGACTGGGGTGTTTCTCCCTCTTGAGCTTCAGCTTAGAGACCATCTCCTCTGATACCAAGTTATCAGTGCTACCACCATCAATGATCACATCACAACATTTATCCTCACACTTGCACGTGGTATGGAATAAACTCCTCCTTTGTCCTAGTTCAATATCACCACTTAGTAGGACCCTTTCATTTACTGAAGTCTCTCCTTTTTCTACATCCTTTGAATGTGATGATTTTTCATCCTCATCCACATGAGCAACCCTAGCTTGATTGTTAGCTCTCCTATCTATCCTTCCTTTTGGTTGAGAAAATTCAAAGGCACGATGACCTTCTTCATTGTAATGGAAACAAGTACCATAGAAGCCTTCTCTTCCTTGTCCATGTCCTCTACCTTTTCCTCTTTGATTTCCTAAGTCTTGATCACAGGAGCAGTTGAAACCCTTGTTCCTCTGGTTCTTGTTAGTACCCACATCTTCATTTTTCTTTTGGGTCTCATTTTGGCCTTCACATGACCTACCACTGCCCCTTCCTCCTTGACCATGCCCTCTTTATCTCCCTTCAAACCTTTTATTTAGCTTCTCTTCAACTCGTAGGGAAAACTAGTATGCCTCTTCAACACTGGTCATTCTTACTAGACTTAATTCCTCCTAAATGCTAGATTGTAACCCACTGATATAATGAGCAACCTTCTCCTTATTTGCTTTTTCATGCCTTTCTCTAATCTAAAGTCGATAAAACTCCTTTGTATATTCTTGGACTAATTTTTGTGCTTGCTTAAACCCATGCATCTTCTTAAACAAATCAAGCTCGTAGTCAATAGGAATGAACTGCTTCTTTAGTTTGTCCACCATGTAATCCCACCTTGTGATCTTCTCCTTTCCTCTTCTATTTCTTTCCAATTGAACCTCTTGCCACTAGATTTTGGCATGGCCTTTCAATTTGGCCTTTGCAAACTTAACCCTATCTAGGTCCCTGATATCCTCATACTCAAAGTACTCCTCCAGTTCATTGATCCATTCGTTCAACTCATCCGATTTGAGATTTCCTAAAAATACACCCACATCAATTGTAGGTCTTTTCCCAAACTTAGTAATGGCTCTAAAAAGCCTCTCCTCTACCTGATTTAGAACTTTCTCTTCAACTTCCCCTTCTCATCCAATTTCTTCTTCTTCATTGTCATCCTCACTTTCATCACCTGCAATAACATTTGTTCCTCTATGAAGCTCCTCTAGTAATGCTTGAACCTGCCTTTGGAGGGCTCTAACCTCCTTAGGATTAATAGCTCTAGCCCTTCCACCACGATCTCTTCATGGAGGCATCTTCTTAATTCAAACCCACAACCACATAGTCCTCATGCAAATTTCCTCATAGTCGGCACTCTATCTACACACTCAGGAAAACCTTGCTCTGATACCACTTGATGGGGTCAAGCCAAATAATAGAATGGACACAAAAAGAAAGGGGAGAAGTTTATTAACTATGTAAATATGCTAATACATTTAGTACAGAGAAAATAGACTTCAAAACATGCCCTAAGGGCTTACAATAGTATAAATCTGGAGATAATTTCTCTTTTTAGTACCTCCTCTCAAACTCCACTCCGAACTACATTTTACAATGCCAAAAATGTTCTTCAATAGACCTCAAAGGGTTAAGGATTAGGAATACATTCTAGAAAGTGCTAGTTGGTACCCTCCGCCCAAATAGAAGGCTCCAAAAGTCGCATTGGAAGTCGGCGCAAAATTAGAAGAATCTAGAAATTGTAGCCAAAGTTTTGGAAGGCATAACTTTTGAACCGTAGCTCCGATTGACGAATCGTTTATATTTCCATAAAGCTCTCAAAACGCTCTATAGCTCTATAGACCAGATTTTCTCATTCCCCATTTTTTGGCCCTATTTGAGGTCATTTAATGCCCTGAACCTGACTTTGAAGCATTCTTAGGAGGTCTCTAGAAATCAAAAAACTACGATAACTTTCAAACTGTGCAACCTTTTGACTTGATTCTTTTTCTGGAATATTCTAAATTAAAATTACAATCATTTGACCAATTTACACCTTCTAGTTCACCAAAATGATGGCTCAATTACATACTCCTATTTTTTTGACATTTACATGTATCCCAAGGTGATTAAAAACTCTAACCCAAAACACTAATAGTGGAACTATGAGAGTTGGAACCTTTATTTGACCCAAATGGGTATCCAAAAATGAAAACACATGAAATAGAAACTAAATCTAAGTACATTTGTTTTAGGTGACACGAGATTGGCCTTATACCTCTAGATGCTCCTGCATCATTTTTCCACTCATTCAAAGGGGGAGATTGTTAATCTCAAATTGGTTTGACAAGGTAGTGAAAAAATACTTAGTTATTATCTATCATTATTACAGTGCAAGCTAAGTGATCAGAGCAAGCTCAACAATCACTATGAGCTGAGTGATCAAAGCATGTTGAGCATAATTTTCTAGGCAATGCATGTCAAGTAATATACCTAGTATGTTTCAAGTCACTCATGAGCCAAGTAATCTATGCATGTTAAGTGATTTAGGTGCTAAGTAAATAGTAGATGTTGAGTCATTTAGAAGCAAAGTTACAACATTGAAGATATAATGGATGTTGAGCATCAAAGACTTTAAGTATTGATTGAACAGTTTTGGAAATAATTATTTATAATTGCATAAACTTATATGCAAACCTTTTTTAGGCTGAATTAACAATTTTTTTACGATTCTAGAAGATAAGGATGGATGGATATTATGAATCCCTATGCAATACATGCAAAGAATTAAATTGAGGGATGTTCTAAGTGAAAAAATGGATCAACTTCAATCGTTGAGTCCTACCTAACCCTATCTCACTTGTGTTTATTTAAGGAGACAAACTGTAAACAATTTATATGCATGAAGAAATAGAAGGAGACACATGAATTGCAAAGTCAGTTAGAGAGAATAGAGGAAAGTAGAGAGAGGATAGAGGAGACATATCTAATTAGAAGTATCAAATACACATTAGGAAAGAGAAGATCTAACATCGAGCAGTAAGGTACTAACTAAAGGATCATGGTGCAAAATTATTCTAATAAGTGATGCAAAGAAAATCTTCTAACAAAGTAGTCCTAATAGGCTTGTGTAAATCTCTTAACTGAGTGCTCTCTTTATTATAAGTTAAATCCCCTAACAAGGCACACTTTAATAGGGTGTATAAATCCTTTAACAGTGTGAGACTTAAAAATATTTGTAAGCCTTTAATAGGGTAGACCTTTCATAGGGTAGATCATAGTTTTTGGGAAAATTTATTATAACCTTAATTGGCTACACCTTATAATTGTGGTAGTGATGATTTTTGGGTATCATCCCTACCACAGTTTTACCTTCTCATTGGAGGGTTTCTAGGTTTAAAAAAATTATGTTATTTGTTTCATGATATGGATGACCATGTGTAGTTAGATATTTTAGTTTATATGCTAAATTGTGAATATTTTATGGTTAAAGTTTTGAAGTTTTGATTCACACCCCCCCCCCCCATACAACCTCTTAGATTTTAATTTCCCATTGTTATTTCCAACAAGCTTGAAAGTTATTAATAAAGTGATCATGATAATGGTGATGCATACAAAAGGAAGATTCATAATTTTTGACTATTTTATTTCTACATATAGGCCTAGTAATCACCTTAGCATGAAGTTTAGGTAAGATAAGTTCTTGATTAGTAGGAGAATATGTGTGAGAGGATGTGGATAAATAATGGGATACAATACTTTTTTGTGCACATTTTAAAATAATGATCAACAATATTGTTAAAAGAGTTCCAATGCCCCCTATTACCTAAGAGCATATGATTTTTATCATTGGAATTAATAGGTTCATCATGAGTGAAAGTAGAAATAGATTTGGTTAAAAGAGGATTTTCATGATTTCTCATGAATGACAAGCCCTTAACTCTATATTCCCCAATAAAAGTTGGAGTAAAATCTAAGGATCCCCAATCATCACCTAGAAGGGTACTTGTGGAAGTAGGATAATCATTAGATTCTTGATTTTTTTTTCTCCAACATAAAGATAACTATTTGTCTTGGTATTCACATGAAAAGTGTACATGGAATTATTAAATAAAATCTTGAGATTTTTATGAAGAGTTGAAGGAGAGTTGAAGGAATAGTATGCATAGCATATAACCAAGGTCTACCCAAAAGAAGATTATAATTGAGAGGAATATGCATAACATGAAAATGAGTATTTAAAATAACTTGACCTACTTTGATAGGTAAAGTGATGATGCCTAAATATTTCTTACAAATATTATCAAAACCAAAAATAGGAATACTATTTGGTTTTATATGTAAAGGACCAACATTAATTTTTTTCAGAATATCCATGCAACAAATATTAAGCCCAAATCCATTATCAACTAGACTTTTATGAATAAGGTTACCATTAACTAGAATAGTTACCATAAGAGCATCATAATGACCTTGAATCTCCTTGGGAGGTAAATCATCATGAGTAAACACAATTTAAGGTAGACCAAGGGTAGCATTCATGCATTTTGAAATAACATTGATGTTATCTTTATTAGGAGATGGATTAGGAAGAGTGGATAAAGAATTTTTCAATACTTCAAGATATGTAGGAGATGTTTGAAGAAGTTTCCAAAGAGAAATCTTGGCAAGGGTAATATGTAACTATGATACCAAATCATAATCCAAACCAAGATTTTGAGAAAGACAAAGTGGAGGGGAAGAATAGGTTGAGAAGGTGGAAGAGAAGTAGTAGGCTAAGGATTATTCCTTGTATGATAGGTGTGAGACACCATATCATAATCCTTGGATCCTCTATTTTCCCCTTTAAGAGTTATGGAAGGAAAATCCTTAAGGGTAATGATAGGTAACCCTTGAGAGTGAAATGGGTTGAGAAATATTAACTTGATTAGGATCTTTCTTCACCATAGCTTCATCACTAAAAGAGAGTGAATTAAGGAGATTAACATGATCATCTTCTTCAAAGGAATCCTTAGAATAGGGATAATGGATATTCTATGATAGAATTTATAATATCTTCCTCTTGCTCTAAAATATCACTAAGAGAAGAATATATATTAGGAAAAGAAGAAATGTGAGGATTTTTATGTTTAAAGGAGATGGTTTAAACCATGTTAACTCTTTCATGAGGAAGAGAATAGTCAATATTAGCATCAAAAAGTTCATCACAAATAGTGGCATTATTAATGGAAGTCTCATATCTATCAATAAAGCACAACATAGAGGAAAGATCATGAATTGAAGTGAGGCCCGTTAAGGAGAAAGGATTAAAATAAGGTATAGGGATACCCTTAAGAAATGTATCCTCATTGTCAAGACCTATATTAGGATAAGGGCCAATATCAATCTACCACTCATCTCCATATGGTAAATCTAAGTTGATAGGAGGTTGATGTTTAATGTCAAAGATAAGGGAATAATGCTTTGAAAGTTCTTTAAAATGATTTTGCAATAGAAGAAAAAGATAAGTGCATATAGAGTAGATCTCACTAATCATTGATTCATTAAAATGTATGCAAACATTTGAATAATATAGAATGAAAACTACATACTCAATGTTGAAAAATCCTTTTAAAACATTTCTAAATAATTCTATATGAAAAGAGTATAATAAGGGAGATCAAGGGATCTAGCCCTAAAACCGACAAGAATTCAATGTAAAAGAAGATAAATCTTAAGGAAGATTGAACTCCAAAAGAAAGGGGTAAGTAGATGGGTTAACCAAAATAAGGTAAAAACCCATTAAAAATTAGGGAGATATTCAAGAGAGAAATATCTAACTCCAAGAAGGAGGGTAAGATGTCAGATTTGCCAAAATGTTTAGTGGTAAAATAGAAGCATTTTAATAAGATGTAGACTTCCACTCTATGAGTCACTAAGCCATTCAAATATGTGTGTGAGGTAAAGAGTAGAATTTTCAAATATTATTCCACTTATAATCAAAATTAGATTATCTAGAATTCAATGGAAGAAGGGAGATAATACTAAATTTGAAACAGTGAGGGGAATACATTATAAGGAAATATACTTTATGGCTCTTAATAGGATAATGTGAATGTGAAATTGAACTAATTGCTTAAATAATATAAAATATAGATGCTATGTAAACATAATTAGCCCAATTAATATATAAATATAGGGTAAAGATATGTAAGGAAATAAAATATAAATGACTCACCTTGAAATGTGTAGAGGAAAATGTATTTTTGCTTCAAAACTCACAAATCAAAACTATATCTAAATAGACATATGTAGATCTCTAGATAAAATGATGAAAGGAATAAAACTCAGAAATCTCCCTAGAATCTAAGATTAAAGGACTAGGTTCACTTGGGAAGATGTCCTACAACTAGGTTAACATAGTCTAGTGTTCTCTAACTAATGACTATAGAAAGCTTGCAAATAGTAGGTTCTAGATCTGTAATCATTTTTTCTCACAAATTGAAAATCAACATAGAGAAGAAAGGTTTTAGGGTATGGGTTTGATGAGGGATTTCCTTGTTCAAGCTCTAGTTTAAGGATTCAACTATAATAGAGAAATATAAATTTAAATGATTAAAAGACAAAATAAAGATTAGGATTCACCTTTTTTCAATTAAGTAAAAATAGGTTTTAAAGGACCCAAAACCTTTACAATAATAGAAGTATAGAAATAAACATTAGAGAAAAGAAGCACAAAACAACATGAAACAGACCTCCAAAAAGAACATTCATGAGATCACACAAAATAGAGCTGAAAAAAATAGAAAAAGTATAGTAAAAGAATAGCAACTAACCAACTAAGAAGTCTTGATCAAGTAAATAGCCTGGTCCACCAGAGTCTACATATTTTTAGTAGCAACCTTCACCTCATCCTTTTTTTTGAATTCCTCATTCTTCTTAGAGTGAGCATAGGTGCATTTTCTTGGTCCCTAAGCCTTAGTCCCCAGAGGAAGATCCTACCCTTTGTCACTATCATTCCTTTTCAAGAGGTTACTCACATTATCCATCAGCTATTTGATCAATTTATCTAGATTGCCCAATTTTGTTTCTAATTTTGATACCTTCCCTTGAATACTACTTATCTCTTTATCCAAAACCCTTTATTTTGCTTCAAGCAATGGTATCTTATGCATGAGATTTTTCACCTCTTCTGCATTCCCAATAAGTTCTGAAAGTTTATCAATATGTTGGCCCAATGTTCACTCCCCTTTGGAGGTTTTACTGAGTTGCTCCATTTCCTTGCCTACCAGCTATATTTGTTGCTTAAGGGTACCTATCTACTTCAAAATTGAACCTGGGTTGCCAAATAAGCCCTTGGAAGACCCAAGCCCACCTTTGGCATTATCACCCAAATCTAACATATGCCCCTAATCTCCATCATCCTCATTGTCTAAATCCCCAATCTTCCTTGTTTTAATCCTATCCTCCTACTACCTTAAGCAATTTCTTTTCCTTTCCAAACAGTGAGCCAAAGGCTTGTCATCAGAAGGAGGAGAGACTCGATCATCCTAACAACCTTTACTCTTTCTTTTGCCTACACTCCTCTTGTTGTAATGATCTCTCACAATTTCCTCCAAAAAGTCACTTTCTTAGTCAGAGTCATCATCCTCAACAATCTTTTTCTTCTTTTTTGAGCTACCACCCGAGCCCTTTTTCACTCTTCCCAAACCCCATTCAGCTTCATCTTGGGTATCTAAATCATAGCCCTTATTTGGGATGCTCCATTCCATTTCCTGACTTGCCCCTTTCAAACTTCTAGGTTTCAAAAAAAAAATACTTTAGCACATTCATAATCAAGACCATGAGACCCTCATGGAAAACATACTCTCCATTTAGGTCTTTTTGAATGGCCTAAGTGGAAATACTAATAGACTACAAAAGATAAAAAGGAAACTTGATCTTCACATCATGTCAAAAATGATTTGCCAACATGAAGTGATACCCATACAACTTGGTGAATCTCCCATCTAAAGTTAGATATTTCATTATCATAAAGAGCACAAAATGCCATGGTCAAGAAATAAAGGTCAGGTTACAACACGAGTTAGCTATTTTGACTAGATGATTTCTTTCCTATTCAGTCTCCACAAAATCATCAATAGCCTTATCTGAAAGCTTCCTTTCCTGATAAAAATTAATCCCATCCATGTCTAGCCCCATAGCCTCCATAACAACTTCTTCAATGATATCCATGCATTGGCTTCCAACCATCATAGAGCCATCCTTCTAGGATTTAATGAATTGGTGTGTAATTTCTATATTATTACCTTTAAGCCTTTCTATGTACCCTATGAAATTACTCCTCTATAGAATGTTCCACACCTTCTGTTTGTTCTCCCACTCTAAGCAGCTAGGTGGCTCCACCCTTTTATTCTTTCCCCCCATTTTCTTAGAACTAAAATCACCAGTTTTTATTCTCTAAAAACCCCAAAATTCTCTACAACTAAAAACCACACCACTATTGAAAATAGGAATGCAAAAAAAACCTAGAATCTGTGCAAAAAGCCCACCTTTCTAATAATCATATCCCACCTCACTCCAAAGGAGTTAATCTCATAATTGCAATTCACTGACACCATCATAATAAAAGTGTTTTTTCTGAGATCTCCATTTATCATACTCGATATGATGGTAGCCATGTGGACATAAGGTCTCGTATGACTCCCAAAGGATATTATGATTACTTAAACAAGCCACATTCAAAGCCCAATCAGCTAAACAATTTGCTTGTCTAAAGTTGTGAGATATAATGCATGATTGGAAAAAATTTATAATGTTAATAGCCTTGGATATAATATTACAAATAGTCCACAAAGGTTACGTAGTTTTATTTAAATAATTAATGATATTGCCAGAGTCACCTTCAACCCATGTGTTTTTCAAATTCATCCTTTTGGCATAGATAAGACCATGAAGAGTAGCAAAAGCTTCAACAATGTGATTAGTTTGTCTCCCTAATGGTATTTCCATTCCTCCCACAAAGTCTCCATTAGAATTTCTTATAACAACTCTGCAACCTACTTTACATGGGTTTTCTTTTGATGCCCCATCAAAGTTTATTTTAAACCAATTCATCGGAGGACTATCCCATCTAGCATTATCCCTTGGTTTAGAATCCTTAATATTCACACCCAAACTCCTTATGTTCCATCTATTAAGTACCCCTTCTTCCCACTCATTACAAGGTTGCTATCCGAAACCACAAATTTTAATGTTTTCAATCATCAAGACCTTGATCTTATAGAATACCTGAGTAGGACTGGGATCCACTCCTCTAAAGACCCTACCATTATGCTCCTTCCAAATGCCCCAACAAAAATAAGGAAGAGTAAAGTCCCACAATTTAATAATCAAAGCATTCTTGGAAGGAGCCTTCCAACTAGAAAAGAACAACTGGATGGTAGCATGGAAGACCCAATCCACATTCATTAAGCTCCTAAATTTATTCCAAACAATCTTGGTAAAGGGACAATGCAACCTAATATGATCCACTAATTCCCCATCATTCTTGTAGAGAACACATCGAATTACAATGATGAAACCTCTCTTCATAAGATTATCAAGAGTGAGAATTTTATTTTGCAAAAAAATCCAAAAGAAGACATTAACTTTGGGAGTCAAACCTTTCACCTGAGTTGTAGCCCAATAAGGTTCATCATGATCATCAAAAGAGTTAGCAAAGGCTAAAGCTATAGAGTACATGCCACCGGGATCATTTTTCCAAATTAGAACATCCTCTTCATGGTTTAGAAATAACCCATTCAAAACACTTATCAAGCTTAATCAGGTTATGGTCCACCCTATGAAGATTCACCCACAAATCATCCTTCCAATAATCACTAACAAAAGTTCCATACTAAAATTTTCACTACTCCATGTACCTATTCCACCTTGGATCAGCACAAAGATGGTGATCCAAGATCCAAATGTCCTCCCAAAAAAGAGGTTTCCTACCATTTCTCACCTTCCATTTGACCCCTTTCATTAAAATATGTTTAAATTTCGGAGCATTCTTCCAAATCAGAGAACCCCCTTGATCAACATCAATAGAAAGGAAATGCTGAAAATCAAAGTGCTCTCTATTATATTTGTCAGCCCAAATATTTCTCCATTTCCCCTCTTCCATGTTCCATCTCCAAAGTAATTTAGCTAGTAAGAGTTCATTCATTGTTGAAATCCTTTGCAAACCAAGCCCTCCCTTCACCCAGGGTATACAAACATTCTCCCAAGCAATAAGAGGGTGTCTTTTTTTAGTCTTTGTACTAGTCCACAAGAAAGTCTTCTAAATTTTTTCAATAGCAAGGGAAAACTTTCTCAGAATTTTGAAAACACTCAAGGCATAGAGTATGACACTTTTAAGGATAGACTTTAGAACAATAACCTTACCATCCTAACTGAGGAGAGAGCTTTTCCAACCAGAAAGTTTCAAGTAGATTTTATCTTTTTTATCTTATTTTTTCTGGCCTCACTAACATTGATAAAATAAATCACACTTTTACTCAAATTAATGATTTGACTAGTGGCCAATCCATAGTCACTCAAATTCATCTTAATGTTCCTAGCATTCATCACCAAAGCCTCACCCATAACAATAGATTCATCAAAAAATTGTTGATGCAAACACACAAGGGCCAAAGATGAAGGATTAAGGCCCACAAAGTCCCCTTTCACCACCATATTATTAACAAATCTCCCCAAGCATTCAACCAAAATAACAAAAAGAATAGGAGAGATCGGGTCCCCCTATCTAAGACCCCTTGAAGCCTTAAAGGAGGAAGGGGATCCATTAACAAGCACCAATAAAGAGGTTGAAGAAACTAACATGAAGATAAGATCCCAAAATCACTTATTAAAGCCAAACACTTCCAAATCCCTTGGGCGAAAATTCTAGTCAACCTTGTCATAAGCTTTTGAGAGATCAAGCTTAAGAAGAAACCCTTCCTTCTTTGACACCACTAGAGAATGAATATTTTCATGAACTAAAATAATGAAATCCAAAATCTATCTACCTGAAACAAACCCATTCTATTTCCTTGAGATGATATCCAAAAGAAGGGAAAGAATTATGAGAGTAAGAACTTTTGAGATAATCTTATAAAAAGAGTTACACAAGCTAATAGGCCTAAACTAATCCATACTAT
Organism: Cupressus sempervirens; assembly: GCA_028749045.1. Taxonomy (NCBI): domain Eukaryota; kingdom Viridiplantae; phylum Streptophyta; class Pinopsida; order Cupressales; family Cupressaceae; genus Cupressus; species Cupressus sempervirens. Next base: position 348,303,327 of record CM053793.1, read on the forward strand.
CAACTCCTGGCTTCTTTAGAATAAGGGCAATAAAGGTCCCATATAACTCTCTTAGGATGTTTCTAGTGCCAAAAAATTCCTTTACACCATTACAAACATTAGCACCAATATAGTCTAGTATTTATGAAAGAATAAAAGAGGGAACCCATCAGGACCAGGGGCTTTGTTACCCTCAAAAGAGAAAATAGCCTTAGAAATCTCATCCATAGAAGGAATGGAAGTAAGGGATAAATTTTGGGCCTCATAGATACAAGGAGGAATGTACTCCAAGGACATATTCTACTTATCCAAATTCAAGTTAGGGTTTCCTTGTAACAATCTACTAAAGAAATCCATAGCCTCTTTTTTGATAATCTCTTCATTATTAGTCAAACCTTCCTACATATGAAGTCTATAAATTCTATTAGCCATCCTATGCTTTAAGGTAGTCAAATGAAAGAACTTGGTGTTACGATCTCCTTCCTTCAAAAAGACCTTTCTATAATGCTATCTCCAAAACATCTCCTCCTTGGTAATAAGATCATGAAGTTCAACCAATTTTATACTCTCCTCTTCCCTAGAAACCACCTCATAACCATTAGTATGAATCCTATCTTGAATATCTTTGAGTTCCTCCAAAATATTTTTTTGTTCTCAAAAATTTTGCCAAAGGTATGTTTATTCCATATCTTAATATTCTTCTTAACATTTTTCAATTTGGCAGCCACTCTAAGCATTGATGTACCTTCCACTTTAATATCCCACCAATCCTTAATGAGGTTCTCCAAATTCGGATGAAGAGTCCACATTTTTTCAAATTTGAAGGGGAAATTCTTATGAAAATTAAATTTATCAGCAACAAGGAAAATAGGGTAATGATCAGAACCCACCCAAACTTAAGCATTAAGTACACATTTATAGTTCAAAAGCCAATCATTAGAAATAAGAGCATGATCCAAGCTAACCTAAATAAGATCCTTTCTAGCTCTTCCATTCATCCATGTATACTTAGTCTCCTTTAAATCAAGATCATGGAGAAGATGAAGATCAATAAATTTCATTAGATCTAATCTATTATCCAAATTGGATTGGCTACCTCCCCAGTTTTTAAAGTCCTTTAGAGGGGTATTGCAGTCCCCCATCACTAACCAATTATCCTCATCAAAGAGCTTTCTCTAATTAGAAATTTCTCATCACAAAGCCTTCCTCCCCCATTTGGAATTGGGAGCATAAAAATTAGTAAGGACCCAACTAAAATTGTCTTTTGAATTAAAAAATCAAACAATCATCATATTTCTACTTTGAGAAATGAGTTCCCCCTTAATCCATTTGTTAATCCAAAAAACTACCATATGACTTGATGCTCCTTTAGAATCATTACCAATAATCTTGCCTCCCTTAAATATAGAAAGGCATTCCACCTTATCCTTCAGCATCTTAGTTTCTATAATAAAAAAAATGTCTGGCCTATTATCCCTAATCATATTTTTCAAAATGTCATGTTTATGAGGGTTATTTAATCCTTAAATGTTCCAATAAATAATCTTAATGATTTATAAAAGTTTTTTGATTCAAGGATGGTTTTTTCACTACCATCAGCAATTCTTTTGTTAGCCTCAATTGTTCTCCTTTGGAAATTTAAAGGTCTTCCAACTGAAGATGGAGAAGACCCAACATCACCATTCTTGAAAGTAGATCCACCATTCTTAGTTGAAGAACTCCCTTATTTACCCTTAATAGGTTTTGACTCCCCATTTTTGGAATCTACTTTGGATCCTTTCTTATTACTTTTCACTAGAGTAGAGTCCTCATCTTTTTGTTACATTTCTTACTTCTTTAGATTGTTTACCAACTACAGTCCAATTGGCATTAGAACTGTCATCTTCCCACACTACTTCCTCAACATGAGAAATAGTTAGAAGGTCATCAACTTCACCACTAACAAAGTTATCATCCTTCATCACAGGTTCCTGGGCTTTAGGTACAGAAGCCACACCTATCTCCTTATGGGTCCCTTCTTTAATAGAATCCTTAACCTCCTTAGTCATGATCACCATATCTGCTTGATTCTTCTGCAAACTATCATTATTAGGGATCTCCATAGGGACCTGAGTAGAAATAATCAGACTAGTCTCCTACTCTAGAGGTGATGCCAAGCCAAGAGGGGGAGGCCACATCATAATGTGAACTAACTAAAGGAACTTGAGGAGGACCACCTTCAATAGGAACCTCCACACCCTTAGCCACACTACCCACCACACCACCATTAGAACACCTAGACTAGTCTATTGGGGGAACAGACTCATCTAAATCTACCCCCACACCCTTGGAAATATCTTTCTTCACCTAAAATTTCTTGATCTTCTTAGCCTTTCCTTTCAGAGAATGACATTTCTTTGCCTAATGACCAACTTTCTTATAGTGGAAGCAAGCAAAAGGGATACATTCATACTCAATCCTTTGGTCCCAAGTTCCAAGTTTACATTTCAAAGAGATAGATTTAGGAAGATCCACTCCACGTGAAACCCCAATTCAGAACCTAGCAATGTTTAGCCATCTCCTAGAAATAGTCCTAGGATCTAAAGAGAGGAGTTCCCCAAAAGTATTAGCAATTCCCTTGAACACATCTTCCACCTAGAACTCAAGAGGGAGGCCATATAGTCTCACCCAAACAAGGGCTTGAATATCATAATCATCCCGAGAGTAAAGGTTAGAGGCCCATTTCTATAATAGCAGGGTATGCCTCCCCATAACCCAAGGGTTGTTGTAGAGGATATCATGCTTATCTTCCTCACAAGAGAAACAAAAGTAAAGATATCATTTAGCCATCAATGACCTTGTTTCTATGTATGTAAATGTAATATAGATCTTGAATTTTTTAGAAGTATTATTGGGAAGCAAGATACTGAGGGGGGTTAAATGAGGATCTATAATAAAATTAACTCATGAAAACCAAATAATAGATTGACAACATTCATTCCTAATCCATCTCATATCTTACAATGTACAACATTTAAAACTATAAAATATATCTAACTATGCATCTCATCTATCAACATTAAAAGTAAAATGAAACACATAGCACAAATATTTTGGTTACCCATAAACCCTCCAAGGCGAAGATAAAAAAGGGGTGGAGATGAAACCCATAAATATTCATTGTTAAAACAATAAATTTCACCAATTAGGGATACAATTTTGATCACTTTTGATGATCCACCCTATGAGGGCTTTGCCTTGTTAAAATCTTTACAAGAATGTTAAGTCTACCTTGATTAAATGATTTGAATTCATAATGAAGTAAGCATTGTTAGGATATTTAACTAGGTCCCTTAAAACTACTATATTAAGAGATTTTCCCTAATAGACTTGTTATAATATCTTAGTACATGATCCTCCAATTAGAACTTGATGCCAAATTATGGATCTCCTCTTTCCTTGTTTGAATAGATCTCTCTATCTAATTTTCTTTGTTCTACCCTTAGCTACTAGGCTTCTCTATCTAATCATTGTTTCTTATCATCAAAATTGGCTTTCCTTATGCTCTTTCCTTATCCTTCATGCACATAATTGATCACCCTTTGCACATAAAATGATTTAGGGCTTGGTCCCTTCTTAAATAGACACTTGTAGAAGGTTTTAGATCATAATCAATGATCCAATATTTTTTTTTTTTCACTTAGTCCTTCTAATTTTCTCATTGGTAACTCTACCTTCATAGGGATTGATGTACTCTAAAAAAATGTGTAATTAGCTCCTTATCTATCTCTATAATCCATAAATATTGTATATAAGTAGACCAAACTGATTTATATAAGTTTTTGTTCCATTACAAATACATATGCCAAAACTATTTTCCTCAGCAATTGAATATCATGATGCTCACTCATAACTAACATTCATGTTGTCCCTAGGATTCTATAGGCTTAGAAGATATTGACTCACTCAGTATAAACTATATCTTCTTTGCTTGGCTTCCTTATCTATTACTCAACATATACTATGATTCTATCTACACTGGGGTGCTTAGCAACCTTTGACTTTCTTGGAATGTAATAAAAATATAATCAAGTCCATGTAACTTGGCATGTATTTAGTGGCTCAGTCCCAATGATGACTAACCAATGCTACCTCAAAAATGACTATGTGTTAGAAACAAATAGGAAATAAGGCTTAGATATCAAGAATATCCCCCTCTGACATTAGGGGCAAAAACACTTTGTCATGACTTAGCAATCCATTCAAAATTTCAAATAACAAAAATAGCACTCCCCCTTAGACTAAGATATGGTCTCCAAAAACTTGACTTTCCTATACACAATATATGTAGATGTCTCTTTATACATGTGATATATCTAATAGTGGTTTTGCTCTATTCTTCCTATTTCCCCTTGAAGTATTTCCCCTTGTATCATGTTATTTTGATTTCTTATTTCTAATTTCCCCATTTATTTTACACTAATGTCTTAGGAGTTGTAGGAGTTAGCTAGTAATTATCTAGAAATGTTTTGTGATTTAGTAAAGTTTCCTCTAATAAAAGATTCTATCCTAATTTCTCTAATTCTTGTACCTAAATCTAGATTTCTCATTGGGCAACTAGATCAACTAAGCTATCTTGTAATGCCTTGCTCGAAGATCTTTGGAATAAGAATAGATATAAGCCAAGATATATTTATTTTTTACAAGTATGAAAGCACAAGATAACATCATACAAGGATCATAAATATTGCAATAGAAAACTAACCATCTAGACCAAATAGATCTCCAAACACCACTACCAAACTGACACAACTGGCTAAAGAATGAAGAAAACCAAAACAACAATAGCACCTAAAATCTCCAAACTATAGAAACAAGGAAACACTAGAAAAACCCAAAGGGTACTTAAAAAACCAAAATATTCTTCCTAAAAACTAGGGTAGATACCCCCCATTTTTTACATGAGGACAATGGACTAATAGAATCTTGCATGAGGAAGTGCAACATGCCATATGAGAAACTACCCTTTGCAAAATGAAATGCACCAAATGGCATGAGGAAGTACTTTGCCTAACAACTAAAGCACCCCAAAATTGGTGTGGGATCTCACGCAAGGATATACATCATGTCAGACAAGGAGACCCAACACACCATATGAGCTTTTGCATTCTCACATGAGAAAGTACAATTTTGTGCAAGAACACAATACAACAAGCTAGAAAATAATAAGGTAAAAACTAGGAAATGAATTTCCTCCATACCAAGGACTACTAGATCCACATATCAAGGAAAAGACACTAGAAAAAATAACTAAAAGATGGAAGTTGAATCTAAACATTTAACAAAGCAGTGAAGGGAAATAACTGAAAGCAACATCATATTGTATGGATGCAAAATCACAATGTACTAAAACAACAAAAAAAGTGCATGGTTCCTCCAAACCATAATAGCATCATGAGACCTTGAAGGTCCTAGCCATCCCCTACTCCTAACATCCCAAATCTTCTAAATACATCACTACTAAAGCATCATAACATCATAAGAACAAGAAATATAACATGCTAAACCAACAGTAATAGATACTCCAACTAAGAAGATAACATCATCTATCATATGCTAAACATCATAATAAGGGAATGTGTCTATAAACTAACCTCATCTAAACATGATATACATGCATTCCTATGAAAGCATACTCTGGAACCTGAAGTACCAAGTGAAAACATCTAGCTATGCCTCTGAACCACATGAAACCCATAGGTCCACTCCTATTGTGTTGATGGAAATAATGATCCAACTATAGACACACATAAAACACAACATCCATGGCTAACACTCACACCAAACAGTAATGAGGACTAAAACCAAGATCAAGACAATACATAACTATAGGTCTTGGTCAGACACTCAAGGGTAACTATGTAGGGGCTCACTGCATGGAGAGTCACTTGGCATCAAAAATCCCATGCTCAGATTGTGCAAACTCACTCCCTAATGAAATGATCTCACACTCACATTCTATTATCTTAAGCTTTGTTACCACCTAGTGTTTTCTTTAATTATCACTTTTTTAAAATTTCTACATGCCAACCCTCAAGAATGGTCACCGAGCTATAGAAAAAAAAGCTCACTTCATGAAAAGATACCCTACCCTACCCATGCTCACCCAACAATGAGTTCCCATAGGCTTGCATATTCCTAACCTAATCCCAAATGATCATAACTCCCAGAAATACCATGAAAGATTGGTCCTTGCAAGTCACCTAAAAAATTTACATGCATGTATTCATGTATGGTACACCACTATCATGAAGATCATAACAAAAAGACTGGATGAGAATACAATGCAAAAATACACTCAACCAAAAATATACTCGAGAGGATGGATGTGGCATGCATCCTAATGTAATAGAAAGTGAAACAATGATCTAATTGGTATCACAATGGATGATCCAAGTCTACGACCAAACTCATGCCAAGAAAACCCAAGAAAACAAGGTAGCATGCAAAATGAGGTAAAAACCCCAAAAAAATAGAAAACTTCAAAATTAAAACCTATTTGGTCTTTGGTCACAAAAGCCTCTAAAATCCAATGAAATTTGGGTTCAGACACAGTATGCAAAAAATGGCCAACATAATGGTGTAAAACCTAAACGCCCATCCCAAAAATAGGGAAAATATTCATACCCAACCAACTAGGAAAAACCAACAAATGAAAATGGAGGAGAACACTAGCTCTTAGCCTCCAAATAAATTGCTACCAAAAACAAATACAAAAACTGAGCCAAAACAAGAAAATGGGAGACCCCTACTAGTTGGCAAAAGGGGCTGAAACAAGTAATAGCACAATAAAATAAATCATCTATTGAAACCACCAAAAATCATAGCACATCAAGGTCTCCCTAAGCTAGATCCAATGAGATAGACTTTGTGAAGATCCCATGCCCACATCTCTCACAATGAAGAGAACCATGATCCTCCAAAAGAGGATTCTCAAAAAAGCTCTCACTTCTGTATTTTGCAAAAGTGAGAAGTAAGAAAACAAGTTCCTTTTCAATACTTATTCACCTTTTGAATGAATATTCAATTAGGGAAAATAGCCAGTTATACTAGCTACACTTCAAATTGACCCAAATGAAAAAAGGTTATCCCTTGTAATAGGAATTCACCTATTGAAAAGTTGCAAGAAATAAAAAAATAACTAAATGTAGCATAAAAACCCTAAAACCAAAATAATAGAAGGCCTTAATAACTTTTCAAAAATGTGAAAATCTAAATGCATAGACATGCTCACTAGTCTAATCACATTATCCAAATGAGTTTGGATTTAACAAATCAACAAAAGGATTAATTTAACATTAAAAGGATATGTTGACCGCACAGGGATGACATTGGTAAATATGAATAGTTGAATCACTAACTTCATGTTCCACTACCAAAGATATAAATCATGCCCACTAAAATACATGATCAAGTGCAATTTTATATAATATCATAGATGAAGCAATAAATGCATTAAATGGCTAATTTAACCATTTATTAAATTTATACCTAAATAATTTCCATTTACATCACTCACGTTTATATAAAGCATAATAAAACAAGAATGAAGTAAATGTCCATAGCATAAAATCCATCACATAATAGAATTAGAAATGTGTCCAAATACTATAAAACTAGATATCATCATAAACCTACTATCATCTCAAAATGGCATCAACATGCAAACATAATAAACTAAACAACATAGCAGTATAGCAGAAATGATACTAAAATCAAGTATAACATCTAACCCTCAAGTCATCCCAAAGTGCAAATAATAAGAGTATCAAGTATCTCTCAAATGAAAATATGCAAGGAATAGACTTCAAACACAAGAAGCACTACATATTTTCAATAGAGAGATGTGGATCTCTCTTGAATAAGTACGTTGCAACTGATAGCTCCTTCTGCATTACCTCCATATGAGGTAGTAACATGGTTTGAATTGAAATAAGTTTATTTTTAATGTTTCTGTCTTTAGCTATCAACGTGGCTAATCTTCCTTCACCAAATGTCAAATTTTCATATGAATGGGAGCTTGAACTAGAATTCTTGCTCAAAGAATTAGTACAAGCCTTCAGATTTTCTTATAAATAATTAATTGAGTGTTGATTCTCCATGGTAATGAAATCAACATCACAAAGTTCTATAAATAATGAATGAATATTATACAAAATCCCTTCCAAATTAGTTGTAAGATTAGAGACCTCAACCTATTTTATTGTATTTTTTGTTGATACTTTCTCCAAAACTTTATGCTCAAGCTTTTCATCAAACCATCTCATCATTCTTTCATTGATCTCTATATCATCATTATTTACCTTCTCAACTCTATGAACTAACTATTCCAAAAATGATTTTTTTAATTTACATCATGATTATCAAAAGCATCTACAAAAATATCTTTAATGTCATGGAATATGTTCATCTACTTAAATGCCCTCTTTAGTTGTTCTTGCATTAGCAATGTAGGAGTTCATGAAATCCAACTCTGTAGTCACCAAGATCACCTACATCCAAATAGCTTGCTGAAGAGAAACCGAAAGAGCAAGAGCTTGAAGAAAACAATGCAAGAGAAAATATTTCACAATAAGAAAATGAAATTGCTATGTGAATGGATGAATTTACAATGAGAGAGAGACTGCTTATAAAGGCCTCAAGGAAGCTTGTAGAACAAGCTAGAAGAAGGTAGAAGATAAGGTTGACGACCAAGCATCCACAAAAAAGTGGAACATGCTAGAAGCGAAAAAACTCCCATGTTGTCAACAACTCATCACTACATGCATTAAATACTAAATATTAAATAAATGCATTAACCTAAGTAAGCTTAAATAAATAGAATAAATAATTAATAATTAATTAATTATTTACTCTAACACCCCCCCTTAAGTGCAACTTATGGGAATGCCTTAAGCTCACAAAACTAAGATGAAAATGCAGAATGGGTCCCGACAACAAGGCCATGTTAGGTACCCATGTACAATGCAAGAAGATGCAACCTCTATAAATGGGGAAAGAGAGAAAACCATGTGAGAAAAACCCTCCCCCAAAAAGAGGTGAGTACAAACATGCTGAAAAATAAAGGAAGGAAGGAAGGAAGGCCTCAACAAGACCCCTAAAGGACAACTTCCACCGAAAATGTTTCAAGAGACTCTCTCAAAACCATAAGTACAACCAGCCCCCCCATGAGAATAGACACCAAAGCCCCCCCAAAATGATGGAGCTCCTGTAGAAATGATTGAACAAATGCAACTCCAATGTGGAAGAAACAAGAGTACATAACAAGGGAATCCCTGAATAAGAGGCAAAACTAGAAAGCCTAGTTGATGCCCAGAGGAGAATGTATGAGGAACTAGAAAGGGAATCTCTAAGGCAAGTGTGATGACATTGTCATGAATGTCCACAGTAGTATCTGAAACAAGTGTACCTGGAGTCTCAATGAATGAAGCTAGAGGATTAGGTAGAATAGAAGAAGAATTCTACAGAGGAGAAAAGCCCTCAACTAGATGTGGTGTAGCAACCAAAAAAGGGATCTCAGGAACAATACAAAGGTTCAAGTATCCTGACTGTACCACATGATGCTCCTACAAAAGAGAAGTAGTGTGCTCCAAAAATGGAGATGGTGGACCAAAGTGTGAGAAGGTGTAGAGGAGATTGGAAGGATCAACTACCCCTATAGTAATAAGATCTCCTGTAGTACAATCTTAAATGAAGACTAAATCAGTAGTGAAATCAACTGTCTTCCCTGATCCACTACATGTAATCTAAGAAATTGAGAGAAGGTTGACAGAAAAAGATGGAAAATAAAATACATCATTGAATATACCATCTTGGATGTGAATTGAACCTTTCCCATAGACTAGTAGTGTAGTGTTATTCCCCATGAGAATATGAGAAATAGGAGAAGCCTCAAGAGTAGAGAAGACACCTTGAGAAGATGTCATATGGTGAGAAGCACCTAAATCCAGTATCCCAGGAACCTATGAAGGAGATGTAATGGTAGCCTTTAATGCATGACTCTTTCCAAGATCTAATGTAGATGGTGAAGATTTGGAAGAAGACTGAAAGGTAGACCCCTGTGAGGTAGAAGAGGATGGAGAAGAAACAATGTTCTTCTAAAGAAGAGCTTGCAAATCCGCAATTTTCTTTTCATAGCCATCAAATCTCTTCTAAAAACAATGTGCCTCATCATGAGATCCTTTCCCACAATAGGAATAGGTAGGAGTCTCAGTCTTCTTTTTCTCCTTCTTCTTAGAAGATGATGAACCAGTAGAAGAGGGATCTGATATTTTCTTCGACTTCTACTCTTGTGTAAGCAATGCCTGTGTTTGTGAACTTGAAAGTGAATCCATTTGAGTGATCCTGGACTATTCATGGGTTAACTAATCACAAAATATCTCAAATGAAGGCATCCTATGTCTATCACCCAAGGCATCCATAGTGGAGTAGAAAGTGGAAGAGAAGATCTGATACTGTCCCCTCAACTTTGAGAGTATCAAAAAGATACACTCATCATCTGTCTTGGTTTACCCACATCCCTGTAAAAGTGTATGCAAAGATTTGAACTTCATCAAGAAGTCCTCAATGGTGGGAAAGTTGGCAAGTGTCAAAGAAGTCAACTTTGCATCTAGCTGAAGTGCCTAAAACTCATTCACTTGGCCAAACAAAATCTAAAATTTGAGCCAATAAGCTCATGGAGTAGTCAAATCATCCAAGTGAAATAGTAGATTGTCTGAAATGTTCAGTGCAATCAATCCCATGGCTTCATCCATTTTGTTCCTATGCTAAAGAACCTCAAAAGCTTATGTAAGAATAGGTTGATTCTCATCCAAACATGACCATAAACCCCTTGAAATGAGAAGTTATGTCATTTGTGCCTTCCAAGTGTGATAGTTGTGTGGTGTGAGATAGGTCATAGATGGATCCGCCATTGAGAGAAAGAAGAAGACAGAAGTAGAAAGGTCTTATTCTGAATTAAATTACAGAAAAGAAAATGCTTTCCCCCACAATGTATAAATTGGGCACTCTTTACCTAGTGCGATTATAATAGCCAATTTAGGGCCTATTTTTGAAAGTAATATTTTTGTCCACGGAACCTATAATCTAATTGCAAGTCTAGAAAGTAGACAAAAAAACATACACTTTCAAAAAAAATAGAACCTGATTATGTGTCCAGATGAGCTTGTACTAAGCATTTGAAGTGGAAAAAATTGAGAATTGTGAATTGTAGAAAAAAATAGGAACAAAGATCTCAAACCACTTGCACCAATGTGTAGATCACAAAATGCTACCCCAAAACAAAAAGAATTGCTCGAAAAAACAAGTCTGTATGAGGGAGATATCACTGTTTGAAAATCACTACTGTATTTATTTTTTCTGAATCGCCACCGTCACACCTCCAAAAAATAAAGAAAAAAGCTCAAAAAATATTAGATTTGTTATGTCAAATCCTCTTTCTCATTTTTCTCCAACTACTGAAAAAAATGCTCTTCCTCCCGATTGAAGAAAAAATCACAAACAAACTAGGGTTTGTGTCTCTGAATAGTGGCTTCAAAAAATCTTTTGAACAAGAAGCAGCAAGGAGGCTCTAATACCATGTAAGATTTGATGAAATCCAACTCTGCAGTCACCAAGGTCACCTACATGCAAATAGCTTGCTGAAGAGAAATCCAAAGAGCAAGAGCTTGAAGTAAACAATGCAAGAGAAAATATTTCACAATAGGAAAATGAAATTACTATATGAATAGATAAATTTACAATGAGAGAGAGACCACTTATAAAGGCCTCAAGGAAGCTTGTAGAACAAGCTGGAAGAAGGTAGAAGATAAGGTTGACAACCAAGCATCCACAAAAAAGTGGAACATGCTAGAAGGGAACAAACTCCCGTGTTGTCAACAACTCATCACTACATGCATTAAATACTAAATATTAAATAAATGCATTTACCTAAGTAAGCTTAAGTAAATAGAATAAAAAATTAATAATTAATTAATTAATTACTCTAACAAGCAAGACTTGTAGATTCTACATTTATTCCAACATCATAGTGTTGGAAACATATGATAGGTAAAGGGTACATTAGTAACTAGGAAAACTTAATCTTTATTTACCAATTAATCCTTCATGTGTATTCTGATCTAATTGCATACATGAAAAACCAAAAACATTTATAGCACTTTGACACACAATATGTTGACCCAAAAACCCTCCAAATAGAAAGTAAAACTAGAGTGGGGATGATACAAACAAGCTTTAGTATTTTAGTATAAATTTAGCCTATTAATTCTTACAATGATCACTTTTGATAATCTACCTTATCATGAGAAATAAGGACTACTAGGTCCACCTTGCAAAAGGATTTACATACAGTTAAGTATGCACTCAGTAAAGAGATTTACAAAAAAATATTAAGTCTACCTTGTGAAAGGATTTAATGGTTCCACCTATTAGGATGAACCAGTGATTGATCTTTGATCTGCAACTTGATTTATTGAATGAGATTCCTTTGATTGTAATGATCACCTTGTTGTGATAGATAAATATTTGTTGCTCTTTATACTATTGTAGCCTTTTACTTCACATTTCTACTTAAGAATCTTCTTGTCATGCTTGTTATACTATTATTTTGGATGTGATATAATACATTACATATATACCACTTCAAATTACACTTTAGAAAAGTTGGCTACAATAGAAGTTTCACCAAAATACACATATTTGGCCCAATTGCATGTACTTAAGTTCTGAAGGCAACCTTAGTGATGTTTTGATACTCAAAAACCATTGTCAATGCTCAACATCATCATGCTCTCAGTAGACATAGAAGCTTGGCTTATACTAATCACTTCCAAGTAGTCTAAACTCGATCTACACTAGTGACTTAGTGAACACTATAAAACATGGTATATAAACTAAATCACTTGATTCACACTACATAGCTCGATCAACACTATCACTATGAGCTTGATATAAATTGAATCACTTGATTAACACTATATAGCTCAGTCAACACTAGATTCACATCACTGATGCTACAAGCTTAGTAAGTATTGTACAACTTGATTTGCATTGAGAAACTCAGTAAACATTATGAAGCTTGATTTATGTTAATAATCACCAACTTCATAGAAATTGCTTCACATACATTGAATGATGTTCCTGGTACTCAATAGTAATTGTAGAACTTGGTAGAGCCTGAATTACTTAGTTAATACTATTAATTGTACAATAAGCTCAATATCTACTAGCTGTCTAAATAAGTGTGTTCTTCACTACTAAAAAAACTTGACTAAAATGTCAACAATCTCCCCCTTTGGCATTATTGACAAAAATACTTACCAATCAACACAAAAAAAAAAAAAAAAATTCAAACAATCTTAGTCTCCATCTTTTATCTTCAACTCCGTGACATACTCTATTTTTGAGATTTTTCAAAATTGCTTTTTTAAGAGATGTTTATCTAAATATTTGTACATGTATAATATTATGATGCTCCCCCATACATATATATTCAATATACTTTACTTATTATATACAACCTCTCATCTTCTCCCCTTTTTATATCTCATCTTTTCTCCCCTTTACAATATGCTTTATATGTTATATACATCTTCTCCCCCTTTTTGACATAAGTGACAAAGATGTATGTTACATTGTAATTCCAAAATGTGACAAGAAATTATAATGTACCTTTACAATCAGTGACAATGTCTTGTCCCAATTTTCTTGCAACACTTTGCTTGTATGCAATGCAATTTGAACTTCTACTAATAATTTTATCATGTGATCAACAACAAAGAAGTTGGTATCATGGATGAGGATTTTAGCATGTGCAATATGTTTTTGCAATGCATCCATATTTGGAAGAATCATGCATTTTATATCTACAAGTGTAGCCCTTATCTTGGCTTCTTCCCTTACTAATTATGCTTGCATGTCAATCAAAAATTTGATCTTTTTATAATGAGCAGAACTATAGCTCGGATCAAGTGACAACTGATGCATACTTACCTTTAGATCTTTATCTATTTTGGAGAGTTTATCTTTGATGTCCTTCATGAATATGGATGTATCATAGAGTTTATCGAATAGAGAGGCCACATTATTTTCAAAGGTTTCCAATGAGCTTAGAATAGTAGACAAGTCTAATTGGTATATTACAATCTTCTACACACTAGCTCCAATACTTTATGTTCAAATTTCTTCTCTGCTCTTTACAAAAAAATTCTTGCCCATTAATATCTTCATTGAATTTTTGGACCACTTTTGCCAACTAAACCAAAATAGGTTGAGAAGTATCAAACTTAGTACTGAGTGCCTCTGTAAGAATTTTCTTTGCATCTTTAAGCACTTGAAATTATCTATTCCTTCCTTCTCTAAGTTGTTGATGCTTAGATTTATTCTATAGAAGCTCTCTTATTATATGCATTTGATCAAGATTTAGAGTAGAGATATCCCAATTCAAAATATCTATATCTTCATCAAGATCAATGTCTTCTTCATTATCTTTTCCTTTGCTATAAAATTTTGTACTTGGTTGAGGGTTGCTCTCAACTATCTTCATACTTATTATTTGCATGCTTCAAATAGAAAAATAGTGGAAATGGAAGGATTGGCAGTAAAAGTAGATATTGCACTAATTGAAGAAATACCTTAGTGCTAAGTAACCAAAATTAATGGAGGAAACATTGATTGCTTGGTAGATGAAGTGATGGTCACTTCAATCAATGAAGTATTGAGCTGAATAGGTGCAAAGATTGGTTGAGTGCTTGGATTTGCAATGTTTGATACAACCAACTAGGTAGTAGCTTTCTATAAGCTAGATGGCCTTAAGGCTTTTCTCAAAGAGTGAGGTAGTGAGGCTATAACCACTAATGTAATATTCTTAAGGCCAGTCTCCTTAATGCTCTAAATCTTAGGGAGATTCACCTCAGTGGCTTCTTGTTATTGTTCCTCATCATCTTTATTTTCATCATTTGATGCTTCTTCTTCATCATCTTTGTCTTCTTCTTCCTTGTCATCTTCATCATCATCCTTGTCACTGACATGAACAACAAAATCACTCTACTTATGAAGATTAAAAAAATTTCTTCCATGTGTTGGTGGTATTCCTTACCACATGTTCAATGTCATTTATCAATATCAAGCAAGTGTTAAACTTAAAAGTAAGTTTTCCTTCATTCTGCTTGATGGACTCTTTTACTTCCTTGTTAGTTAAGCTCAGCATGAGTTGCCCTAGGGTCTACTCTTATATGTATTTGGTAGTTTTCTTTCCATTTTCCCATCTTGGCCTGATTTTCTCCATCAATTCATTGGGAATCTACTATACAAGTTGATCTAGAGAATATTTCCATTTACCTATTTTAGACATAACCATGTCTTCAATTTTCTTCTTTTCTTCTATTGTTCTAGTTTCATACCTCAATGGTTTGAATTTTTCCATGTTGACAAAAAAATCAATTTCTTTTAGTTTCTCTTGAAATTTGGGTGAAGGCCATTTAAAAATCACATCTCGTGCTTCTTCACCCAATTTCAATTTCTTTCTAGATGCTCTCCTTATAAACATTGCAGTAGATTTCTTGGTAGGTTTGGTTATAATAACCTTACCTTTCTTCTTTACTATCTCTTCTTATTCTAATTTTTTCTTATCTTCTACATCATCTTCTTCTATGTATCTACTTTACCTTTTGTCAATAGGAGAGTAGAGCTAGTTGGTTTCAGTTTAGCTATCCTCTTTTTACCTTTGTTGAGGGCTTGGGGAAGCTTTATCTCTAATTTAATTCTTGCTTTAGCTTCATCATATGTTCCAAAATATGTAGCCTTTGGATCAATAGGTTTATTTAACAATACCTCAATAATATCTCTAGTGTCATCAATATTGATCTCATAACTTAGAGGCTTGACCCATACAATTCTTGGTTTTGCTATTTGTATATACACTTTGTCACAATCTACCATAAAAAATATCATCCTTTTAGTCTTCTACAAGTTTCTTTGGTATCCTAGATCTATTACTCACATTTTCCTTAATTGCATCAAAATAATTGTCCATGATATTGACATAATTTTCTCCCATTTCTGTTATATACTCATTGATTTCATAAAGAATAGGTACTTCTTTTCTCCATACAATTGTACCTTTTGAAGGAAAAAAATTTTGTACAAAGAAAAATAATTAGGTTAGAATTGAACCAAAATTACAAGGGTTATTCTTTTAATTTTTGATACTTTCCATATTTTTGTTGAATTGGTTCAACATCAAATCGGCAAGGTTGAAGGATATGTTGTTCTTGACCACTTTGAAGTGAGGTCCATAGCTTTACATAAACTTGAGTTGTATATCTTGTGTGAAATTATATGTATTCCAAATTTTAGCTCCATATTAGTAACACTATTGATCTTAATACCTGTTCCATCCTATTTGGCTCTTTTCCATTTCCACCTAACTTAGGGTTTTGGTGGTTTTAGCCTTGACCAACATTGGAAGTCCTATGATTCAATGAATAATTTTCTTTATTATGGGAATAGGCTGCTCCAACCTTAACTTCCCATTGTGCACATGGCCGAGGATAAACCTTATCCACTTAATCTAAAAATCTCAAGGCGTGTGTGGAATGTGGGTTAAACCCTTGGTTTCTAGGTGTTGATGTTTAGGTTTTAACACACCATTCACACACAACTTCTCAAAAGTTTCATCCATTTCTAGGGTTCCTGTATCTTTATTAGAACATTGAAAATATGAGTGAATATCATAACCCAATAGTACCATTGATGGAATCTATGATTGTGCTTTGGTGCGATCAAGACTTTCTACAATAGCCGAATGCAACTTGAAATCTGGTGCTTTCTATTCAACACCTTGAACCAACATCTTGAACCCTTTATTTTTCTTCTTGTTGAAGGATTCCATCACTTGGTAGGGTTTGAGAAAGCATAGAAAACTTCAAAAATAATTTGTATAGATCACTTAGATGCATAGAAATTCCTTTTCGCAAATAGCTCTTGAAAATTCACAATGTCAAATGAATTTGATTTTTCCCTTTTTATCTAATTTTTCCTTTTAATTTCCATAAATGCATGGTATGATCACTTGGTTGATGAAAAACTATCCTCCACTTGGCTTGAATTAATTTCTTGGTAGGAACATTCATGACTCAGTGTCTACATAACAACTTAGTTACTCCTAACCTTGCTCAGGACAGTCTTGCAATCTGACCTAGCTTAGTAATGTCAAAATTTCCTTAGATACTCAATGATCCCTTTACATCTTGAATGTTGATATGGATCTTTCCTTTTAGCTAACTAGAACTGATGTAGGATGTCTACCCTAGAATATTAGTTCTAGTTCTCCTTGTGGGAGATCAAGTAGAAATGCTTGAGTCACCCAATTCTTGAGTGACATGTGCTTCATTGTGTAGACTTGCATTCTTAGAAGATTTTGGAATCCAATGTGGTCTCATCTTCTTTCTAATTTTTTTAGCCTTGACCTTCTTTTCATCTTCAATTCTTCCAATATTTGTATAGTTCTTGGAAAGATGACCAAGTTTTGTACAAATGAAACATCTTTTAGTGGTGTCTCTTGTCCTCATGTGATGTTTTACATAGTGAATTCCAATGCATCCAAATTCTCCACAGTAATGAAATCTACACCAAGTGTTTTAGTCCCAACCAAATATAGCTTTTACAATCTATTCTACTGGATTCAATATCTTAGTTTTCCATTCAAAATATTTGTGCCCATGCTTCTTGCATTTGTGACATTTACCTTCAATTTTTGGTTTCTCTTTACATTCATTAGCTCTATAACCATGTATATTGCAATTTTAGAATTTTCTAATGAATTTAGCTTTAACATTGATCCAACATTTTTTTGATGTATGACCTAACTTACCACAATGACTACAAGTAGGTCTTTGATTCTCTTGAGCTCCTTGCTTGGATTATTCACCTCTTCTATATATCCAATTCCTTCTTTGCTCTTTTTTCTATATTGGATTTTCTTATTCAATTGATCCATGTCTACTTGATATTTTATTATCCTCTCATTGGTTTTCTTTTTAAGTATTTAGATCATTCTACAATCTTTCATTTTTTGATCTTAGATTCATGATTTCTTGATTTGCACTAGTATGCTAAACAATGAAGTCTATCTATTGAAGGGATAGATGTTGAATTTCATTATTATTTCCTTCTAACTCTTATTTTATCTTATTTTTCTCTTCCATGACCTCACACAATCGTACTAACTAAATTTCTTGCTCTAATTTTATCTTTCTTACTTCTTCTTGAAGTATACCATTTCTTTTCTAATAGTTCTCTGATTGCTTCATTTGCTTCATATGAATTACTTTCTAAATGGATGTCTTCAATTCTTTCTTCATTGTAGAGTTGATCATTCATTTGTAATGCAAGATATTTTCTTCTTTTCAAGGATCAAGAGAATTTCTCCTTTGCTTTCTCAAGTTGCCCAATGCCAATTACAAATCTAGCTTTTCATTATCAATAACCTTGTCAAGTATGAATACCTCCATTGCCTCTAATCTTTTCTCTAGCTATTAAACTTTTTCTTTGAGAACCACAAATGCTCTAATAACATTTTTTGGAAATATATGATAGGCTAAGTTACTGGGGGGGGTGGGTGGGGGTGGGAGGGTGGGGTGAACTAGTAACTAAGAAAACTTAATCTTTATTTACTAGTTAATCCTTCATGTGTATTCTGATCTAATTGCATACATAAAAAACTAAAAACATTCATAACACTTTGACACATAATATGGTGACCCAAAAACCTTCCAAATAGAAAGTAAAGCTGGGGTGGGGATGATACCCACAAGCTTTAGTATTGTAATATAAATTTGGCCTATTAAGGCTTACAATGATCACTTTTGAAGATCTTCCCTATCAAGAGCAATAAGGACTGCTAGGTCCACCTTGCAAAAGGATTTTCAAACATATAGTAAAATATGCACTTGGTAAAGAGATTTACAAAAGACTATTAACTGTACCTTGTGAAAGGATTTAACTATTCCACCTATTAAAATGAACTAGTGGTTGATCTTTGATCTACAACTTCACTTGTTGAATGAGATTCCTTTGATTGTAATGATCACCTTGTTGTGATAGATAAACCTTTTTTGTTCCTTATATTGTTGTAGCCTTTTACTTCACACTTCTTCTTAAGAATCTTCTTCTCATGCTTGATATACTATTATTTTAGATGTGATACAATACATTACATATATACCACTTCAAATTATAATTCAACAAAGTTAGCTACAATACAATTTCCACCAAAATACACAAAATCAACCCAATTGTAAGTACTTAGGTTCTAAAGGAAAACTTTTTGAGGTTCTGATACTTAGCAACCATTATCAACACTGAGCATTGTCATTATCTTGGTAGATGTAGAAGCATAGCTCAGACTAATCACTTCTAAGTAATTTGAACTTAGTCTACACTAGTGACTCAATGAACACTACAAAAGTTCGACATATAAACTAAATTGCTTGATTCACACTACATAGCTTAGTCAACACTATCACTATGAGCTCGATATAAATTGAATTACTTGATTGACACCACATAGCTTAGTCAACACTAGATTCAAATCACTAATGCTATAAACTAGGTAAGTATTGCACAACTTGATTTGCACTGAGAAACTCGATAAACAATATGAAGATCGATTTACACTAATAATCACCAACTTGGTAGAAACTACTCAACACAAACTGAATGATGTTCCTAGTACTCGATATAAACTATAGAACTTAATAGAGCCTAAATTACTTGGTTAATATAGTTAACTATACAATAAGCTTGGTAACTACTAGTTGTCTGAATAAGTGTGCATCACTAATAAACAAACTTGATTGAAATGTCAACACATAGTATCCAGGTCATATTTGGGCAATGTGATGACCTCATCTAGACTCATTGGAGTCTCTGATGACTCAAACTTTTGATCCATCAAGTGTGACTATGCGGTATTGACACTTGTCAATGATATTTATAGTTGTTTCCCTTGAGCACATAGTTCATGTGTTTTTTGTTCAATGGAAGTACTCTCTTGTTGAGTAGATGTAAACTATTGAATAGATTTAACATTTAATGTGTCAATATGAACAACAGTTGATAGTTGAATAAAAGCTTTGATAGCCTCTTTATCCTTAGGCTTCTTGGTCTATGCTAGGTTAAATGGTTTAGCCTCCTTAGTTTCCTCAACATTAGGACCTAAGGCATCTTATGTAGATTTTTTTGCTTCACCTTTCTCTTCTCCTTTTCCTTCAATAACATGAGTGAACTGGGGTGCCACAATAATGGTTTTTCCTTGTTACTTAGCACTCATGTCTAGAACATCTAGGATTGATGTAACTTGAAAGTCATCAGTTGATGCACTTTCAATCTTTAGGTAATCTTGTATTTGTAGAAAAATTGGATTGGTACATGGGAGAGGGGTCCCTAAGGTGTTTGTGTTTGCATTCTTCAAATCTTCCTTAGTTAAAATATTATGATTTTGTGGTGATGAATCAAGAACATCGTCTATATTGACAATGTCTTATTATTCACTCTCTCCTTCCTTTTTATTTATAGCCTTTACTAGATTATTTGGTGCATCATAATTTTCTTGATTATCTAATACAATAACATCTCTCCCTTCTTCATATTTCTCCCCTAGTACTGATGGAAGTAAAAAACCAAATTCTTTCTTCTATATCAAAATATTTTCTTTTCCAACCTCATATTCCTTTTTCCTCAAAATTTTGTATGCCCTTACTTTTAGCACAAATATATTAGCAAAATCTCTTAGGGCAATAGACATATGTGTCTTCCCTAAGTCAGGCATTTTTTGAACCAATATGGTTTCCCTTATTTTCCTTTCAATGGATAATTCCCACTTCTACTTTGCATCTGATTTATTGTATAGATCTTTAGGAATACCTTTACCTAATTCTATAGGAGTATATTTGAAATTTTCCATCATATCTAGCATGGCTTTTTCAACTTTTTCTTGATCTTCCTTACTCAAAGAATCATATTTAATTTTCTTAAAGCTTTCTATGCTAATTGAGTTTTTGATGTTTATACATATCGTATCAATTTTCATAGGAGGTTGGTTATGTACAATTTGAAGCTTTCTCATATCATTAGACTTTTTTTTATCTCTCCTTCATCCTCCTCTTCATCAAGTGTGAAAACGAATTCCTTCTAGGCCTTTTTTGTGGACTCTTCTTGGTCCCGATTGCATGTTTTCTCTTTGTTGGGATTTTATTTATCTTAGAAAATGAGGGATGTACTACCTTGAATCTTGTGATTATCCTCCTCTTAGGATTTTTTGAAAGAGGTGTAACTATCTTCTTTGCATCCCTCTTGAGATCCTTCATCACTTTAGAATCAACAATCATAATTTCATTTTTCTTAGTTACCTTGGGCTTGACAACAACTAACTCTTTAGCCTTAAACTTGTCCTCCTCTTCTTCCTCTTTAGAAGATTCATCTTCACCTTTTCCCTATGTTATTTTCAAGTGGTCCTTTACCAAGTTTTTCCTCAAGATATGTGATCATCTTTTTACTTTTCCTATCTATCTTGGGCACTTTGGTTTGCATCACCAGTCTAAGCTTGGCTAACTCATAATAGTTGAAGGGCTTGACATTCTTGACAATTTATTTACATAAGATTTTTGTAACTACTATAGTGATTTTATCAACATTTACTTCATATTGCATTGGTTTTAACCATACAACTCTTGGTAACACTTCTTGTGCTTAAGTATAATATGTGTTTACCATGAAAAAAATATATTCATAATAATGATCTACCACAAATTGTGGGATCCTCATTATTTTCTTCACCTTTCCCTTAAACTCATCAAAGTAATTGTCCATTATAGTCTCAAAAATTTTGTCCAATTGTTCAATGAAAACATTGATTTTCTTGGTGAAAGGAAACAGTTGAAAATGAATTTTCTACCTAGAACATATATATAGACTAGAAAATATCCAAACTAACAAGAAGTATTCTTGGTTTTCCTTATTTCCCCAAGATTTTTTGATAGTTTTTGTAGTTGTTTCTTGGCTAGGTCATAGCTATGGTCTTTCTTTACAATCTTGTAACCTAGGTCAACTGAAATGCATGGAACATTGTTTAGTTAGCTTGACTGATATAGCTTGTGTGTAATTACATACACTAAAAATTTAGCAATAGCATCCTTAATTCCATCAATCAACATTCCTTGTCCATTCCACTTGTCCTTCATCTAATCATCAACTACATTCTTTTCTATATATCTCATTACTTTTATCCTATCTAGGGTTGGATAACTAGTTAATTTGTGAATTATTTCTTTACTAATATTGATTGGTCCTCTTTCTAGCCACATATTCATATCATGTACTTGACTAAGTATAATCTTAATCTGTTCCACTTTGAACACTTCATAAAATGCTAAGTCATGAGTAAGCCCTTTCTCAACAACTATCATGTTCTTTTCTTTCAGTATTTCATTGTCACATAACTTTTCCTATGTATCTCGTAACTCATAAGCTCCAATCTCTATAATATTACACATGTAACAAGATTGTAAAATTTGTAACATCAAAACTCTTAGTGGAATTGTTGACAAGGCACCAAATGCATCTCCAGTCATCGTAATGTTAGGGTACACCTTAAAATTTGATAGAGGATATTGATCATTCCTCACAATTTACACATTTCTTTCCTTCAACATCTCTTTTCCATTTTTAGACACAGAAGATGCCATTTTGAAAATGGGGTTTTGAAACTTAACTTCAATAACTTCAAAATAAACCAAATTTGGCACTTCAAACCTTACTTTGCTCTATAATTTTGTCAATGGCACACTAAGTGTATCAACTAATCTAGTAGTGTCATATTGAATACTAATCTAATAATGAAAGTATTAACACAACCAAAGTAGTTAACACTTATGATAGGACGGGGTTATCACCACAAAATGAAGCAAACCAAGGATGGTAGGCTCCTTATGGTATAACCTATGATGATGTAGCTATGTCCCTAATGGATGGAGATGTGTGCTCACGGTGTGCTCAAGCTTCTAATGGATGAGGGTTTTATCAAGTGTGTGTATGGATGAGGGTTTCAACAATGGAGTTCTAGAGGGATTTCAACATTATGATGGTATTTTGGTAGTTTTTAGGCTCTCAAAATAGCATTATAACTTTGCATGAAAAGTGGATGACATTTGTGAAGGGAGAGGGTTTCATTTATAGGCTAAGGGGTAGAGAGATGGATGGTTAGGATGCAAGGATGGAAGAATGGTGAGGGAGGTTTAAGATGCATTCAAAAGGGAGCACATGGATTGTGCATGTTTGGGACCAGTAGGGGAGTGACACTTGTCACAAGGAGGATGAGTGTGAGGGGATGGGGTAAGGGTTGGTCAAAGGGAGTAATGAGGGAGGATGAGTATGTAAAAGGGATGCAAGAGTCATAAAGAGGAATGTAAGAGGATGAAATGTCCCTTTTCTGAGTTTATATGATATTTCCAACCTCTAATCAGATCTTTAAAATCAAACAGCTAATATCCCAAAGATCCACCAAATTCCTCAAGAAACCCCAAATCGGGTATGCTGAAAATAGTGCTAAAAGCTTCACAACTTCACAAATTATTGATAAATCTGAAAATGGAAATTTTTACAGAACTTTCAGCAGCATAACAGCCTACAAATTGACATTTCTAGATCCGTATAGCCTTTACACAACAGCTCAAAAATGTAGGACCAAAACTATGCTCATCGGGCTCCCGAAATAGCACAAAATATGCCCGAAAACATCACAAAAACACTAATAATCTATCTCAAAAGTTTAATCACATCCCAATATATATATTCAGCTCTATTTTAACATTTAAAAGTCTGATATACAACAGCAACCCAAACTGATATGAAATACTCAACTGTAAACACCAAACTCATACAAAAACACACCCGAAAACTCACAAATCTACACTGTTTAGCACAAAGGCAAACTCTGTATGAGCATGCACATGGAATGGCTTCAAACTCCCATCCTTAGCCTTCCTGGAAACCTGCAAACTCCCATTCTTGGGTCTCCTTCTCCACAGGTTTGGCAGCCTCTGAAGAATAACAAAGAATGAGCAAAAATCAAGTTCTGGAATGAGCCCAAAATGCCTCCAAACCCCTTAAAAGAGGGCATAACTATAACTCACGTCCAAGAGAGGTTAATGAAACTTATTTTAATAATAATTTTCATTTATTAGTCCAACGGTTTCCAAAGATTAACCCCCTTTTTCTGAAACTTCACTTTCTTGGGCCTGCCTGCCTTAGCAAAGATTTTCGTTTTTAATTATTTGAAAAGGGGACATGAAAAGTCCTCCCCTCCCAATAATTGCTTGTCCTCAAGCAATGGCTAAACAATAAACCAATCAATCCACCTGGATCCCAAATGTAGTCATGAACTATACTACTACCAATTAACACAGGCTCCTGTAATATCCTCTGCAATATGACCAAGAGGAATCCATAATCAAATTGACAATTATAGCTCAACCAAACTCCGAAATCACCACTACCACAATCAAAAACCCATGAGGCACAAACTCTTAGAACATCAGAACCCAAGTAAAGTGGATAAATCAAACTACCAACACAGTAAATACCATCAACGTATCCCACTGGCCTATATGGAATGTACAATCCAACTCTGCAACAATGGTGAACCCTCTCGAATGAAACTGTACCAAGTATGGAGAATCCACACACTGTACAACTCCTGTAGTCAACACAACTCTGCAAATCATCGGCCACTATCTCATAACCATAACTCCCATACACTGCTGATGGTGAAAAGACATTACAAGATAAAGAGTAAGAAATGGAATCCAAACCAAATTTGTCTGCCATCAACTCCTCAGCACAAGAATCAAATGCTAACTGATGTACATACCCTGCAATATAATGTTGATAAAAAAAACCAACCTCAGTCAATAGCTCACCATGAAGAAGTGATACAACCCACTGCGACTGATCACCAGCTAAGTCAAGAGATGTCATAGCCAAAGGAGTAGAATCAATAACAACACCTGCTAAAGCATCACTCCAAAACTCCTGCTCTAAGTCATGTATTATCAACCTGTCAATTGTAGGACCTATCACCATGTCATGCCCATCACAACTCTCATCCTGAGGCATCAAACTATCCCATAACTGATGATAAGCACTAGGAACCAAAGTACATCTCTGTATCATCATCTCATCAACATGGTCATCAAAGGTAGATAGATGAGCATACCTCACAGTGTAATGCCGATAGAATGCACCAATCTCAGTCAGTGGCTTAGACTGCAATCCAAATGTAACTAACTGCAATCGATCATTAACCAAGTTGGAACTGACTACTACCTCTGAAGACATTGCGAAGGGAGTAGTATTACTAGTAGGAACCATGCCAACTATCAACTCACCAACATCACACATGGTCTTTGATACAACATCTCTAGTCTTTGTGCCATTAGTACTAGAGGTCACCACCATGTCAAGCACACCACAAAAATCTGCTACAGCACCCAACTCAATTGAACCTGACTCTAGTGGGAATGAACCTGATATGCCAATGTTAGTATCAAGGATGGATGCATCCCCATCTCCACTGTCTCTAACAATCTCGGCCATGGACATCCTCGGATCACCAAACACCACAGCTTGTGATTGTATAGAATCATGTAAAGACTGTAGTCGCTCTAACTCCATGGTCACCTTAGCCAAATGAAACTGTGACTCCTTGAGAGCCAATTGTGTACTCTCAAGAATCTCAGAAGTCACCTCAAGCTGCTCAGTAAGATCACTCACCTCATCTTCCCTTGCCAACAATGCATCATATGCTGTACTGCCACACTCCATAAGATAATCTCTGTCGGCTACCAACTGCATATAATTCTATCTCAAAATCCGAATAGCCTCCCATAAAGAGTGGATCTCTGTCAAGGAAAGATAACTTCCTCCCTGCTCATCACTAGTAGGAGAACCCCATCCATAAACTACTAACAACTGACGAGCACCATCAAAATGTTGGCAAGTGATAGCAATGTCTTGGTCACTAACTCTCAACTGATTAGACACATGATGGCACTGGCTTGACTGTCTCCTACAAACCTCCTCTGATGCACTGTCTAAAGGAGTGTCCTCAAAGTTACTAGTCTCTAGAGTATTACCATCCATATCCTGTGAATCAAATCTAAAGCTCATATCAACATACGAAGTATCAAAAACATTAGCATTGCTGTCCAACTCCTCTATACCCAAGGAAACTAAGTCTTCAAAACTGCCCATTGCATCCTTCTGGATGTCATCAATGCCAATATGATCTTGGGACTCATCTATACACACTGCCAAATATGAAATATCATCAACACATTCCAGCAAGTATGGCCGACTGGATATATGAACAAAGCCCAACATTGGTGTATAAAAACTAATACCAACATCAGACAAGATACTGGCACAAGAAAAGACAACACCATGTAATCTACTAATCAAATCCATGATAGCACCCAAACAAACACTACTACCAAAAAGTGTTAAAGATCTCTAGTCAACTGAATCCAAAATGCCAATATAACAATCTCGAGTCCATATCCGTAAACTAGAATCAACTGGTCACTCAAGAAAACTCCTCACCTGAGTAATATGACCAATACCAACTAACTCCACATACCTGTCATGATGAGATAATGAAGTCACACTACTATCTTTGTTCACCTTCAGCTGGCTGGACAAATCATGTGAAGTACTACTAGCCTCAACCTCATGTGATGAAGCATCTAACTGTGTCTGGTACTCTTTCTCAGCAAAGTCATGAATGCTCAATGTCTGCTCATCTCTACTAGGTATCTCACCATCCTACACAACAACATCCTCATAATCATCATCTGAACCCACTACACTGTAGTCACTGCCTGTTGTAACTATACCATCCTGAATACCTGTGGCATCACCCTTTGACGACCTGTAAAAAATTGTCTCAATTTGAGTATCAAGTTGACCGTTACTATCAATCTGTGTAATATCCTTTCCCACCACCTCCTGTGGTAGAGTAGAATCTGAGACCTCTACCTGGCTATCAGCTAGTTTCTCAAACTCCTCATGCAACTTCTTGGGAATTGTGTCATCTGTCCTGTGAGAAAATATGCCAAATAGAAATCCAGTCAACTTATCCACCTTAGCTGGGTCAGATAACATGTCATTCATTATACGGTGGTGCTCAACCAACTGTTTAGACATGTCATGGCTTATTTTCATAAGTTTATCTCAAATGTCTAAATAACCATCCTTTCTACTATTTTGACTCTGGCTATCAATTGTCCAAGATCGTTCCCTCTGAGACTCTGTACTATACCTGTCCATTCTGGATAAGTAGAGTGTAACCCCAATAGGATATAACTTCTTCAAACACCAAGAACTAACATGCAAATGATTAGAAGTAGCATGCAACCATAGATTTGGACATGCAACTGATTAGAAGCAACATGCAACCACCAAATTATGACATGCAAGATTTGGGTAGTTGTCAAAACTGACATGCAAGATCTGGGTACTTGTCAAAACTGACATGCAAACTTCTACAACCACCAAATTCACCAAGAACTAACATGAAAATGATTAGAAGTAGCATGAAACCATAGATTTGGATATGCAACTAATTAGAAGCAACATGCAACCACCAAATTATGACATGCAAGATCTGGGTAGTTGTCAAAACTGACATGCAAGATCTGGGTACTTGTCAAAACTGAAATGCAAACTTTTACAACCACCAAATTCACCAAGAACTAACATGAAAATGATTAGAATTAGCATGCAATCATAAATTTTGACATGCAGCTGATTAGAAGCAACATGCAATCATAAATTATGACATGCAAGATTTGGGTAGTTCTCAAAACTGAAATGCAAGATCTGGGTAGTTGTCAAAACTGACTTGCAAACTTCTACAAACCCTCAGGCTGGCAAGATCATGGCTTTGATACCACTGAAATGTCCCTTTTCTGATTTTTGCATGATATTTCCAACCTCTAATCAGATCTTTAAAATCAAACAGCTAATATCCCAAAGATCCACCAAATTCCTCAAGAAACCTCAAATCGGGTATGCTGAAAATAGTGCTAAAAGCTTCATAACTTCACAAATTATTAATAAATCTGAAAATGGAAATTTTTACAGAAATTTCAGCAGCATAACAGCCTACAAATTGAAATTTCCAGATCCATATAGCCTTTACACAACAGCTCAAAAATGTAGGACCAAAACTATGCTCATCGGGCTCCCGAAATAGCACAAAATATGCCCGAAAACACCACAAAAATACTAATAATCTATCTCAGAAGTTTAATCACGTCCCAATATATATATTCAGCTCTATTTTAACATTTAAAATTCTGATATACAACAGCAACCCAAACTGATATGAAATACTCAACTGTAAACACCAAACTCATACAAAAACACACCCGAAAACTCACAAATCTGCACTGTTCAGCACAAAGGCAAACTCTGTATGAGCATGCACATGGAATGGCTTCAAACTCCCATCCTTAGCCTTCCTAGAAACCTGAAAAATCCCATTCTTAGGTCTCCCTGGAAACCTGCAAACTCCCATTCTTGGGTCTCCTTCTCCACAGGTTTGGCAGCCTCTGAAGAATAACAAAGAATGAGCAAAAATCAAGTTCTGGAATGAGCCCAAAATGCCTTCAAACCCCTTAAAAGAGGGCATAACTGTAACTCACATCCAAGAGAGGTTAATAAAACTTATTTTAATAATAATTTTCATTTATTAGTCCAACGGTTTCCAAAGATTAACCCCCTTTTTCCGAAACTTCACTTTCTTGGGCCTGCCTGCCTTAGCAAAGATTTTCTTTTTTAATTATTTGAAAAGGGGACATGACAGAGGATAAGGAAGATTTTTTGACTTTGGTTTGGGTTAGCAAGTCTTAACCCTTGCTTAAAGTTGTGCACATGTTTAGGAGGGGGATTAGACTTAGCTTAAGAAGGGGGTTAGGTGTTAAGTGGTTTAGCTTTGATGGGATGGGTTAGTTAGGTAGTTAAGTGAGGTTAGTATGGGTAGATGGGTTGGAGAGGTAAAGGTAGGTTTTAGGGATGTTTTTAGGGGTTTTTATATTTTATTAAATGGTTTATTTAATAAAATGGGGATATGGGATTAAATTAAATAGATTTGAGAATTCATTTAATTTAATAGAGGAATAGGGATTTAATTTATAATTTGATTTTGGGTTATCATTTGATTTTATCAATTGGACTATAGTTAACTAAATTTTAGTTAACTAGGGGATGATGATTAATTAATTAAATAATAAATATTTAATCAATAATGTCTTAGGAGATGACTAAATAAGATTACCTAGTGATGTAATTAGATTTAGGTGTCTACACTAAGATTTACTTGTACTTTTTGCTGAAATTGCCTAGATGATCTAAATCTCTTTGTAAATAAAAATGGACTTCAAAAACTTGACATAAACCTTCAATATATCAAATTAGGTCAGCAATAAATGCATTATACTATATTTAGTGCTTCACAGTTGTCTCAATCTTCACATAATAATGTGTTCACACTTCTTTCCTTCAATCACTCAATCTCCATTTCTTAGCTCAATCAACATATCAACTTAGTTATGTATGAACATTTAGCTCATGTTGCATTACTTAGTTGCTCTAGGAAATAACACTAGTTCTCAACATCTATTATGCATATGAATTATTTTTCTCAATTCTTTTCTCAAATTTTTCCTAGAGGATATTGAATCATGTAGATATGGACTTTTAATCACATATCTTGTTAGGAACTAGTGTATAGTTTATCATTCAAGTGAATAGTCCCTTACATAACTTTTTTCTTAATTAAAAGTGGTGTGATCACCTAGTTTATTGGATTGGGTGATCTTAGCTTCTCATGATCCACTAATCTAGCTTCTACTTTCTCTCTCTAAATTTGACTCATCTCTTTCTTTGTTTGTTCCATGTCAATTTTTCCTTTTCCTTTAATGTATTCATTGTTTGGTGTTGGTGCTCAGGTCTTGCAATTCTTACTGACATGTCCAACCTTGTGACAACTAAACAAAACTAATCTTCCATTTAACCATTTCTTTTAATTTCCTCTAAAATGTGTCCTAATACAATTCTCTAGAATGTGGCCATACTCTTCACAATAATGACAACTATACCATGTGCTATAATCCCAATTTTAAAAGTTACTTCTCTTAGGTGTATTTTCTTTCTTCTTAGATGTCCAATTGGATTTGAATTCTTGAGCTCTATGTCCATATTTCTAATAAATATAGCAATTTCCTTCAAATCTAGATGCAACAGGTGTATCACTTGCCTTTGACCTACATTCATGTTATTGGTGTCCTCATTTCTTGCAATTAAAATAGTTACCAATAAATTTAGGTTTAGGTTTTTTCTTACCAATCTTTATTCCAAAAATTGTTGATGTGTGTCTCATGCCACAATGATTAAATTTAGGTTTTCCTTTTGGTTTTACATTTCTTTTCTCTCCACTCTCTGATGATTCTCCTTCTTTTGTAGATGAAGAATGCTTGATATGTCTTAGACCATAAGTATCACTAGATGACCATGAAGATCTCATGAATTCTTCAAAGTATCTTATAGCTTCACTTGATTTATTCATCCTTTCCAAAATTTCCATCCTAGATCTTAACTCATTCCTTAGTTGGTCACTTTGTGATCTCAGATTTGTAATCTCCATGTCCTTTCTATTCAACTCTTGATTTGTAAGTAATAATTGATTCATCATGTCCAGCTAATTTTTTGTAATATTTGGTACATCAAATGACCTTTCTCCAATTCTAGTAGTCATTTATCTCTTTTCTTCTTTATCCATGACTTTATGTTCTTCATCTTTATTTTTTTGTTCAGTCACTTCACATAGTCTTACTGATTGCATTTCATGTTGTCTCTTCAAACATCTGAATTCTTCAATTAGAATGTTATTTTTCTCCAATAGATCTTCTATTTATACATCACTTTCACTATAACTTCCATTGTCAAAAATTCTTTTGGTATCCACGTCTTTATAAAGTGTATCATTTCATTGAATGGCCATATCTTTCCTTTTCTTTAAGGATGCCCTTAAGTCCTCTCTTGCTACTTCCAATTGTTGTAGTATGATCTAGATGTCAATCATATGATTCTTAATAGTCTTTCCCAATTTCTAAGCTTCCATCTCCAAGATCTAAAATTTGAATTTGTTAGAGTTCTTCTAAGAGAACTAATCTCTAATACCAATTATTGGAAATCTTATTTGGAAGCAAGATACTGAGAGGAGGTGAATCAAGATCTATAAAACGTTTAACTAGTTAAAATAAATTATTGATTGAATATATTCACTCCTAATCCATCTCACATTTTAACTCATACATCATTTAAAACTATAAACTAGATCTAACTATGTATCTCATCCATAAACATGAAAAGTAAAATGAAACACATAACACAAATATTTTGGTTACCCAAAAACCCTCTAAGGTGAAGGTAAAAATGGGGTGGAGATGACACCCACAAATCTTCACTACTGTAATAATAAAGTTTTCCTATTAGGGCTACAATTTTGATCACTTATGATGATCTACCCTATAAGGGACCTTCCCTATTAAGAGCTTTACAATATTTTTAAGTCTACCTAGATTAAAGGATTTGAACTCACAATGAAGTAAGCACTCTATTAGGAGATTTAACTAGGTCTATTAAAACAACTTTGTTAATAGATTTTCCCTAATATATTGGTTATAGTATATCAATACCTAATCCTCAAGTTAGAACTTTATGCCAGATTGCAGATCTCCTCTTTCATTGTTTGAATTGATCTCCTTATCTAATTTTCTTTGTTCTTCCCTTCACTGTCAGGTTGCCATGTCTGATCTTTGTCTCTTATCATCAAAATTTTCCTTCCTTTTCTCTTTATTTATCCTTTACATGCATACTCAATCATCCTTCAAATACAAAATGATTTAGGGCTTGGTCCCTTCTTACATAGACACTTGTGGAACGTTCTAGATTATAATCAATGATCTAGAAATCATTATTTTTTCTCTTAGTCCTTCTAATTTTTGGATCAGTTACTTTTCCTTCCTAGGGATTGATTTACTCTAACAAAATTTGTAATTAGATCGTTAGTTCTCTCTACAATCCATAAATATCATATAGAAGTTAGACAAAATGATTTACATAAGTATTTGTGTCATTACAAACAAATATGCCAAAACTTTTTTACTCGGAAATTGAATGTCCTTATGCTCGATCATAACTAGCATTCATGCTATCCCTTAGCTTCTATAGGCTTGGCCGATACTAACTCACTCAGTATAAACTATCTCTTCTTGTTTCAGCTTCCATATCTATTACTTGATATATACTGTGACTCATTCTACATTGGGGTGCTCAACAACCTTTCATCTACTCGACACGTAATTAAAATACAAACAATTCCATGTAACTTGGCATGTATTAGGTAGCTTACTTGTAGTGAGTACCAACCAACACTACCTATAAAATGACTAAATGTTGGACACTAATAGGAAATAAGGCTTAGAGATCAACAAAATCAAGGATGTAGGGTATCTCCACTCTTTGTAATGGATCTACCATAATCCCATCACAGTGGCATCAATGAATAATATGATGAATACTTAAATGTATATCTCATCCTTGATGGCCATTAATAAGCTATCTCAAAGTGGAAATGCTCACAAAGGATCCTTCAATGCTAGATAGAAATTTTCTTTCTTAAATTCTTAAAAAACTTGAATAATTAACTCCTTAAATGTAAAAGGAAAAGATCTTCACTTGAAAGAAAGAGCTTGAGTGTGTGAATGAATAAGATGAGACATATATGAAAATGAATCCCCCAAGTCTCCTAATACATGAGTTTTTGGGCAGAAAAATAATATAGGCCGACTGGGTAATGATAAAAAACTAATTAAACCCCTAAGGTCTTTTTGGCCCCAAGCTCTAAAACTATAAGGGACTAGGTTGATCTAGGTTGACCTAGTCTAGAGTAGGCCAACCTTAGTTGACCCAGTCTTGGAGGTCAAGTCCTAGGTTCCATAAAGAAAATAGGTAGGTTCCATATAGATAAGGGTGGAAAGAGGAAGAAGATATGAGAAAAAGGGGATAGAGCACAGGCATATCCATGGTCCAAAGAAGAAATTATGAAGAGAGAGAGATATAAAAGGTCTTAAAAGGAATGTATATCCATTTTATTATGGTAAACAACTTACATATCATGTTCTCCTTGCCAAGTTCAACAAATCCTTTAGGTTGTTCAATGTAAAATTCTACTTCCAAGATTCCATTCAAAAATAAAGATTTGACATCCATTTGACATATCTTGAAACTTTTATATGAAGCATATGAAATTAATGTTATTACTCCTTCCAGCATATGGAAATGTCTCTCCATAGTCAATTCCTTCCTCTTTTGCATATCCCTTATAGCCCAATCTTTCTTTGTTCCTTGTAACTTCATCTTTCTTATTCAATTTTTGAGTACCCACTTTGTTCCAATCACATTCTTACCTTTTGTCCTTGGTAATAAATTCCATTTCTTATTCTTCTCTATTTGATCAATTTCATCATTCATTTCTCTAATTCAACCTTTTTTCTCTAATGCATCTTTAATTGTTCTTGTTTGAACTCACATAGTAAATGTGTATCGCTCTTCTATTTTTTTCTTGTCATGGATCTTGAATCTTTGCTCCAATGATTTGATGTTGTGTATGGTGTCTTCTCACATAATTTGCTAAGATAGGGTCAAATCTTCTTTCTCCTTTTTTGTAGTTCACTTGGTTCATCCTTTTCATCTTCTATGGGTATCTCCTACTATAACTTGGCTTCATCTATTTGGTGTTTAGTCTCCTCTCTTGGTGACTCATCTCCTATAGTCTGATGCTTGGCATCTTATTGAGGCTTGGTAGAGCTTCTTTGTTGATACTCGATAGTGCCATTTTTTTATGTTTGGCATTCCCTTTCTCTAGTTTAGGTAAAGTACTTGGTTCTCCTTCATATATGTTTACAAAAATTTTTTAATCTTTAGGTTCTTTCTTGCATTCTTTTTCATTCTTTTCTACAAATTCATCAACTCTAACATTTTCCCTTTCAATAATTTTTTTGTATTAGTATTCAAGAAATTGTATGTCTTTCTTTTAGAGGAATATCCTAAAACTTTCCTTCATGACTTTTTGCATCAATTTCTCCTTTCCTTGCATCTTTAAATATATAACCTTTTCTTTCAAATACTCTAAAATATTTGATATTAAGTGCATAGTAATACCATAGTTCAAAAGGGGGGTTTGTACCTTTCTTGACTTGAACTTGGTTAAGTGTATAAATAGAACTACTTATAGCTTCTCTCTAATATTTTTGTGAAATATCATTTTCCATCATCAGTGTTCTTGCACAACCCATGATTGATCTATTTCTTCTTTTAGTTATCCCATTTTGTGGTGGAGTCCTTGGTGCTAATATTTGTTTTTTGATTCCTTTTTCATTGTAGAATGTATTGAAATCATCTAATATGAATTCATCTCTTCTACTAGATCTCAACATTTCATAATCTTACCAATTTCCTTTTAAACTCTAGTCAAATACCACTTAAACATTTGAAATGCATCATTTTCATTCTTTGAGACACATCACAATCATCATTCTAGAGAAATCATCAACAAATAGGATAAAGTACTTATCACCATAATAGATGTTCACTCCAATAGGACCAAATAAATTAGTATGAACCAACTCCAAAACATCATTCAAAGAATAGGTCTTGCTCTTAAAAATAAACTTTGTCATTTTTCCCATTTGACATTGTTTGCATATCACTTTATCAAGATTTCTCAGTCTTGGTATCCTCTTACTCTACCTATCTTACTAATGCCTACAAAATAATCAAAGTTCACATGACATAACATTTTGTTCCATAACCAAACAACTTCAAATTGTGCAAAAAAATGCATATTCTCATATAGGTCTATATAGAACAAGTTACCTTTTGTTTTCTCTCCACTCCCAATCAGTTCACTAGTACCATCATAGATTGTTGTATTCTTGTTTTGAAATTAAACTCAGTAGCCTATGTTCATCTATGTAGGTGAAAACTAGATACTAGGAGTGGGGTGAATTAGAATCTTTAAAACTTTAAACTTTTCTTTGATTCATACATATCTATCAATAACTTGGGCATGTACAACTTCTAATGTAAACTTGTTGTAACATGTAAATTAGTTCAATCACATGCATGAAAGTAAAAACACATAAAATAATATTTGTTAGCTAGAAACCCTCCAAGGTGAAGGTAAAACTAGAGTGGGGATGAAATCCACAAATCTTCAATACTACAGTAATAAAGTTAACCAGTTAAGGTTACAATGTTTAACCATAAAATATGATCTACCTTGTGAGCAATTTGTCTTATTAAAGATTGATTAAGAGAATGTTAGGTCTCACCTTGTTAGAGGATTTAACACTTACAACTAAGTAAGGACACTGTTAGGAGATTCACAAAGATCTGTTAAGGTACTCTATTAATATATTTACCCTAATTCAAGTCTGTTAAAACTAATTCAGTACTTGACTCTTAGTTTTGTCTTCAAGCTGATTTTGATTCTTCTTGTTACTAATTGATCCTCTCCTCTGATCTGATAACACTTATCTTTCCCTTTCACTTCACTACTTATAAATAGGTCAATTGCTCTGTTAGATGATAAAAAAACCTTTGAATGACTTTAGGTCTTATAAATCCTTCATAGTATAATGCTTCATTCTTGCACATTTACTCTTCTCTTCGTCTTCTCTCTCATCATGTATATGATTTAGGTTAAGATCATCATTGTTTAAAGATTTATGTATAGAGCTTTCTAGATGGTTCCATGTTTTTCATCTTCATCTTGATCATTAAACATACAACATAGG
Source organism: Cupressus sempervirens (assembly GCA_028749045.1). Classification (NCBI taxonomy): domain Eukaryota; kingdom Viridiplantae; phylum Streptophyta; class Pinopsida; order Cupressales; family Cupressaceae; genus Cupressus; species Cupressus sempervirens. Next base: position 348,339,326 of record CM053793.1, read on the forward strand.
GATATGATCCACATCATGAAAATGTTCTATAAAAACCTCTTCAAAAATTAAATAATCCTTCTAAGTTGGTCTGGTAAACATTGTACCTCAAACTTTGTTCAATTTCTTACTTTTATGCAATCTTTAAATTGCTCGGTCTTTAATGTCTCTAATTCTTAGCATTGTTATTTCTCAAGCTTTGTTAACATTCTAATGTTTAGCATATATTGTGCTTGACACATACTATATCTCTTGGTACTTGCATACTTGGAATTCCTTTGATCACTAATGACTTTATGAGTTGTATTGGCTCTTGATTTAATAGTTTTGAAAATGACCAAGAAACTAGACAAATACATCTAAGGCTAGCAAATTCCTATGATGGATACACTTGACTATAGCCTTGGGCCAACTATGAGGCTAGACCCTTCTTCTTCTTTAGGCTCTACAAGACCTAGGTGGGTGGACCTATAGATTCTTAATATGGTACCAGTTATTAAAGCATACACTAAATCTAATGTAAAGAAGATAAAAACCCCTTTATCTCCTAATAACTTATGAAATGACATAGATATATAGTAGCTAAATGTAAATATATGGATCACATAAGTTGAGTGAGGGTTAATCCTTTTTAGCCCACTACAAAACATGAAATACTGAAATGATTTTGAATAAAAGATTTTGTGCAAATAACATTCATATCATCTTGCATCTAATTTAGTGATTAGTGCCTTATCCATTGAAATGTAGAGTCATTACTAGCAGGATGACCTAACTTGTTTTCATTACAATCAATTTTATCAACTGAAATCCCCAAATCCCATTCTTATGCAATATCCCCTTCATACACCCAGAAACCCTATCAAAAGACTGAAGCATTTACTTAACTCCTTGAGTCAAAAGCAACAATAGATCTGACATACAACTCATCCCAGTTACCTTAAATCAAATAAACCTTATCCATTTAATCTTAAAGTTAATAGCACATGAAGAATTAGGAGACAAAATTAGAGAGCTCAGATAATTCATGTAAATCCCATTTTATATTCATTTATGGAAAGACTGAATACATTAGACTGGTAAAACTAAATGAAACTCAAGATACTCCACATAATCTAGCATCAATTTCCAATATCTTAGAATGACAATACATGACATGAAATTCTACACATAAATAGGTGTGTGGCCTTTACTGCTAAAGCTCAGCTCAATAGACAGGAAGCAATACCATCAACAACCCTAGTTTCAATAGTAGAACTGCAACCCTACTAGTATTACCCAAAGAAAATCGTCAACAACCCTCAAAAGAGAAGAAGAAAGAAAGATATAGGAAGGAAGAAATTCTCAGATTGAATCTACAACTGACATGTGTACCCTCAAAATTCCTTCCCAAGAAGATGAAAAGCCTCTCTCTAATTTTTCTCTAAAACTAAATATCAAAATCCCATCATTTTGTTTCTATAAGCAAGCAATATCTGAGATATTTGATTCACCATCATAACTTATTTTTGATGCCAAGTTGAGTTCATAGTAAAAGTAAAAATTAGTTGAAAGGTGATTTCAAGAAGCCAATGCCACCTTTGCCAGATTGTTTTCTCCATATTCAGTCTTCAAAAGGTCCTCAAATCTACCCTGTAACCAACTCTGATGCTCAATGATCAAATTTTCTCATTTCACTGAGAAGGCCCTCGAAATCAAAAAAGTGGCTTATAACATGAACTGGTGAAGACCAGTGCACAATCTGACTTCAAATTTAGAAAATTCAGCTCATTCTAGTTCCAATGGTATATTGGAATGCCTATTTTAGATGAAAATAGCCCCTGTTATGGCCTTTTGAAGATCGAACCTCTGTTCACGACTTTCGTAAATAAAAGAATAAATTTTTAAATTTTTAAAAAGGTGTATAGTTCAAACTATAGAAATTCATTATTTGGAATAAAATTTTTCAAATTTGAATGAACGTGTAGCATACATTTTATTTTAAACTTATTTATATCCCCTCCACCTATCTTATGTCACCACATGTCTTCATGTTACTAGCCAATGACCTCAACCTTGGTGCCACATGTCACCTTTTTAATGACTTTGAACTCAAGTAGGACCCACCCTATATTCTACTAGATTCTTCAAATTTCTGGCAAGTCGCCAAGTCACTTGCTAGAATTTCTCAACTTTTTCGGTGGCAACATGGCAACTTACCAAAAATTTGAAGAATCTGACAAAATATAGGGTGGGTCCTACTCGAGTTCAAAGCTAGTAAAAAGGTGACACATGGCACCGAGGTTGAGGTCATTGGCTAGTAACATGATGACATGTGGCACCATAAGATATGATGCTGGAGCATCTAGAGGTATAAGGGCAATCCTGTGTCACCCAAAAAAATGTACTTAGACTTAGTTTCTATTTCATGTGTTTTCATTTTTGGACACCCATTTGGGTCAAATAAAGGTTCCAACTCTCACAGTTCTACTATCAGTGTGCTAGAAAATCCCAAAAAAATAGGAGCATGTAATTGGGCCATCATTTTGGTGAACTAGGAGGTGTAAATTGGCTAGTTGAATGTAATTGTAATTTAGAGCATTCCAAAAAAAGAATCAGGTCAAAAGGCCCCACGGTTTGAAAGTTATTGCAGTTTTTCAAGTTTTGGAGACCTCCTAAGAATGCTTCAAAGTTAGGTTAGGGGCATTAAATGACCTCAAAAAGCACTGAAAAATGGGGGACAAGTGAAGCTGTTCCATAGGGTTATAGAGCACTTTGAGAGCTTTCTGAAAATGTAAATAGTTCATCAATCGAAGCTACAGTTCAAAAGTTATGCTTCCCGAAAGTTCGGTTACCATTTCTGGATTCTTCTAGATTTGTGTCGACTTCTAATGTAGCTTTTGGAACCTTCTATTTAGTCAGTGGATGCCTACTAGCACTTTCTAGAATGTACTCCTAGTCCTTAACCCTCTAGGGTCTATTTAAGGAGATTTCAAGCATTGTAAAGGTAGTTCGGAGTGGAGTTTGAGAGGAGGTATTGAAAGGAGAAATTATCTCCAAATTTATGCTATTGTAAGCCCTTAGGGCATGTTTTGAAGTTTATTTTCTCTATACTATTTGTACTAGCTTATTTTCTTAGTTAATACAATTTCCCTTTTTTGTTGTGTCCATTCTATTCTTGCGTTGTGTCCCCATCAAGTGGTATCAGAGCTAGTTTTCCTGAGTATGTAGACAGAGCGCCAACTGTGAGGCAGTTTGCACCAGGACTGTGTGGTTGTGGGTTTGAGTTAAGAAGATGCCTCCATGAAGAGAGCATGGCGGAAGGGCTAGAGCTATTAATATTGAGGAGGTTAGAGCCCTCCAAAGGAAAGTACAAGCATTGTAGGAGGAGCTCTGTAGAGGAGCAACTTTGGCCGTAGGTGATGAAAGTGAAGATGAAAATGAAGAAGATGAAGTTGGACCAGAAGGGGAATTTGACGGGGAAGTTCTAAATCATGCAGAGGAAAGGCTTTTTAGGGCCATTACTAATTTTGGGAAAAGACCCACAATTGAAGTGGGTGCATTTTCAAAAAATCTGAAACTAGATGAGTTGATCAATTGGATCAATGAATTGGAAGAATACTTTGAGTATGAGGATATCAGGGACCCAGATAAGGTTAAGTTTGCAAAGGCCAAACTGAAAGGCCATGCCAAAATCTAGTGGCAAGAGGTTCAATTGGAAAGAAATAGAAGAGGAAAAGAGAAGATCACAAGATGGGATCACATGGTGGACAAATTGAAGAAGCAGTTCATTCCTGTGGACTACGAGCTTGATTTGTTTAAGAAGATGCATGGGTTAAAGCAAGTAGGAAGATCAGTACAAGAATATATAGAGGAGTTTTATCGACTCTTTATTAGAGTGAGGCATGTAGAAGCAAATAAGGATAAGGTTGCTTGTTATATCAGTGGGTTGCGACCTAGCATCCAAAAGGAATTAAGTCTGGTAAGAATGACCAGTGTTGAAGAGGCATACCAATTTGCCCTATGAGTTGAAGAGAAGCTGAATAAAAGGTTTGAAGGAAGACAAAGAGGGCACAGTCAAGGAGGAAGGGGAAGTGGTAGATCATCTGGAGGCTACAATGAAACCCAAAAGAAAAATGAAGATGTGGGTACTAGCAAGAACTAAAGGAATGAGGGTTTCAACCGCTCCCATGATCAAGACTTTGGAAATCAGACAAGAAGAGGTAGAGGATGTGGACAAGGAAGAGGAGGCTTCCATGGTACCTATTTCCATTTTAATGAAGAAGGTCATCATGCCTTTGAATGCCCTCAACGACAAGGAAGGACAGATAGGAGAGCTAAGGGCCAAGCTAGGGTTTCTCATGTGGATGAGGATGCACAATCATCATATTCAGAGGATGCAAAAAGAGGAGAGACCTTGGTAAATGAAAGAGTCCTACTAAGTGGTGAGATTGAACCAGGACAATGAAGGAGTTTGTTTCATACCAGATGCAAGTGTGAGGATAAATGTTGTGACGTGATCATTGATGGTGGTAGCGCTGATAACTTGGTATTAGAAGAGATGGTCTCTAAGCTCAAGCTCAAGAGGGAGAAACATCCCCAGCCCTATCGGATTGCTTGGGTAAAAGATGATCATAAGGTCCTAGTAAGTGAACAATGTTTAGTGAAATTCAAAATTGGGAGTTACCATGATGAAGTTCTCTGTGATGTTATTTTGATGGATGTTTGCCATCTATTCTTGGGTAGACCATGGCAATTTGATAGACATGCAGTACATGATGGACATGCAAACACATACTCTCTGACAAAGGATGAAGTTCGCCACAAATTGAAGCCCATGAAAAAGGAAGGTGAAAAGGTATGTAGCAATGCTAGGATTTTCCTTGTTGATGAAAGGAAGTTTTTAGATGGCATGAAACATCAGCATATGTGCTATGCTTTGATTCCTAGGAAAGATAAAGAAGGTAGTAGTGAAATACCACTTGAAGTTTTAGATTTACTAGGGGAATTTGGAGATATTATCTCTGATAATGTTTCAGATGGATTGCCACCAGTAAGAAAAATCAGTCATCAGATAGATCTAATTCCAGGAGCTAGTTTTCCTAACAAGGTTGCTCACAGGATGACTCTTACTAAAACAAATGAGCTAAATAGACAGGTTCAGGAGCTATTGAGGAAGGGCTTGATTTGAGAGAGCTTGAGTCCATGTGCAGTACCTATAGTACTCACACCAAAGAAGGTGGAGAGTGGAGAATGTGTATAGATTCTCGAGCTATAAATAGGATAACCATCAAGTACTAATTTCCTTTGCCAAGGATGGATGATCTTATGGACTGCTTGAGTGGAGCTCAGTACTTCACAAAGATAGATCTCAAGAGTGGCTATCATTAGATATGGATTCGAGAAGGAGATGAGTGGAAAATAGCCTTCAAGACCAAGGAGGGTCTTTATGAGTGGTTAGTCATGCCCTTTGGATTGACAAACACCCCAAGCACCTTCATGCAGCTCATGAATGAGGTACTTAAGAAGTTCTTGGGAAAAAATTTTATTGTTTATTTGGATGATATTTTAATTTTCAGCAAGACTATGGAAGAACATTTATTGCATATTCATAGTGTCCTTGAAAGGCTAAGGGAAGAGAAACTGTTAATTAATCTGAAGAAGTGTATCTTTGCAAAAAGGGAATTAGTCTATTTGGGGTTTGTTATATCACCTAAAGGTCTCAAAATGGATCCAAAGAAGGTAAAAGCCATCTTGGAATGGCCTACTCCAAGGTCTACTACTGAGGTAAGATCATTTCATGGTCTGGTTAGTTTCTATAGGAAGTTTATTAAGATTTTCAGTGGCATATGTGCACCCCTAACTGATACAATAAGAGGGGATAGAAAAGAGTTCAAATGGACTGCAACAGCTATGAGAAGTTTTGTATTGCTGAAGAAGAAGGTGATAGAACACCCTATGTTGGCACTTCTAGATTTTAGAAAAGTGTTCCAGGTGGATTGTGATGCTAGTGGCAGTGCTATTGGGGCTGTATTAAGCCAAGAAGGTAAGCCTATTGCATATTTTAGTGAAAAATTGAATTATGCAAAGAAGAAGTATTCTGTTTATGATCAAGAGTTCTATGCAATAGTTCAAGCCTTAAAGAAATGGAGGCATTATTTATTGCCAAAGGAATTTGTTTTGTATACTAATCATCAGGCATTACAGTACTTAAATAGCCAAGGTAAATTGAATCAGAGGCATATGAAGTGGGTAGAGTTCTTGCAGAGTTATACATTTGTGTTGAAGCATAGAAGTGGAAAATCTAATAGGGTTGCAGATGCACTAAGTAGGAGACAGTTGTTGCTTACAATAATGTAGGTTGAATTAGTTAGGTTTGATGAACTCAAGAATTTGTTCCCCGAGGATCTTGATTTTGCTGAAGCATGGAAAGTTTGTAAAGAACCTGTTGTTGTAGGTAGAACCAAATGGTTAGACTATTTGATTTAGGATGGCATGTTGTTCAAAGGTAGTCAATTGTGCATTCCAAGGAGTTCCATGAGGGAAAATTTAATTAAGGAGAAACATAGTGGAGGGATGGCAGGACATTTTGGTCGAGATAAGACCATTTCCATTCTTAGAGAACATTATTTTTGGCCTCAAATTTCATAGGATGTGAAGAAGTTTGTACAGAGTTGCCAGGTTTGTCAAGTTGCCAAGGGGTTTAGTCAGAATACTGGCCTATATCAGCCATTTCCTATTCCATCAAGGCCATGGGAGGACATAAGTATGGATTTTGTTCTTGGACTGCCAAGGACACAAAGGGGTAATGACTCAATATTCATGGTGGTTGATAGGTTCTCCAAAATGGCACATTTCATTCCATGCCACAAAACTCATGATGTTGTTCATACTGCAGACTTGTTTTTCAAAGAGGTGGTAAGATTACATGGTATTCCAAGGAGTATGGTTTCTGACAGAGATATTAAATTTGTGGGGTATTTTTGGAGGACATTGTGGAAAAAGTTGAGAACAGACTTGAAATTCAGTTCCACGCATCACCCACAGACTGACGGCCAAACAGAAGTCTGGGCAATTTGCTAAGATGTTTAGTTGGGGATAAACCCAAGGGATGGGATTTGATTCTACCACAAGCAGAGTTTTCTTACAATAGCTCTATAAATAGGAGTACTGGAAAATCACCATTCCAAATTGTATATGGGAATAGCCTAAGGACTGCACCAGAATTGAGGAAGATAGAACAAGGGGAGAGGACAAGTGTTGAAGCTAAGGAATTTGTTGAACATATCAAACGTCTACATGAGGAGGTTCAAGCACACATTACCAAGATGAATCAAGAGTATAAAGCTAGGGCTGATCAAAGGAGAAGACATAAGGAATTCCAAGTAGAGGATCTAGTCATGGTGCACTTATGAAAAGAAATATTTCTAGCCAGTACTTACAACAAGCTGAAAATGAAGAAATTTGGCCCCTGCAAAATTTTGAACAAACATGACTTAGGAAATGCATATGAAGTGGAGCTACCAGATGGTATTCACATTTCTCCCATTTTCAACATTGCAGATTTAATAAAGTATCATGATGATGGTGCAGATGAGGAGCTAGTGTTAGAGCCATGTCTGATTCTTGCTTCTAAGAAGGAGGAGATAGAAGACATTCTAGATCATCATGTGGGTAGGAGTACCAAAAACAAGCAGTATGAAGAGTATTTGGTCAAATGGAAAGGACAACTGATCGAGGACTCAACTTGGATTTCAGCAGCTGAGGTTTCCCATTTGGGATTTCCTCTACCATTCATAAAGTGACAGGGTCACTTTTCAATCTACCCTGGGTGTCTGATGAAGGAGCATCCAGAGGTATAAGGGCAATCCTATGTCACCCAAAAAAATGTACTTATACTTAATTTTTGTTTCATGTGTTTTCATTTTTGGATACCCATTTGGGTCAAATAAAGGTTCCAACTCTCACAGTTCCACTATCAGTGTGCTAGAAAATCCTAAAAAAATAGGAGCATGTAATTGGGCCATCATTTTGGTGAACTACGAGGTGTAAATTGGCTAGATGAATGTAATTGTAATTTAGAGCATTCCAGAAAAAGAATCAGGTCAAAAGGCCCCACAGTTTGAAAGTGATTGCGGTTTTTTGAGTTTTGGAGACCTCCTAAGAATGCTTCAAAGTTAGGTTAGGGGCATTAAATGACCTCAAAAAGGGCTGAAAAATGGGGGATGAGTGAAGCTAGTCCATACCGTTATAGAGCACTTCGAGAGCTTTTTGAAAATGTAAATGGTTCGTCAATTAGAGCTACGGTTCAAAAGTTATGCCTCTCAGAAGTTCGGTTACCATTTTTGGATTCTTCTAGATTTGTGCCGACTTCTAATGCAGCTTCTAGAACCTTCTATTTAGTCGGTGGATGCCTACTAGAACTTTCTAGAATGTACTCCTAGTCCTTAACCCTTTGAGGTCTATTTAAGGAGATTTCAGGCATTGTAAAGGTAGTTCGGAGTGGAGTTTGAGAGGAGGTACTGAAAGGAGAAATTATCTCCAGATTTATGCTATTGTAAGCCCTCATGGCATGTTTTGAAGTTTATTTTCTCTATACTATTTGTACTATCTTATTTTCTTAGTTAATACAATTTCCCTTTTCTGTTGTGTCCATTCTATTCTTGGTTTGTGTCCCCATCAAGATAGGTGGAGGGGATATAAAGAAGTTTAAAATAAAATATATGATGCACGTTCATTCAAATTTGAAAAATTTGTTTCCAAATAATGAATTTCTATAGTTTGAACTATAGGCCTTGTTTAAAAATTTCAAATTTATTCTTTTATTTGCCAAAGTCATGAATATAAGTCTGATCTTTAGTAGGCCATAATAGGGGCTATTTTCATCTAAAATAGGCATTCCAATATACCACTGGAACTGGACTGACCTAAATTTTCTGAATCTAAAGTTAGATTGTGCATAGGTCTTGATTTTGAGGGCCTTCTTAGTGAAATGAGTAAATTTTATCATTGAGCATCAGAGTTGGTTATGGGGCAGATTTAAGGACCTTTTGAAGCTTGAATATGGAGAAAACAATTTGGCAAAGGTGGCATTGGCTTCTTGAAATCACCTTTCAACTGATTTTTAATTTTACCATGAATTCAACTTGGCATCAAAAATTAGTTATGATGGTGAATCAAATATCTCAGATATTCCTTGCTTGTAGAATCAAAATGATGGGGTTTTGATATTTAGTTACAAAGAAAAGGTAGAGAGATGCTTTTCATCTTCTTGGGAAGGAATTTTGAGGGTACACATGTCAACTACAGATTCAATCTGAGAATTGCTTCCCTCCTATATCTTTCTTTCTTCTTCTCTTTTGAGGGTTGTTGGTAGTTTGCTCTAGGTAATACCAATAGGGTTCTAGTTCTACTATTGAAACTAGGGTTGTTGATGGTTTTGCTTCTTGTCTATTGAGCTCAACTCTAGTAGTGAAGGCCACACACCTATTTATGTGTAGATTTCCATTTCATGTTATGTATTGTCATTCTGAGATACAGGAAATTGAGGCTAGATTATGTGAAGTATCTTGAATTTCGTTTAGTTGTACCAGTCTAATGTATTCATTCTTTCCATGGATGAATATAAAAGTAGATTTACATGAATTATCTAAGTTCTCTAATTCTGTCTCCTAATTCTTAATGTGTTATTAACTTTGAGATTAAATGGATAAGGTTCATTTGATTTAAAGCAACTTGGATGAGTTGTATGTCAAATCTGTTGTTTCTTTTGACTCAAGGAGTTAAGTAATGCTTCGATGTTCTGATAGCATTTCTAGGTGTATGAAGGGGATATTGCATAAGAATAGGATTTGGGGATTTCAGTTGATAAACTTGATTGTAATGCAAAGAAGTTAGGTCATCTTGCTAGTAATGACTATGTTTCAATGGATAAGGCACTGAACACTAAATTAGATGCAAGCTGATATGAATGTCATTTGCACAAAATCTTTTATTCAAAATCATTTCAGTATTTCATGTTTTGTAGTGGGCTGAAAAGGATTAACCTCACTCAACTTATGTGATCCATAGATTTGCATTTAGCTACTGTATATCTATGTCATTTCATGAGTTATTAGGAGATAAAGGGGTTTTTATCTGCTTTACATTAGATTTAGTATATGCTTTGATAACTGGTATTATATAAATAATCTATAGGTCCACCTACCTAGGTCTTGCAGAGCTTGAAGAAGAAGAAGGGTCTAGCCTTATAGTTGGCCCAAGATTATAGTCAAGTGTATCTATCATAGAAATTTGCTAGCCTTAGATGCATTTGTCTAGTTTCTTGGTCATTTTCAAAACTGTTAATTCAGGAGCCAATAGGTTGTTGATGAGCTCGATACATATAGAAAATTACTATATGACCATACACTTACTCAACTCCTATAGATCTTCTCAGTACATACTAGCTTATGTACATGACTCAGCCTATGTAGAGTAGCTCAGTCACAGTGATGACCATCTAACTCTACCTTGTAAATGACTAAGTGGTTGACACTAATAGAAAACAATGGCTAGAGATACCAACAATCTCCCCTTTTGACATTAGTGGAAACAACACTTTGTCATATTTATATCACTTTTTCATATTGAAATCTATACAATGTAATCTAATAAAAATGAGCTTTCCCCCTAAGTCTTATGACTTATGAATAATGAATAACAAATCCATTTCAGCCTTTATACTTTACCTATATACATTTATCTTTCCTCTTTGACTCTCTTTCCTCTTTGTCAATTCTCTTTCCTCTTTGGTAGTTCTCATTTTGCATTATCTTTTAACATTATATGTCACTTTTTTTGGGGTTTAATGATTTGAATTAATCCATATGTTTCAATGAATTCCTTTTGAACTCTGGTAATCATGTTAAGTGCATGATCACATGTAGTTCTTGTTGCCTCCAAGATTTGATTCTATAACTGTAGTCTTGCAACTAAATCAATTAAACTCCCAGCCACTAATAAGTTGTGATATTTTGTGATAAGATCCTACGTTGTTGTTAGTTCTCTCTACATGATCTCCAAATGAGGTATTAGCATTTCCTAAATTGAGATCAATTTAGATCTCATGTGGTTGTCAGCTACCTAAATCTCCACCAATGTGCCTTGAGAATTCAGTAGAGTATTATAGTGATCAATGTGAGATCATGCTAACTCTAAAATAATATTGATGGATGCCTTCATTGCATCTTGAGTCTTATTTATTTGTGCCTGAATATTATCTATAGACCTTGGCACATCTAATAAAATTGTGTACAAATGTTATACTATTTGTATAAGTTCAATCATAACATATACTTTATCTTGCAATAACACTTTCTACTCAACAATAGTTATGGAAACTTTTCCTTGGTTTCAAATCTTCTTTCCAACCAATTCATTAGCTTCTGATTGGATTCTAAATTTTCATCATTTCCTCGATCAATTATATTTACAAGTTGGTCAATGATGGTGTCTCTTTATCAAAATTTTGAATGTCAAAAGCATCAACAAAAATATGCTTTACACCCTTTAATACTTATTTCTACTTTAACTCTTTTTGTAGCTCTTCTTGTCTCTTTTTCTTCTTCAAAATTTCTTGTAGCTAAATTTTTTTCTCCAAGGTGAGATTTTCTAGATCAAGTTGTGGCATCTCAATGGTTTCATCCAAACTAACCTCAATATCTAGTGAAACATATTTTATTGTTTTCCTCTTCCTATTTAGTGAAGGGGTGATGTTTCTTAATAGTACCCTGGGAGTAGGTGAAGGGGTATCAACACTCTTGCTTGTTCATTTGTGCTCGAGACAACAATAGTTTCACTTGGTTTGCCCTTATATATTTATTTTTCTCAATATGAGGTGTTGAAATAATCTTATAATTTTCATTTGTTTCTTTGTCTTCACCATCTTCCTCTTCATTTGTGAGCCTTGAATGCTTAGCTTCTTGAGTGTCAAGGGTATCAACATGTATAGGATATAGACTTCCTTGTGGACTTAGCACACCTGAGCTTTCTCCACTACTATATTCATCATCAATGTTTATAGTCTCTACCTTCTTTATAGTTAGTCCAAAAATGCTCTTCCACAAAAACTCACTTTGTTTCTGTACAACTTCCTCATTATTTATCAATATAAAAAATGTTCTTTGTTTTGGGACAAATTTGTTCCTATACTACTCCAAAGATGTGTCCTTTTGATCTTGTGAAATGTCAAGCATAACTCTAACTAATGTGTCAATTCTTATCTATTTTTCTACCTATCTGTTGCTATCTTCTCTTTAGTATTTCAAAGAGATCTAGAGGTTTTTGTCTCTTTATTTCACTAGGAGGTAGCTTGAAATTTGACACAATTTCTATCATAGCCTCCTCAATTCTATTTTTATCATCATTATCTAGTATATCATATTTTACAAATTTAAAACTAGATAAGCCTAGGGAACTTTTATGTCTAAACATACCTCATCAATAGACTTGTATTTCCTCTAAGGTGGTCTTTTGACCAATCTCCATCTTCTAGAGCCAGGTGCCCTTGGCTTAGTAGTATCTACTACTCTCTACTTTGTAGACTTCTTAGCATTAGTAGTTTCCTTGGTCCTTCTCTTATTTAGTGGTGGAGGTGTCACTACCTACTTCTTCTTTGTTCTTTGAGCCTTCTTGCTTAGTGGCATGACAACAACTAGGGATTTACCCTTGTCACCTTCTTCTACTTCATCTTCCCCATCACCACTATCTTGTTCTTCATCTTCACCAAGACCTTGTGTCAATTTTGATTGCTCTTTTCCCATTCCTTATAGGTTTTCCAACTTAGTTTCTAAGTCTTCAATCATCTTCTTCCTTTTCTTCTCCTTGGAAACTCTCTTGATTTTCATAGTCTTCCTTTGTTTGGATTCCTCATATCTTCCAAAAGGTTCAACCATGTCATATATTTCTTCTTTTAATAGTGTATCAATATTTGTAGTTGCAACATCACTATCTATCTCATATTCAAAGCTTTATAACCATGCATTCCTTGGCTTAACTACTTATACAAATATGTTGTCTATATCAACAAGAAAACATATATCACTGTAATATATTATGACCAATTCTTCTAGAATTATCATTCTCCTTTTCATCCTTAGCTTGAATTCATCAAAAGAAGCATTCATTGCATTTTAAAATTTGTCTCCCATTTAAGTAATAAACTCATTTATTTTCCTTGTAACTGGTTTGTCTTGTTTCCATACAACATTACCTATACAAAGAAAATAATCTTGGATATAAAAGAATATACAAAAAATAGGCAACCAATATTACACATTGAATTATTTGTGTTTCTTATTTATGAAAAATTTTCTACTAGTTGTAACTTTTGTAGCTCAACAAGATCATACTCATGATCTTTCATCACAATCTTCCATGCCTGGTCCGCATCCATACATGACACACTATTCAATCTACCTCATTAATATAATTTGTGAGAAATGACTCTCACTAAATATTCTATAAGTGGATTAGAGATGCTTGTAATAGATTGACCATGTCCATTCCACTCAACTCCTTTATTTGCCTCAATTTCTTATCAGCTCAATCATCTTATAGTTTTCTTCTTATCTAGGGTTGAGTAACATGTAACCCTATGTACCATTTGATTTGTGATTTCCACTGGTTCATTTTGTAACTAGTACCTATTATCATGAACTATTCTCAAAATAACTTTAATCCATTCAATTATGAAATTCCTCAAAAATTCTAGGGTACGAGTTAACCCTTTCCTCTCAACAATTTGAAACCCGTCCTTTAAAGTTCCTTCATTACACAGCTTCTCATAAGCTTCCCTAATTTCATAATCTTTGACTTCTCTAATTTTTCATATATAAAATCTTCTAACATCATGGATCATAATGAAATTAGGTGGTATCAAGGATAACACACTCATTAAGTCTCCTTTCATAGTGATTTCTAGAATATCACAAAAATTAGGTGGAGGAAAGGTGTCACTCTTCACCAGTTAAACTTTACTAATCTCTTTGCTAACTACAGCAGTTGATGAAGCTTCTATGATCATAGCTAAGGTTTGATGTTCTTCCTTCTATGGATATTTGGTACTCATTTATGCTCTTTGCTCATTCAAAATTCTTGATCGAATCACTTTTGAAATCTCTTCTAGTTTCTAAGTGCTCTTCAAAAATATGAATGCAAGGTATGAAAAAAAATGTCTACAAAATTTTTTATAAATGTCCCTTTTGATTGACTAAGGTCTTCATTATCATCATGTGCTTCATTGAGTGGAAACTAATTGTCTTAGTTGATACTAGTGTCTTTGCATAAAATCTCAGTCAACTCTTCCATAACCTTCAATTTATATCATATCATTCAGTCTCTATTGAAGTGCTTGGTCTATGTTGCAATGCTCAGTCAACATAGACAATTTTGCTGATACTCAAAGGCCTTTTACAATTTTTTTCTTATGCATCTTGTATATGCAAATATGAACTTTTGGCACATTTATGTAATGAACTAATGTATGATATATCATTTAAGTATATAGTTCCATACATACCTCTCTTGCTTAGTTAGAGATGACATGATCACCTTCTCCATTACATTGGGTGACCTTAGCTCCATTAACCCCACTATTTCCATCTTCTATTTTCTTTTTTCCATTTCTCATTCATTTCATTCCTTACTTTCTCAATGTCCACTTTGCCATTGCCATTATCCTTTGTCTAATTTTTTGAATGTACTTGAGTCCTGTAATTATTGCTTTGATGTCCAAACTTGTAACATTTGGAACATGTATTGTTAGGTGCATAATTCTTCTTTCTCTGATTTGGGTAGTATGCTTTTGTCTCTAATCTACATTCAAATGCTCTATTTCAATATTTCTAATGGTTGTAGTATCCTTCAAATCTAGGTGTAGTAGGTGTATTCCTTAGTCTTGACCTATACTCATGTATTTGTTGTCCTTGTTTATTGAAATAAATATAGTTACTAGCAAATTAGGCTTGGAATTTTTTATAGCATTTTTTTTCAACAGATATTTGTAGTATGGCCAATTTTTCCATAGTGATAGCATGTTGTTTTGTCCTTTGGCTTTGCATTTCTAATTTCTCTATTCCTAGATAATTCTCCTTTCTCAGTTCAAGAATTTCCTAACACATTGGAACAACTTGATGACTTCATAAGTTCTTCAAAATACATCATTTATTTCCTTTGATTTATTAAATTTATCCATAGATTCCTTCTCATTCTTCAATTCATTTTTTAGTATGTCATTGTGTAAATTGAGATTTGCAATTTTCACATCCTTGTGATTTAGTTTCTAATTTGTAACCATTAGTTGATTCATCAGATACATTTTAGTATTTGTGAGATTCTACACATTTGATATCCTTTCTTCAAGTCTAGTAGCCATTACCCTTTTGTCTTCTTCAACTTTCTTTCTTTGTTCAGTCACTTCACATAGTCTCACTGATTGGATTTCATGTTTTGTTTTCAATGCTCTTATTTATTCATTTAGGAGTATGTTCCTATCAATCAGATCAGAAGATGCTTTGTCATTTGTATTGACTAGTTCAAATAGACAATCAATAGCAACTTGTTTAGGAGGGTATTTCTTTATCTAGATGGAAATTCCCTTTATCCTTTTTAGGGAATCCTTTAGATCTTGTCTTGTCTTCTCAAGTTCCTATAGTGTGAGTTGAATGTCAATCACCTAATTTTCAATAGTCTTGTCCAATTTGAAAGCCTCCATATCCAAGATCTAATCTCCAAGCCTTTAAGGTTCTTTTAGAGAATCTATGTTTTGATACCAATTTTTTATTTATACATGTTTAAACTAATACTAAGGGGGGCAGGGGGAGGAAGGTGACTCAAAATCTTTAACACTTTAAACTTTTCTTAAATTCATCCACATCTATTAATAACTTGTACATGTACATATTCTAATGTAAACTTTTTGTAACATGTAACTTAGTTCAATCACATGCATGAAAGTAAAAACACATAACACAATATTTATTACCCAAAAACCCTCCAAGGTGAAGGTAAAACTGGGGTGGGGATGACACCCACAAATCTTCACTACTACCATAATAAAGTTAACTAGTAAAGATTACAATGTTTGACATAAAATATGTTCTACCCTATGAGGAGTCTATCCTATTAAAGACTTATTAAGATATTTTTAGGTCACACATTGTTAGATGATTTAACACTTACAACTAAGTAAAGACTCAGGAGATTTACAAAGATCTACTAACATCGTATTGTTAAGAGATTTACCTTGATCAAATTCTATTAAAACTCGTTCAATACTTGACTCTTAGTTTTCTCTACAAGATGATTTTGAGTCTTCTCCTTACGAAAAAATCCTCTCCTTTGATCTAATAAGACTTTTCTTTCCCTTTCACTTCACTACTTATGAATAGGTCACTTGTTTTGTTAGATCATAACAGAACCATTGAATGACTTTAGGTCTTCTTAATCCTTCATAGTATAATGCTTCATTTTCACACATATACTCTTCTCTTCTTCTTGTCTCTCAACATTTATATGATCTAGGTTAAGATCATTATTGTTTGAAGATCTTCGTATAGAGTTTTTTAGATGGTTTCATATTTTTCCTCTTCATCTTGATCATTAAACATACAATATATGGATATGTGATCCACATCATGAAATTATTTTGTAATAACCTCTTCAAAACATAATCCTTCTAAATTGTCCTGATAAACATTTTACCTTAAACTTTGTTCCATTTCTTACTTTTATGTAAACTTTTCATTGCTCAAGCTTTACTATCTCTAATGCTTAGCATTGTTTTTTCTCAACCCTTGTTAATCTTCTGATGCTTAGCATATATTGTGCTTGGTGCTTACTATAGCACTTGGTACTTGCATACTTGGAATTTCTTTGGTTGTTGATGACTTTCTTAGTCACTAATGAGCTCAGTACATATAGAAAATTGCTTTGTGACCATACACTTACTCATCTCCTACAGAGCTTCTTGATACATACTAGCTTATGTACATGACTCAACCTATGTAGAGTAGCTCAGTCAGAATGATGACCATCTAACTCTACCTTGTAAATGACTAAGTGGTTCACACTAATAGATAATAATGGTTAGAGATATCAACAATCTTTCCCTTTGACATTAGTGGAAAAAACACTTTGTCATATTTACATCACTTTGCCATATTGAAATCTACAAAATACAATCTAATAAAAATGAAATCTCTCCCTAAGTCTTATGACTTATGAATAATGATTAAAAAATATATTTTAGCCTTTATACTTTACCTATATAAATTTCTCTTTCCTCTTTGACTCTCTTTCCTTTTTCTCAATTGTATTTCATCTTTGGTAGTTCTCTTTCCCCATTATTTTTAACACTATATGTTACTGTTGTTGGGGTTGAATGATTTGAAGTTATTCATATTTTTCAATGAATTCCTTGTGAACTTTGTCAATCATGGTTAGTGCATGATCACATGCGGTTCTTGCTACCTCCAAAATTTGATTCTACAACTATAGTCTTGCAACTAAATCAATTAAACTCTCAACCACTAATAAGTTGTGATTCTTTGTGATAATATCCTAGGTTATTTTCAGTTTTCTCTACATGACATCCAAATTAGGTATCATCATTTCCTAAATTAATATCAATTTGGATCTCATGTTTTTGTTAGCTTCCTAAAGCTCAACCAATGTGCCTTGAGCATTCAATAGAGAATTATAGTGATCAATGCTAGATCCTATTCACTCCAAAATAATATTGATGGATGCCTTCATCTCATCCTAATTCTTATTTATTTGTTCCTAAATATTATCTATAAATCTTGGCACATCTTATAAAAGTGTGTACAAATTTTTTACTCTATATATAAGTTCAATCATAACGTGTGCTTTATCCTACAATAGTACTTTCTGCTCAGCAATAATTATGGAAACTTTGTCCACAACCTTGGTTCCAAATCTTCTTTCCAACCAATCCATTAGTTTTTTATTGGATTCTACATTTTCATCATTTACTTGATCAATTATATTTAAAAGTTGGTCGATGATTAGTGTCCTTTCAACAAAATTTTGAATGTCAAAAGCATCAAACAAATTATGATTTGCATCCTATAATACAAGTTTCTAATTTAAATCTTTATATAGCTCTTCTTGTCTCTTTTGCTTCTTCAAAATTTCTTGTAGCAAAATATTTTTCTCCAAGGTGAGACTTTCTAGATCAAGTTGTGGCATCTCAATGATTTCATCTAGACGAACCTCAATATCTAGTTAAATATCTTTTATTGTGTTTCTCTTCCTATTTGGTGAAGGGGTGATGTTGTTCGGTACTAGTTTAGAAGTAGGTGAGGAGCTGTCACCACTCAATTTTTCTTGTGCATTTGTGCTTGAGACAACAATAGTCACATTTGGTTCAATCTTATTTATTTTCTTTCCTCAATATGAGGTGCTAAAATAATCTTATAATTTTCACTTGTTTCTTTGTCTTCACCATCTTCCTCTTCATTTGTGAGCTTTGAATTCTCAACTTCTTGAGTGTTATGGGTGTCGGCATGTATGGGAGACATGCTACCCTATTGACTTAGCACACTTGAACTTTCTCCACTATTGTATTCATCATCAATGTTTATAGTCTCTACCTTCTTTGCAGTTAGTCCAAAAATGAACTTCCATAGCAACTTTCTTTTCTATCATACGGATTTTTCCTTATTTATCAATATAAAAAAAAAATTATATTATTTGGATAAATTTGTTCTCGTACTACTCCAAAAATGTGTCCTTTTGATCTTGTGATAGGTTGGGCGTAACTCTGACTAATGTGTCAATTCTTATCTATTTTTCTACTTCCTCTATCTACTAACATCTTCTCTTTAGTCTTTCAAAGATATATGGAGGTATCTATCTCTCTATTTCACTAGGAGATAGCTTGAAATTTGACATCATTTCTATCATAGCCTCCTTAATTATGTTTTTATCATCATTGTCTAGTGTATCATATTTCAAAAATTTAAAACTAGATAAGCCTAAGGAAATTTTATGTTTGAACATACCTCATCAATAGAATTTTTGTTCCACTAAGGTGGTCCTCTAACCAATCTCCTTCATCTAGATCTAGTTGCACTTGGCTTAGTAGTCTCTCCTACTCTCTACTTTGTAGGCTACTCAACATTAGTAGTTGCCCTGATCCTTGGCTTGTTTAGTGGTGGAGGTGTCACTACCTACTTCTTTGTTCTTTGAGCCTTATTTGTGAGATCTCACCCTGATTTATCATAGCATAAACATTTAACTAGGATTTTGATATTCAAGACTTAGATGGATAGGGTTTGTTTTATCTATTGATTTTGACATTATAGTAGTGTTTTGCATCTATGATATGTACTAAGAACCTAATATTGAGATGGAATGATCGAACACATATGGGTGCAACTTTATTACATGATAGAATTAGATTATGATATGATGCAAAATGTAAATTTGACTACGATGATTATGATTTAATGTGATATGTAGATTTTGATATTTTAACATTTTGAATGATTTATTTGAAATGATTAGGAGAAGGAATTTATTTAAATTATATTAATATTGATTATATAACATTTGAATTATATGCATGTATGATATATATATTTTATATGACCTCCTTAGACTACTGATACTCGAGTTTAATGTGCAAGAAGTGGAACCATGGAAAACTTTGGGGGAAACAAGTTCCAAACCTATGTGAACACAATTTAACAAAGGAAAATCTTTGGAATATTCAAAATCCTCATTGTGATGTATTTTATTTAGTAAATGTAGGTTTGGTTGTATGTCAAAATGTTTAATCATAAAGATGCATTAAGGACATGTCATGGTGATGTGGGATGTACTTTTATGTGTCACTTGACACTTGTGGATTTTGTGTGCAATGACATGTCATCTAGGTTTTTGGGTCATGGTGGCATTTTACCCTAAAACTAATTACCTTGATAATGAGTTACCAAACCCACTTGACAAGGGGTATGATGGGTCAAAATTAAGGGAAATTCGAATTTGGACATGGCTATGGTTTTGAGGGGTCATTAGGTGGTCCCAAAGTGCCTTGCATATGAAAATAAGTTAACCATATGATAGTATATCATGTTAGGCACCTAATTTTTACCATGTGAATGCCTCGATAGCCTAAAGGGGACCTTTACCCATGCATTCTCCCATCAATTCAAAAATGGAATTGTCACATGTGTTTTCTCCCATGTCACCACTAAGTCAAATATAGAAAATTTAGAGGGGGAAAAGTTTGTAAGAGGAAGTGGCTTGGTTTATTTGTTAAATTAGTTAGTTATAAGGCCTTATTAGAGAGTCTTGGACAAACTAGTGGGGTGCTCACCTACTCTCTAAGTTTAGAGACAATTAGGGTTTTGGAGGGGAGATTAAGGGAGCTCTACAACAACTATCATTGCCTTTAGTGTAAGGTCTCTTCCCTATTACCTTAGTATAAATCTTAATGACATGAAGATGGTTAGATCTAGGAAGAATAAAGGAGATATGATGTTATGTTATGTCTCTTGTGAATGGTAGACTGATACCATGCACCTTATGATAGAACGATGGTGAGAAGGTCATAGAATATAAGTATGCCTTGATTTATAATGAACCTGAAATATTATTGATACTGATGTATATTGTAGTCATTTTTGTGTTAAGTATCATGTTTAAATTACATTAGGTTGATAAGCTAAGACCCTATGGAATAAATACTTGAGGTACCATAACTTAGAAAACTATGTCGATGGGTTGTTGATATTTGATGGCCTGTTAGGATAATTAAATTAGATTGATAGTATGGATAGATGAATCAACACCCACTCTTGTGGATAATAGTAATAGTCATAAGATGAAAATTGTTATCAAATTTGGATAAAGCTCTACACGGAAGAGCTTGATTTGATGTAATGTGATGAGTCAATTAGGTGGATATCTTGGTATTTATAAGGAAAGATTTTATCAACCAATAAAATATAATTGATTCATTCTATGATTGGATCCTAAAACCACGTGACATGACAATGCAAACATCTTATCTACCTAACATAATTGATACACTTTATAATCATCTCATAATGATAATAGGCTATTAATAGAAACCAAATGATATTTAACTAAATTAAAAGATATTAGTGGAGATATTTTTCATTTTGATGATTTTGACCTAAAATATGTATTTGGAACTAATTTCCATGTTGACTAATTTAGTAGTGTATATTCAATATTCCATCATTGTGATAGGAAACAAATTTTGATTAGATATTAATGTTGATATGCAAATTTTGATATTTCAACATTTTGAATGTTTATATTGAAATGATTAAGTAAATGAATTCCATTGAATTATGTTAATATTTATTTACATAACATTTAGATTCTTATGCATTTATGATATGTATTTTATATAACTTGCTTGGACTATTGATGCTTGAGTTTAGTGTGTAGGAAGTAAAACCATGGAAATTTTTGGGAGAAACAAGTTCCAAACCTATGTGAACACAGTTTAGCCAAGGAAAATCTTTGGAAGATTCAAAAGCCTCATTGTGATGTATTTTATTTCATAAATGTAAGATTTGGTTGTATTTTATTTCATAAATTTAAGATTTGGTTGTGTGTCAACCTTTTAATCTCACAGACTCATTAGGGGCATTTCATGATGATGTGGAATGTGCTTTTATGTGTCACTTGAAACTTGTGAATTTTGTGTGTTAATCACATGTCATCTAGGGTTTGGTCATGGTAGCATGTTAACCTAAAACTATTTACCTAGTTAGTGATTAAATAAACCCAACTTGACAAGGGGTAGGATGGGTCACTATCACAATGAAATTCGAATTTAGACTTGATAAAGGGTTTAAAGGGTCATTAGGTGGTCCAAAAGTGCCCTTTATCTGAAAATAAGCTATACATATGATAGTATAACATGTTAGGGACATAATTTTTACCATGATAGTGACTAGACAGCATAGGGGTTCCCTTTACCAATGCCTTCTTCCATCAATTCGAAAATGGAGTTGTCACATGAGCTCTCTCCCATGTTCCCAGTAAGTCAAAAATAGAAAAATTAGGGTGATACATGTTTGTAAGAGGAAGTTGCTTGGTTTTTTTGCTAAAATAGTTAGTAGGAAGGCCTTTCTAGGGAGTCTTCAACAAACTAGTGGGGTGTTCACCCACTCTCTAAGTATAGAAATAGTTAAGGTTTTGGAGGGAGGCTAAGGGAGCTCTTCATCAACTAGAATTTCCATTAGCTTAGACTAAGGTTGGTGCTCAAACCATGACCATTTTGTTTTAGAATTATATAAATAATCTATAAGTATGAAGTGTTGTTATGGTATCATGTATTTTCATTTTAAA
The DNA here is from genome assembly GCA_028749045.1 of Cupressus sempervirens. NCBI lineage: Eukaryota > Viridiplantae > Streptophyta > Pinopsida > Cupressales > Cupressaceae > Cupressus > Cupressus sempervirens. Next base: position 348,361,682 of record CM053793.1, read on the forward strand.
ATCTTGTGTGGTGTTGTGATTGTGTATTGTGTGCATGCATTTTCTTGGTTTTTTTCCTTTATCTCTTTGTTTGGTTTTGAATGTTGAATTTTTTCATGGGTGTGAAGGCTTCACTTACCCTTGGGAGGGAAGAGAAGCCTTGGGTGAAGGGGTTAGTTGGGCTTAACATTAAGTTGAGAGATTCTCCTCTTGGAGAGGGTTTTGTTGTTCATGGAGTATGGGCTCCATTGAAGGCACATGCCTTGTTTAATAACATTGAAGAGAAATTTGTATCATGGGAGGTATAAGTGTATTTATGTGATGAGGAGGATGTATTTTAATAGCCTAGATGAGGCAATGTGAAATTACAAATGTATATGTGTATATGGATATGGCATTCTCCTCTTTGGACAGCCTACCTTCACCTAATGTGTTAATGGTTCCAATGTTGAATCAATGTGCAAACCTTGGAAGGGATTTTTATGTGTTTTGTTTATTTGTGTGTATCCCATTTAGACTTTTTTCCCTTGCTTGGTTGGTGGCTTCATGGAAGCCTAGGATGGGAGGTGAGCCTCCATGGTTCCAAGTTTTGTGTTGGTTTGTAGGTTTGGAAAGTATAGAACTAGTTGAAGAGGATTAGAGTTTTCACCCTTGGACAATGTTGAAGAACCAAGTGAGGAGATTAATATCTTACATGCCATCTCAAAATGTGATATGATAATAAGTTTCCATTATTGTGATGTTCTGATGTGAAAGGGGATTTACTTCCCATTGTCCATTGTTGTAAATTGTGTAAAGTGAAATTCGAGATTTTGCATATAGATGTTTTTGCAAGAGACTTATTGTAACACTATCATAGTTGTGGAGGGAAAAGATCAATTCATGTAGAAGAATATCTAATGGTGTGAGGAAACATATTGAAGTTATGTAGATTATCTCATTGTTCTTGTCTTAATTTTTTGATCAATCAATAACTAAACCCTATGGAATTCTCAATGTGAGAAACACATTATAATGATTATTTAATGTATTTTGAAAGGTTTCATTTAAAGATTCTCTATTATGCATTTTTGATGAAATGGATAATATCATGTTTTTAATGGATCCTATGTATGTGCAAGTTTCCATAATAAATCAAGATAATCACACTACTTTTCCTCTAACAAGGGTACTCTATCCATTTTGAGAACTATCTATTCCACTATGAAAATACATTTGAATTGTCAACTCAGTGATGTAGGACTTGAAATGGGTTAGCACAGTATGTCCACCAAGTTCCTTTAAGAGTCTTAGCACCTATAGTATAGGAAAGTAAAATACATGAAAAGAATCTATACTACTAATACAAAATAGTAAACATACTTAGATTATCAATAGAGAAATGTAGAAACTACAGAAAAGGGAACTCTAAACTAGTTAAGAGTTCAAATATGCACTATGATAGTTTTCCATGAGTGTTGCAGGAACTTTCACAGTAACTATGTTGCAAGACTAATACAGTAAATCTATCTTAAATAGGAAATTGCAAGAAACAAATCTACTCTATCTAAACCTATTCCACCTCCCAAGTGGGCCCCCTTGGTTGGCTTCAACTAAATAAGAACATAACCAGTATTCCAAAGTCACTTTCCCATTAGAATTCTTCTTTTGTTACATGACTGGACAATTTGTTAAGAACAAAGAAAACAACTTCAAAATCTTTGAATACCCAAACTAACTCTAAATTTCTATATATATAGAGGATTGAAACTTATTAGAAAACATAACACATAAACTTGTGAGCAAACATCATTAGTAGAAAAGGGGTGGGATGTCAACCATGACTTTTAGAATATTGATTGAGTAACAAAATAATCATCCACAAATAATGTAACAATTTAGCTTCTAAAATAACTCCTTTCACAGACATAGCTTATCACCCAAAACTGACCCATGCTTCTCATGCTATGACCGGTCTTCATTACTCCTTTAATACAGTCCTCACCACTCCTTGCACCACTTCTACATTTCTTGCAAATTAGCAATATTCAAACATAGACAACAATATTTCTACTCTCATTCAAATATTGAAACAAAGCTTACAGCATTTATATTAAATAGTCCACTTTATATATAATATTAAGCAAGGTACATCATATCCACTATCCATAGGTTAAATAGGTTCTAGCTATATTCAGCATAAGTTCACAAGACATTTAAAATAAGTATTTTGGAAAAAAAATTCTCATGCCTCAAAGAGTAAATTCAAACTATATAAAAACTATATCAAATTTGAGACATTAATATGCCTCATCATTTGCCCCCCACTATGCCAATGCTTGTCCTCAAGGATTGTACTTCTTTGCCATTGCTCTAAAATCTCCCACTATTGTCTTCCCTTGTTTCACACTTCTAAATATGTAGAAGTCTCCTCTGGATTATCTCCAATGCTCACCCAAGTGTTCTTCAACTAATGGATCTAACCTAGTAGCTTCAGTTTCATACAGGGGCTAGAGAAGGGTAGGAGGTTGGAAGGTTAGTGGCATCCATAATTATTTCCTTATTTTCCTTTCCAATTGCATGTATTTAGGTACTCTATTCACTACTACCTCAAAATTAATAGGGCTATGTGGTTCAACCTTCTTGAAAGATTCTAGTAGTCGACTCCACCTATTTCTAAGCCCTGCAATTGCTCTCTATTGTGTAAAATTAGGAAGTTTTTGATACTCTCTGTAAACCTTTTCCCTTTCTTCAAACACTTTCTCTTTGATTTCTAGTTTTGGCCTTCCACAAGTTAATTTAAACCAATCCCTCAGGAGGTCATAAGGCTTATTAGATTCAGCCCCGAGTGGCAGTGATTCAAATTTTTTGAGGTCTCTGTAAGTATAAAATTGTCTATCATAATTGGTTCCATTGTGCATCCATGACATTAGAGCTCTTAAGTGAACATCCCCTATGTAAAGCAAGGGATTCCACTCTGTTTCTTGTGGAGTTATGAAATTATGTAGATAGAGCTCACACACCTAGTTCTTTTTCCATGAGGGAAGATTTTGATACACATTATAAAAATCTTAAGCATTCTTAAATTCACAATCAATATTTCTAATTGTCATCATTAACTGGAATAACAAAAACTTTTCTTTCAAACACATAGCATACATACTTGGGGGTTGTCTACAGGTTATAGCCTGATTAGCTAGCTTCAAAGCTTTATTCATTTGTTTCTTCTTCTTTTCTAGTTGCTCCTTTAATGATTCAATTTCCTCATCTCTATCAAATATTTCCTTTTTCATCTAGTCTCTCTCTTGCTTCCATAAGGCTTTCTTAAAAATAAGATGATTGTATAGACCAAACAATATTGACTGAATTGTTGATGACAAACATTCTCGAGTTTTAGATTTCATCTTTTGTTCTCTAGCAACTTGTTAAAAATATTGGGTGTACCAAGAAGATTTATAAGGTATAAGGGAGACATTGGAATACTCAAAGACTAATGGCATGGCAGGTTGTTCATTACTGGGTGCTTTTTCTGGAACAATAGTAGGAATTGAATTGCACATTTCTAGATTCTCTTGTGGTGTCTCCTTGATAGACTCAGCTTCATGTGTTTCTACATTTTGGGGCTCTAATTGTATAGGAGAATCATTTGGGACATTTTCAACTACTGACTCTATTTGAGATTTTAAAATTGGGGCATTTGGTTTTTCAATAGAAGCTAGAGATACTCTAGCTCGCATGTGAGGGCTTCTACATATAGGAACTTCTTTAGCTTCAACCACTTTACGAGTCTGTTTGGGTTTAGGTGTGACTAGAGTAGATGTTGTAGGATTAGTTACTGTAGGAACATACCTCTTTCTTTTTGTGACCTTAACAGAGGCAATTTTCACTTCCTTTTCAAGGTTAGGACTAGCCTTACTCTTACCTTTACCCCTAGAAGAGCTCAACATATCATCCTCTAAATTAGGCTCAGCAAACTTATCAGGAGAGGGTTCTTTTTCCTTCTTAGATGGATTTTGAATTGGCTCTATGGTTTCTTCCTCATTTTCTAAGTTTTGAGGAATAGGGTTAACTTGTGGCTGTAAGGTTTTAGATTCAACAAATTCTTCCCATGAAATAGGAGAAGAATCCCTAAGTGATCTTTCAACTAGAAGTTTAATGAGGGCATTATCGAAACAAAAATTGTCTTTCCTTTTTGGGTTTCCTCAGCACTAATACATAACATATTGTAAAGAAAGTTGAGAATATTAACTTGCATGTTATGCCTTATGCAACTAAGCAATTTAAAATTATGAGGATGTAAGTTCAAAAACCTATCTTCACAGGTTAAATATATATGGGTTTCTAGCTCAGGATATGGAGGTGGAAGAGAAAGTCTCTTAAATCTCTATTTTGTGATGTCTAGTTGAGGGTCAACTTGCTGAGTGAACCGTGCCCTTGAAGATCTAGCATCATGCTCATTTGGATAATGTTCCCCAATTGCTAGTAACCTAGTGAACTCTGCTATCCTTTCCTCAGTAGAAACCACTCTTAGTCCCTGAATTGAGGCTTCATCAAATGTTGTCATGAACTCCATTTCCACTTCCTCATTAAATTTTGTTAATTATAAGAAATAACCAAGTCATCCACAAGCATGGAATTGTTGAACTGCTTCAATATCTATGAGTAGAATATTATGAACAACTAGTTTGTACCTCTTTAACTATCCTATTTTCAAAATGTCTAGCTTCCACTCTTGCTACTATGACAAAAAAATTTCCCTCTTACTTCTACAAATTTTCTTTTGCTCTGAGCTTTAAAACTAATTTTTAAAATGCCATATGTTGTTACCACTTCTCATAATCAAGACCCCTTTGTTTTCGGCATGTAGAATAATGATGCATTAATGATGGAGTATATTGAGGTTTTAACTACAAATGTCCCATAATAGCTCTTAGTCCTTTCAACCATGCCAAGTACAAAAGATTTTTTCCCAAAAATTGCAATAAAAGGTATGGTGGATATAGAAAGATTTTAAAAATTAATGAAATGAAAACTATCAAACTACCACCAAAGTTCATTCTTTAATGTAGAGATGACTAGGATAATATGGAGGTGACATTTGGAAATTAGTACACTTTCCTAGCCCCCTACTAAAATTTGACAAGTGCCCTCACTTTAAAAATTCTGGCATTGGAAGGAGAAATTGACTTGTCTTATATGATATATATAATGTGGTATTAGGTATAAATATCGAAACCTATCTTTTAAAAAATAATAAAGAGGAAAAGAAATTTTTATACCTACAAATTTGAGATTGTACAATCATATCCAAGTTGATGAAGTGGAAAAGGCTAATGTTCACAAAAAGTGTTGATAGTTTTGTTTATTGAAAGAAAGAAAAATAGAGTGTGGGTGATGTGGAATGTGGGTGGATGGTAGATAAAGAAATGATATGGGTTGATATGAAGAAAAAGAAAAGTGAATGGAAGAATGAGGCCTCATGTTGAAATGAGGTTTAATTATAAAGGTTCCTAGAATTCTATCATTGCATAGCTACAAGAAGAAGATTTTCATCTTTTGTCATAAGAACTATGTTCAAAAGAGTTGGTGTAGTGGTTGGTTGAAATTGTTGTAGGAATTGTGCTTTAGTCTATGGCTTATGGTAGAGATGCAACCTATGATCATTTACAAGTAACTTGAACTGAACAAGATCAATGGTTATGAGTTGCACTATGCCATTATCAAATACATGCTAAATTTCATAAGGCCCTAACCATCAAGTCTACAATTTCCCTAGATTCTCTTTGAAATGAGAATTATAGAGAAGAGCCCAATCTCCTTCTTGAAATCTCTTATTATCCTTGATATGTGCATCATGCCACTACTTTTTCTATTGTTGAATAATTCTATTCTTTCTAAAGCTCTCTTTCATATTTCATCCAATGAATTCAAGTGGAGGAGTCTCTCTTGTTGTACTGTAGGAAGATTGATGTTCAACTCTAAAGAAATGCATAGTGTCTTGTGTTCAAATTCAATGGGTAACATTGTTGCTTTATCATAGACAAGCTCAAATGGATTTAATCTAGTTGTTGTCTTCCATGTGGTCCAGTATTCCCAAACAACTTCAATTAATCTATGTGTCCAATCCTTCTTGTGTATGTGTATTATTTTTGTCACAATGGCTTCAAGTTCTCTATTAGTAACCTTTTCTTGCCCATTTACTTGAGGGTGATAAGGACTGGATTTATGGTGCCTTATACTTTATTCCTTCATAACCTTAGTGATCAAATTTGATGTAAACTAAGCTCCTTGATCTATGACAATTTATCTGGGCACTCCATAATGGGCGAATATTTCTTCATAAAAGAACTTAGCTACTTTCTCATCTTTGGCACTTTTCATTTCTAACTTCCACGCATTTAGTTACATAATTCGTACATGCTAAGATGTAGGATTTTCCACTTGATTGTAGGTCAACTAGACCTATGAAATACATGCCCCACTTATCAAAAGGTGTGACCACAACCTATGGAGTGAGTGGCATCTCATTGGTTTTGGTTGGTCAACCCATCCTTTGGCATTTGTCATAATTGGCTATATATGTCATTGCATCCTTATGTAGGTTGGCCAATAGTATCCTATTATAAGTATCTTCAGTGCTATTCTTTTCCCTGCAAAATGGCCTCTGCATGGTTCATCAAGACAAGCATGTAGTATATCATATGTATCATCTTCACTGACACACCTCCTCATGACTTGATCTATCCCTACATAGAAGAGATTGTTATCTATCCAAGAATATTGAAAAATTTTCTCTACTAACTTTCTCTTTTCTTTGTAAGAGAAGTGTGGGGGTAGTCTATTTGTAGCAAGATAATTTTCAATGTTTGCAAACCATGGTGTATGGGTTGCTATATGGAACAAGTGCTCATCTAGAAAGGTATCTTCAATTAGAGTTGGATCTTCAACAACAATGGTCAATCTAGAAAAATAATCTACAACTATATTGAATTTTCCTAGCTTATCAATAATAGTAATAACAAATTCTTGTAACAACAAGAACCATCTTGCCAATCTACCAGTGGCAGTTGGTTTGTTTATTAAATACCCTATAGCTAAGTGATCAGTATGAACAAAAATAGGATATCTAGTCACATAGTGTCTAAATTTTTTCAATGCATAGACTATGGCTAAAATTTCTTTTTCTATTACTATGTAATTTAGCTTGGGTCCATGAAGGCTTTTACTAATATAGTGGATGGCATTCTCAAGATTAGCAGGCTTTTGTCCTAATACAACTGCTACAACATAGCCTAATGTATTAGTATGAATATGAAATGGAATTTACCAATTTGGTCCTTGTAAAATTGGTGTTGTGGTGAGAAGTTTCTTAAGCTTTAGGAAGGCTTCATTACATTTAGGTGTCCAAATAAATTCAGCTTCCTTAGTCAACAATGTGTACAAAAGACTAGCTATTTTGCTAAAATATTTTATGAAATGCCTATAATATCTAGCATAACCTAAAAAAGATCTTACATATTTCAATTTGGTAGGTATAGGAAGTGTTAGAATTACATCTATCTTAGTTGGATCCACTTGTATTCATGTAGCTAATATGAAATGACCAAGTACTACTCCTTGCATGAGCAAGAAACATTTTTTACTTTTAAGTTTCAAATTATGTTTTTTACATCAGATAAGAACATTTTCAAGATTCATCATGGCTTCTTCAAAGGTGACTCCAAATTTTGTGAAATCATCCATATATATTTCCATACAATCATGTGATATATCAACAAAAATGTTCATGACAACTCATTGGAATATTGTAGGAGCATTACACATGCCAAATGGAAAAAGATAATATGCAAAAGTACCCCATAGGCATGTAAATGTGGTTTTGTCTTGATCTTTGGGGGAAATACTTATTTTTTTATAGCCAATATACCCATCCAGAAAAGAGAAATATTTCTTTCCAGCCAGAGTGTCTAGGAATTGATCTATAAATGGTAAAGGATAGTGATCCTTTTTTATTTCTTTATTCAATTCTCTGTAATCTACACAAATATTCCATTTGCCTCCTTTTTTAGGCACTATGACTTGGGGTGACACCCATCTACTATCAGATATAGGATAAATAAAACTAGCATCAAGACATTTTTCCAATTCAATTTTAACTATTTCTCTAAGAGTTGGATTAATCCTTCTCTGGGGTTGACTGAGCGACAAGAACCCTTCATTGATGTATATTATATGGGTACATAATGTAGGACTCAACCCTTTCATATCCACATAGTCCCATGCAAAAGCCTTTTCATATTTTTGAAGCAACTCTATTAACTGTTTCATCTATGTTGAAGACAATTTGGGATTGTTGTGAAGATTATGATCTTTTGATAGATCAATAGTAGTGGTAGACTCAATTATAGTAGCTTTAGAGATTGGACTTGTGTCTAATTCACATGGTAAGAGTTGATGAATAATGTCTAGTTCTTTGTGCAAAATACAATTCTTATTACATTCCTTATATGTGGTTAACTCTAACATGAAACTATCAGATACATCTTTTTCTACCACACAAGTGTTAGTAAGAATATTTTGAATTACTAAATCCTCTTCCTATAGCTTTAGGAAAGATTTTTTGTGTAACATCATAATTTGTGCTATAAAGTTTACCTCTTTGTCTTCATCCCCAAAATCTAGCCAAAAAGATGTGCTTAAATCTAGTTGTGGTTGTGTTGGAGGATATAAATCAAATTTCTTTATTGCTTGACCATTGAGTTGAGGAGGGTTGGCCAAATTTCTAAGATTGTTGACAAATTTTTTTGGGAAATATGATTTGACTGATGGAATATTGTGTATGCCCACTAATTAAATAGAATATTCTCTGAGTAGGGCTAGGATGTCACTACTCGGTACTTGTGCAAAAAAAAAAAAAAAATTTAGGGGCTTGTAGGGCCAAAAAAAATAAGAAAAATACCCAATTCAAAAAAAATTGTAGAAAATAATAAAAATTCAGATCTAAATAATAAATTAATAGATAGAATAAAAGACAATACCTAAGATGCAAATCAGGCCTTCAGGTGCCAGTTTGCAAAAAAAATTGCTCAAAATTGACTTTGGTCTAGCATAGCCAAATTTATAGCTGATTTTGGATGCAATGGCAGGGTCTATTTTGGCTCTAGAAGCTCCAAATTTCCATGGATTCTTTGGATATCGGTCGAGGTGTTGAAGCAACAATGGTTTCAAATGGCTATGTGAAGAGAATCTCCTGTGGCTCAGATACCATGTAAGAATTTTCCTTAGGAAAAAATTCACCCAAAACCAAGGAACTCAAGAACAAGCACAATAGTAGACCAAAGAGAGTATGATTAGAATGACAATATAATATTCATTAAATATTAATGAAAGTACACTAGGAGTATCTGTAATAAAGGCCTTTGGAATGCTTTTAGAATGCATAGAAGTCAGCATCATGATAAGACATACAACTAGGCACATGTCCACTAGATATGAGTTATCCTCTATTAAGTACAGGAGTAAGTGTGATGATGAGATGATAAGCCTACAAAGGTGTAGCATGCAAAATTATGTTGTAGACACCATGTGCTAAAATAGGAGTGCAAATAAATGTGATGTCTATATGACAACTCAGTTAATTATGCAAACTCTAGTGTTGTAGACACCATGTGTTGAATTAGAGTTTCTTACTCTAGTGTTGTGAACATGACAACTTATAAGAGTACACAAACTCCTAAGTGTCTCACCAAAAAAATAATAAAATAATGCAATATAATACATTAACCTAAGTAAACTTAAGTAAAGTGAAAATAGTAAATACTTATTTACACCAACAGGCTTGCATCTAAAAAAGGCAACTCAGCTTCTTCTTCAATTTCTTCATTCAGATTAATAGGCTCTCGTAAAATAAATCTATGATATTCATCTCATGGTCTTCCTCTTTGATGCATGCAATTAAATTGGTGACTTGTTAATCAAGCACTCAATCTTATGGTTTCTAACTAACACACTAACCTAAAAATAGAGGACTCATGAACATTCCTAGTTTGACACCATCCTAGGAAATGGGGCCAAAAATGTAGGTTTCCATAATAGATCAAGATAATTACACTAATTTTCCTCTAACAAGGGTACTCTATCCATTTTGAGAACTATCTATTCCACTATGAAAATACATTTGAATTGTCAACCCAGGGACGTGGGATTTGAAATGGGTTAGCACAGTATGTGCACCAAGTTCCTTTAAGAGTCTTAACACCTATGTTGCAAGAAAGTAAATTGCATGAAAGGAATATATACTACTGGTACAAAATAGTGAACATACTTAGATTATCAATAGAGAAATCGAGAAACTACAGCAAAGCGAATTCTAAACTTGGTAACAGTTCAAATATCCACTATGATAGTTTTCCAAAAGTGTTGTAGGAACTTTCACAATAACTATGTTGTAGAACTAATATAGTAAATCTATCTTAAATAGGAAATTTTAGGAAATAAATCTACTCTACCTAAATATATTCCACCTCCCAAGTGGGCCCCCTTGGTTGGCTTCAACTAACTAAGAACACAACCGATAATCCAAAGCCACTTTCTCATTAGAATTCTTTTTTTCTTACATGACTGAACAATTTGTAAAGAATAGAGAAAAAAACTTTAGACTCTTCAAATCCCCAAACTAACTCTAACTTTCCATATATAGAGAGGATTGAAACTTATTACAAAACATAACACAAAAACTTGTGAGCAAACATCATCAGTAGAAAAAGGGTAAGATGTCAACCATGACTTTTAGAACATTGATTGAGTTAAAAAATAACAATCTACAAATAATATAACAATCTACAAATAATATAACAAGTTGGCTTTTGAAATAACTCCTTTCACAAGCATGGATTATCACATGGAACTAACCTGTGCTTCTCATGCTATGACCGGTCTTCATTACTGCTTTACTACAGTTCTCACCACTCTTTGTGCCACTTCTACATTTCTTGCAAATTATCAATATTTGAACACATAAAACAACATTTCTACTCTCATTCAAATATTGAAGCAAAGCTTAAAACATTTATATGAAATACTCCACTTCATATATAATATTAAGCAAGGTGCATCATATCTACCATCCATAGGTAAAATAGGTTCTAGTTGTATTCAACAAAAGTTCACAAGAGATTTAAAACAAGTATTTTGGAAAAAAAATTATCATGGCTCAAAGAGTAAGTTCAGACTATATAAAAACTATATCAAATTTGAGAGATTAATATGCCTCATCAGTATGCATGGTAAAATGATTAGATATATTTTTAAAAAAATCATATGTGTCCTCTCATTCCTTAGTTCACTTAAGATTTGATTTTGTGTAATGTAAACATTTTGAGTACCATAAATTCATAGGTTAGATGTATGTAAGCATTGATATCAACTTGTAAATAGGAGTGATTTAAAGTTTAAGTCAAAAAATTGATGCCCCATAATTGTAGATTTCTAAAAGAAATTGGAAGTATAAGACATATAACACAAGTGAGAAAACTTGTTGTAGGTACACATTTCCTCTTTAGAAATTGTATGGAGGGAAGAAAATTAATTCCTTCCATTACAGTCCTATAAAAGATTCAAAGAGAATATTCTTGAAATCCCTTGAAGACAAATATAAATAAATAAAATATTATAATGATAAATCATTATATGTCCTACCCATGAAGAAACCTATACCTAGGAGCTAGACATTTTCAAATACCTAAGTCAATAAATTTGTAAGACCTAAGAAGACACCCCCTTTTTGAAAAGACATTTCATAATGACCACTAAATAAAATAAAGTATATATATAAGAGAACTCTTGGAAATACCCCAAGGGCCGACCACCTTGGATGCCTCACAATTGTTTTCCCCTCACACATGAGAGTACCAAGTCATCAAGGTGGAAAGTGTTGGAAATCTAATTGAAAAAATCATTGTTGTTGAAGATCAAAGAGGGAGATTTTTGTAAAAGAATGTTTTCAATCATTTTTTTTCCATTGATGTCAAACCTACTATTTATAGGAATGATATTTGCTTATAAGGTTCAAGCACTATCACTTAGTTGATTGATGAAGAGGATTTGATCAACAAGATGTAACAAGAGAACCTAAAGGAAAGGTTGAGTTATGATGTTATAATGAAGTGTAAGGATCAAAAAAGACAATGGTTAAGTAGTGTATTGATAACATACTCAAAGATATAGAGGATGAACACACTTAGACATATTGAAGGAAGAAGTTGTAACAAAGTTCACTACAAAGCTTTAACCTTGATCATCAAAAGAAGCTAAACAAATCAGTTGAAGCTGAGAAAATTCTTAGTAGAAGCCAAGTAATAGACTTTTTTAGTTGGTGCCGAGTGATCTTCAAGTGCCGAGTAAAGCTCAGGTGTCGAGCATCAGGAAAAACATAGTTGATAGCGAGTAACACAATATGTGTTGAGCACTAGTATTTCAATAGTGTCGAGCTGCTACATTATTTCAAATAACAAAGATTCACCAAATCCAAGCTGACTTAGTGGTTACATTGAATTTTTTGAATGATTTGACGATAAGGATGATGATTTGTTGGCACAAAATCCTATGTAAACCATTTTTGGGTGAATTCTAATAGATTATTCAAGAAGTCTCTAGAGAAAATAGAATATGGGTTAGATGAAATGAATCCTACCTAATCCATGCAAATTCAAATTGAAGAAAAGAAGAATTGAGTGGGAAAAGGAACTCCAAGACTTCTATTTAAGAAGTTATAAACCAAGAAGAAATAAGCTGCTAATATTGTTGCTGTAGAAGTGTCAAATCTATGAAGAGATTTAAAGGGTGTCAAGAAGAAGACATCTAGGAGAAGGAAGAACACAAAGGCTCTGCTTCTACAAGTGGTCATGAAGAGATGATATCACTAGTAAATTGAGTATGGAGACTCAAGGAGACAATGCTTGAAAGATAAGGCAAGTAGTTAAGAGTTGTAGAGATAGAAGGCTAGGCAAGGGTATGAGAAAAGAAGTGATCTGAGATTTTCAAAATAAGTTGTATTTTGTAGTCAGGTCAAGATTTTCTAATACTCTCTAGCAATTTTATTAGATCTAAAAAATCCTATGGACTTAGGTTGGTGTAATGGCCATTTGTAAATCCTTTAATAGGGCTGCATTCCAAGTGAATGTTCTAAAGTCCTTTAACCAGGCCCACATCTAACAAGGTGGTTATATCCTCTAACAAGGTCACATTTAAAAGTGTGTGTTTTAAGCCTTTAATAGTGTAGGTCTTTCATAGGGCATCACTTCAGAAGGGTGAGAATTTAGTAGCATGTTACTGGTGGTTTTTCCCAAATTGGGTTTCCATGTAAATCAGTATGTCATGTGTTAATTTCTTGTGTGTTATACTTGCATGTTGATTTACAGTAACTTGCTAATTAGAGAAGTTACAATTTGAATGATTGAATGGATTCATCACACTTAGTGAAAAGTTTGAAAGGGACATCTAGACCTTGAATAACTAATTCACCCCCAACCCTCCCACCCCCACCTCTCAATTATTCTAAAGAAATTCTAATAGAAAGTGCAGTTTTGAGCTTTTAAAAAAGTGTTTGATGGGATTAAAGTCAAAAGAAAAGTCTTCATATATAAATCTGCACCTTACCCAAATTTGCACCTAGGAAAAGGCACCCAAAAAGTCAAGAGATATAAGGGTCCCTCCTCCCATGTCATGTGAGTCTTGGGAAAGGAGGGGGACCACATTTTTAAGGGGAAATACGCAGATTTTTTTGGAAAAAAAAATTGTAAGGAGTAAGGTTAGGTATGTATAGGTTTAGGATGTGTATGTTAGTACTTAGGAATGTTGATAGGATTAGTAAGTATGGTGGAGGTTAGGAGCTAAAGACATGTTAGTAAAGAGGTATGAAATAATATAAATTGAAAATTTGGCAATTACGTTGTATTATTTTATGAAGTAGAGGTTAGTATAGAAGTCAGTATTAATGTGGGTTAATAAATTGATTATTTTCTTAAAATTCTTATTTTTTTAAATTAAATGGTAATGGTATGATTCTTAGTAGGATATGGATAGATTTGGAAATTATTATAGTTTAGTAACTAAATATAAATATATATTCAACATGTTTTTTTTTAGAGTTGAGTATTATGTAGGGTATGTAAGTAGGTATATTATGTACTTAGGATATACATATTAAAATGTATAAAACATGTACACTTCTTGTTGCTATCTGTAGATTTAGAACACATGAACATAATATTTTAAGTGGATTGAAGTACCATTCAATTAGTAAATGTATAGGAAGTTGCTGATAAGATGAATGTCAGGTATTACATTATAGTAATCCAGAGATTTAATATTGATGATGGATTTAAAACTCTAGTTAATAGTACCTAACTCGTAAGACATAAATTTAGTTGAAGTTTGTTAAGGATAAAATGTAAGAAGTTCATTAAAATAGTAGTACCTATATAATAATACACCAAAATAGAAGTGGACATAGGATGTAGCAAGTTGAGATTATGTATATATAGTTAGACAACCTAAAATTGGAACTTTTAGGACAATTATAAAACATCGTCACTTTTGCAAACTATTGAATCATTTGACCACATTGGTGCAGAATTTGAATGTCACCTATACTTACGTAATGTCATACTTCAAGGATAGGATGTGAATTCAATATGATAACATCATTTGGCTCCTATGTTATAACTTAGGTTCCAATGAATGCTAGAAAACTAATTGGTCTCCTTGAAAACTTGAAGTCCAGATTTTTGAATGAAATATAATCATCTCACATTAATTACAACTAATTAGATCCAACTCAATGATCAAATAAAGTAACAATCAAACATCCTCAAGTAATAGGAGTTTTTCTTTTCTTTTCTTTTCAAAAAAGCCTTAGTTCAATAGAATGTTCATAACAAAGTATAGATCTATTTGTGTTGTCCTTTAGTTCACCTTTCAAAAAAAAATTTGTTGATTGTGTTTTGCCTTGTTAAATTTAGGGCATGACATTATGGTATTAGAGTAGGTTTTTGTAACACTTTGGCATTGATGGTTCCATATGTAATGTATGATTTTCAAGGAAATTAGGATACTATAACAAAAAAAAAAATTCAACAATTCAACAATTTAAGTTTATGACTTCTTATGTGAGCTTGAGAAAAGACTATCATCTTTAGATGAATGATTCATGATTAATGATTTTTTTTTTAAAAGATCACATTTCAAAATAGATTATGTCCCCCTATGATATTGGATCCATAATAAATGTTAATTCTTGAAAAGGACAAGTAATTTATACACTCTAGATTACTAATATTACTCTGTAATAATAATGAAATCTTGAAAACATCTGAGGACTAAGATATGAGAACACTCTACAAGGAAGTAGGAGTGAGATAAGTATTAGCATGTGGAACTAAATCTCCTCAATAACATGATAGTAAGGATAAATTTATACAACCCCCACAAGTAGCTATAGGACCTATTGAGTCATGACCAATGACCATGTCATGCTTAAGGGTAGTTTTAGGGTATACCAAGCTTGAGTGGAATTAAAACTTATATTTAAGTAAAACTATTAAATCCCCATGAATAAAGTTTGTTCTTGGGATTGACACAATTTATAAGAATAACTAATAGAAGAAAACCATAGGGTTGGGAATAGCTACCCTACTATGAAGTTCTAGTGGAACAATGATAGAATATTATACATAAATGAAATGTTTATGTTTCGACTATTGTGATAATGACTCTATATATTTTTTAATAATGAAAGTCATACATGAGGATAGGGGGTAAGGGATTTCCCTTACAATATGATATTTCAAAGATGCTTGGTTTAGGAATACCCCTACATGTAATACCTTGTTGGGATTTGATAGATCTGGAGCAATATATGAATAAACATTTAAATGCATAAAAAAAAGGGGAAAACCATAAGAACATAAATAACACATGTATTTAACATGATTCACCCAAAAACTTGGGCTACATTCACTTGTGCAATCATCCTATCCTTCTTATTATCCAGTGGTTATGGTACAAAACTCTTATGGCTCAATGCCACCACAAGAATAAGCTATCTTGTTATACATTGCATCTCCACACCATACCTAACCCTGAGCTATCTTATATTATATATATATATATATATATATATATATATATATATATATATATATATATATATATATATATATATATATATATATTTCCATTGTAGGGTTACAGTATTCATATTTAAATAAGGTATGATAAAATAGGACCAAATTTTTTCATTTTTTTATTTTTTTCAAGATGATGCCTTGAACCCCAAGGAATTATGAAATATTTATAGTACTTCTATGATAAGTCACCACAAACTAACATACCTATCATGAATCCTTAGTGAAAACCTATTCCTTAGAGAATTCATCATTACACCTAAAATGGCACCTATTAGGAAAGTGTGCTAGATTAATGTAGAGGCATCTCATGGGTCCTTCTATTCAAGACCTTTTAGTATCATATTCCAAAGTGTATGACACAAACCTTTATTCTTTTTTTTTTGTATATAGCCAAAGGGCCATTTGTATAATTGATGTAGAACCTCTGCCTCCAGAAAACTTTTAGTAGCTCTTGATAATAATAGGTAGAAAGGTAAACAGCCATAATCCATAGAAAAACAAGCTTCTAAACTCAAGAACCCCATCAAAAATAAGAGTTGGATCATACGTTTGCCTATTATGGGAAAAAACCATATATAACCAAAAGGATAAACAAGAAATTTTTCTTTGCATGCCATTAAATTTCAATGTAGCTATAAGATAGCTTCCTCTTCTCTTCATTAGTAAACCTTGGTACAATTGCATCATCCTTGAAAGTTTAAATTGGTGTGAATTATTTTATTTACTTTTGCCAACTTTGTGGAGGATTCATTTCATTGATTTTTATAATGGTCCTAATGCATTGAGGACATCCTTGTTTTATTTTGAGGATTTACCATTGTGGCCATAGTTATGTTGTTATTTTCTTTAATTGGTTACTTTTATCTAGGATTTAAGTTATTTATGAGGCAATCTCTTGAGAATAGTGTTGATAAGTGTGTACACTGTGCTTTATGAAATGGTCATACCAAGAGGTATTCTTGATAATTTGTTTAGGAGATTGGGACACCATAAGATCATCTTGTTTATAGAATATAAAACTTTTAAGGCCCATGTAACAGTGATACCCTCTTATGAACTCATTCAAACCATAGACAACATAGAAATAGATGGTTGAATAGACACCACCTTTGGGACCTTAGCTAAGAGTGTTAAAAGTCATAAAATATTTAATGGGTATTTGAATTGTTATGTTTAAGTAAGACAATGTAATCATTTAAATAATGGATAAGACCGTGGTAATAGAGAAATAATAAAATGACCAAAGTAAGAGTAAGGAACTTGGAGTAGAAACCATGTGATACAATTATTGGTCAAATATCTAAAAATTATGCCAAATAAGATAGTATATAATGACCAAGTTGTACAACTAAGATTCAACCAAGAATATAACACCGTGACAACCAAATGTCTACATTTGACAAATAGTAAGCAAAATTGGATATTTAACCAAAACAATTGAATTATTGGAATACTGACAAAAAAAGCAATCCCCTCAAGGGAAGAAATCCATCATCGATAAATTAAATTTTGGACTATAGTCATAAAACTTAGTCAATGACTAAAAGATTAAATAACTTAGGATGGTAAGGAATAAAGATAGTTTGTGTTAATTAATAATTAATAAGCATAGGTTTGTGTATATAGAAATAATAATTAACATGAAAATGGATGTTAAAGGTAAAAATAATTGAGAAAGAGGAACAATTTTGAGTAAATAATACATTAGGTGACATAAGTAGGTTAACAGTGTTATTGGTTGGTAAATGGGAATGATATCAATTAAACAAGAATGAAGAAACTAGTAATCAGAATTCACAAACATGAATGATCTAACAAAATGAGATTGCATTATGTTAGATTGAGCTTCAAATACATTATTATCATCATTTTATTCTTAAAACCCAAGAGATCATGTAAAAAACTAAAAACCTTAATAATTTTAAGAAATTCTTGTCCCAAGTAAAGGATTATGTAAGTAATACTCAAGTCAGACAGTTGAGGGTTATGGTAGGTACACCAATAGTTGGATGATAACTAATCAATGAAATTGTGAAATAATCCATCTTATGAGGATTTATCCATATCGTGAGTTGTGGTCCAAAGTTATAATTTCTCAAATTAAATTATGAATACACATAAACCTATTACAAATATTATGGAAAAGTCTCTAAAAATTTGACTATTTATGCTATGGCTAGGGAGGCCCTATGTATGAAGATTATGTCCCTAGTTTTGGGTGACTTCTAGGAGGAATTCAAAAGCAAGGGATGGAATATGTAAGGTCCCTTTCCTAGTACCTTAGTAGAAATATTAATAACATGAATATGGTTAGGTCTAGGAAGAATAAAGGAGATAAGATGTTATGTTTTGTCTCTTGTGAATGTTAGACTAACACCACACACCTTATGAGAGAACAATGGTAACAAGGTCTTGGAATCTAAGTATGACTTGATTTATAATGAACCTGAAATCTTATTGATACTAATGGATATTGTAGTCATTTTTGTGCTAAGTATCATGCTCGAATTACATTAGGTTGATAAGCTAAGACCCTATGGAATAAAGGCTTGAGGTGCAATAACTTAGAAAACTATGTCGATGGGTTCTTGATATTTGATGGCCTATTAGGGTAATAACATTAGATGGCTAGTATTAAAAGATGAATTAACTCCCACTCTTGTGGATAATATTAATAGTCATAAGATGAAAATTATTATCAAATTTGGATAAATGTCTACACAAAAGAACCTGATATGATGTAATGTGATGAGTCAATTAGGTGGAAATCTTGGTATTTATAACAAAAGATTTTATGAAACAATAAAATATAATCAATTCATTCTATGATTGGATCCTAAAACCATCTGACATGAGTATGAAAACATCCTATCTACCTAACATAATTGATACACTTTATAATCATCTCATAATGATAATAGGCTATTGACAGCAACCAAATGAAACTTAACTGAATCAAAGGATATTAGTGGAGATGTTTTCATTTTGATGATTATGACCTAAAATACGTATTTGGAACTAATTTCCATGTTGACTGATTTAATAGTATAGATTCAACATTCCATCACTATGATAGGAAATAAATTTTGATTAGATATTAATTTTGATATTTTAACATTTTGAATGTTTATATTGAAATGATTAAGTAAAGGAATTCCATTGAATTATGTTAATATGGATTTACATAACATTTAGATTCTTATGCATTTAAGATATGTATTTTATATAACTTTCTTGGACTACTGATGCTCAAGTTCAGTGTGCAAGAAGTGGAAACATGGAAATTTTTGGGGGAAACAAGTTCCAAACTTATGGGATAATGGTTTAGCTAAGGTAAATCTTTGGAAGATTCAAAAGTCTTGTTGTGATTTATTTTATTTCATAAATGTAAGATTTGGTTGTGTGTCAAATTTTTAATCTCAAAGATGCATTAGGGGCATGTCATGATGATGTGGAATGTGCTTTTATGTGTCACTTGACACTTGTGAATTTTGTGTGTTAATGACATGTCATCTAGGGTTTGGTCATGGTAGCATGTTACCCTAAAACTAATTACCTAGTTAGTGATTAAATAAACCCAAGTTGACAAGGGGTAGGATGGGTCACCATCATAATGAAATTCGAATTTAGACTTGACCAAGGGATTAAAGGGTCATTAGGTGGTCCCAAAGTGCCCATTGTGTGAAAATAAGATATCCATATGATAGTGTAACATGTTAGAGACCTAATTTTGACAATGATAGTGACTAGATAGCCTAGGGGTCCCCTCTACTAATGCCTTCTTCCATCAATTCGAAAATGAAGTTGTCACATGAGCTCTCTCTCATTTTTCCACTAAGTCAAAAATATCAAACTTAGGGGGAGACAAGTTTGTAAGAGGAAGTGTCTTGGTGTTTTTGTTAAAATAGTTAGTAGGAAGGCCTTTTTAGAGAGTCTTGGACAAACTAGTGGGATGTTCACCCACTCTCTTAGTTTAGAGAAAATTAGGGTTTTGGAGGGAGGCTAAGGGAACTCATCATCAACTAGCATTTTCATTAGCTTGGAATAAGGTTGGTTCTCAAACTATGATCATTTTGTTTTGGCATTACATAATGAATCTACAAGTATGGAGTGTTGTTATGGGATCATGTATTTTCATTTTAAATCTTGTGTGGTGTTGTGACTATGTATTGTGTTCATGCATTTTCTTGGTTTTCTTCCTTTATCTCTTTGTTTGGTTTTGAATTTTGAATTTGTTCATGGCTATAAAGGCTTCACTCACCCTTGGGAGGGAAGAGAAGCCTTGGGTGAAGGGATTAGCTAGGGTCAACATTGAAGTTGAGAGATTCTCCTCTTGGAGAGGGTTTTGTTGTTCATGGAGTATGGGCTCCATTGAAGCCATATGTCTTGTTTAATATCCTTGAAGAAAAATTTGTATCATGGGAGGTATAAATGTATTTAGGTGATGACAAAGATATAATTTGATAGCTTGGAAGAGGCAATGTGTGATTGGAAATGTATATGTGTATATGGATATGGAATTTTCCTCTTTGGAGGGCCCACTTTCACCCAATGTGTTAATGGTTCCAATTGTGAATCAATGTGCAAACCTTGGTAGGGATTGTTATGTGTTTTGTTGTATGTATTCATGCATTATCAACTATTGTATGTGTGTGTACCCCTTTGGACTTGTTTCTCCTACTCGATGGGTGGCTTCATGGAAGCTGAGGATGGGAGGTGAGCCTCCATGGTTCCAAGTTTTGTGTTGTTTTGTAGGTTTGGAAACTATAGAACCATTTGTAGAGGATTAGGGTTTCCACCCTTGGACAATGTTGAAGAACTAGGTGGTTGTGAGGAGATTAATCTCTCACATGCCATCTCAAAATTTAATATAATATTTAGTTTCTATTGTTGCAATGTTGTGATGTGAAAGGGGATTTACTTCCCATTGTCCATTGTTGTAAATTGTGTAAAGTGAAATTTGAGATTTTCCATATAGATGTTTTTGCAAGAGACTTATTCTAACATTGTCATAGTTTTCTAGGAGGGAAAAGATCAATTCATGTAGAAGAATATCTAATATTGTGGGGAAACATATTAAAGTTATGTAGATTATCCCATTGTTCTTGTCTTAATTTTTTGATCAATCAATAACTAAAGCCTATGCAATTCTCAATGTAAGAAGGACATTGTAATTATTATTTAATTTAGTTTGAAAGGTTTCATTTGAAGATTCTTTGTTATGCATTTTGATGAAATAGATAATATCAATTTTTTAATGGATCCTATGTATGCATGGTAAAATGATTAGATATGTTTTTAAATAGATCAAATGCATTCTCACATTCCTCAGTTCACTTAAGATTTGATTTTGTGTAATGTAAACAAAGAATTAAATTTTGAGTACCATAAATTCATAGGTTAGATGTATGCAAGCATTGATATCAACTAGTAAATAGGAGTGATAGAAAGGCTAAGTCAAAACATTGATGCCCCATAATTGTGGATTTCTAAAAGAAATTGGAAGTATAAGCCATATAACACAAGTGAGAAAAATTGTTTTAGGGACACATTTGCTCTCTAGAAATTGTATGGAGGGAAGAAAATTAATTTCTTCCTATTACAGTCCTATAAAATATTCAAAGAGAATATTCTTGGAATCCCTCGAAGACAAATATAAATAAATAAAATATTATAATGATAAACCATTATATGTCCTACCCATGAAGAAACCTATGCCTAGGAGCTAGACATTTTCAAACACCTAAGTTAATAAATTTGTAAGACCTAAGAAGACACCCCCTTTTTGAAAAGACATTTCATAGTGACCACTAAATAAAATAAAGTATATATATAAGAGAACTTTTGGAAACACACTAAGGGCCAACCACCTTGGATGCCTCACAATTTTTTTCCCCTCACACATGAGAGTACCAAGTCATCAAGGTGGAAAGTGCAGTACTAAGCTTTTAGAAAAGTGTTTGATGGGATTAAAGTCAAAAAAAGTCTTCATATATAAATCTGCACCTAGGAAAGGGCACCCAAAAAGGAAAAAGATGTAAGGGTCCTTCCTCCCATGTCACATGAGTCTTTGGAAAGAAGGGGGGCCACATTTATAAAGGGAAATAGGTAGTTTTTTTCTTGAAAAAATAAATGTGTAAGGATTAGGGTTAGGTATGTATAGGTTTAGGATGTATATGTTACTACTTAGGAATGTTGATAGGATTAGTAAGTATGGTGGAGGTTAGTAGCTAAAGACATGGACAACTTTGAGTAGCTCTTGATAATAATAAGTAGAAAGGTAAACAACCATAATCCATAGAAGAACAAGCTCCTAGACTCAAGAACCCCATCAACAATAAGAGTTGGATCATACGCTTGCCTATTGTGGGAAAAGACTATTTAAAAAAATAGGAAAAACAAGAAAGTTTTCTTTGCATGCTATTAAATTTTCAATGTAGCTATAAGATAGCTTCCTCTTCTCTTCATTAGGAAACCTTGGTATAGCTGCATCATCCTTGAATGTTTAAATTGATGTGAATTATTTTTTGTACTTTTGCATACTTTGAGGAGGATCCATTTCATTGATTTTTATTATGGTCCCATTGCATCGGGGACATCCTTGTTTTATTTTGATGATTTACCATTGTGGCCACAATTATGTTGTTCTTTTCTTTAATTGGTTACTTTTGTCTTAGATTTAAGTTATTTATGAGGCAATCTCTTGAGAATATTGTTGATAAGTGTGTGTATTGTGTTTTATGAAATGGTCATACCAAGAGGTAATCTTGATAATTTGTGTAGGAGATTGGGACACCATAAGATCATCTTGTTTATAGAATATAAAACTTTTAAGGCCCATGTAACACCAATACCCTCTTATGAACTCATTCAAACCATAGACAACATAGAAATAGATGGTTGAATAGACACCACATCGGGGACCTTAGGTAAGAGTGTTAAAAGTTGTAAAATATTTAATGGGTATTTAAATTTTTATGTTTAAGTAAGACAATGTAATCATTTCAATAATGGATAAGACCATGGTAATAGAGAAATAATAGAATGACCAAAGTAAGAGTAAATAACTTGGAGTAGAAAACATGTGATATGATTATTGGTCAAATATCTAAAAATTATGCCAATTAAGATAGTGCATAATTACCAAGTTGTACAACTAAGATTCAACCAAGAATATAACACTGTGATAACCAAATGTCTGCATTTGACAGATAGTAAGTAAAAATGGATATTTAACCGAAACAATTGAATTATTGGAATATTGACAAAAAATAAACAATCCCATCAAGGGAAGAAATCCGTCATCGATAAGTTAAATTTTGGACTACAGTCATAAAACTTAGTAAATGACTAAAAGAGTAAATAATTTAGGATGGTAAGGAATAAAGTTAGTGTATGTTAATTAATAATTACTAAGCATGGGGCCATATATATAGAAATAATAATTACCATGAAAATGGATGTCAAAGGTAAGAATAATTGAGAAAGAGGAACAATTTTGAGTAAATAACACCTTAGGTGAAATAAGTAGATTAACAGTGCTATAAGTTGGTAAATGTGAATGATATCAATTAAACAAGAATGAAAAAATTAGTAATAAGAATTTACAAAGATGAACGATCTAAAAAAATGAGACTGCATTATGTTAGATTAAGGTTCATATATATTATTTTCATCATTGTACTCTTAAACCCCAAGAGATCATGTAAACATCTACAAACCTTAATAAATTTAAGAAATTCTTGTCCCAAGTAAAGGATTATGTAAGTGATACTCAAGTTAGACAATTGAGGGTTATGGTAGGTACACCAATGGTTGGATGATAACTAATCAATGAAATTGTGAAATAATCCATCTTATGAGAATTTATCCATACCGTGACCTATGGTCTAAAGTTATAATTTCTTATATTAAATTATGAATGCACATAAACTTGTACAAATATTATGGAAAAGATCTCTAAAAATTTGACTATTTATGCTATGGCTAGGTAGGCCCTATATATGAAGATTATGTCCTTAATTTTGGGTGACTTTTGGGAGGAATTCAAAAGCAAGGGGGGAAGATGTAAGGTCCCTTCCCTAATGCCTTAGTATAAATCTTAATAACATGAATATGGTTAGATCTAGGAAGAATAAAGGAGATAAGATGTTATGTTTTGTCTCTTGTGAATGTTAGACTAATACCGCACACCTTATGATAGAACAATGGTAAGAAAGTCTTGGAATCTAAGTATGACTTGATTTATAATGAACCTAATATCTTATTGATACTAATGGATATTGTAGTCATTTTTGTGCTAATTATCATGATCAAATTACATTAGGTCAATAAGTTAAGACCCTATGGAATAAAGAATGAGGTGCCATAACTTAGAAAACTATGTCGATGGGTTCTTGATATTTAATGGCCTATTAGGATAATTAAATTAGATGGCTAGTATGGAAAGATGAATCAACGCCCACTCTTGTGGATAATATTAATAGTCATAAGATGAAAATTGTTATCAAATTTGGATAAAGGTTTACACAAAAGAACTTGATATGATGTAATGTGATGAATCAATTAGGTGGATATCTTGGTATTTATAAGGAAAGATTTTATGAAAGAATAAAATATAATCGATTCATTCTATGATTGGATGTTGAAACCATTTGACATGACTATGCAAACATCTTGTCTACCTAACATAATTGATACACATTATTATCATCTCATAATGATAATAGGCTATTGACAGCAACCAAATGATATTCAATTGAATCAAAGGATATTAGTGGAGATGTTTTCATTTTGATGATTATGACCTAAAATACATATTTGGAACTAATTTCCATGTTGATTGATTTAATAGTATATATTCAATATTCCCTCACTATGATAGAAAATAAATTTTGATTAGATATTAATGTTGATATGCAAATTTTGATATTTCAACATTTTGAATGTTTATATTGAAATAATTAAGTAAAGGAATTCCATTGAATTATGTTAATATCGATTTACATAACATTTAGATTCTTATGCATTTATGAGATGTATTTTATATAACTTTCTTAGACTATTGATGCTCAAGTTTAGTGTGCAAGAAGTGGAACCATGGAAATTTTTGGGGGAAACAAGTTCCAAACCCATGTGAACATGGTTTAGCGAAGGAAAATCTTTGGAAGATTCAAAATCCTTGTTGTTATTTATTTTATTTCATAAATGTAAGATTTGAATGTGTGTCAAATTTTTGATTTCACAGATGCATTAGGGGCATGTCATGATGATGTGAAATGTACTTTTATGTGTCACTTGACACTTGTGAATTTTTTGTGTTAGTGACATGTCATCTAGAGTTTGGTCATGGTAGCATGTTACCCTAAAACTAATTACCTAGTTAGTGATTATTTTGTAGGTTTGCAAAGTACAGAACCATTTGTAGAGGATTAGGGTTTTCACCCTTGAACAATGTTGAAGAACCAAGTGGTTGTGAGAAGATTAATCTCTTACATGCCATCTCAAAATATAATATAATATTAAGTTTCCATTGTTGTGATGTTTTGGTGTGAACAAGGATTTACTTCCCATTCTCCATTGTTTTAAAATTGAGTAAAATGAAATTTGAGATTTTGCATATAAATGTTTTTGCAAGAGACTTATTGTAACACTGTCATAGTTTTGTAGGAGGGAAAAGGTAAATTCATGTTGAAGAATATTTAATGTTGTGGGGAAAAATATTGAATTTATGTAGATTATCTTATTGTCCTTGTCTTGATTTTGTGATCAATCAATAACTAAACTCTATGGAATTCTCAATGTGAGAATGAAATTGTAATGATTATTTAATGTAGTTTGAAAGGTTTCATTTAAAGATTCTCTATTATGAATTTTGATGAAATAGATAATATCAAGTTTTTAATGGATCCTATGTATGCATGGTAAAATTATTAGATTTTTTTTTAAATAGATCATATGCATCCTCTCATTCCTTAGTTCACTTAAGATTTGATTTTGTGTAATGGAAACAAAGTATCAAATTTTGAGTACCATAAATTCATAGGTTAGATGTATGCAAGCATTGCTATCAACTGTTAAATAGGAGTGATAAAAATGTTAAGTCAAAACATTTATGCCCCATAATTGTGGATTTCTAAAAGAAAATAGAATTATAATCCATATAACACAAGTGAGAAAACTTGTTTTAGGTACACATTTCCTCTTTAGAAATTGTATGGAGGGAAGAAAATTAATTCCTCCCTATTACAGTGCTATAAAATATTCAAAGAGAATATTCTTGGAATCCCTTGAAGACAAATATAAATAAATAAAATATTATAATGATAAATCTTTATATCTCCTACCCATGAAGAAACCTATACCTAAGAGCTATACATTTTTGAACACCTAAGTCAATAAATTTTTAAGACCTAAGAAGGCACCCCCTTTTTGTAAAGACATTTCATAGTGACTGTTAAATAAAATAAAGTATATGTATATTTTTTTAAAGAACTCTTGGAAACATGCCAAGTGTCAACCACCTTGGACACCTCACAATTTTTTTCCCCTCAAATGTGAGAGTACCAAGTCACTGAGGTGGAAAGTCAATTCTAAGCTTTTAAAAAAGTGTTTGATTTGATTAAAGTCAAAAAAAGTCTTCATATATAAATCTGCACCTTACCCAAATCTACACTTAGGAAAAGGCACCCAAAAAGGAAAGAGATATAAGGTTCCCTCTTCCCATGTCACGTGAGTCTTGTGAAAGGACAGGGACCACATTTTTAAGGGGAAACTGTTTTTTTTTTTTTGAAAAAAAAATGTGTAAGGTTAGGTATGTATAGGTTTAGGATGTGTATGTTAGTACTTAGGAATGTTGATAGGATTAGTAAGTATGGTGGAGCTTAGGAGCTAAAGACATGTTAGTAAATAGGTAGGAAATAATATAGATTGAAAATTTAGCAATTATTTTGTATTATTTTATGAAGTAGAGGTTAGTATAGAAGTCATATTAATGTGGGTTAATAAATTGATTGCTTTTCTTAAAATTGTTTTTTTTTTTAAATTAAATGTTAATGGTATGATTCTTAGTAGGATATGGTTATATTTGTAAATTATTTTAATTTAGTAATTAAACATAAATATATATTCAACATTTTTTTTGAGGGTTGAGTATTATGTAGGGAATGTAAGTAGGTATAGTATGTACTTAGGATATACATATTAAAATGTATAAAACATATACACTTCTTGTTGCTATTTGTAGACTAAGAACACATGAACATAATCTTTTAAATGGATAAATATATCATTCAATTGGTAAATGTATAGAAAGTTGATGATAAGATGAATGCCAGATATTATGTTATAGTAATCCAAAGATTTAATATTCATGATGGATTTAACACTCTAGTTAATTGTACCTAACTCATAACACATCAATTTAGTTGAAGTTTGTTAAGGATAAAATGTAAGAAGTTCATTAAAATAGTAGTACCTATATATTAATACACCTAAATAGAAGTGGACATAGGATGTAGCAAGTTCATATTATGTATATATGGTTAGACAACCCAAAATTAGAACTTTTAGGACAATTATAAAACATCTTCACTTTTGCAAACTATTGAATCATTTTACCACATTGGTGTAGAATTTGAATGTCATTTGTACTTACGTAATGTCTTACTTCAAGGATAGGATGTGGATTTAATATGATAACATCATCTAGCTCCTACGTTATAACTTAGGTTCCAATGAATGCTAGAAAACTAATTGGTCTCCTTGAAAACTTGAAGTCCAAAGTTTTCAATGAAACATAATCCTCCCACATGAACTAGAACTAATTAGATCCAACTCAATGATCAAATAAAGTAACAATCCAACATCCTTGAGTAATAGGAGTTGTTATTTTCTTTTCTTTTCAAACAACCCTTAGTTCAATAGAATGTTCATAACAAAGTATAGGTCTATTTGTGTTGTCCTTTAGTTCACCTTTTGAAAAGGAAAAATGCCAGTTGTGTTTTGCCTTGTTAAATTTAGGGCATGACATTTAGCTTGGACCAAGGTTGGTGTTTCAAACAATGACCATTTCTTTTCTCTTAGTATTTCATAATGAATTTGCAAGTATGGAGAATTTATTATGGGTTCATGCAATGTGTTGTGAATCTTGTATTGTAGATTTTGGTATTGTGTTGTGATGTTAAGAATGTGTATCATGTTCATGTAACTTTCTTGGCTTTTCCTCTTGATCTTTTTTTTTTTTTTTTCAGTTGAATGTCAAATGTTAATGGGTGTGAAGGCTTCACTCAAACTTGGGAGGGAAGAGAATTTTTGGGTGAAGGGGTTAGTTGGGTTCAAAAATGTAGTTGAGAGCCACTTGTCTTGGAGAGAAGGGAGTACAAATTTCATGGAGTATGGGTTCCATTGAAGCCATTTTCTTGATATCATGATTTGGGGGTGATAAGTAGAAATAAAAATTTGGGGGGATAAGTAGAAATTGCAAAGAGAAGGATGTATGATGCAAGCCTTGTAGAGGCATGGTGAAATCCAATGTGTGTGAGTTGTATTGGCATGGAAAATCTCCTCTTTGAAGAGCCCATGTTCACGCAATGTTTTATGGTTCACGCAATGTTTTATGGTTCCAATGGTGAATCAATGTAAAGGGAGTGATATGTGTTGTCTTGGATGTTTCTCATGCATTATCAAATGGTGTATGTGTGTATCCTATTTGGATCTTGTTTCCCCTACTTGGTGGGTGGCTTCATAGAACCCTAAGATGGGAGGTGAGCCTCCATGATTCCTAGTTTATTTATGGATGCAGGTTTTGTGAAGATGGATTCCTTGGAGATATTAGGGTTTCACCCTTAACAATGTTGAAAAATCAAGTGTGTAGAGAGACCAATCTTCCCATGTTATCACAAAATGTGTGGTAATGTTAAGTCTCCTCTCTGGTTTCAGTGTGATGTAAAATGAGATTTTCATTTGGTGCATATTGTTGGAAGTATGAAGTTGAGAAAATTGAATAAAGTAGCCTTTGCAAGAAATATCCATTATGATTTTCACAATATATGATTTGATGTATTATAAAGAAGTTATGTAATGAGATCCTTCTTCTTATGATAATTATAAATCATTTGGTAGAATATTTTCATAGTTGATATATACCTTTTTTATTATAGTTGAATTAAATAAAAACATACATGATTGTAATGTAAGTTTATATGTTGTACATTCAATTCAATGGAAGAAAGTTATCATATTTGATAATTCATTTCATGCGTATGAAAATTACTTCATTTAGATTCCTAGTTCTAGTAAATTTCTAGGGTAGATCACACCATCACATCATCAATCATATTCACTTAAATTCTATGGTAGGATTAAAAGAAAATTAGTTTGAAAAAGGATACATAGCCCAAATGCATAAGGAAATAATCTTGTAGGCGTATATTTTGTCCTCTAGAAAATGTATGTGGAAAGAAAACAATTCCTCTCCCAAGATTACAAACCAATAAAATAATAAAGGAATATACTTGATACTCCTGGTAGGAACCTATAAGGCTTAGGGATTATAATATAAGGTGGATAACCCTAGGTCTCCTAAGTCTTTCCTAAGATCAAAAGATCTCTAAAAAAGACATATATAAATATACTAATCAAAGTATGGTACAAGGTAAAATAAAATAAATAAATAAAAAAAGATAATTTGGCACACACTAATAAATAAATAGAAAAAAAAATCAAAATGAGCTAATCATGACTTATACTAAACATACCCCTATTTACCTAGGCGACCAACTTCCTAAGTATGCATAACGTGAAAAGTCAAAGAGGGTATTGGAGATCAATGGGTCCCCTCCACTTCTCAACACCTTTATATCCATTTGATCTTGGGAAGTTCTTGAGATAATGTACCCCCACTGACATATGTGTCAAATACCCATGAAAAAATTGCTTCCTCCCTGCAAAAAGGTAAGGCATCATGTGTTTGAATATTGCCAACCTTTTAATTAGGTGCTTAAGGAAGGGGGGTGGTGGGACCAATGTAATGTCACCTTGGAAGGAGGAAGAGGCACACGTGAAGCCTAGGGGGTAGGGAAACTTCCGGTGGGGTAGATAGATGTTAGGGGGTAAATGGGTCGTAGGACATTGAATTAAATTTTCTTTATTTGTTTGGTTTAATTAATGTTATGTGTAGGGAAGAGAATGTGGTTTTTATTAAATAGGTTTTCTTTTATTAAAATTTTTAGGGTTAGTTTATTTTGAGACATGTGTGAGTGGTTAAGACCAAGGAAAAGTATATGACATGTTCTAGGATAAGAAATTTTGCTTTGAAAAAAGGGTAAAGTCATAGGTGGCACAAGGGGAAGTGGGTAGGTTAGTCTAGAAGTTAGTTAGGGTTATCTTAGGTTAGACTAGTATATTTAATCTTGTGGTATTAGAAAATGTGGGTTCTTTTAATACTTAATAAGGTAAACAATAATGTATGGGGTCAAGGATTAGTTAGTGAAAAGAGTAATTTAGGTGTTTTCAACATATAAAATAGAATGGTAGCATTGTAATTACTTTAGAATAATTGAGGGGGGCGTGAATCACTTATTCAAGGTCCAGATGTATAAAATAAAACATTTTCACAATTTAGTGAACCCATAAAACATTCATACCCATGCATGCATTCATTGTGTATTTACTAAAACTTTTATGTTACTATCAAATCAACTTCCAGAAATGTAAAGCATGAAACACAACACATTCATCAACAGACTTGACATAATGATTTATGTGGAAACCCAATTTGGGAAAGACCACCAGTAATATGCTACTCTTTTTCACTCTTCTGAAGTGATGCCCTATGAAAGGCCAACCCTATTAAAGGTTACAATACACACTATTAAATGTGACCCGGTTAAGGGATTCAATCACCCTGATAAAAGTAAGCTTTGTTAGAGGACTTTAGGCCATTCTTTTGAAATACCACCCTTTTAAAGGATTTTCCAATGACTATTAATTCAACCTTAATCCAAGGAATTTACCCTAGACTGATATAATTATTAGAGAGTAATAGTAGAGCTTTGATCTAATACAACTTACAACTTCACTTGCAGATTATAGATCTCTATTCAGTCCTCAATTCTACTTGGCTTTCATACTTTGCAGCTCTAACAACTTGTTCACCCTTCAAGCATTCATCTCCTTAAGCCTTCTTGCTTAGTATGCCATTGTAGACACTTCTCTTAGGTCACTTGGATGAAGCAAAACCCTTAATTCCTTCTCCTCCTTAGGTTCTCACACATGACACCAACCTCTCTAACTTCTTTTCTTCATGATCGTACATTCCTATATAAAGGAAATTAGAATATTTTTCATGTTCATTATCCATCATCTAAATTAGTGTTTTGGATGGATTAGGTAGGATACAATGTATCTACCCCATATCTTTCTTTTCTAGAAAATTCTCCTAGAATCCATTTGAATTTTCCTAAAAATGGTTTACATCAAATTCTGTGCCACCAACTCATCAATCTTATCTTCCTCCTGGTTCACAAGTTCCAAGAAAATAAACTTGTCATCTTAGATTTGGAAAATCTTTGACCTTTATCATAATGTAGTAGCTTGACATTATCAACCTTCTAATGCTTAGCACATACTATGTCACTTGACATCAACTAAATTTTATTGGTGCACAACATCAACTAAAATTTACTCGGCATCAACTATCTTGCTTGGCATCCACTAGAATTTTCTTTCACTCACCTCCAACTGACTTTCTACTTAGCTTGCACTAACCTTACTTGGCACCTACTATCCATTTAGTCAAGCTTGGAAGACAAACTTTGTTTAACTTATTCTTCTAAACTTTCTAAGTTTCATTCAGTCAAGCTTGGAAGACAAACTTTGTTTAACTTATTCTTCTAAACTTTCTAAGTGTAGCCAGCCATTTTGTTACCTTAATTAGATCATTAATACATCATGTCATCACTGTCTTATTTGATTCTTGTACTTTATTATATAATCATAACTCAACCTTTCCTCTAGGTTCTTTTGTTACATCTTGTTGATCAAATCCTCCTCATTAATCAACTAGGTGATAGTACTTGAATCTTATAAGCAATTGTCTTACCAACAGATAGCAAGTTTGGCAATAGTGACAAAATAGTGATTGAAACTCATAATCTCCTTCTTAACAATCTCTTTTCCAATGACCTTTTCAACCAAATTTTAGCAATCTCCCACTTTGGCATTGATGGAAAACCAAACTAATCAACCAACTAAGTCAATCAAATGATGAACATGTCATTCAACCAATCTAACTATATTAAGATAGTAAGGCAATACCAAAGAAAGAGCTTGTATTCCTCCCTCTATCAACAACTTCTGATTAGGTTACAAAAATCTTTCTTAAAACTCCCTCTTACTAGGTAGATTAGGATTTCTCCCTTTTTCTTTCTTGCTCTCTGATCAATGCCTCCCTCTCTGTCCTAACTTGATTCTTGATATCCTTCTCCCTCTCTAATCAACAAATCAATTTAGGACTTTCTTCCACTTTTCTCTTGCATTTTATTAGAAAAACTCTTCTTTTGATGATGATCAGTTTAATGTACTTTCTCCCTCTTTGACAACAACTCCAAAGATCTTTACTAAAAATAATTTATCTTAAAATATGTAGATATAAGCTTTGTAGATTCTTTATTTTCTCCCTCTATCACCTTGCTTGTGACTAATTTGAAGTTTCAACTCTATGATTACTTTAGGTAGTTCCTAAAGTAAGATCCATTGCATCAATTTGTATTATATGAACATCAATTTGTTTGATGCAGGGCACTCCCTATATTTCTTACATAGCCTTAGATAGGGGTATCACCCCCATTTTACCTCTTAGATACTCATGAGCATCCTTTGATAATGGTTTTGTAAAGATAGAAACAATTTTCTCCTTTGAGTTTACATATTCCATCTTCACCTCTTTGTCTTAAACTAATTGTGTTACATAATGATACTTGATTGAAATGTGTTTTTTTTTGTGTGCATCACTAGATTTTTTGATATATTGATAGCACTTGTATTATCATAATAAAGTATCACCGGTTCTATGATTTCTTCCTTTATTCCTTTGAGTAGCTATTTGATCCATACAATGTTTGTACAGTTTACAATAGCAGCAACATATTTTGCATCGATAGTAGATTGTGAAGTACAACTCTATTTCTTTCTTGTCCATGTAACTAGTCTCTTTCCTAAGAAAAATGCTCCTCCATTGGTGCTCTTCCTGTCATCAATGTTTCCATCCTATATAGCATTAGTGTAGGCTCTCATTTCAACCTTTCATTCTTCTTGTAGTATAGACCAAACTCTTTTGTTCCTTTCAAATTTCTCATTATCCTTTTCACAACCATTTAGTGATTCTTCCTAGGATTAGTAGAGAATCTTGTAACTATCCCTACAACTAATGCAATATTAGGTCTACTATGTACTACATATTACAATTTTCTAATCATAGACCTATACAATGTTTGATTCACCTTAGCTGAATCATCATTCTTTGATAACTTGTATCATGTCACCATAGGTGTGCTTATTGGTTTGGAATCCTAAAGTCCAAATGTCTTCAATATCTCTTTGACATACTTTGATTGAGTGATGTATATACCATACTTCATCTGGTATACTTGCAATCCCACAAAAAAATTGATTTCTCCAAACATAGACATTTCAAATTCTTTCTTCATCTGATTTGCAAAATATTTACATAAAGCATCTTGTCCTCCAAATATTATATCATAATATTATATCATCAACAAATATTTTAGATAACAAAATACCTCTATCTATTTTTGCCTTTATATACAGATTGTTGTTATCATTAGTCCTTTCAAATTCAATCTTCACAAGATAGGTATGAAGTCTCTCATACCATGCTCTTGTTGCTTGCTTCAATCTATATAGGACTTTGTGTAGTCTACCATGTTCTTATTGTTATCATCAAAAAATCCTTCTGGCTATTCTATGTAAACTTCCTCTTCTAGTATGTCATTCAAATATGCAAATTTAACATCCAGCTAATAAACATTGAAAACTTTGAATGCAACATAAGCAAGCATAGTTCTTACTCCTTTCATTCTTGCAATAGGGGTAAATGTTTCCCCATATTTTATTCCTTCTTCTTATGCATATCCCTTACACACTAATCTTTCTTTGTTTCTTGTGACTTCACCATTCTCATCTAGCTTGTTTCTGGATACCCACTTGGTGCCAATCACATTCTTGTCTTCTAGTCTAGAAACTAGACTCTATGTTTTTTTCTTCTTTATCTACTGAAACTCTTCTTTTATGGCCTTGTACTATTCATCATCTTCTAATGCATCTTTCACTATTTTGGGCTCCTTCATGCTTAAAAAACATGATTCACTTCTCAATATATTTCTTGCCATTGTCCTTCAACAAGATGATGTCTTTTGACATATTTAGACAATCTTAGCTCGGCTATTGTTTCTACAATTTTTCTTTTAGCTTTAGAGTCACTGTGTATATCTCTATTAGATATCTCAACTTCTCTTTCATGTATATTGATCTCAGAATCAGAATGTGCATTTTCCTGATTCTACAACTTGGCATCTGAATGTAGCTTAGTTCTTGAATGCAACTCAGTATTCACAAGTTGTGACTCAATAGTTACTGGAACTTGCTATTGATTTGTAATTTGATTTGCAACATCTTCTTCAGCAGGCATTCCTTCATAAAAGTATACAAATGATTTGTATTCTTCTGGTTCTTTCATCAATTCAGCCCCATGTACTTCTATAAATTCATCAAAGTTCACATTTGCACTTCCTACAATTTTTTTAGTGTTAGTATTTAAACACTTATAGGCTTTGCTTCTTGTGGAGTATCCAAGTGATATACCTTCTTCACTTTTTTCATTAAACTTTCCATTCCTAACATCATTCAAAATATAACATTTACTTCCAAATACCTTAAAGAATTTTACATTAGGTGGATATCCATAGCATAGTTTGAAAGGTGTTGAGTGAGTACCTTTCTTAACTTGCACACAATTCAATATATATACAATAGTACTTACTAATTCTCTCCAATATTTTAGAGCAACATTTTTGTCCATCATAATTTTTCTAGCACAGTCCATTTTAGACCTATTTCTTCTTTCAATAATTCTATTTTGTGGAGGGATCCTAGGTGCAAATGTCTATCTTTTGAGTCCTTTTTTATTACAGAACATCTCAAACTCATTTGAAGTGAATTCTCCTCCTCTATTTGATCTCAATAATTTTAGACTCTTACATATTTCTTTCTCAACTCTTGCCAAGTAACACTTAAACATTTGAAAAGTATTAGATAAATGTTTCAGAAACATGACTATCATCATCCTAGAGTAATCATCAAAAAATAACATTATGTATTTATCTCCTCTATAGATTTGCACTTCAATTGGTACACATAAGTCAGTACGAACAATCTCTATTATGTCTTTAGAGGTATAAGCTTAACTTTGATGTTTTGCCTAGCTGGCATTGTTTGCACACTATGTTATCAGGTTTCTTCAACTTAGGCAATCCTCTAACTCTCTTCATGTTACTGATACTAACCAAGTTATCAAAATTAACATGACATAATCTCTTGTGCCAAAGCCATACATCATCAATTTTTGCAATAAGAGAAGTAGCATCCTCTATATCTAGATGGAATAGATTACTTCTAGTTTGATCACCTTTTCCAATCAGTTTCCCTTTTGTGTCATATATCTTGGTAGTTTTGTTTTTAAATTCAACCTTGCATCCCAGGTTATTCAATTGTGACACACTTAACAAGTTGTAATTCAGTCCTTCAACATAGTAAGCATTGTCACATGAAATCTTAATTATGAGTTTGATAGAGCCTTTTTCTTTTATCAAACATGGTGCATCAATACCAAATCTTACACTATTTCCATCATAACAAGTTAAGGTAATGAACTTACTTTTGTCTCTAGTCATGTGATGTGAGCATCCACTGTCAATGACCCGTCTATCATTCTTGTTTACACAAGTCACAAGTGCAGTTGCCTCATCTTCATTAGATTCATCCTTCATTACAACATATACCCCTTCATCATTATGTTCATCAAAGGCATGTTCATCAGCAATGTAGCATGACTTCTTGTCTTTGTCTTTGTAATCTCTGTTGTCATCTTCTCTTCTATTTTTGTACTTGTTTCCTTCTCTGTAGTTCTTCTTCTATGTACTCTTATAGCAACATGACCAACTTCATTATAATTGAAACAAATGATGGGTAACTTACCTTTGAAATTTCCTTTATCTCTGTTAAATCTCCTTGCTAGTAGTGCTTTCAATTGTTCAATATCTTTCTCATTTGTATTACTATCACTAGATGCATACTATATCTTTGTTTACTTCTTCTTTTTCTTCACCTCTTTAGAATCCTTTAATAACAACTTAGATTTGAAAGCATATTCAAGACTCTTTGGTTTGTAATTGTCAAAGTTAGATAGCTCAAAAGTAGTGAGTCTTCCTACTAGACCTTCTAAAGTTAAATTATTTCTTGGGATACATCTTAACTCTTGGATTGTAGAAAATCTAATAGCATAGATAGGTAGTAATGTTCTCAAGACTTTACTTAGTTCACAATATCATCATCTATATGACCAGGAGCTCCTCTTATTGCACTAACAACTTCTTTTATCCTAGCAACATATTGAGCTATATTTTCACCTTCTTAAGGCTCTCAAACTTGGCTATGTGAACATGTTTATCTCCTCCATAGATGGTGGTTATGGTATCCCAAATCTTCTTTGCAATGTTACAACCTTTGATATCATCAAATTTGGCATAGCTTAGGGCAGAGGCAATCTCCAACGTCGCCTGATTGTGTTCCTTTTTCTTCTTTATATCTTTAGTAGTTAGGGCTCCTGTTGGATCAACATGTTCCACTATAATGGTAGACTGTGCATGATGTCCAAGTCCTCCAAGATGTAGCTTCATCAAACTTATGTAGGAAAGTTATCTCTATTGAGCTTGGGTACTTCTCTTTTAGACATCTTGATCTTTGTGCTTCTAGTGCCTTAAAACTAGTCTTCTTAAGTAGATGGCTCTGATACCAATTGTTGGAATTACTTTAGAATAACTGAGAGTGGGTTGAATCACTTATTCAAGGTGTAGATGTGTAAAATAAAACTTATTTTTAATTTAGTGAACCCATAAAACATTCACACCCATGCATGCATTCATTGTGTATTTACTAAAATTTGTATGTTACTATCAAATTAACTTGCAAAAATGTAAAGCATGAAACACAACACATTCATTAGTACACTTGACACAATGGTTTATGTGGAAACCCAATTTGAGAAAAACCACCATTATCATCCTACTCTTTTTCACTCTTTTGATGTGATGCTATTTGAAAGGCCAACCCTATTAAAGGTTACAATACATGCTATTAAATGTGACCTGGTTAAGGGATTTCAATCACCCTATTAAAAGTGAGCCTTGTTAGAGGACTTTAGGCCATTCACTTGGAATGCCACCCTATTAAATGATTTTTCAATGATTGTTAGATCAACCTTAATCCAAAGCATTTACCCTAGACTGATACAATTGTTAGAGAGTAATAATAGATCTTTGATCTAATACAACTTATAACTTCACTTGTAAATTATAGATCTCTGTTTAGTCCTCAATTATGCTTGACTTTCATACTTTGCAGCTCTTTCACCCTTCAAGCCTTCATCTCCTTAAGTGTTCTTGCTTAGTATGCCATTACAAACACTTCTCTTGGGTCACTTGATGAAGCAAAACTCTTATTCCTTCTCCTTAGGTTCTTACACATGGCACCAACCTCTCTAACCTCTTTTCTCCATGACTAGACATTCCTATACAAAGGAAATTATAATATTTTTCTTGCTCATTATCCATCATCTAAATTAGGGTTTTGGATTGATTATGTAGGATACAATGTATCTACCCTATATCTTGTCTTTTATAGAAACTTCTCCTAGAATGTATTTAAATTTTCCTTAAAATGGCTTACATCAAATTTTGTGCCATTAGTTCATCAATCTTATCTTCCTCCTAGTTCACAAGTTCTGAGAAAAAAAAGCTTGTTTGCTTAGATTTGGAAAATCTTCAACCTTTATCATAATGCAGTAGCTCAACATTATCAACCTTCTGATGCTTGGCACATACTATGTCACTCTATATCATTTGTAAAATCACTTGGCATTAACTAAATTTTACCGGTGCTCAGTATCAATTGAAATTTACTTGGCATCAATCAGCATCCACTGGAATTTTCTTTCACTTAGCTCCAACTGACTTTCTGCTAGGCTTGCACTAACCTTGCTCGGCACCTACTTGGTCAAGCTTGGAAAACAAACTTTGTTTAACTTATTCTTCTAAACTTTCTAAGTGCAGCCAGCCATTTTGTAACCTTAACTAGATTATCAATATATCATGTCATCATTATCTTAATTGATCCTTGTACTTCATTACATAATCATAACTCAACCTTTCCTCTAGGTACTTTTATTACATCTTGTTGATCAAATCCTCTTCATCAATCAACTAGGTAATAGTACTTGAATCTTATAAGAAATTGTCTTGCCAGCAAATACTAGGTTGGACATCAGTGACAAAACAATGATTGAAACACATAATCTTCTTCAACAATCTCCTTCTTAACAAACTCTTTTCCAATGATCTTTTCAATCATATTTCAATAGGTAGTCAAATGTATTAAGGATTTAGATTGTAGTTAAACTTGGTATTAACTAGACAGGAACTTAGAATTATAGTTAAGTTTAGTAATAATAAATTTTTTGTTAAGCCTAATAATAATTAAAATGGTAGTTAGAAAAGTATAATGGTATGGTTAAATTTAAGGGAAAAATTGTGAGGTGTAAGGTTATTTTAAAACCCATGTATACCTAGGAGTTTTAAGTAGAATTGTGGAAGTTAGTAGATGATTAGGTGATTTCTTTTACAAATATTTTTGTTAAATGAAAATTTTGATAATAGGACATATAAGAATTATCTCACATGATAATGAAGTGTATAATCAATGGTTAAATTATTATATGAGAAAATTAAAATAATAATAAAATTAAATAATACATATATAATAACATAAAATGATAAAAATAATAATAGTAAAATAAAATTGGAATATTAAATGTGGATAAATGAGTTTTTAGAAGGTATCACTATATAGAAAAGTGGAGAATAAGTATAGAGGATTGGTAAATAGTAATACATTATAGAATTTGGTTACTGAATAAATGATAAACAATTTTAAACACCTAGTTGTAAAAATATCTAGTTGGTTGAAGTTGTGAAAGGATATAGAGCAATATTTTCATCAACATAGTCCTACTATAATAATTTAGGACCAATATAGAATGCATCAAGTTATAGTCATTCACCTAGGGCAATCATAAATGTACTTCACAAAAGCAACTATGGAACTATTATAACAACAATGATGCAAAAATTGTGTTCATAATCACATACATAATGTCTCACCTCAAGGATAGGATAAAAATCCAATATGATAACATCACCTAGCTATTATGTCATAACCTAGATGGTCAATTAATATTAGGAAATAAATTATTAGCTATGTGGAAACTTGAAGTGCATTATTCCAAATGAAAACAAATTCCCTTCACCAATTAACTTTACCATCCCCAAACATAATGATTAAATTGGTATCTTATGACATGTGTTGTTCTCCAGACACTCCATAGTTCAATAAAATGTTCATCACAAGTAAATATCTATACATATATTCTATAGTACACTAGTCCAACAAAAAAAATCATTGGCTATGTTTTGCCTTGTTAAATTAAGGGCATGACATTATTGATTGGTGGCATGATAACAATTGGGGCTTTACCCTTGTCACCTTCTTCTACTTTATCTCCTCATCACCACTATCTTTTTCTTCATCTTCACTAAGACCTTATGTCAATTCCAATGGTTCTTTTCCCTTGTCTTATAGAGTGCCCAAGTTAGCTTCTAAGTCTTTAATCATCTTCTTCATTTTCTTCTTTGTGGAAATTATCTTGATGTTCACAATTATCCTTTCTTTGGCTTCCTCATATCTTTCAAAAGGTTCAACCTTGGAATATATTTCTTCTTTTAATAGTGCATAAATGTTTGCACTTACAACATCGCTATCTATCTCATATTCAAAGCTTTGTAACCATGCCTTCCTCGTCTTAACTACTTGTACAAATGTATTGTCTGTATCAACATGAAAATATATTTCACTATAATGTTTTGTGACTAATTATTTTGTAATTCTCATTCTCCTTTTCATCCTTAGCTTGAATTCATCAAAATAAGCATTTAATGCATTTTCAAATTTTTCTCCCAATTGAGTAATAAACTCATTAATTTTCTTCCTCACTAGTTTTTCTTGTTCCCATACAACATATCCTATACCAAGAAAAAACTATTGGATATAAAATAATATCAAACAATTAGGGAACTAATCATACACATTTAATTATTTTCCTTTCTTATTTATGATAAATTATCTACTAGTTGTAACTTTTGTAGCTCAGCAAGATCATACTCATGATCTTTCATCACAAGCTTCGATGTTTGGTCCATGGCCATACACTACACAATATTCAATCTTCTTGATTAATTTAATTTTTCAAAAATGACTCTCACTAAAAATTCTATAAGTGGACTAGAGATGCTTGTAATGGATAGACCACATCCATTCCACTCGACTCCTATATTCACCTTAATTTCTTCTTGACTCAAGCATCACATAGTTTTCTTCTTATCTAGAGTTGGGTAACCTATAGTAACCTTGTGTATCATTTTATTTACAATCTCCACTAGTCCATTCTATAATTAGTGCTTCATATCATGAACTGTGCTCAAAATAACTTTAATCCATTCAATTATAAAATTCCTCAAAAGTTCCAGGGCATGAGTCAATCCTTTCATCTCAACAATCTAAAACTTGTCCTTTAAATTTCCTTTATTACATAGCTTCTCACAATATTCCCTAATTTCATAATATTTGACTTCTCTAGTTTTGCATATATAGCAACTTCTAATATCATGGATCATAATGACTTTAGGTGAAATCAAGGATAATGCACCCATTGAGTCTTCTTTCACAATGATTGCTAGAATAGCACAAAACTTAGGTTGAGGACAAGTGTTACTCTTCACTAGTTGAACTTTACTAATCTCTTGCCTAATTACAATGCTTGATGAAGATTCCATGATCATAGCTAGGGTTTGATATTCTTCCATCTATAGATACTTAGAACTCATTCATTCACTTTACTCATTCAAAATTATTGATCAAAACCCTCTTGAAATATCTTCTGGTTGCTAAATTGCTTTGTGCTCTTCAAAAATTTGAATGGAAGGTATGAAAAAAAATTTATATATCTCCATTTAGATCAATTAGGGTCTCCATTATCATTGAGTACTTCATTTAGTGGAAGCCAGCTATCTCAATTGATACTAGCATCTTTGCATAACATCTTAGTTGACTCTTCCATAACCTTCAAAGTGGGGGAGTGAATCAGAATCTTTAACACTTTAAACTTTTCTCAAATTCATCCACATCTATCAATAACTTGTGGATGTAAAACTTCTAATGTAAACTTGTTGTAACATGTAAATCAATTCAATCACATGCATGAAAGTAAACATACATAACATAATATTTGTTACCCGGAAACCTTCCAAGGTGAAGGTAAAACTAGGGTGGGGATAGCACCCACAAATCTTCATTATTGTAATAATACAGTTAACTAGTTAAGGTTAAAAAAAATTACCATAAAATATGATCTTCCTTATGAGGAGTATATCTTGATAAAGACTTAAGAGATTTCTATCTCTCACCTTGTTAGGGTATTTAACACTTACAACTAATTAAGGACTCTATTAGGAGATTTACAAAGATCTATTAAAACCACTCTATTAAGAGATCTACCCTGATTAAACTTTGTTAAAACTTATTTAGTACATGACTCTTGATTTTCTCTACAAGCTAATTTTGAGTCTTCTCCTTACTAATTGTTCCTCTCCTCTGACCTAATAACACTTGTGTTTCCCTTCCACTTTACTGCATATGAATAGCTCACTTTCTCTTTTAGATGATAATAGAACCCTTGGATGACTTCGAGTCTTCTCAATCCTTCATATTATAATTCTTCATGTTTATATATAGTCTTCTCTTCTTCTTCTCTCTCATCATATATATGATCTAGGTTAATATCATCTCTATTTAAAGATTTCTATAAAGAGTTTTCTAGATGGTTCCATGTTTTGCCTCTTCATCTTGATCATTGAACATATAATATAGGTATATGTGATCCACATCATATAAATTTTCTTCAATAACCTCTTCAAAACTTAAATAATCCATCCAAGTTGTCCTGATAAATTTTTTACCTCAAACTTTATTCCATTTTTGACTTTTATGTAAACTTTGCATAGCTAAATAATTATTGTCTCTAATTCTTAGCATTGTTGTTTCTCAACCTTTGTTAACCTTTTAATTCTTGGCTTATATTGTGCTCAACACATACTATATTGCTTGGTACTTGCATATTTGGGATTCACTTGGTTGTTGATGACTTGCTCAATCACTGATGATCTCGGTACATATAGAACATTACTATGTGACCATATACTTACTCGGATCCTATAGACCTACTTGATACATACTAGCTTGTGTACATAACTCATCCTATGTAGAGTATCTTGGTCATAGTAATGACCTCCTAAATCTACCTTGTAAATGACTAAGTGTTTGATATCAATAGACAATAATGGTTAGAGATACCAATAGCATAAACTATTCACCTGTGCCATACTCAACATATTATATTTTAGTCCATCAACCCAATATGCTTTATCACATCTGATCTTATAAT
Source organism: Cupressus sempervirens (assembly GCA_028749045.1). Taxonomy (NCBI): domain Eukaryota; kingdom Viridiplantae; phylum Streptophyta; class Pinopsida; order Cupressales; family Cupressaceae; genus Cupressus; species Cupressus sempervirens. The sequence goes on from CM053793.1 coordinate 348,404,735, forward strand.
ACAATATAATAGACTTGTTACCTTTCACATAACATGGTGCATCATTTCCAAACTTAACACAACTTCCATTAAAGTTTCCTATCTTTTCAAACTTACTTGTATCACTAGTCTTATGATGTGAGGAGCTACTATAAATTATCCATTTATCATGTTTACTCATATGTGAAATAAGAACATTTTTATGAATTTTTTCATATTCAATAGATTTATCTTTCATTTCAACATAAACAACTTCTTCATCATGTTCATCAAAATCACTCTTAGAACCATCTTCTTCACCAATGTAATGGGATTTCATACCTTTTCCTTTGTAGCTTGTGTTACCCTGGTTGTCTTTGTTGTCTCTACTTCCTCAATACTTGTTGTCTTTCATTTCCTCATTTTCATCTATGTCAAGACATCTTGTAGCAACATGACTAACTTTAGTACATGTAAAATATATTATAGGAAGTTTACCTTTGTACTTTCCTTCTCCTCTTGGTAGTTGGCTTGCCAATAATGCTTCTAGATAATCAAGGTCATCATCTAATTCACTATCACTATCCACAGGCTTACTTTTTTGATTTTTTTCTTCTTTTAGATCCATCAAGGGGTAGTTGAGACTTGAAAGCACATTCAACACTAGAAGGTGTATAATTATCAAAATTTGACAATTCAAATTTAGTGAGTCTACCAATTATATTATCTAGTGTTAGATCGTTACCAGGTGTACATCTTAGTTCCTATATTGTAGATACTCTATTGGAATAAATAGGAAGTAAGGTCCTCAATACCTTGTTGATCATAGTCTCTTTAGATATGTCTTCTCTAGCTCATATAATTGCATTTATGATGTACGAGTGTCTTGGATCTTTGAGAAATCTTACTTCAACCAAAAATATTTCTTATTTTCTATAACAATTTCTTGTTCATGAAGTAGCCTTTTTTTTTCATGTATGTGCATTTGTCATCATGTCATGGACCTATCCTAGATCATTGTCTTAAGTGTGCAATTTCTTATGTTTTATCTTCTTTGATTTCTATGTTTATAATAGCCTGTGTACATAACTCAACCTATGTAGAGTAGCTTGGTCATAGTAATGACCTCCTAAATCTACCTATTAAATGAATAAGTGTTTGATACTAATAGACAGTAATGGTTAGAGATACCAATGGCATAAACTATTCACCTATGCCACACTCAACATATTATATTTCAATCCATCAACCCAATATGCTTTATCACATTTGATCTTATAATACAATATAATAGACTTGTTAGCTTTCACATAACATGGTGCATCATTTCCAAACTTAACACAACTTCCATTAAAGTGTCCTATCTTTTCAAACTTACTTGTATCACCAATATTATGATGTGAGGAGATACTATAAATTATCCATTTATCATGATTACTCACATGTGAAATAAGAGCATGTTTATGAATTTTTTCATATTCATTAGATTTATCTTTCATTTCAACATAAAAAACTTCTTCATCATGTGCATCATAATCACTCTCAAAACCATCTTCTTTGCCAATGTAATGGGATTTCATACCTTTTCCTTTGTAGCTTGTGTTACCTTGGTTGTCTTTGTTGTCTCTCCTTCCTCAATACTTGTTGTCTTTGCTTTCCTCCTTTTCATCTATGTCAGAACATCTTGTAGCAACATGACTAACTTTACTCCATGTAAAATAGATTATAGGAAGTTTACCTTTGTACTTTCCTTTTCCTCTTGGTAGTCAACTTGCCAATAATGCTTCTAGATAATCAAGGTCATCATTTGATTCACAATCACTATCTGTAGGCTTACTTTTTGAAATTTTTCTTCTTTTAGATCCATCAAGGGTTAGTTGAGACTTGAAAGCACATTCAACACTAGAAGGTGTATAATTATCAAAATTTGACAATTCAAATGCAGTGAGTCTACCAATTATATTATCCAGTGTTAGATCATTACCAGGTGTACATCTTAGTTCTTATATTGTAGATAATCTATTGGAATAAATAAGAAGTAAGGTCCTCAGTACCTTGTTGATCATAGTCTCTTTAGATATGTCTTCTCTAGCTCCTCTAATTGCATTTATGATGTAGGAGTGTCTTGGGTCTTTGAGAAATCTTACTTCAACCAAAAATACTTCTTATTTTCTATAACAATATATTATTCATGAAGTAGCCTTTTTTTTTCATGTATGTACATTTGCCATCATGTCATGGACCTATCCTAGACCATTGTCTTAAGTGTGCAATTTCTAATGTTTTATCTTCTTTGATTTCTATGTTGATATTGGTAGTCCTTATTTTCATGTTGTTTCATCCAATATAATGTGTTGTTCTAGTTAGTGTGGTTTCCCATGATTACATGGTGTCATGCATAATTGGGAGCTGAATCCTAACACATTTGTAGAGCTACCTTTAAGTGTGTATGGTTTCATTGTGTTCTTTTCGTGGATTTTGGTTTACTCTTCCAAGTTTTGAGTTATATTGTAATTAAATGCTTTACTAGCCAACTTGTGGCTTAGCTTGCTATAAAAGAAGCTTGGTTAGATTTAGGAAAGCATTATTAGAGAATGAATATTAAAGATTTGGAGTATAGAGTATGATGATTAAAGAGTTAGAGGATATGGGATGTGATTTGAGACTCTAATTTCATAAATTTATTTTTATTTGGACACAAAACAAAAGGCCTCAAAATTAGGCATGTTGTGGTTTCTTTATATGTGAAGTGAAATAATTACAACTATATATATGCTACAAGTTGGGCCTTGTATTCACTATGGTTTCATTGAATTATGTATAGCTTTTGTGTACATCTTTGAGCAGGGTAATTTTGGAAGTTTTAAGATGAGTTTATTCCACATGTTATTCACTTGATTTCTTAAATTATGGAAGTGCCCTATGTGAGGTGGTATCAAAGAGAGTTATTTCTTGAGGCTTGGATCATAGAGGACCTTGTTGAATTTGGTTGTAGGGTGGAAGATCTAAAATCTATCCTATAACTTACAAAAGGTTATGATCTTGTAGGAAATATTAACAAAATGGTTTGTGGTAGATAAAATGGTGATAATGCTATTATGGACATGTTGAGGTACATTATAGTAGGACTTGAAGCCTGTTGAGACAATCAAAAAAAGAGGTGTAAATTTTGAAGATGTTAGTGAGGATGAAGAGGTAGAACCAAATCCTAACTCTGAACATAAGGTTGAATAAGATGACGAAAGGCTTCTAAGAGTTTTTTCTAGGGTAAATGCTAAACTTGATGTTGAAGTTTCATTCTATGATGGAAGAGTTGAAACTAATGATGTATTAGATTAGATCATTGAGATGGATAAATACTTTGAGTATGAAGGTTCTCCTATTAATAAAAATTTTAAGATAAATGGTCACAAAGTCAAAGGGCCATGCTTCAATTTGGTGGGAGCATTTGAAAACTAAGAGATAGGAGAGAAGAAAAGAAAATATCAAGACATCAATGAAGATGATTGATAAGATGAAAAATAATTTTGTTGTTACAAATTACTAGGTGAATTTGTTGAGGAAAATGCAAAATTTGAGGCAAAAGGACATGAGTGTGAAGGATTATATTGAGGAATTCTGTAGATTGGATATCAAATCTGGACATGTGGATGATGAAGTTGAGAATTTGGATAGATACTTGAATGGTTTGAGGACATCAATTCAAGATGAGATTAGATATGTTAAGATGGATAGTGTAGAAGAAGTATATCAATACACTTTGAAGGATGAAGAAATATTGGCAAAGAGAGATGATCAAAAAAAAAGAGGAAGGGGTGGAAAAAATTTAAGAAGTAGGGGTAAAACATATGGCAAAGGTAGAAGATCTGATAGCACAGTACAAGATAAAGGAAATTTAAAATGCAAGGAAGAACCTACTGGTAAAGGAGGTCATTACTCTAGAAGTATCTATACTAGTTTCTCTAGGAATAATAATAGTGGAAAAAGAAAGGAAAGATATTGGTTTAAGGGTACTTGTTATAAATGTAGTGAAGAAGGACATAGGTCTTTTGAATGTACTAACTTTGGAAAGAAGATTAGAGGTAATAATAAAAGCACTTTAGCTTGTGAGAAAATTTCTAAAACACATAATTAACCTAAAAATGGTGAGAACCTGATGTTAAGAAGGATCTTTTGGAATTAAGAAATTGATGGAGAACCTATTTTGAGAAGTTTATTTTAAACCAGATGTAAGATCGCTAGAGAATGTTGCAAGGTAATCATTGATAGTGGAAGTTCTAATAATTTTGCATCTAACGAGTTGGTTATTAAGTTGTAGTTGTAGAGACTATGACATGCTAAGCCTTTTCATGTTTCTTGGATCTAGAAGGAGCATAAATTAATTGTAGGTGATAAATTCCTTGTTAAACTCAAAATTGGGAATTACCATGATGAAGTCTTGTAGGATATTATGCCTATGGATTTTTGTCACCTTCTTTTGGGTAGACCTTGACAATATGATAGACAAGCTTTACATGATGGTGGATTGAATCAATATAATATTTTGGTAGTGGAAAGAAGAAAATATTGTTGCCTTTAGTAGAAAAAATTGATGAGAATCAAGGTACCATAGTCAAAGTATGTTTGGTTGAAGGTAATCAAATTCATAGAGATATGAAAGAACTAAACTTTTTTTTTTGAATTATTTCCAAAAGATACTGAGAAACAAGATGAGCTAGAACATGGACCTGAGATTGAATCCTTATTAGTGAAGTTTCAATACATTATTTTTGATGAAGTATAATTCAATGTATGGATTTGATACCTAGAGCTAGTTTTCCTAAAAAATTACTACATAGATTAACACCTAATGAAAAGGCTAAATTAAATAAACAAGTGAAATAATTTCTTAAGAAGGGTATAACTAGAGAAATTATGAGTTCTTCTGCAATACCTATTGTGTAAGCACCTAAAAAGAATGGAGAAAGGAGAATGTGCACTAATTCTATAGCTATAAACAAGATAACAGTGAAACATAGATTTCCTTTACCTAGGATGGATAACATAATGGATATTTTGACTGGAGAAAAATGTTTTACCATGATTTATTTGAAATGTGACTATCATCATATTATAATTAGAGAAGGTGATGAATGAAAAACTTCTTTTAAAACTAATGAGGGTTTGTATGAGTGGTTGGTTATGCCTTTGGGTCTAACTAATGCACCTAGTACTTTTATGAGGTTGATGAATGAGGTTTGAAGAGATTCTTAGGTAATTTGTGATTATTAACCTAGATGACATTTTGATATTCAATAAGACTAAGGAAAGACATTTTGAGCATGTCAAACAAGTATTACAAAGATTGAAGAAGGATAAATTGTCAATTAACCTAACTAAATGTCCATTTATCAAGAAATAAATTATGTATCTTATTTTTTTTATTTCAGCTGGTGGTTTGAAGATGGATCCTAAAAGGTGAAATTAATTCTAGATTGGTTTACACCTCAGAATGTTTGAGAGGTAAGGTCATTCCATGGGTTGTAAACTTTTTATAGGAAGTTCATCAAAAATTTCAGTTCTATTTGTAATGCTATGAGTAAGAGTATAAGAGGAGATAAAAATAATTTCAAGTGGACACATGGAGTGCAAAGGGGTTTTGAAACATTGAAACAAAAAATTGTAGAATTGACTACATTTTCTTTATCTTGTCATGCCCTAAATTTAACAAGTCAGAACACAACCACAATTTTTTTTTAAGTTGAACTAAAGATAATGTGTATAGAACTATACTTGTTATGAACATTCTATCAAACTATGAGGTGTCCAGATAACAATTCATATTTCCTTGAGGACATTAGAAAATTATTAATTTGATCATTGAGTTTGGAGATGATAAAGTTGGTGTAAAGGAATTTGTTTTCATTTGAAACCATGTACTTCAAGTTTACACGGGGGTGCCAATTTATTTCCCAACATTTATTGAAGATCTAGGTTATGACATAAGAGGTGGGTTAGGTTAACATTTTTATTCTATGTCCAATCCTTGAAATAAGACATTTCGTGTATAGATGTGAAGTACAAATTGTATATCAATGAGGCTGCAATAATTCCATCACTTGCAAATGTGACTATGTTTACAATTGTTCTAGATGTTTTGGCTTTAAGTCATATACCCTTACTCGTCATGTTCTATGTTCAATACTATTATGGTATGATATCTTACTAATTTCAACTAAATTGATGTTTTACACCTAGGTATTTTATATCAATTTTTAATTATTTATTCTCTAGGTTTCTTTAATGTTCTACCTTTTTATAACCCATTTATCCATAATTCTCATTCCCATTTTAATTTCTAAATTTTGATAGTTCCCAAATACTTGATAACTAAAGACACCCTAACAATCTCCATGTTTCTTCTAAGAGCCATACTCAAATTATATATGCATAGACCTTTATATATGTCCACAAGGTGATGTATATATTAGCTAATACTTTTACATGTCCTAACTAACATTTTTTTTTTTTTTGTCATATTTTACTTTCACGTAAAATCTAACTATACTATGTTCATTGGTTGTAGCTTGTGGGAAGGATTTAGTATAATACATTATTTAACATATAGATGTATAAAAGTTCTCAATGTCTTTTAAAGTTGAGTATATTATTTATATTCAAGAAATTAATCAAAATAATTAAATAAATAAGGATGATGTGTATTACATACCCTTAACTCAAAATCTAATTACATTCCCACTAATTAATACTCTCATGGTTCTTAATTATTAGTTTTAAGCCTAATGTTTTCCCCAAAATAAATTTGGCTTGCACACACACTTACATGTTAAGAGCTAACATCTAAATCTTATCTCTTTAAATCCCCTCCCCAACCTTAACACATGATTCAATATATGTTAATCTAACCCATACTAAACCTTACTACCTTCTAACCTAACCTACCCTCATTTTCTACGACTCCCTCCTTATAATTTTATCCATGTTGAAAACATTAAAAAACTATACATGGTTTCTTAACTACTTTATCCCCCTAGGGCCTAAGGTTTTTCTCTCTCCCTAGGCAGCTTTTCCTAGGCCCCATGTACTTTATTTGAACAAGGTGCATTAACTTTCCTATGGGGAGGCTACCCAAGGACTAGCCTGACATGTGTCAAGGACATGACACTTGCAAAACTCTAGTCCCTTCCAAGTATGCTACATGTCTTTTAATTTTGCTTAGTTTTTTTTCTCTTTTTGGTCCTCCTGCAAAATTGGCACCTAGGATACTAGAAAAGTGCACTTCCCTTGGCCCAAGATGGATGTGCTCAGGGATTAGGGACTTGTTGGATACAATTAAGTAATTGTGTATTGTCTTTGATGTTACACAAATGCCATATCAGTTATCAGACAGAGTCTACCGAGTTCTGTCGGTCAGGAAAATAGTTTACAAAGTCTACTGAGCTCAGTCGGTCAGTAAAGCCTTTTGCAGTGTATACCAAGTGTTCCTATATGTCACACGGTGAGTTAGTGTTAACCGAGTTCACACGGTAAGCTAAGGAAAGTTTAGTTCTTACCGAGATCACTCGGGTATCAAAGGATTTTGTAGGGGACGGTTAGTGTTAACCGAGTTCGCACGGTAAGCTAAGGAAAGCTTAGTTTTCATCGAGCTCACTCGGTAGTCAGCTTTTACCGAGTCTAGTCGGTTTCCAAAGGAAGTGGCAGGTTTACCAAATTCCTTGGTAATTGTAGTTTTTACCGAGTTCTGTCGGTTAACACAGGAAGCAATTTTTTTTGTTCTAGCAGCGTCGGCCAGCGAAGAATTTTGTTTTGATTGTTAGTTCAAGCCGACTTTGGAATATGTTTTGTCAAGTTGGTTGGGCTGACCTAGTATTATGTATAGTATATAAAGAGGTGCTCAAGATGCGAAAAAGTGTGGAATAGAGAGTGTATACGGATAGTGCAAGGAAGTGCAAGGAAGAGACTTATGTGTGCCTAAGCAGAGTTGAGCAGAGGGAAATCTTGGAGCTGCAAAGATATATTTAATCAGTAAGGATCTTGTGGAGCTAAACTGAGATATGTATTCAGCAAGATAAGTTGCATGTATTTTCAGATCATTCATTGTTTCTTTCTAACCATTGTAACAGTGATTCCAAAATCTCCTAACAGAGTTGGTTTAACAGCCATTCCATAAATCCTTTAACAGGGTGGCAATTCAGTTAAATTGTTCTAAAGACCTCTTACAAGGCCACTCCTAACAGGGTGATTAAATCCTCTAACAGGGTCACACCTAATAGTGTGTTTTGTAACTTTTAACAGGGTTGGCTCCTAACAGGGCTCACTTCAGAAGAGTGAAAATTGGTGACTAGTTGCTGGTGGTTTTTCCCATATTGGGTTTCCACGTAAATCTGGTGTCTACTGTGTTCATGATTACTTTCTTTTGCATGGTCGCTTATTTCAGTAAATGCTTAATAAATTAACTAAACATCTATCAAGTTTTAAGCAGTAATTTATGTGTTTACCAAGTAGCAGCAGCAACTAAGTTTAAGGCATCTTTGGGACTGTTGAATTTGTTTTTGTGGTAACTGATTCACCCCTCCCCTCTCAGTTACCCCATCTTCATTTTCCAACAATTGGTATCAGAGCTTTTGGTGCTTGCAGGAGGAGATTTCAAAGATCTAAGCCAAAGATCAAGATGTCTTACAAGAGGGAAATCCCAAGGCTTAACCGAAACAACTTATCAGCATGGTAGGGATTAATGAGACTTCATCTAGCTTTCATTGGTGACACTGGTCTGAAATATCTTGATGAGAAATATGTAGAACCATCAGATACATTATCAGTCAATGACATTGCTATAAAGAAGACTCATAACATTATGATGATTGATATTGCATCTGCCTTGAGTTATGAAGAGTTTGATGATGTTAAGGACTGCACTACTGCCTATGAAATGTGGGAAAGACTGAAAGAGATCAATGGTGGAAATGACAATGTCAGAAGAGCCAAAGCTGAAAGTCTGAGAGGACAGTTCGATCAGATGAAAATGAAAGAAGATGAAAACATTGCCAAATATGTTGAAAGAATTAAAGCATGTGTCAGTGCTATCAAAGCTTCTGGAGGAAGTATCAGTGAAGAGACAGTCATAAGTAAGGTTCTTAGAACTCTACTTCTAGTTTATGCCATCAGGGTATCAGCCATTCAAGAAAGAAGGTGTGAGGCCAATCACAAGATAAACCTAGAGGCCATAGTTGGAAGATTGACAGCATTTGAACTAGATAATTTTGATAATTATATTCCAGCTGCAAAGAACATTGAGTCTGCATTTGAAGCCAAGCTTTCACTCAAGGACAAAGGAAAGAAGAAGAAGGAATCTCAGTCAAAGAGTGAAGATCAATCAGATCAGAGTTCTGACAGCGACCTTGAAGTAATTGAAGCTCTACTTTCAAGGAAATATTCAAGAGGAAGAGGTAAATACAAAGGTAAAGTACCCCTAATCTGCTTTTCATGTGAAGAAGTCGGTCATATTGCTGCAAGGTGTCCAAACAAGAAAGATAAAGATGAAAAGAAAGATAATAAATGGAACAGTAAGAAAGATCTCAAATCATTTAAGGATAAAAGTAAGAAATCATGTTTTATGGCTAAAGATTCTAATGATTCTAATGATGAAGAAGAGGATGAGATTGTTTACATTGCTGTAAAAGATGAATCTGACAATGAAGAAATGGCACTCATCTCTCACACAAGTAAGAATGATACATGGATCATTGATAGTGGCTGCTCACATCATATGACTAGAGATAAAACAAAGTTTGATCAATTTGAAGAGTATGATGGTGGCAGTGTAAGATTTGGAAACAATGAACCTTGTTGCATCAAAGGAAAAGGAAGAATCACTCTAACCCAGGAACTTGTATGTGATAATGCTTATTGGGTAGAAGGCCTAAAGCACAATTTGTTGAGTGTGGCACAGTTACTCAACAATGGACTCAAAGTAGAATTCATCCAAGGCAAAGCAAGACTGCTGAACGGTAAAGGAAAGCTGATTGGATCTGGTACTCAAACTAAAGGTAACTTGTTCTATCTTGAACTTGATGAACATTCATGTTTTATTGCTCAAGTAGAAGAGAGTTGGTTATGGCATAAAAGGTTATGTCATGTGAATTTTGACAATTTGGTAAACATAAGCAAATTCAAGAAAGTGAGGGGCATTCCTAATTTAAAGAAACCAGAGGTCGGTTTATGCAAGAATTGTCAAATTGGAAAGATGGGTAAGTCTAGTTTCAAAAGAAAAAATTATCAGTCTGAAGATTTATTAGAAATTGTGCATACTGACTTATGTGGACCTATTGGAACTGAAAGCTATACTGGTGAAAAATATTTTATTCTTTTTGTTGATGATTATTCAAGAATGATGACCGTCATGTACCTAAGGAACAAATCAGAAGCATTTGAAAAGTTCAAATGGTATTTGGCAAGAGTAGAAAAAGAAACAGGGAAAAGATTGAAATGCCTAAGGTCAGACAGAGGTGGTGAATTTATTTCACATGAATTCAATAACTTTTGTATTGAAAGAGGAATCAAAAGACAGGTTTCAGCACCAGGTACTCCTGAACAAAATGGCATAGCTGAAAGAAGGAACAGATCCATCATGGATTGTGCAAGAACCTTGATGATAGAAAAGAATGTTGCTATCAAATACTGGAAGGAGGCTATCAGTACAGTAGTTCATACCTTAAACTGAGTACAGTTGAAAAAAGACTCATTCAAAACTCCCTATGAATTATGGTATGGCTATAAACCCAATGTAATTTATCTGAAAGTATTTGGAAGCAAATGTTATATCTTGAAAGAATCTAGAAAAAGTAAATTTGATGTAAAAGGTGATGAAGGTATATTTCTTGGATACTCATGCAAGAGTAAAGCATATAGATGCTTGAACTTATCTACTCACAAAGTCATAGAAAGTATACATGTGAAAGTTGATGAGTTTGCAGAAAAGACTTAAGAAGAAAGCAGAAGAGAACCAGAAGATTACAAAAGATTCGTCTTCAATGAATCGGATATAATATCAACTGCATCTGAGAATCAGAAACCTTCTTCTACCGAGTCATCACTAACCGAGTTGCAGGAAACATCTACCGAGCCAACATCTACCGAGCCAACGTCTACCGAGTCAGAGAATACTGAGTTAGAGATTATCGAGCCAGAGGTAACCGAGCATGTGCATACTGAGCCAGTTGATACCGAGCCAGACCAAACTGAGCATGAAGGTGAAATGCAAGAAGATAACGACAAGATTCATCCAAAAGGAAAAGAACCTATTCTAGACAAGTATGTCAGGAGACATCATTCAGCAGATCAGATCATTGGAAACAAATCTGAAGGAACCATCACAAGAAGTAAGTTGAAAGGTACTTGTTTACTTGCTGATTTTGAACCTAGAACTGTCAAAGATGCATTAGAAAATGATAATTGGATTGAAGAAATGAATGAAGAAATAGAGCAGATAGAGAAAAATAAGACATGGACTCTTGTACCCAGGCCTAAAGACAAAAATGTAATCGGTACAAAGTGGGTTTTCAGAATAAGTTGGATGAAAATGGTAAAGTATCAAGAAACAAAGCTAGATTAGTGTGCAAAGGATATTCTCAAGAGGAAGGCATAGATAATGGAGAAACTTTTGCTCCCGTTGCTAGATTGGAAGGTGTTAGAACCTTATTAGCATATGCTTCTTACAAAGGATTTAAAGTTTATCAGATGGATGTCAAGTCAGCATTTCTAAATGGTATACTAGATGAAGAGGTCTACATTGAACAACCTGAAGGTTTTATAGATCCAGATAAAAGGAACATGGTTTGCAAATTGCACAAGGCACTGTATGGTCTGAAACAAGCCCCTAGAGCATGGTATGAAAGATTGCATAGCTATCTTATTCAAATTGGATTTCAAAGAAATAATGATAACAGTAGTTTGTATATCAAGGAAGGACCAAAAAATAAGATTGTCCTGGCAGAAATATTTGTAGATGATACTATTTTCACAGGGAATGATGATCTTTGCAAAGAATTTTCAGAACAAATGAGCAAGGAATTTGAAATGTCAATGTTCAGTGAAATCAAATTCTTTGTTGGACTTCAAATTCAGCAGAACAAGAATGGCATCTACATCACTCAAGAAAAATACATCAAAGAGATATTGAAAAAGTTTGGTATGGAAGACTGTAAACCAGTTGGAACTCCCATGTGTACTGGACTAAAACTTACAAAAGAAGATGATTCAAAGGAAATAGATCAGACATTGTACAGATCTATGATTGGAAAGTTGCAATATGTAGTTCATACTAGGCCAGATATTGCTCTTGCAGTTGGAATTGTGGCAAGATTTTCAGCCAAACCAAGAGAAAATCACATGATGGCAATCAAGAGGATAATGAGATATCTGAAAGGAACTGAAGATTATGGATTATGGTATAAATTTGGAGGAAACCTAGACTTAAAAGTGTTTACTGATGCTGATTGGGCAGGAAACCTTAACGACAAAAAAAGCACAAGTGGAGGTGCATTCTTTCTTGGAAAGAGGTTGGTTTCTTGGACAAGCAAAAAACAAAATTGTACATCTCAATCAACAGCAGAGGCAGAGTATGTTGCTGCAGCAATAAACTGTTCTAATATTGTTTGGTTCAAGCAATTGCTACAAGGCATGAAGATGGAAATCAAGGAACCAGTTGTCATGTTTTGTGATAATACAAGTGCAATCAACATATCTAAGAATCCAGTAATGCATTCTAAGACTAAGCACATTGCAATCAAGTATCACTTTGTCAGAGAATTGGTGCAGGACAAAGAAATCAGATTGGAATATGTCCATACAAAGGAACAGATTGCTGACATATTCACAAAGCCTTTACCTAAGGATGCATTTTTGTATCTCAGAGGTAAGTTAGGGGTCATTCCCCTATCTGAAGTTCACTAAAAATAAGTTTTAGTGATGCATCAGCTCTTACAAAATTGAACAATCATCAGTTGATGCAGCAAATCAAGGAAATATTGCATATAAATCAGTACTAAAGGTACAATGAAATTCATTGAAATTGGATTGTCTTTGACATGTGTTGTCAAAGAGAGAGAGTTTTACTGTCATATCTTTCCAAAATTTGATTATGTAATTCCTTCACAGAGGGAGATTACTGTAAGAGGGAGAGTTCTCTATCTTAGAGGGAGAATTGTTAATTGTGTTGTGTTGCTGTAGACTTGCTTTCAAATTTCATTTCTGCTATGACATGTTGTGTTGCCATCAATGCCAAAGAGGGAGATTGTTGGATACAATTAAGTAATTGTGTATTGTCTTTGATGTTACACAAATGCCATATCAGTTATCAGACAGAGTCTACTGAGTTCTATCGGTCAAGAAAACAGTTTACAAAGTCTACCGAGCTCAGTCAGTCAGTAAAGCCTTTTGCAGTGTATACCGAGTGTTCTTGTATGTCACACGATGAGTTAGTGTTAACCGAGTTCGCACGGTAAGCTAAGGAAAGTTTAGTTCTTACCGAGATCACTCGGGTATCAAAAGATTTTGTAGCGGACGGTTAGTGTTAACCGAGTTCGCACGGTAAGCTAAGGAAAGCTTAGTTTTCACCGAGCTCACTCAGTAGTCAGCTTTTACTGAGTCTAGTCAGTTTCCAAAGGAAGTGGCAGGTTTACCGAATTCCCCAGTAATTTTAGTTTTTACCGAGTTCTACCGGTTAACACAGGAAGCAGTTTTTTTTTGTTCTAGCAGCGTCGGCCAGCGAAGAATTTTGTTTTGATTGTTAGTTCAAGCCGACTTTGGAATATGTTTTGTCAAGTTGGTTGGGCCGACCTGGTATTATGTATAGTATATAAAGAGGTTCTCAAGATGCGAAAAAGTGTGGAATAGAGAGTGTATACGGATAGTGCAAGGAAGTGCAAGGAAGAGACTTATGTGTGCCTAAGCAGAGTTGAGCAGAGGGAAATCTTGGAGCTGCAAAGATATATTTAATCAGTAAGGATCTTGTGGAGCTAAACTGAGATCTGTATTCAGCAAGATAAGTTGCATGTATTTTCAGATCATTCATTGTTGCTTTCTAACCATTGTAACAGTGATTCCAAAATCTCCTAACAGAGTTGGTTTAACAGCCATTCCATAAATCCTTTAACAGGGTGGCAATTCAGTTGAATTGTTCTAAAGACCTCTTACAAGGCCACTCCTAACAGGGTGATTAAATCCTCTAACAGGGTCACACCTAACAGTGTGTTTTGTAACTTTTAACAGGGTTGGCTCCTAACAGGGCTCACTTCAGAAGAGTGAAAATTGGTGACTAGTTGCTGGTGGTTTTTTCCATATTGGGTTTCCACGTAAATCTGGTGTCTACTGTGTTCATGATTACTTTCTTTTGCATGGTCGCTTATTTCAGTAAATGCTTAATAAATTAACTAAACATCTATCAAGTTTTAAGCAGTAATTTATGTGTTTACCGAGTAGCAGCAGCAACTAAGTTTAAGGCATCTTTGGGACTGTTGAATTTGTTTTTGTGGTAACTGATTCACCCCTCCCCTCTCAGTTATCCCATCTTCATTTTCCAACAGGACTAACTTCATGTTAGCAATAGTTTCACCCCCATATCCCTTGTCATATGTGCCCAAAACCTTCCTAAGGAAAGAAAAGTTAGTTGCTTGGGTTGGCTTGGTTTTTTTTTTTTTTTCTTAAATTTTATTATTATTTATTATTTTGTTCCCTTCCCACACTTAGCGCCTAGGTAAGAGCATTGGATAGATTTTTTTTTTAATTTATTTGTTTAAATTTTGTTGTTTTAGGATGGTGATGTTTTTTTTTAATACACCTAGTGTTAAGGGATAGGTGCTCAAGTTCTAACATAGCCCTGACATAGTTTTAAACATATATTTATTTATTTGGGAAAGATGTGATAGAGGTCACATGACTCATATGAGTCTTTGATTTTCAATTTTTTATCCATGTTAGAATGGCATGCCCTAAATTTAGTAGGTCAGAAGACAACCACAAAATTTTATTTTATTTTAAAAGGTGAACTAAAGATAATGTGTATAGAATTATACTTGTTATGAACATTCTATCGAATTGTGAGGTGTCTAAATAAAAATTCATATTTCCTTAAGGAAGTTATAAAATTACTAATTTGATCATTGAGTTTGGAGATGATAAAGTTAGTTGGTGTAAAGGAATTTGTTCTCATTTGAAACCATGTACTTCAAGTTTCCATGGGGGTGCCAGTTTATTTCCTAACATTTATTGAAGATCTAAGTTATGACATAAGAGGTGGATTAGGTTAACATTTTGATTCTATTTCTAATCCTTGAAATAAGACATTTCATGTATAGATGTGAAGTACAAACTGTATATCAATGAGGCTTCAATAAATCCATCACTTGTGAATGTGACTATGTTTACAATTGTTCTAGATGTTCTGATTTTAAGTCATATACCCTTACTCGTCATGTTCTATGTTCAATACTATTATGGTATGGTATCTTACTAATTTCAACTAAATTTATATTTTACACCTAGGTATTTTAAATCAATTCTTAATTATTTTTTCTCTAGGTTTCTGTAATGTGATACCTTTTTATAACTTGTTTATCCATAATTTTCATTCCTATTTTAATTTCTAAATTTCAATAATTCTTGAATACTTGATAACTAAAGACCCCCTAACAATCTCCATGTTCCTTCTAAGAGCCATACTCAAATTATATATCTATATACCTTTTTATACGTCAACAAGCTGATGTATGTATTAGCTAATACTTTTACATTTCTCTTTTTTTGTCATATTTTACTTTCACCTAAAATCTTAGAAAAGCGAACTTCCCTCAGCCCAAGATGGAGGTGCTTAGGGATTAGGGACTGACTTCATGTTAGCAATAGTTCCCCCCATCCCCACATATCCCTTGTCATATGCACCCAAAACCTTCCTAAGGAAAAAAAGGTAGGTCTTTGTGTTGGTTTATTTATTTATTTGAGATTTTATTATTATATATTATTTTGTTCCCTTCCCACTCTTGGTGCATAGGTAAGAGCACTGGATAGACTTTTTTTTTGCTTAAATTCTATTGTTTTTGGATGGTGATGTTTTCTTTGAGTACACCTAGTGTTGAGGAATAGGTGCTTGGGTACTAACATAGCCTTGACATAGTTTTAAACATATATATATGGGATAGGTGCTCAGGTACTGACATAGCCCTTATATGAATCTTTGATTTTCAATTGTTTATAAGCTAAAAGTTTATTATTTGTGTGAATCTCTATTCTAATGTCCGAGTTCTTAATATTTTATGTATTGGATTCCCAAGGGTATATTCTTTTTTAATATTTTATTGTTCTGTATTTTGGAGAAGGAATTATTTTTCTTCCCCCATAAATTTTCTAGAGAGCATAATATGCTCCTATAGTAAGTTTCCTCTTAGTTTTGGACTATGTATTTTCCTCAAGCTAAATTTATTTTAATCCTACCATGAAATTTTAGTTAACATGTTTGATATTGTGATGGTACTATCTAGAGAGCATAATATGCTCCTACAATAAGTTTCCTCTTAGTTTTGGACTATGTATTTTCCTCAAGCTAAATTTATTTTAATCCTACCACAAAATTTTAGTTAACATGTTTGATAATGTGATGGTATTATCTAACCTAGTAATTTATTAGGACTTGAAATCCAAATGAACTAATATACATGCATGTACAGTGAACTATTAAAACATAATAATTTTCTTCCATAGTATTGAATGTATAACATATAATTTTTACAATGCAGTCATCAATATTAAATCAACTATATCAAAAGAACTCTTTCACACAACAATTATGAATTATTCCTAACAAATAATTTATAGATCATCATAGGAAGGAAGGTCTCGTTTCATAATTTCTCCCTATTACATCAAATCACATAATGTGGAAACTTACAATGAATGTTTCTTTACAAGTAAACTATATACAATTTCTCAACCTTTCCTTACATAATTTCAACAATATACAATGATAAAAAAATCCCTTTTTACATGACAATGAAATAACAGTGGAGACTTAATATCACAACACATTTTGAGATGACATGGAACATTGGTCTCTCTCTACACACTCATTTTTTTACAACATTGCCAAGGGAAACCCTAATCTCCTCATAGAAACATCTTCTCCAAAACTTGCAACACAACACAAAACTTGGAACCATGGAGGGTCACCTTGAATCCATCCACCAAGTAGAGGAAACAAGGTCCAAATGGGGTACACACACTCAACACTTACTAATGTTGTTGAAATTATAGGTGGGAAGATTTACTTCTAAGAGGGGGGGGTGAATCAGAAGTAGATAACTTTAACCTTTAAAATTTTGAGTTGATATCATTCACATGCATCTACCGTATCTAATTAACATAAAAGTAAAGACATGCATGAAAATAGATAACACAAGATTTTGGTCACCCAAAAACCATCCAAAATGAGAAGGTAAAACTTGGGTGGGGATGAAATCCATAAATTATCACTACAACAATATGTAACTATTTAAGGTTACAAAGTTTGACCACTCCCAATGGTCTACCTTATGAAAGGCCTGCCACGTTAAAGGCTTTACACCCTGTTAAAAGTGACCTGGTTAAAGGATTTACAAACACTCACTTGGAATGTTACCCTGTTAAAGGCTTACAACATGGTTGTTAGACCAACCCATCATAATAGGATTTCCATTCCCAATACAATGGATAGTAAGTATTAGAATGTGTTGACTTGATGAGTTACAATCTTTAATTGTTTATTCCAGATCCTTGTTTTGCTCAATTTGATCTGATCCTTCTTGATTTGATATGTCTCTGCTCAAAGTGTTGATACTCTATTCTAACCTACTAGATTCTACAATACTGCTCTTCCTCTAAATCCTTGTACCCCTCTGAACTTTGCTAGCATTCTCTCATACAACTCTCACTCATGCATTTCGTATACCTCTCTTAACTCACATGAACTATGGGGTTTCATCCTCCTCTTAAATGCTTCAAAGTCTTAGGGTTAGGTATGAATCTACAATCAATATTCATCCTTCTTTTCCCACTCAAATATTTACATTTTTCTTATTGGTTGCATGCTTTCTCCATTTTTCTTGTTGGTTGCATGTTGATTACATAGGGAATATCAAATATTTATCTTATCTTTTAGATCCTTTGAGATTCATCTTAAGTTAGCTTCAAAAATGGTTTACATCTGAGTTTGTGAAGGCACAAACTCATATGTTAATTATGTGTTACTCAACACTTACTGATTTTTGATGCTTAGCACATATAGGAATTTTGTCTCACTCGGCTCCTATAGTAACTCTATCTTTCTGAGCATCTATACTTTGATCAGCACCTATAGTGACTTGGCATCACTTATCACTCGGCACTTGAATCTTTCTCAACACCTGAAGTTCACTCGGCACCTATTAGATTTCTAACTGAGCACATACTATAGCTCAGCATCTGTATTATACTCAACATCATCTTGGAAATTGGTTAAGTGTGTTGACACTTAATTGTCAAAACCAATCTGAGGCCAAAAATCTCCCCCTTTGACATGAGTGTCAAAAACACTTAACTAAACGTTATGGATTTGATCTCTAATGAGTATAACATACATCTGATTCAACATATGTACAAGACTTCAAAACTTGTTCAAAATTTTGTAGAAAACTATATACCTCAAAAACTTGTAACTCCCCCTAAGCTAATGTGCCATTTTTGTATCCAAAATTCCTTAAGCTGGATTTGTCTTATGTTGTTTCCATTTTTTGCCTTATCATTCTTCTACTTTTATTTCCATTTGTTCTATGTCTACTCTACCTTTGTTTTTGCTCCCCTTTTTACACATCTCTTTGTAGGTTTTGTGTTCTTTTGGCTTTATTTCCTTATTTCTCCTCAAAACTCAAAATTTGAATATCTCCTCCTTTGGCTATTCTTTCTCCTTTGGGTTTCATTTACTATCTCCCCCAAATTTTTATATCTCCCCCTTTATCTACATAATGTATTATCTCCCCCTTTTTTGAAACTTATGTCAAAGGGTCTTAAGAATGAATGGAATACTTGGCCAAAAAGGTTTTATTTACCTCCACGATAATCTTTAGAGAAGTATCCCAATTGTCTAATGTTATTTCAAGTGCTTTGAGCTAGATGGTTGTCTTTTCTGCAAGATGTACTAGGCCTTCTAGTGTAGAAAGATTTGGATCTTTCTTCAAAACATTTTCTACTTAGGCCATCTCTTTATGAAAAACTTCCATGTGTGGGGTGATTGTAAACTATATCTATATTAATTTGGCCTTAATATTAGCCTCTTCTATTGTTAATATAGCTAACTCCTTCTAAGTGTGAAGTGTTGTAACAAAATGCTTCTCACTTTGAGCTAGATCCTTTGGTAGTTGTATGCTTAATACCTTAAGGTTCCTCTCCAAGCTCAATATTTGTTGGCTAGTCTTGTGTGTGAAATATGAGGAATCACACAACTTGGAGTACAATGAAAATATGTTCTCAAGTACTATTTTCACCTTCTCAACTTTCTTTGCCAATTCAACTTGAGATAGTGCTATCTCACTAGATATTTTCTTATTGACCTTCATTTGAAATCTCTTTTCAAACCATTCCAATAATTTGACATTGGTATCAAGGTCTTCATTTTGTACCTAGTCCACTATGTTGGAGAGTTTCTCCATAATGGGCTTTGTTTCATCAGGTATTGGCAAGCCAAATGCATCAAGGAAGATATCTTTAATTTCTATTAATGATTGCCTTTGTCTATACTCATTTTTTAGTATCTCCTACTTCTTTTTCTTCTCTAGTGCCTCTTGCACTTCATTAATTTGTGCTATGTTCATTGTTCTGTAGTCATAACTTGGTATAACTATCTCTTCATCAAGTGCAGGGTCTCCATAATGAAGTACCCTTTCTACCTTGGTAGAGCTTGAGCCTGGTACTAAAATTTGTAGTGGTATTGCATTAGTGCTTAGTTGCTTAGTAGGAGTCCCTATAGTAGGCAAATTGACTAGATTTTGTATTGCCTCGTGTTCTCTTTTCTTAGGGGTTTTCTCCTCGTCCTTGTCTTCTTCACTTCTGCCTTGATCAATTATGGTGATCAAAGGAGGTGCACTTTGAATTTGTGTTGTAGGATCAATGGTATCCCTTTGTCTTCTTTTCTCCTCAGCAGTTACTATAACTGTAGTGTCAACCTTAGCAAATGTGTCTTATGCTTCTTACTCATGCGGTTGATTACTTGTAGCTATAGGAGTTTTTGAAGGTGGTTCTTGTGTATTCACCTTCTCCTTAGTTATTTTAGCTACAGCTTTTTGCAATTCCTCTACACTCACAAAATTAGATTTGTGCACAATTGTGATTGCAAAGTTGTTTGGTGAAGGATCTTTTTTAGATCCTCTACATTCAATGGATTAATGTTCTAACTTGAAGTGTCAAGAACATCTTTCACAATTATAGTTTTTGTAGATGTAGATATTGCATATGGAAAACTGGGTGGTGGCATTTATGTGTCTTGAACACTCTATTCTTGTTGTTGCTCCTCAGCTATTGCCTCATCACCTTTCTGTGTCTTTTGCTCCACTATAACCTCTTCCTTCTCTTTCTCTCCTTCTTCCTCCATTTCATTTTCCTCTTCCTCTTCATCATTATTCCTTCCCTCAAAGGGATCTTCTTGTCCTTCTTTAATTCTTTGGAGGCCATATATAACTTTCCACATGAGAGTGTACTTCTTTACGACAGCCTCAATATTATTCTATAGAATATTGAAGGCTCTATATTTGGGTGCAAATTTGCTCCCATGTCTCTTGCTAGCCTTGCTTATTTGACCTTTTGTAAGGTTAGGCATTACACGAGCCAATGTTGACTCTCTTATTTATTTCTCTGTGTTTAGGCAATAATGCCATTTATTTTCAATAATTAAACTTAGCTCCTTAGGCATAGAATTATCAAGTTCAAGGGGAGTAGTCTTGAACTTGGCCATCATAGTGTAGATTGATTCTTCCACTATGTTCTGCTCCTCTCTTGTCAACTTATTAAAATCAATGGTTTTCAATCCAATTAAATTTGCATTATCCCTAATGTTATCACAAACATTTTCAAGGTTTTATTTAGTGGTGTGACTTACCACTTTGAATTGTTCATTGTCAGATTTTGTCCTCTCTTCATATGACTTTGGGGGTGCCACATATTTTCTTCTTCTTTTTTCTACTAGCCCTCCTTTCTTCATGACTTTCTTATTTTCTTGTTCCTTTGCCACTTTTTCTGATGCCCTTGTGTCTACCCTTGTGGTAGGCTTTTCTAGGCTTGGCTTAGCTACTTTCTTTTTGTCTTTTGATTGTGCAGCAAACTGTTTCTATGCCTTCCTCTTCTTGGGTTCTTCCTTTGGTGCTTCCTGCTCAGAACCTTCTTCTTCCTTAGCATCCTCACCATCCCTTGGGTTAGTTCTAATGGCTCTTTCCCTTATTCATCTTCATCATCATCTACTTCTTCATCTTCTTCTTCCTCTGCCTCAGCTACCCCTTCTACAAATTTGGTCTTTAGCTTCTTCACTAGTTTGTCCTTTTTCTTCAATGTAGAAGCTATCTTCAATTCCATATCTACCTTTGATGTTACCACATCATATGTCCCAAAAGGTGGTGCACTCTTGTCCACTTCTTTTGCTAACAATGTTGTTATTGCTATAGATGCCTCATCAAATTTTATCTCATATCCAAGAGGTCTTAGCCATCTAACCCTTGGTATGGCTGCTTGAATATAGGTATAATCAATATCTACAAGAAAACATACATCATTTACATGTTTCTCTACTAGTGAAACAGGTATCCTCAATCTTTATTTCATAGATTTCTTGAAATATACAAAATAGCTAGTCATAAGTGTTTCAAAATTAACTCCCATTTGTTCAATGTATTCATTTACTTGAGCTACAATGAACCTGTTTATTTTCTAGCTAACTTTTCCAAAGGATGGAAATTCATTATGTACATTAAAAAATATACAAATCAAAATTACACCAAATTTGCATTGTGCTCCCTTAGTTCTCCTTATTGCTCCTAAGTTCTCATTAATTTTCTACAATTGTAATTTTGCAAGATGATAAGTATGATCCTTTTTAACTAATTTGTAGCCAACATCTACTACAATGCATGGTACACTATTGAGTCTATTAGATTGATAAAACTTCTATGAAATAACTCTAACAGCAAAGTCAACAAGAGGATCTTAAATGGTATCTATAGTCATTCCTCTCTTGTTTCATTTGGCTCCTGTATTCTTCTCAATTGCTTCCTTTGAGTCACTTCTGAGAGTTTTGGGCCGATCTAGGGTTGGATACCTTGTTACTCTATCAAAAATCCTCTTTGATATCTTAATTGGGCCATCTTATAACCATAAACTCCCATCATGAATCCTACTCACCACTATATTGATCCATTCAATTTTGAAGACAATAGAAAATTCTAGGGCATGAGTCAAACCCTTCCTCTCAATGATTTGATATTCTTCTTTCAAGACTCCATTATTACACAACCTATCATAAAATTATCTCATCTTCATGTCTCCTATAGCTCCAATCTTACAATTATAATGCCTCTCAACATCTTGGACCATAACTACCTTAGGAGGAATAACAGATAAGGCTCTGGCTGGGTCACTTTTGTATTCAACTTCAGGGATTGGCCAAAAATTAGACTATTTAACTTTGTTTGACACTAATTGGACCTCAAATGGCTCTTTCTCCTGAGGTTTCCTAGAACTAGAGGCCATTTCTTCTATCTAGGGTTTAAACATAAAGAAAATATGAAACTACATAGCGCGACACTAGTATAAATACCTTGGAATCGATGAAATTATGTTGAATCTATGTAGAAATCTGCTCAAATGTTGGATTCTCTACTTTGAAATCATTTTGCACTCTTCTTCATCTTTGATCCTTGTTCGTGATGAGGAAAAATGATTCAAAATGTGAACATATAACCTTATATTATAGCATTTAATGCTTAGTGCATTTACAGCTATCCACTTGGCTTCCATTGTCTTTCAACCACTTGGCATCCACTGGAGTTTTCCTTACTCTACTTCAACTAAAATTTCCCTTTTCTTAGCTTCCACTACCAACTCAGTTGCA
The DNA here is from genome assembly GCA_028749045.1 of Cupressus sempervirens. NCBI lineage: Eukaryota > Viridiplantae > Streptophyta > Pinopsida > Cupressales > Cupressaceae > Cupressus > Cupressus sempervirens. The sequence goes on from CM053793.1 coordinate 348,427,845, forward strand.
ACTAATCATTTGACTTATACTAGCTTTGGCAATCAACTTGACATGTACTAGAATTTTACTCGACATCTTAGGGCAACTTGGCAACACTGGTGAAATCTTAAAGTTTCAACTTTGCATCTCTCTTGATGTCGATCTCTCCTTTTTAGTACTTTCCTATCTTGGAATTGATGTATGATAAAACTTTATATATCAATCCCACATACCTTCTATTTCTTAGTTGGATGAAGTGTGACCACTTGACCTTTTAGATGAAGTGATCCCTTCATTGGATGTGCTACTTCCATCTTTCTTCTTCCAAGTCTTATTCATTTTTCCTCTGATATGTTCAACATCTACCTTTCCTTTTCCTTTGTTGAACTCTAATTTAGATGCCTTTGACCTAGTTGGGAAATTTCTACTAATATGACCAGTCTTCAAACAACTGAAGCATGTGGTTTGGCTAAGCCATCTACTATACTTTCCATTGAAATGTCTTCTTATGCAATTTTCAAGGATGTGTCCATATTCCTAACAGTAGTGATAGCTATACCTACTGTTGTAGTCCCAATTATAGTGATGTCCATGATTATTTCCCCTTATTGGTTGATTAGGTGTCCACATAGGCTTTGATCTACACTCAAAAGCTCTATGTCCATACTTTTTGCAATTATAGTAGTGACCTTCAAATCTTGATGTTTTGATAGTCCTAGTCATATAGTCATGTGCTTGATGTCCTTACTTGTTGCACTTGTGACAGTGACCCATGTTTTTAGGTTTCTCATGTTGAAGGGTGCTTTTGCTCCTACACATATTAGAAGGATGTCCCTTTTTGCTACAAAAATTACAAGTAGGTTTAGTGTTCTTATCTTTGTTACTTCTTTCTTCTATAGTCTTGGATGACTCTCCTTTTTCAGTGCTGTTGTATCTTAGTGTTGAAGTATCATTGCTAGTTCTTGGTGATTCAAATAGCTATTCAAAGTACTTTATGGCCTCATTAGGTTTGTTGAAGATCTCTACAATTTCCTTCTCTCTTTTTAGGTCATTTTGTAGTTGTTCATTTTGCATCTTTAGTGTGGAGATCTCTATGTCCTTAACATTTAGTTCATGATGTACATTCATCATCTAACTTAGGGTGTCTAGCTGCATGTTGGAAATTCTTGCAAGCTCAATTGACTTTTCTTCCAATCTATTGGCAAGGTTTCTCTTGTCTTCTTCCAGCATAGCCTTATCTTCAATGGCTCTTTTCTTCTTTTCAATCACTTCATGAAGCATCATGGCTTGAGATTCTTGTTCAATCTTGAGAGTTCTAATCTCTTTTGCTTGAGCTCTATTCTTCTCCATTAGATCTTCTATTGTTGTATCAAACTCTTTGGAATCTCCATTTATGAAAACTTTTGAGGTGCCAATCTCCTTGTATTGTGTATCATTATCAACTATGGAAATCTATATTCTTCTCTTTAAGGGTTTTCTTAGTTCTTCTCTTGCTTCTTCCAAAGTATGTAGAGTGAGTTATTTATCAATCACTTGGTTTTCTATGATCTTCCCAAGTTTGTAGACTTCCATTTCTAGTTATTTTCTCCAAGTTGTAAGGCTTCTCCTTGTGAGAACTTGGCTCTGATACCAATTATTGAAATTACAGGTGGGAAGATTTACTTCTGAGAGGGGGGGTGAATTAGAAGTAGCTAACTTTAACCTTTAAAACTTTTAGCTAAGATCATTCACATGCATCTACCATATCTAATTAACATAAAAGTAAAGACATGCAAGAAAATAGATAACACAAGATTTTGGTCACCTAGAAACCCTCCATAATGAGAAGGTAAAATTGGGGTGGGGATGACCCCCATAAATTATCACTAAAACAATATGTAACTATTTAAGGTTACAAAGTTTGACCACTTCCAATGGTCTGCCCTATGAAAGGCATGCCTTGTTAAAGGCTTTACACCCTGTTAAAAGTGACCTAGTTAAGGGATTTACAAACGCTCACTTGGAATGTTACCCTCTTTAAGGATTTATCGCCTTGTTAAAGGCTTACAACATTAATGTTAGACCAACCTATCATCATAGGATTTTCATTCCTAATACAATGGCTAGAAAGTATTAGAATGTGTTGACTTGATGACTTACAATCTTTCATTGTTGATTCTAGATCCTTGTTTTGCTCAATCTGATCTAATCCTTCTTGATCTAACATGTCTCTATTTGAAGTGTTGATACTCTATTCTAACCAACTAGATTCTACAATGCTACTCTTCCTCTAAATCCTTGTACCCCTCTAAAATTTGCTAGCATTCTCCCATACAACTCTCACTCATGCATTCCATATACCTCTCTCATATTCAAATGAATTAGGGGTTTTGTCCTCCTTTTAAAAGCTTAAAAGTCTTAGGGTTAGGTAGTTTTCCTACTCAAATCTTTACACTTTTCCTATTGGTTGCATGCTTTGTCCATTTTTCTTATTGGTTGCATGTTGATTATATAGGGAATGTAAAAGATTTGATCTTATCTTTTAGATCCTTTGGGATTCATCTTAAGTCAACTTCAAAAATGGTTTACATCTAAGTTTATGAAGGCACAAACTTATATGTTGATTCTATGTTACTTGGCACTTACTGATTACTAATGCTTGGCACATATAGAATTCTATCTCACTCCGCTCCTATAGTAACTTTGTCTCACTCAACATCTATACTTTACTCAGTACCTATAGTGGCTGGACAACACTTATCACTTGGCACTTGAATCTTTCTCAGCACCTAAAGTTCACTCAACACCTATTGGATTTCTAACTTGGCACATATTGTAGCTCAACATTTATATTATACTTGGCATCATCTTGGAAATTGGTTAAGTGTGTTGACACCTAATTATCAAAACTAATCTGAGACCAAAAAATGCATGAAACACACCACATAACACCAAACAATCCCATCCTAATGGTATTTTACAATGGTTCACCAATAGAACTTTGAACATAGGGTGAAGGTGTGCTTTCAAAAAAGAGACTTGCCATATCATACCATATCTGCAATAAATAATTTTTCATGCCCTTTCGAGGCTTTTCACATTTCAACAAAATTCCATGCCCTTTCAGGGCTTCCACAAACATCCTCCAAACATACTACCAATAGCCATAGCTTCCTTAAAGCCCATACTCCATTAACTTCCTTTCCACACCATCTTTCCCTTATCACCCCCAAAGAAAGATATGAATGAATATGGAATACAATGGAGCCCATACTCCAAGGTTCTCAACTATATTTCAAGCCCAACTAGACCCTTCAGCCTAGACTTATCTTCCCTTCCCAAAGGGTGAGTGAAGCCCTCACACCCATAGCAACACTTGACATTCAAATCAAAACAAGGAGATCAAGAAATTAAATTAGGAAATTTCATGAAACACAATACATATTCACACCATCACAACACAATACCAAAATTTACCATGCAAAGATTCACAATACAATTCATTTTCCCATAACAAATACTCCATACTTGTAGGTTCATTATTCAATGCTAAAAGAAAGGAAATGGTCATGATTTGAAACACCAACATTGGTTCAAGCTAAAGACAATGATAGTTGTTGTAGAGCTCCCTTAGTCTTCCTCCAAAACCCTAACTATCTCTAAACTTAGAGAGTGGGTGAACACCCCACTAATTTGTCCAAGACTCTCTAATAAGGCCCTCCCACTAACTATTCTAGAAAAAACACCAAGCCACTCCTTCTTACAAACTTGTCTCCTTCTAAGTTTTCTATATTTGACTTAGTGAAAACATGGAGAAACACATGTGACAAGTCCATTTTCGAAATGATGGAAGAATGCATGGGTAAAGGGGCCCATAGGCTATCTAGGCACTAACAAGGTCAAAATTATGTCCCTTACATGTTACACTATCATATGGGTGGCTCATTTTCACATAAAAGACACTTTGGGACCACCTAATGACCCCTCAAAATCCTAGCAAAGTCCAATCTCGAATTTCATTTGATTGTGACCCATCCTATCCCTTGTCCAAGTGGGTTTACTTACTCATTAGCAAGGTAATTAGTTTTAGGTTAAAATGCCATCATGACCCAAAACCTTAGATGACATGTCATTGTACACAAAATCCACTAGTGTCAAGTGACACATAAAAGCACATTACACATCACCATGCCATGTCCTTAATACATCTTTATGATTAAACATTTTATCATACAAGAAAAATAATCTCACAATGAGGCTTTTGAATCTTCCAAAGATTCACCTTGGTTAAACTATGTTTGCATAGGTTTGGAACCTCTTTCCCCCAAAAATTTATGTGGTTCTACTTCTTGCACATTAAACTTGAGCATCAATAGTCCAAGGAGGTCATATAAAATATATAGCATAAATGCATATAGCATAGTGGTAGACTTTTTAGACATTTTGGGATTGATAAGATAGTGAAATTGATTTTGGATAGGTACTTTTGGCCATAGATTTATAAGGATGTGCAAAAGATAGTGAGAAGTTGCAAAATTTGTCAAATAACAAAAGGACCTAATTAGGACGTGGGATTGTATTCACCATTGCATGTACCTAATAACCCTTGGGAAGATATTAGTATGGATTTTGTTCTTGTTTTTCCTACAACTCAGAGAGGTAAAAATTATATTTTGGTAGTAGTACACAAATTTTCAAAGATGGCTCATTTCATACATTTTAGGAAGACATATGATGTAGTACAAATAGCAGAATTATTCTTCAATGAAGTTATAAGATTGCCTAGCTTTCCTAAGACTATTTTTTTAGATAAGGATACTAAGTTTACTAGTTATTTTTGTAGGACACTTTAGAAGAAGCTAAATACAAAGCTAAAGTTTAGTTCGACATTTCATCAACAAAAAGATGGACAAACTAAAGTTGTGAATAGAAGTTTGGGTGACTTTCTAAGATGTTTGGTTGGAGATAAGCCTACTAATCGGGATTTGATTTTGGCACAAGAATATTTTGCATATAATAATTTTGTGAATAGGAGCACTAAGAAGACAACTTTTAAATTATTACTAGAATGAATCCCAAGGGAACTGCTAAATTGAGAGATCTAAACCTTGAGACAAAGAGAAGTGTTGGAGCTGAGAAATTTGTAGATTTTATGAAGAATTTACAAGAGGAAGTTAAAAGGAACTTGGAAAAAAATAATCTAGAATACAAATATAGAGTTGATAAAAGGAAGAGACATAAATCTTTCAAATTTGGAAATGAGGTTGTCTCAATTGAAGAAGAATAGATTTCTAGTTGGTACCTATAGTAAGTTAAAAATAAAGAATTTTGGTCCTTTCAAGATTATGAGAAATTTTGATAGTGGAAATGCTTTTGAAGTTGAACTGCCATAATACATGGATATTTCACCTATATTCAACATTGCAGATATTTTTGAGTATTTTAGTTAGATGAAAAGTTGAAAAATAATTTGGATTATCCTAAGAAGAAGACAGATAGCATTTAAAGGATTTTGAATAGAAGAATAAGAAAAAGCACTAGAGGAAAAGACTAAATGGAATACATAGTCCAGTGGAGAGAAAAACTAGTTGAGGCCAATTCATGGATTATACAAGTTGAGTTAGATCTTTATGATTAAGGTCAAAATATTAGACATGCCTAATGTGGACATCAGTTTTTATTAACCCTAGCTATCTCGTGTAGGAGAATCTTGGGTCTTTGAAAAATATTACATCAACCAAAAATATTTCTTAGTTTTGGTACCAATTTTTTATTCAAGAATTAATCATTTCTTCTTCTTTTTCATATTATGTGCAAGTTTTTTATGTTTTGTCTACTTCAATTTTTCTGCTAGTATGGTAAATCCTAGCTTTCATGTTATTTTGTCCATTGTAGTTTATTGTTCTAATTGGTGTGGTCTCTTATGATTACGTTGTATCTTGCCTAGTAGGGAGTTGACTCCTAACACATGTGTGGACCTACCTAATGACATAAATAGGAAGTAAAGTTCTTAATATCTTGTTGTTCATAGTCTCTTTATATATGTCTACTCTAGCACCTCTAAATGTGTTCACCAATTCATTGATCTGGCCATAATATTGTGCAACAATTTCTCCTTCTATCATTATAATGTCATCAAACTTGCCTCTCAAACTTTCATCTTTAGCCCTTAATACATGTTTGTCTCCTCCATGAATTTTTTCCAATTTATACCACATATTCTTTGCAGTAGTGCAGTCCTTTACATCATCAAATTTGGCATAACTTAGGGAAGATGCCAGATATATCATCATTTAATTGTGTTTGTGACTCTCTTTTATTTTCTTAGTTTTCATGGGTCTAGAAACTTCTATATATTCATTTTCCAAGTAGTATAGTGCAAAATCTCCAACTCTAGATAGATGCAATCTCATCACAAGTTGTCATGCTAAGAAGTTATCTTTGTTCATCTTGGGCACTTCTCTCTTGTACATCATGATCTTTAGCTTTAAATCACTTCAAATTTTCCTTACAAGAACAAAATTTTCTAATACCAATTACTATAATGATTAGAATAATTGAGAATTAATTATCCTCAATCCAAAAGTACCAACTCAACTTTTAACAACTTCAAGCAACTTAATCAAACTCATAAATCCACTTGACCAATATAACATTTCATCACTAATATAACATATTCATTTCATCACTTAGCTCTCTATTTAGTATATGTCAAATAACATAAACATATAATAGTAAATAGCATGAAACATGAAACAACATTCACACAATTATAACACCAAGATTTAACATGGAAACCCAATTTGAGAAAAACAACCAAGTAACATGCTACCACTTTTCACTCTTCTACAGCGAGTTTTGGTAAGATTCAACCCTATTAAAGATTACAAAAAACAATGATAGGTGTGACCTTTTTAAAGGATTTAAACAACCTATTAGGAATGGCCTTGTTAGAGGACTTTATAACATCTCATTACAATGTCACCTTGATTAAAGGATTTACAATATGACTGTTAGGTCAACCTTGATTAAAGGATTTTATTTCCATAATGGCTAGAAAGTAATAGCTAGGTTGATCTAATAAAACACAACTCACTTTGCATATTTAGATCTCCATCTGGCTCATTACTATTTTGTCACACTCTCCATCATTGAATTGCTTGATAACTATTTAAGAAAATTTGCTTCACTAACTTCTCCTTTTCCTGTACACCTCTTCTTTTCACTTTTTCACAAATTTGCCAACCAATAACAATATAAAACATCTCATATATCTCCTTAAATATAGGTTTAATATTTTGTCTCTTAGAAATAACTATAGATCAAAGGGTTTGATTAGATCCATTGAATTTTTCCATCATTTTTTCCTTTTACTTCTTCCTTGAAACTTTTGGAAACTGCTTAGTAAATTTTCACCTTAGATCACTTTAAAAACTCAATTTATTCATTAAATAAAACATCTCATAAATCCTTATCATTTACACATTTTGACCAATTTATAAATTCAACTCTGTCAACCTCAAATCTTAATTCTTTCATAAACTGTTAATTTCCTATCATTCAATCATCACTATGTTCTTTAGCTTGGTCATCACTAGGTAGCATGGTCTCTACTATTCTATATCACTCAACTTAAACTAGCTTTCTTGGCTTTCATTTTCCTTAGTCATAACTTCAGTTTACCTTCATCTTATTAGCCATTACTATCACTTGGCTAATACTATTTTTCTCAACTATTACTTAAGTTCTTTAATCTTCTACTTCTACTTATACATTGACCTAGTAAATTGTCACTTGGTCAAGCTTAGTATTTTACTCAACTTCTTAACTTTCATCAATCATCTCTTCTACACTTCAACTCATCTTTCTTCTTCACTTAATACAATAATCAAATAATGGATTACCTTTTCAAATTCTAACTAATCAAATGTCCTTTTTAATTCCATCATATTTACTCCTCTTTACTCAAAAATTTTACTAGTTCACCTAATTATCTCTCTTTTCAAATCATCTTAATCAATCAATTGATATGGAATTGTACAGTGTTAGAAACATCTTGCCAATAAGGTTTGATATCAAGAACAACATAACAATTGTTTCAATTATAGTTTCTAATAATAAGATATTTACTAAATGTGAAAAGGAATTCATTATAAATTAAAGGTACTTTACTAGATGTTCTATATTACAAGTTGGATGTTAAAAGGAAGTTAGAATTATCAAAGGACCAAGGATAAGAGAAGAAATACTTTTTAATATATGTACATTAGTTATAGTTGATGAAATGAAAGAAACTTTTGGTAAATCTAGACCCAAAATAAGGACAAATATGAGAATTGCAATGATCCTAACACACACACACACACACACACACACACACACATATACGAATAAATGTCATAAGAGATAGAAAAAGGAATAGAGGATGTACTTAATGAGATTGATTACAAGGGTGTGCATAAACCTAAGCCTACTAGAATAAAATGTATAGATCAAATAGTGAGTCCTCATGAAGAATTAGAGGATACTAACCATATTTTTAGTATAGTCAAGCAACCATATTTCTTTATTTTTTGTGTACTAGTTAAACTTGATGCATTACCAAAAGAGAAAGAAAAAGAAAATAAATATTTCATGGATAATTTTGTCTCAAGTGATCAAATATAGGATATTATGGTTGAGGAAACCAATGAGGAAAAAGGAATAAGTAATGTATAGGAATAAGACAAGGAAAAATAGAAGAAAAGGAAAGAAGATGTTATGGTTGAGGAAGACATAAAGAAAGAAAGAAATGAAGGTAAAATTTTGTCAATCACAATTGATATATGTTGGTGTAAGTAAGTATTTACTATTTGCACTTACTTAAGTTTACTTAGGTTAATGCATTATTTTAATATTTATTTATTAGTCACCTAGGATAATGTGCACTCTTGTGAGTTGTCATGTTGACATCATAGGAGTTTGCACCTCTTTTATGCACATGGTGTCTACAACATAGGAGTTAGCACACTAATTAAGCACGTGGTGTCTAAAACATCTCTACTTGAGATACACCTTGTCATTCTTATCCTCTCATCTAGAATGATGGATAAGACATGTGCTTAGTTGTCATGCTTATCTTATCTCTTAGTTCCTTCTAGAGACATTCTAGGTGCTTCTTGAGAGATGTTTATATGTAGGCACTCCTAGTGTTTTTGTACATACAATACATAGTGATGTATCAAGACATGCTATGTGTAATCACCTAAAAATGGTCATCTAGACTATTAGCCCCCTTTTCAACATTTTGGCTAAATTAATTTAATCATTTACCTAGACCAAATTGCTAATAATTAATTTATTTTATTATAACCTATAGTTTGACTATGCTATCCTAAATTTATTATTTGATTAAAAGAACATGTCCCCTTTTAATTAAATAAAAGACCCCATTCTTCTAACCCACTTAAAGTGCACACATAAAGTCCTTTTTCTATTTTGCAATTAAAAGAAAAGGCTTTGTGACTTTTTTCTTATATGACAAGTCAACTTATATTCTATTGGTTGACTTGTGTGTGCACATGGATCACTCCTCTTTTCAAATTCCACCGTTGATCATCCACCATCTTCATCTTGATCTCTACCATCCATACGACTTTAAAAGGGAGAGATATTTCCCCCTCAAAGGATCCATCCTCATTTGAATATTGTTATGCTATAGGTTTTCTAACAAGTTTCTTTGGAGCTTTGTGGAGAACTTCTATTTCTTATCTACATTCTCTCATCCATAGCATCATGGCATTCTAACTTAGCTTAGCTTTCATTTTTACATGTAGATTAATCTCACATAGCTTAATAATGGTATTATAACACTCTCATACATGTTTTATCATAGCTCTACTTTGCATCTCATTCTAGCTTAATTTTCATTTGCATTGCATTCTCGAGGAAATCCTTGGGACATTTGCATTCTTGCATCTTGTCTTTGGAACCTCCCATTGCATGATTTACTAGCAAGAAGAGTATCTCTAAGGCTCATCTAAGAGCCCTTCAACTTGAAATACACTCTCTTGCACTCCATGGAGAGGGAGCTCTAAGTTGGCATCCAAGCATTCCAAACTCATGGAATCGTTTGGATAGAAGGGTTTAAAGTGGGACACTTTCGAGTGTACACTATGATATATTGATCATACTCTTTTTGGTCTACAGTTGTGCTTGTGTTCAAGTTCTATGATCTTGGGTGAATCTTTCCCTAAGGAAAATTCTTAAATGGTATTAGAGCTATACCAAATTCTTATAGTCTCCCAAATCTGTTATGTGAGACTCCACAAACAAACCTCAAATGTCTGCCAAGAAGTCATCCACTGAGGCTAGAACTGGAAGACAAGGTGTACCCTGCTATGCTGAAGTACATGAATTGATCATTGTGGAAATATATGAAGAATTCACCTCAAAAAAATGACAAATATCATTGAGGATGTCTTCCACATCTTCAATGTGAGACTTCATAGATAGCTCTACTATTACTTGAAGGAAGTCGTCACATGAAGCTAAAGTAGGAAGACATAAAAGATCCTGTTGCACTAAATCCAAAGCATCTATGGCTGAAATACGATCAGTAGGAGCAACAAGAGAATCTAGAGGTGTGATATTATCTAGAGTTGAAGAAACCATAGCTGGAGTGACTAGATTTAGAATTTCCTCTAGAGATGGAGGAACGTGTGGATCTCCATATGCTTCCCAAATAGACATCCAAATATCATAAGAAAAACTTGCCATTCTAAGAGGAGAAAAAGATTTCTTACTTATACTATTAAATAGAAAGCAACAAAGGTGCACAAGATGTGTCCAATTAAAATGTGGTGGAAATGAATAGAGATAAGGAAGATTTTCTTGATGGTCTCTTAGATGATCAAGTATCAAAGTAATCCATTTGTGATAGTTCCTTGTTGTCAATTGTGGTCTAATACTAGACTAACATATCTGACAAGACTCCATGAGATTAATCAATGAACCTCCCAAAATGTAAAAGGAATGAAAGAAACCCCCCCTAATGTATGATTTGGTGCTTTATAGCCACTTTCCAATTTAGGGCCTATTTATTAAAGCAATATTTCTATCCACAAAATCTATAATATGATTATAGATCTGGAAAGTGGACAAAAAAATATGCACTTTCAAGAAAAATGGATCCTGAAAATGTGTCCAAATGAGCCCGTATGGAGCATTTGAAGTGGAAAAAATTAGGATTTGCGAGTTGTAGAAAAATTTACAAATAAAAATCTCAAACCACCTACACCAATGTATAGGTCACAAAATTCTACCCCAAAAAAAAAAAAAAGCTTGCAAAAAGGAGTCTGTATGAGGGAGATATCGTTATTTGAAAATCGTTGTTGTAATTATTTTTGTTGAATTGTTGTCGTCGCACCTCCAAAAATAAAATGGCTCTAGACTTTGCCTCGGATGTCTGATTTGGATGAAAAAAAATTTGATTTGAGGGTTTTTTGACCTTGTGATGCAAATATTTGATTTGCACCAGCAAGCACCAATCTTCACCTGCCAAAAATCTCCCGATGGCCGAAAAAAATTCAAAAAATAATGTAGATCCAAAAAAATAGTAGAGATGCAAATGTGTAGATCTAAAAATTAAATGTATAGATCTAAAATGATAATACCAATTCTGCGAATCGGTCCTTCATGTGCCGGTTTGCAAAAAAAATTTGCCTCACAACAGACTTTAGGCTAAGGTAGCCGAATTTATAGCCAATAGCACCAGATGAGCATTCTAGATGAAATAGCGAAGTCAGATCTAGCTCTAAACACTCCTAATGATTACGATACTCTAGATTTAGGCCAAAGTGTTGAAGCAAGAAGATGGTCTCAAACAGCTATGTGAAGAGAGATTCTCTAAGAGCTCTGATACCATGTAAGAATTTGTCTTAGGGCAAGATTCACCCAAGATCATAGAACTCAAACACAAGCACAATTTTAGACCAAAAAGGAGTATGATCAAAATATTAGAGTATGTCCTCATACATTGCTTTGTATTGTATGTACAAACACACTAGGAGTGCCTATATATAAAGGCCTCTTAGGAAGCACCTAGAATGTCTCCAAAAAGAACCAGGAGATAAGATAAGCATGACAATTAAGCACATATCTTATCCATTATTCTAGATGAGAGGATAAGAATGACAAAGCGTATCTCAAGTGAAGATGTTGTAGACACCATGTGCTTAATTAGTGTGCTAACTCCCTTTTTCTTTGAGTGAAAGTTTGGCTTCAAATGTTGATTCAATGTTTTTAGTGGCTGGCACATAATTGTCAAAGTTGTCTAGCTCAAGTGCAGTCAATCTTCCAACTATGGCTTCTAGATTTATCTTATGATTTGCTTCACATCTTCTTTCTTGAATTGTAGAAACTCTGATTGCATAAATGGGAAGTAGAGTTTTAAGAACTTTACTTATAACTATCTCCTCCTTGATATCTCCTCCAGATGCTTTGATTGCACTAACACATGCTTTGATTCTTTCAACATATTTTGCAATATTTTCATCCTCTCTCATCCTCATTTGATCAAATTGTCTCTTAGAATTTCTACTTTGGCTCTTCTTACATTATCATCTCCTCCATTGATTTCTTTCAACTTTTCCCAAATTTCAAAGGCAGTTTTGCAATCTTTGATGTCATCAAATTCTTCATAACTTAGAATAAATTCTATATCTATCATCATGTTGTTGTGAGTCTTCTTTTCATAAATATTATTAATAGATAATGTACCAACAAGTTCTACATATTTTTCATCAAGGTACTTTAGTCATGTATCTCCAATGGAAGCTAGATGAAGTCTCATCAACCTTTGCCATGCTGAGAAGTTGTCCCTATTAAGTCTTGGAATTTCCTTCTTATAAGACATCCTGACCTTTGGCTTAGATCCTTGAAATCTTTTCCTGCAAGCACCAAGAGCTCTGATACCAATTGTTGGAATTATAGATGGAGTAACTGAGAGGGGGGGAGGTGAATCAGTTATCCCAAACACAATTCACAAATTTCTTAGATGTCTATAATGCTTATTTACTATTGAAACTCAATAAACAATGCAGGAATACTATAACTCGATAGATTAACTAGTTAGCTTTCATAGTTATTAATATGCATGCAAAGGTTAAAATAAATGAACACAAGAGACACCATATTTAATGTGGAAACCCAATATGGGAAAAAAAACCAAGTAACTAGTCACCAATTTTTCACTCTTCTGAAGTGAGCCCTGTTAGAAGCCAACCCTGTTAAAGGTTACAATACACACTGTTAGGTGTGACCCTGTTAGAGGATTTAGTTACCCTGTTAGGAGTGGCCTTGCTAGAGGTCTTTAGAAAAATTCAACTAAACTATCACCTTGTTAGAGGATTTACAAAAAGGTTGTTAAACCAACTCTATTAAGAGGTTTGAAATCACTGCTACAATGGTTAGAAAGCAACAATGAATAGACCTTAACAAGATGCAATTGAATTTGCTTGATACAGGTCTTTGTTCAACATTATTAGATCCTCCTTAATCAAATATGGCTCTTTTGCTCCTTAATGATATCTAATCATCCTTCAAATTCACTTCCACAACAATCAGTCTTCATATCACATTAACTTCTCATACCTCCACATACTACTTTTTTTGAATTTGCAACTTGACCTCTTACTTATACCATTCAGATGGTTAAGTCTTCCCATTTGCATGTTACATTTACAAATAAACCATTCATCAGTTGGCTACAGATATTACTCTTAAACGTTATTTCATAAAACAATGAAATAATTTACTAGCCAACCCTGCTCGATAAATACTGCTTTCAAGAATTTCTTGAGTTAACCATCTTGACTTGGTTAACATTGCAAAATCCTTAAAATCCTTTGTCTGTCGAGTTTTACTCGGTAAGAACTGCTTCTGCCAAATTCCCTTTGATGATTGAGTAAGCTCGATAAGAACTAATTTTTTTTTATTACCTTGAAAGCTCAGTAAGAACTAAATTTCTAATTTTCCTTGATGACTGAGTGAACTTGGTAAGAACTGCTTCTTCCATAGTACCTTTGATTATCGAGTGAACTCAGTAATTGAAAGCTCGATAAGAACTAAATTTTTTTGATAACCTTGAAAGCTCGGTAAGAACTAAATTTCTAATTTTTCTTTGATGATCGAGTGAACTCGATAAGAACTACATCTTTTCTTGGCTAACCTTCTGAGCTCAGTAGACACTGTCTAATAACTGATATGACATTTGTGTGACATCAAAGACAACACATAATTGAACAATTATATCCAAAAATCTCCCTCTTTGGCATTGATGACAACACAACATGTCATAGCAGGATGAAATTTGAAAACAAGTCTTTTTAATGACAGAATACAAAGCTCCCTCTTTCACAATAATCTTTTTGCAAATTTTAGAAAGATATGATAGTATATTCTCCTTCTTTGACAACACACTCCAAAGACAACTCAAAACAATTGAATGGTATTGTACCTAATGTACTAATTCATATGCAATGTCTTCATTGATTTGTTGCATCAACTGATAGATTTCCAATTCTATTCCTATTGGTGCATCACTAAAACTATATTTTAGTGAGCTTCCGATAGGGGAATGACCCCTAACTTAACTCTTAGATACAAGAATGCATCCTTAGGTAAAGGTTTTGTGAATATATCAGCAATTTGTTTCTTTGTATGCACATATTCCAATCTTATTTCCTTTTCTTGCACCAATTCTCTAACAAAGTGATACTTTATGGCAATATGCTTTGTTTTTTAATGCATCACTGGATTCTTGGAGATGTTAATTTCACTTGTGTTATCACAAAACATAACAACAGGTTCTTTGATTTCTTGCTTCATACCTTTCAATAATTATTTAAACCATACAATGTTTGAGCAATTTACTGCTGCTGCAACATATTCAGCCTCTGCTGTGGATTGAGATGTACAATTTTGATTTTTACTTGTCCAAAAAACTAACCTTTTTCCAAGAAAGAAAGCTCCTCCACTTGTGCTCTTTTTGTCATCAATATTTCTTGCCCAATCTACATCAGTGAACACCTTTAAATCTATTTTTCCTCCAAGTTTATACCATAATCCATAATCTTTAGTTCCTTTTAAGTATCTCATGATCCTTTTGATTTCCATCATGTGATTTTCTTTTGTTTTTGCTAAGAATCTTGGTACAATTCCTACTGCAAGGGCAATGTCTGGTCTTGTGTGCACTACATATTGCAACTTTTCAATCATAGATCTATACAATGTCTGATCTACTTCCTTTGATTCATCATCCCTGGTAAGTTTTAATCCAGTACACATGGGAGTCCCAACTGGTTTGCAGTCTTCCATACCAAAAATTTTCAGTATCTCCTTGATTTATTTAGATTGAGTGATGTAGATGCCATTCTTACTTTGTTGAATTTGAAGACCAACAAAGAATTTGATCTCACCAAACATTGACATTTCAAATTCCTTGTTCATTTATTTTGAAAATTCTTTACAAAGATCATTATTTCCTGTGAACAAAGTATCATCTACAAATATTTTTGCCAAAACAATCTTATTATCTGGTCCTTCTTTTATGTACAAACTACTGTTATCATTAGTCCTTTGAAAACCAATCTGAATAAGATAGTTATGCAATCTTTCACACCATGCTCTAGGGGCTTGTTTCAGACCATATAATGCTTTATGTAGTTTGCAGACCATGTTTTTCTTGTCTGGATCAATAAATCCTTTAGGTTGTTCAATATAAACTTCTTCATCCAATATGCCATTGAGAAATGCTAACTTTACATCCATCTGATAGACTTTGTATCCTTTGAATGCAGCATATGCAAGTAAGGTTCTAACACCTTCCAATCTTGCAATAGGAGAAAAAGTTTCTCCATAGTCTACACCTTCTTCTTGAGAGTATCCTTTGCATACTAGTCTAGCTTTGTTCCTTGATACCTTACCATCTTCATTTAGTTTGTTTCTGAATACCCACTTTGTTCCAATCACATTCTTGTCTTTGGGTCTAGGTCAAGAGTCCATGTTTTGTTTTTCTCTATCTGTTCTATCTCCTCATTCATAGCTTCAATCTAACTTTCATTTTCTAGTGCATCTTTGACATTTCTAGGTTCAAAATCAGCAAGTAAACAAGTGCCTTTCAACTTATTTCTTGTCATTGTTCCTTCTGATTTATCTCCAATGATCTGATCTAGTGCATGATGCTTTCTAACATACTTGGCTAGCACAGGTTCCTTGCCTTTTGAGTTATCATTCTGCATCTCAACTTCCTATCCTAGATTTGGTTTCTTGGGCTCGATAGATACTAACTTGATAGCTTTAGTTTGCAACTCGGGTTCTTTCAGCTTGAGTTCTTGCAACTCAGTAGATGTTGACTCAGTTTGAACTTCTTGTGACTCAGTTAATGATGACACTGGAGTTGAGGATTCCTAATTAATAGGTATACTTGGAATTGTATCTGGTTCAATGTAAACAAATCTTCTTTAGTCGTCAGGTTCCTTTTTGCTTTCTTTTTTTGTTCTTTCAACAAACTCATCAACTTTTACATGTGCACTTTCTATGACTTTGTAAGTAGATAAGTTCAAACATCTATACGCTTTGCTTTTGCAAGAGTATCCCAAAAATATTCCTTCATCACTTTTTACATCAAATTTTCCTTTTCTAGATTCTTCCAAAATGTAACATTTACTTCCAAATACTTTTAGATAACTTACATTGGGTTTGTAGCCATACCACAACTCATAGGGAGTTTTGAATGAGTTCTTCTTCAGCTATACTCGGTTCAAGGTATGAATTGCAGTGTTGATGGCTTCCTTCCAGTATTTGATAGCAATTCCTTTCTCAATCATTAAGGTTCTTGCACAATCCATGATAGATCTATTGCTTATTTTTGATAACTGATATGACATTTGTGTGACATCAAAGACAACACACAATTGAACAATTGTATCCAACAAGTCATCCTGAGGTCCAAAAAACTTGGGGTAAGGGCCTAGATCATCTCGTACCCTCTTGTAAGGTATGATTTCAACCCTTAACCCCTTGTAATGGATGAGGTTGATGAAGGAGAATCCTTGGGATGTTGGCAATCTTGTGTGACCTACAAGATATTTGATGTTTTCTATTTTATAGTTACTATCTGATAGTTTGAGTTGGTGAACTCTTGTTTGCCTTTTCCAAATTCTACAAATTTGGCTTTATATTGTGGACATATCATGGACCATTATCCTAAGTGCATAGAATTCAATCTAACAACTAGAATAAGTTATACTTCATCTTCTTGGGTGTTTATTTCCTATGTTATTCTACATATGATGTCTAGTATTTAATTTGGCAAGTTTTTATATTTAAGATTTATCTTATGTAGTCTTGGATCTAGATATTTAATTAACATGTAAACATATACCTGAGGCCACATAATTGTATCTAATGTATTGTGTATTTATTCATTAATTATTATCTGGTTAGTCTTATATTGTAATGGATGTCTCTAATTATTGGAGGTTGTGAACTTGGAGCCAACCTATGTGTCTTGATCGCTACATATGTAGTATCCTAGAGTCTTAGAAGGGTCATCATTTGTAGTGATCAGGGAGATACTTTAAGGGAGATTAGAATAACAAGTTTGGTCTATAATCTAGAATGTAATTTACCCTAACTAAGAAGGTCTTACAACTCAACATGTTGCTTATCAATTAGTATTCTGTATTGTATATGAAGATCTATTATTTATAAGTGTGTTATTTACAATTGTATCTTATTATATTCCAATGTGTGGTTTTTTTTGGGGGATTGGTCATCTCCTTTGGAGATACACCTCCCTTGTATTACATTAGATGGTATCAGAGCTACTAGTTAATTTGGTTGTTGAGCAAGTTATTGATCTAGTTGATCTTGTTGGTGACTTGTTAGATAGAGTGTTAGATCTAATTATTTTTTATATGATCTTGGGTAATCTTAGAGAGCTTACAAATACTTGAATCCTTATTTCTGAGGTGGAAGATTGAAGTTTTAGGTCATAATTATTAAGGACCTGTTCAAGTTTTGTTTAGAATCTTTTTATAGACCTTTTGTTCCTTTTTAGTAGATAGATTGTCGAAGCTTAAGGCAGTTATACCTTGTTGTAAGTTAGTATGTCACCTAGAAGAATGGATCCTAGGAGATTGGAGAATATATTTGAAGAATTCAAGGTTGAGATGAGGAATGAGATATGAAATGTCTTGAATTTCTTGAGAATGAATCTTGAAACTAAAGAAGAATATATTGAAGTTGCTAAAGATTTTGAAATAGAGATCCTTGTAGAAGAAGAAATATTGTTGAATTATATGGCACAAGTTGGTAAGATTCATAGAATAGAAGTTTCAAATTATTCTAGTTCTTTACATCCTGAGGAATTAATAGACTAGATTAATGAACTTGAGGAATGTTCTAAGCTTGAAAATATTGTAGATCCATAGAGAGTTAGGTCAGCAAAAACTAAGATGAAAGTTCATGTTTCTTTATGGTGGAAATAATTATAGAAGGATATAGAAGATAATGATGAACCTAAGACTAGTAGATGGAAACCCCTTGTTTATGGATTGAAAGCTATATTCATCCCTAAAGACTATGAATTTGAATTGTTTGATAATTTACATATCTTCAAGTATAAAGATATGCATGTAAATACTTATATTTAAAAAATTTATAAAATAAAAATTAGATATGGAGATCATGAATCTTCTAAGAAAAAGGTTGTTAGGTATGTTAATGGTTTTAATTTCAATGTTTAGGATGAATTGAGTAGGTTTAAACTTAGTTAATTTGAAGATCCTTATCGGTATGCATTAAAGATTGAAGAAAAGTTAGTAAGAAAATAAGGTAAATATGTGACTAAGGTTTATAAGGGTGATAAGTTTGTTTCTTATATATATATATATATATATAGATAAAGGTACTTGTTTTAAATGTGGTAAGGATAGACACTGAGCTTTTTAATTTCTTCGTGTGAAATTTTAAAAATAAAACTTGGTAGTATAGAAAGAATAGAAGTGGAACCTTCTAACGTTGATTTGGCTTTAATAGAAAATGAAGAATCTCTTTTGATGAGAAGAATCATTTTGGATAAGCATGATGAGGAACTAGCAAAAAGAAGGAACTTATTCTAAACTATTTGTAAGTTTAGAGGCAAATTTATTATGGATGAATGTAGCAATGATAAATTTGTTTCTCAAGAGATAGTTAGGAAACTTGGTTTACAAAGATTGAAACATCATACTCCTTATGGTATCAATTTGATTCAATATGATCACTCAGTGGAGGATGGAGAAAAATTCTTAGTTAATTTCAGTATTGGACCTCTAAGGATAAAGTTTTATGTAATGTAGTAGACATGAGTGCTTGTCATATTTTACTTGGAAGACCCTAGAAATTTGATAGTGGAGCTATAGATTATTGAAGAAAGAATATTTTTAAACTTGAGAAAGATGGTAAGATTATTTTTATTCCTTTGAATGATTTGGAAGTTGTCAAAGAAAAGAACCTAAGTATTTTTAAAACTTTTAGTTTGAAGACAACAGAACTTGTGGTTAAGGTTACTATTGATAAAGGATAATTTGACTTGAAGTTGTTTATGGATCATGTGATTAAGAACAAAGGTAAAAGAAGTAAATATTCAAATCAAATGAAGGCATGTAGTAGGTATGATTCATTTTATCCTAGTAGTTGTAGTAGCAATAGTAGATTTCAAAAATTTGATGGAATAGATGGTTAGCACACTGAACAAACTTTTATGTTGATTGATGAAGAGGATTTGTGGATTAAGAATGAGAATGGGATTTATGTTCTTAATTATTTCATATGTTCATAATTCCTTCTAGAACATATTTTTGTCAC
Organism: Cupressus sempervirens; assembly: GCA_028749045.1. Lineage (NCBI taxonomy): Eukaryota > Viridiplantae > Streptophyta > Pinopsida > Cupressales > Cupressaceae > Cupressus > Cupressus sempervirens. Next base: position 348,447,687 of record CM053793.1, read on the forward strand.
CTTGGGTGTGTGATGTAGGAGCATCATTGGGCTATTTGCAATTTTGCATCATGTAGAAGATATTTGTTGTTTTCTATTTTACAATTGCATGTTCAAAAGTTTAAGTTGGTGAACTCTTGTTTGTCTTTTTCCAATTTCTATGAGATTAGCTTTATATTGTGTACATATCATGGATCACTATCCTAAGTACACATAATTCAATGTGATAACTGGTGAAAGTTATGATTCATATTCTCAGGTGCTAATTTCCTATGTTGTTCTTCATACAATGTCTAGTATTTAATTTAGCAAGGTTTTGTATTTAAGAGTTAGCTTACACCTTCTTTGATCTAGGAAGTTTCTTAATGTGTGGACCTATACTTGAGGCCACTAAGTGTTATCTGATGTTTTATTTATTTATTCATTATTATTTTTTTCGTTGGTCTTATATTGTAATGCATGTTTCCTATTATTGGAGATTGTGAACTCAAAGTCAGCCTATGTGTCGTGATGGCTAAATATGTAGTATCTTGGAGTCTTAGAGGGATCATCATTTAGTACTGATCAAGGAGATACTTCAAGGAATCTTAGAATGGTGAGTTTGATCTATAATCTAGAATGTAATTGGACCTAACTAAGAAGGCCTTACAACATAGCATATTTCTTATCATTTTGTAATGTGACTTGTCTTACCAATTAGTATTAAATGTTGTATATCAAGATCTATTATTTATAAAAAAATTATTTATAATTATATCTTGTTATATTTTTTTTTTTGGGGACTTTTTCATCTCCTTTGGAAGTATACCTACCTTATACTATTGGAATTACAAGTGGGAAGAAAGTAAACTTCTGAGAGTGGCGGGGAAGGTGAATCAAGAGTTTAAACTTGGACCCATAAAATTTTACCATACATTCACCATATGCATTCAATATGTAAACTAAGATAACATGTAAAGAATATGCATCTAAACCATGTAAACATGTAATCAATCACACACATAATACTAGATATGATTTCCCAGAAACCCTCCAAGTGAGAAGGTAAAACTGGGGTGGGCATGACACTCACAAATCTTCACTACTATAGAAATAAAGTGTATCTAATGAAGGTTACAATTATTTGACCATGAATCATGTTCTACCCTATGAAAGGCATACCCTATTAAAGGCTTACAAAGATTTTTAAGTCCCACCTTGTTAGAACTGTGCCTAGTTAGAGGACTTCAACTTACAATTAATTAAGCACCCTATTAAAGGATTTCATACAGCCTATTAGGACTACTCTATTAAGAGATTTAACTAAAATCACCTATTAAAATGTCTCTGTATAGATCCTATAGTTGGTACTTGCTTGCTTGATAATAGATCACCTCTATGCAATGTCCAATTGATCCTTCATGATCCGATGTCTCTAATGTTGTATCCTTCTCTATCCTCTATTCTTCTCTAACTAATTCTACAATTTACTCTTACTATTAAGTCACCTTGAATTCTCTACAAATTGTCTTGTTCATGCTTCCAATTTCATCATTCACCCCTTGTACATTGTAAAGAGTTTAGGGCTCCTTAAGAAGACTTAGGTGTCTTAGGGTTAGGTATGAATCTACGACTAAGATTCATTCATTTTTTTTCTTAAACCTTCCCATTTTTTAATTGGCTACATGTAATTGCATAGGGAATCCACATATAGATTCATCCTTATCTCCAAAAGATTTTAATCTATCCTTAAGTCAGCTCACAAATAGTTTACATAGTTGTTTGTGCCATTTCAAACAAATATGTCCAAACTGTGTCACTCAGCACATGAAGTCTATGATGCTTGGCATGTACTATATTTTTGCTTGTGACTTAGCACCTACATTACTCAGCATCCACTATTTAATTAACACTTGAATCGCTTAGCATGGTCTATCTTCTCGACACTTGAGAGACTCAGCACATGAGTGACTCGACACTCATTGCAACTTGGCATGGTCTAGTATTTACATGTTGTGCTTAACATGTATTACTAATTCAGCATGAACTAAGTAAATGGCTTAAGTGTGTTGACACTCACTTGTCAAAACCAATCTGAGATCAACAATCTCCCCCTTTTACATGAGTGTCAAAAACACTTAAATATATATAATCAATCTTAGTCTTCTCAAGCATAACATATCCATGACTCAGCTTATATACAAAAATTCAAATTTTCAAAATTTTGCAATAACATATATATCTCAAAGTGATAACTCCTCTAAGTTAATGTATCTAATTTGTATCCAAAAATTTGTGCTCCTTTTTTACCTCAATGCATTGTATCTGATACTCTTTCATCTGATATGTTCTTTCATAGCTGATATTTGTATCTATTTACTGATTTTCTCAAAAATGAATCTCCAAAAAGAAAGTATATCACCCCAATGATATACATGTTAATTTGGCTCTTATGCTAGCCTCATCTACTATCATTATAGCTAATTGACTTAGAGTTTGAAGAAATGTTCCAAAATGCTTCTCACTTTGAGCTACGTTCTAAGGTAGCTTAGTACCTGATATGTTTAGATTTCTCTCTAGAATCAAAATATGACTCCTAGTTTCTTTAGTAAAGAGTGTAGGATCACATAACTTTTTATACAGTGAGAATATTATTCTTAAGTACCTTCTTTACCTCTTTAACCTTGGTTTCCAATGCAACTTGAGTGAGTGCTATATCACTAGATATCTTTTCATTTACTTTTCTCTGGAATTTCTTTTTAGACCATTCTAAGAGATTAGAATTAGTATCAATGTCTTCATTATTGACCTTTTCCACTATCTCTGATAGTTGTTCTAGTAGTGGCTTCATCTCTTTAGGAGTTGGTAGACTAAATACATCCAGAATGATGTCTTTAATTTCTTCAAGTGCTTGCATTTTCCTTTGTTCTCTCCTAAGCATTTCTTGATGTTTTTTCTTCTCTAAGGCTTGTTGCAAAATGCCTATTTGGTCTAATGTCATTGTATCATAATCAAACCTAGGTATAAAAATCTCTTCATCAAGAGTGATATCTCCATAGTGAATTACCTTTTCAACTTTTGAAGAGCTAGAGCCTAGCACTGAGATTTGCAATGGTATAGCTTCTATGCTTGACTTCTAAAGAGTCTGTGTAGAAGGAGTGTCAAATGTTGGTAGGGTTACCAATGCTTGGATGGCCTCTTGTTCCTTCACTTTTGTTATTTCCTCACTCACTTCATATTTTCTCTTGTCTATCACAATGAAATGACTAGCACCCTGTCCTTGTGCTTTAGGTACAAATGAATCTATCTATCCTACTTCCTTTTCTCTAGTAGTAGTGTCTTTTTCTTCTTCTACAATCTGCTTCTGCTCAACTATGTCAATTTTAACAAGTGTATCAACCTTAGTAGATGTATCTACTATTTTTTGAGTCAAAGGTTTTACATGAGTAACTATAGGGATGATAGAAGGTGATTCTTTTGTATTCATATTTTCCCTTGTAACTTAAGTTACTACTTTTTTTAGTTCTTCTACACTTACCAAAACTGGGCTATCATGTAGCTTAGCCTACAGCGTAAATTGGTCCAGTATCTTCTTCAAGTCTTTTGCAATTAGGAGATTGATGTTCTAAGCTTAAATATTAGAGGCATCCTTAATAATAATAGTTTCAATAGACTTTCATGTATCATGGGAGGGACTGACACTTAGCACTTGTGTGTCTTGCACACTCTATTCATCTTGTTGCTACTCAGGTATTGTCTTGTCATCATCTTTCATTTTTGTGCCTTCTCTAACTATATTATCTATATTATCATCTTCCTTATCATTATTTTCCTTGTCATAATCTTTTCCATCTTCATCCTTATCATCATCTTTACCCTCAAAAGGGCAACTTCCCCTTGTTTTCCAGTGGTCAACCCATAGATAAGTTTCCATATTCAAGTTGATTTCTTGACCACATCTTAAATATTATTTTGAATAATGTTGAAGGCTCTATATTTAGGTGTAAACCTAACTCCCCATTTCTTATTAGCCTTAGCAATTTTCCCTTTTGTGAGTTCTAGCATTACTTAGGCTAAAGTAGTTTCCCTTATTTGTTTTTCCAAATTTGAACAATAATGCCATTTTTTCTCAATTGAGTCATATAGTTTCTTAGGTACTCAGTTGGAAAATTCTAATAAAGTGTTATTAAACTTATAAATCATAGCATATAATGCCTCTTCTATTTGATTCTTCTCTTCTTTTCCAAGTTTCTCAAAATCATTGTGCTCTAAACTAGATAAATATACATTATTCTTAACATTTTCACACAAATTTTCAAGCTTAGAGAGTGGTTTATCACTTACCACTTTGAATTGGATTATATCATCTAATTCTATCCATTCTTCATCTAAATTAGGTTGTGCAACATATTTTCTTCTTTGTTTCTTTTGCACTTGGTCACCTTGCTCTATTTGCTTGGATTTTTCTTTGGCCTTCTGAGTTGTTTCTGATGTGTTGGCTCTAGTGATAGGTGTTGTGGGCTTGGCTAAGCTAGGTTTCACAATTTTGTTTTTCTTTTCCACTGGCTATGCCTTAGCCTTCCTCTTCTTGGACTTAGTATGAGTAGGTGCTTCCTCAGCTTCTTCTCCCTTGGCACCTTCTATTTCTTCCTCTTCCTTATCCTCTCCCATACCTTGAGTCAATGCAAGAGGTCCTTGTGCCTATGCTTCTTCTTCCTCTTCATCCTCCTCTTCTTCATCTTCTTCCTCTACAACTTCAAGTTTGACCTTTAGTTTCTTCACTAGCTTATCTTTCTTCTTAAGTGTACTAGAGGTAGTTTTCAACTCCATGGTAATATTTAACTTTACCATTTCATAGTTGCCAAATATCTTTGAACTTTTATCAATTTCTTCTACTAGGAGTGTTGTGATGGCTTTTGAAGCTTCATCAACATTGATTTCATACCCAAGAGGTCTTAACCATCTTACCCTTGGTGTGGCAACTTACACAAAGGTGTAATCAGGATCAACAAGAAAACATATATATTATAATGTTTTTCAACCAAAGAAACTGGTATCCTCATTCTTTGCTTCATTGATTTCTTGAAATCTTCAAAATAACTTATCATCAAAGTGTTGATCTTAGATTGGTTTTGACAAGTGAGTATCAACACACTTAAGACATTTACTTAGTTCATGACAAACTAGTAAAGCATGTTGAGTACAACATGTAAATATTAGGCCATGTTGAGTTGCAATGAGTGTCAATTAACTCATGTAACAAGTCACTCAAGTGTCAAGTAGATAGACCATGCTAAGTGGTTCAAGTGTTGAGTAAATAATAGATGCCAAGAATTTTAGATACCAAGTCAAAAAAGGGTATGTTGAGCATCAAAGACTACATATGTCAAGTGACACAGGTTGGACATATTTGTTTGTTATGGTACAAAAAACTATGTAAACCATTTTTCATCCAACCTAAGGATGGATTTCAATCTCTTAGAGATAAGTACAAATCTACATGTATATTTCCTATGCAATTACATGTAACCAATCAAAAAATGGGAAGGTTTAAGTGGAAAAATGGATGAATCTCAGGCATAGATTCATACCTAACACTAAGCAACCTAAGCCTTCTTAAGGAAGATGAAGCCCTAAATTTTTAATGATGTTAAGAGCATTTCAAAGAGGTGAATAATCAAATTGGAGGAGTGAACAAGAGATTTTTTAGATCATTCAAGATGACTTAGTAGTAAGAGTGAATTACAAAATTAGTTTGAAGAACAGAGGATAGAGGATACGAAATGAATACATCAGATCATGAAGGATCAACCAAAGATTGGATAGAGGTGATCTTTTAGTAGGTAAGCAATTGCCAACCATAGGATCTATGTTGAGACATTTTGACAGGTGATTTTAGTTAAATCTCTTAATAGAGTATTCTTAATAGGCTGTATGAAATCCTTTAATAGGGTGCTTACTAAATTGTAAGTTGAAGTCCTCTAACAAGGCATACTTCTAATAGGGTGTTGAAATCCTCTAACAAGGTGGGACTTAACAGTCTTTGTAAGCCTTTAACAAGATAGGTCTTTTTACAGGGTAGATCATGATTCATGGTCAAACCATTGTAACCTTAATTAGATACACTTTACTGTTGCAGTAGTGAAGATTTGTGGGTTATCCCCACCCCAATTTTACCTTCTCATTTGGAGGGTTTCTAGGTAATCATATCTGGTGTTAAGTGTGTGTGTGTTTGATTACATGTTTACATGATTGATGCATATGCTTTATATGTTATTTCAGTATATTATGCATGTGATATATGAAAGGTGAATTTTTTATGGATCCAAGTTTAAACTCCTAATTTAACCCCCCCACTCTTAGAAGTTTACTCCTTTCCCACTTGTAGTTCCAACAATTGGTATTAGAGCTTTGTTCTCTGAAAGAGAAGCTTTGCAACTTAGAGGAAAGATCTTGAAATGGAAGTCTACAAATTGAGAAAGACTATTGAGAACTAGGAGATTAAAATACATCTTATACTACATCAATTGAATGAAGCTAGAGATCCTTTAAAGAGTTCCTTGAAAAGAAGGAAACAAATTACTATTGCAGAGAATGACACACTATACAAAGAGATATACACTACCAAGATATTTGTAGATGGTAACTCTAGTAAATTTGATACGCAATTGCAAATCTAATGGAAAAGAATAGAATCCAAGTTGAAGAAATTAGAAATCTCAAGTTGGAGAAAGAATCACAAGCCATAGAAAACAAAGCCATGATTTAAGAAGAGAAAAGAATTTTGGCAAAAAAATTGGACAAAATGTCAATAGAGCTAACCAAGATCTCCAACATGCAATTAAATACTCTAAGTCAAATGATGAATGCCAACAATGAATTTAATGTCAAGGGCATTGAGATAACCACATTGAAGTTGCAGAATGAACAACTATAGAATGGCTTGAAAAGAGAAAAGGAATTTGCTGAAATTTTCAACAATCCAAGTAAAGCCATCAAATACTTTGAGTAATTAATGAGATCCCCTAGATCTAATCAAGATACATTAGGATTGGGCTACAAAAGCACTGAAGAAGGAGAATTATCCAAATTTGTTGAAGAAAGGATCAATAGAGGTAAGAATTCAAAACCTATTTGTCATAGTTGTGGAAAGAAAGGACATATTGCTAATGTGTGCAAGAGCAACAATAAAAATTAGAATATCAATCCTAAGAACATGGTTCATTGTCATAAGTGAAAAAAACAAGGTCATCAGGCACATGAATGCAGAACCAAGACCATGCATAAACAAAAATTTGAAGGATATTACTACAATTATCACAAGTATGGACATGGAGCCTTTAAATGCAAATCTAAGTCCATGTGGTCATCATATAAGCCAGAAAAGGTAAGAAGCTATGGAAACTCTTATATTTGGGATTACAATACAAGATATAGCTAGCACTATTTTCAAGAATATAGACATATTCCTGAGAATTGTATTAGGATAGACTTTAGTGGTAACTACAAAAGGTGGTTGAGTCAAACCACATGCTTTAGTTGTTTGAAGACTAATCATATTAGTAAGCATTGTCCAAATAGGTCAAAGGCACCAAGTTATGAATTTGATAAAGGAAAAGGCATGGCAAATGTTGAACACACTAGAGATGAGATGAACAAGACATAGAAAAGGAAAGATTCTTGCAGCACATCAAATGCAAAGGGGATCACTTCACCCAATAGGTCTAGTGATCATACCTCATCAAATTGAACAATCAAGAGGTATGTGGGATTTATATTTAAAGTGTTATATCATACATCAGTTCCAAAAGAAGTTAGTACTGAAAGGACTACATTAGCATGAATGAGGATGCAAAATGTTGTTGAAAATTCAAGATTAAATCTTTAAGTTTTTCATGTTTTTGTTGAACATGGAAAGTTTTTAATGGATGCCAAGTGGAATGCTAGTTGATGTAAAGCTATCAACCTAACTATTTGATGTTGAATTTTATGTTGAATTTTTAGTAGCTATCAAGTGATGGCAATACTAATGGATGTCAAATGATTCTGAAATCAAGTTAATGCTAAGTTTATAGCTTCATCATTTTGAATTTAAGCAAGAGAAAATCAAGTAGAAGATGATTCAGAAACTTGTTTGAAGCATTTGCAAAGATTTCAGTTACGATCTCACACCAACATATAGATTATACAAGGTATTTATCATAAGTCGAGCTACATAGTTTTTATTATACACAAACCCTAGTTTGACAAATTATGTCTAGTTTGAAGAAAGTAGAAGGGAAAGAGGTTTTAAATGTTTAGCTAGTTAGTAATAAGGTGAAACAACCCATATTCAAGGTCATCCCTAACATAGCATACAAACAAGATCCCTTTGGTACACTTTCAATGATTCTACCAAATGTTATTTTGGTTTAGGATGTTAGGAAATGTTACAATTGTAAGATTGGTAGCATTGGAGACCTAGAAATCAGAGAAGCATATGACAAATTATGTGATAATGGTGTTCTCAAAGAAGAATCTAAAATTGTTGAGAGAAAGGGTTTGACTCGTGCCCTAGATTTTCATATTATTTTCAAGATTGAATGGATTAGAATTATCTTAAGCTAAATACATAATGGATCCTTATGACTAGAAGGAGGACCAATTAAGATATCTAAGAGGATAATTCATAGGGTGACTAGTTACCCAACCCTAGATTGGCCCAAGACTCTAAGGAGTGACTCCAAAGAAGTGATAGAGAGAAACGCAAGGGAAAAATCAAACAAACATGGAATGACAATTGATACTATCATTGATCCACTACTAGACTTTTCTATTAGGGTACTTTCAAAAAAAATCTAAATAGTGTACCCTATATTGCAAGAGATGTTGGCTATAAAATTGTGAAGAAAGATCATACTTATGATCTGGTTGAGCTTTAGTTACAACAATTGATGGAGAACCTAGGAGCCATAAGGAAAACCAAAAGTGCACAATGCAAATTTGGTTCAATACTTATCTATATATTCTTCTATGTACAAAATGAATTCCCCTCTTTTGGTACAATTGGATGGAATATTAATGGGTCAATAGCAATGCAGATCAATGAGTATATTGCACAGATGGGAGAAATTTTTGAAATATTGATGACTAGTTACTTTGAGGACTTTAAGAAGTCAATGAAGAAAAGAATGAGAATGCCTATTTCATTGGTTAAGCAACACTACAATGACATATTCTTTCTATTTGATGTTGATTACACCTTTATATAGGTTTCTACAAAAAGGGTCAGATGGTTAAGACCACTTGGATATGAGATCAATATTGATGAAGCATCAGCAACAATCACAACACTTCTAGTAGAGGAAATTGATAAGATTACAAAAATCTTTGGAAACTATGATGTGATGAAATCAAAGATTGAAATGGAGTTGAAAGATGCCTCCACACTTAAGAAGAAAGATAAACTAGAAAAGAAGCTAAAGGCCAAATTTGGTGAAGGTGTGAGTGAGGAAGAAGATAAAGAGGATGAAGAGGAAGAACAAGAAAAAACACAAGGACCTCTTGTATTAACCCAAGGCATAGGAGAGGATAAGGAAGAAGAAGAAGTAGAAGGTGTTGAGGAAGAAGAAGTGAAGGAAGCACTCATACAAGCCAAGCCAAAGAAGAGAAAGGCTAAGGCATAGCCTGTGGCTAAGGCAAAGAAATTTATCAAATCTAGATTGGCCAAGCCTACTGCTCCTACCACCAGAGCTAGCACACATGCAAACACATAGAAGGCCAAGAAAAATACTAAGGCTATAGATCAAGGAGGCCAAGTATAGAAGAAATAGAGAAGAAAATATGTTACAGAGCCTAACTCAGATGAAGAAAAGACTGAATCAGATTATTTGAGTCAATTAGAAATGGTAGGTCACAAACCAATTTTTGATATTGAAAATGTGTGTGAAAATGTTAGAAATAATGTAGATTTGTCTAGATTTGAGCATATTGATTTTGAGAAACTTGAGAAAGAAGAACAAAAATTAGTAGAAGATGCCCTATATGCAATGATGTCTAAATTTAAGACTACACCATTTGAATTTTCTAAATCAGTACCCAAGAAATTATATGATTTAGTTGAGAAAAAATGGCATTATTGTTTAAATTTGGAAAAACAAATAAGGGAAACTACTTTGGCCCAAGTAATGCCAGAACTAACAAAAGACTAGATTGCTAAGGCTACTAAGAAATGTGGAGTTAGATTAAAACCTAATTATAGAGCCTTTAGCATACTTCAAAACAATATTGAAGATGTGGTCAAGAAATCCACCCAAATATGGAAACTAATCTATGGGTTGACCAATGTAAAAGAAGGGGAAGCTGACCCTTTTGAGGGTAAAAATGATGATAAAGATGAAGATAACAAAGAAGATTATGACAAACAAGAAGATGACAAGGAAAATGAGAATAAAGATAATATAGTTGGGGAAGAAACACAAAAGCAAGATGATGATGCAGCTATAGCTGAACAGCAACAAGATGAATAGAGTGTACAGGACACACAAGTGTCGAGTGTCAGTCCCCCACATAACATAATCAAGTCAATTGAAACTATTATTGTCAAGGATGTTCCTAATGCATCAACTCAAAACATCAATCCACTAAGTACAGATGACTTGAAGAAAATATTGGACCAATCTACACTACATTCTAAGTTATTTGATAATCCAGTCTTAGTGAGTGTAGGTGAGCTCCAAAAGGCAGTAATTGGTATCACAAGGGACAAGGTTAATCCACAAGAACCACCTTCTACCATCCATTTAGTTACTCAAGTGCAACCTTTGATTCAAACTATAGTAGACACACACCAAGGTTGATACACTTTTGAAAGTTGTTACTCTTGAGAAGAAGCAAACTAAAGAAGAAAAAGATAGTACAACTAGACAGTAGGAAGTAGGATAGATAATTTCATTTGTACCTAAAGCACAAGGGAAAAGTGTTATTCATGATATTGTATTAGATAGGAGCAATAAAAAACCTAAGGTAAAGGAGAAAGAAGCCATCCAGGCACTGGTAACAGTACCAACATATGGAACTTCTCCTACAAAAGTTCTTCAAAAGCTGAGCACAGAAGCTATACCATTGCAAATCATGGTACCAAGATTAAGCTCTACAAAAGTTGAAAAGGTAATTCACTATGGTGATATCACTCTTGATGAACAGATCATTATTCCAAAATTTGATTATGATACAATGACCTTAGATCAAATAAGCATTTTGCAACAAGCTTTAGAAAAGAAGAAGCATCAAGAAATGGATAGGAGAGAATACAAGTAGAAGCAAGCTCTTCAATACATAAAATACATATTTTTAGATGCATTTAATCTACCAACTCCTGAAGAGACCAACCCAATACTAGAGCAACTATCAGACATAGTGGAAAAGGTCAAGAATGAAGATAGTGATACAAGTGCTAAACTTTTTGAGTTGTCAGAAAAGAAATTCTAGAGCAAGGTAAATAAGAAGATATCAGGTGAAATAGCATTGACTAAAGTTGCATTAGCAAAAAAGGTTGAGGATGTGAAGAAGGTACATGAGAACATATTCTCATTGTATACTCAACTATGCGACCCTACACTTTTTACCCAAGAGACCAGACATCATATTTTGAGCCTGGAGAGAAATCTCAACATATTAGGTACAAGGATACCTCAGAACCCAACTCAAAGTGAGAAGCATTTTAATACATTGCTTCAAACACAAAGTCAATTAGTTGTATTAAAAGCAAAAAAGGCTAGCATAAGAGACAAATTGACAAGTATACAGGCATCTCTCACCCCTCATATGGAGCTACTACACAAGGAGCTTGGTTATATAAAAACTTTGCTAAAGAAATAGCCCAATCTTTGTACTATAGATGGCCTAGTACACCTTGTTGTCGAGCTTTCCATCCAACTCAAGTCACTAGATGTTGCATGTGACAACTAGGATATAGCTCTTAAAATTATAATGGAGGTCCATAAATCATTTTTGGATAAACACACTATATGTGTATAACCCATTTCACATAACTGTTGAAAAAAGGGGGAGAATATTCTCCAAGAGAGACATATAAAAAGGGGGAGATAGCAAAAAGGATGAGAATATCCTATGAGGAAACCTAAAGGGGGAGTTATACATTTTTGAGAAATACAATGTAGAGATAGAAACAAAGTAGAATAGAGCATGAAAGAGTATAAGAACATTGAATTCAAAGAGTATAGTTAGTAGAGACAAATCTACTCAGAATGGAGAAAAAATTTTAGATACAGAATAGACATATTAACTCTGGGGGAGTTATACATTTTGAGGTATATAGGTTATTACAAAATTTTGAAGTTTTGTATATAAGTTGAGTCATGATATGTTATACTTAAGAAGATTAAATGGATTATGTATATTCAAGTTTTTTTGACACTCATGGAAAAGGGGGAGATTTTTGATCTCATATTGGTTTTGACAAGTGTCAACACACTTAAGAAATTTACTTAGTTCATGCCAAACTAGTAATGCATGTCAAGCACAACATGTAAATATTAGAACATGTTGAGTTGCAATGAGTGTTGAGTTACTCATGTACCACATAGATAGACCATTCCAAGTGATTCAAGTGTCTAATAAATAGTAGATGTTGAGCAGTTCAGGTACCATGTCAGAAAAATGTATGTCAAGCATTAGAGACTACATATGCTGAGTAACATAGATTGGACATATTTTTTTGTTATGGAACAAACAACTATGCAAACCATTTTTCAGCTAACCTCAGGATAGATTTTGATCTTTTAGAGATAAGGATGAATCTACATTTAGATTCCCTATGCAATTACATGTAGCCAATCAAAAAATTGGAAGGTTTAAGTAGAAAAAAAATGAATCCCAGCCATAGATTCATACCTAACCCTAAGCCACCTAAGTTTTCTTAAGGAAGATGAAGCCCTAAATATTTAACAATGTTGAGAGCATTGCAAAGGGTTGAATGATCAAATTGGAGGAGTGAACAAGATAGTTTGCAAAGCATTCAAGGTGACTTAGTAGTAAGAGTGAATTGAAGAATCAGTTAAGTGAAGAATAGAGGATAGAGGGTACAACATTGATACATTAGATCATGAAGGATCAACCAGAGTTTGGATAAAGGTGATCTATTATCCACCAAGTAAGTGCTAATGCAAGATCTATGCTAAGACATTTTGATAGGTGATTTCAGTTAAATCTCTTAACAAAGTAGTCTTAACATGCTATATAAAATCCTTTAGTAGGGTGCTTACTTAATTGTAAGTTGAAGTCCTCTAACAAGGCACACTTCTAACAGGGTGTTGAAATCCTCTAACAAGGTGGGACTTAATAGTCTATATAAGCCTTTAACAAGGCAAGCCTTTCATAGGGTAGATCATGATTCATAGTCAAACCATTGTAATCTTAATTAGACACACTTTATTTTTGTAGTAGTGAAGATTTGTGGGTGTCATCCCCACCCTAGTTATACCTTCTCATTTGGAGGGTTTCTAGGAAATCATATATGGTGTTAAGTGTGTGTGTTTGATTACTTGTTTACATGATTGATGCATATGCTTCATATGTTATTTTAGTTTATTATGCATGTGATGTATGAAAGGTGATTTTTTTTGGATCCAAGTTTAAACTCTTTATTAATCCCTCCCACTCTCAAAAGTTTACTCCTTTCCCACTTGTAATTCCAACATAGAGTTTCATAGTTTTCTCTCATTTTTTCAATGAACTCATTGATCTACACTGCTATTTACCTATTGGTCTTCCATCCTACAATACAAAAGAGGGAAATGTATTCTACACATAAAAGAATATAAGAACTAGAATTGAACCAAATTTACATTGAGCACTCTTGGTCTTTTTGATAGCTCCAAGATTTTCTGTCAGTTGTTGTAATTAAAGCTTAGCCAAATCATAAGTATGATCTTTCTTTACAATTTTGTAGGCAACATCCATAGCTATGTAGGGTACACTTTTCAATCTACTAAATTGATATAATTTATGAGAAATTACCCTTACAACAAAGTTCAACAATGGATCACCAATAGTATCCATTATCGTACCTCTCTTATTCCATTTTGCTCCAGTATTTTTCTCTATTACTTCCTTGGAATCACTCCTCAGAGTCTTGGGCCAATCTAGGGATGGGTAGCTAGTAACCCTGTGAATTATTCTTTTGGTAATCTTAATTAGTCCACACTCTATCCATAAAGATACATTATGTATTCAGCTCAACATAATTCTAATCCATTCAATTTTAAATACACTAGAAAAATCTAGGTCATGCATTAAACCCTTTTTCTCAATGATTTTATATTCTTCCTTCAGAACACCATTTTCACATAACCTATCATATGCTTCTTTGATTTCTACATCCCCAATGCTACCAATTTTATAATTATAACATCTCCTTACATCTAGCACCATTACTACATTTGGCAAGATCATGGATAAAGTGCTAGAAGGATCTTGTTTGTAAGCTATGTTAGGAATGGCCTTAAACACAGGTTGTTTGACTTCATCACTGACAAGCCAAACATTCTAAACCTCTTTCTCTTCTACATTTTTTGAGCTAGACACCATTCTATCAAAGTAGGGTTCATGAAAAAGTAAACTACATAGCTCGGCTTATGATAAATACCTTATGAAATATGTATGTTGGTGTGAGATCATTACTAGATTTTTTGCAAGTGCTCTGGATAGATTTCTAAATCACCTTCTGCTCTACTTGCGTTTTCTTGAATTTGAAATGGTGAATAATGAGAGGAAATCAGTCATATATCGTTTGAATACCTTGTATTTAATATGTAGTGCTTGTACAGTTGTAAGCTCCACATCAACCAATTTCAAAATCACTCTCTAGCTATTATGAACTTGGCATCAACTAGCATTCCACTCGGCTTATACAGGAAACATTTTATGCTTGGCAACAACATGCAAAATTTGAATATTTAACTTGAGTTTTCAACATCTTCCATCTTGATTCATGCTAATGTAGTCTTTTTAGTACTATCTCTTTTTGGAATTGATGTATGATATAACACTTGAATATTAGTCCCACATACCTCTTGATTATTTAGTTTGATGAGGTGTGATCACTGAACCCATTGGGTGAAGTGATCCCTTCTCGATTTGATGTGTTGCAAGAATCTTTCTTTTTCCATTTCTTATTCATCTCATCTCTAATGTTTTCAACATCTACCTTACCTTTTCCTTTATCAAATTCACAACTTGGTGCCTTTGACCTAGTTGGACAATGTTTACTAATGTGATCAATCTTCAAATAGCTAAAACATATAGTATGACTCAACCATCTTTTATAGTTACCACTAAAGTGTGTTCTAATGTGATTCTCAGGAATATGTCCATATTCTTGACAATAGTGATAGCTATATCTTGTATTGTAATCCCAATTATAAAATTTTCCATTGTTTCTTACCTTTGTTAGCTTGTTTAATGACCACATTGATTTGGATCTACATTCAGAAGCTATATGTCCATACTTGTGATAGTTGTAGTAATATCCTTCAAATCTTTATTTATGCATGGTCTTGGTTCTGCATTCATGTACCTAATGACCTTGTTTGTTACACTTATGACAATGAGTCATGTTCTTAGTCTTGATTCTAATTTGTAGTCTTGCTCCTACACACATTAGCAGTATGTCCTTTCTTATCACAATTATGACAAGCATGTTTGAAGTTCTTACCTTTGATGTTCCTTTCTTTAGTGACTTTGGATGATTCTCCTTCTTCAGTGCTTGTGTAGCCCAATCCTAATGTATCTTTTTTGGATCTAGGGAATCTCAATAATTTTCAAAGTATTTGATGGTTTCATTTGGCTTGTTCAAACTTTTAGCAAATTCCATTTCTCTTTTTTAGGTCACTCTATAATTTTTTGTTTTGCAACTTCAATGTAATTATCTTAATGTCCTTGACATTTAGTTCATAATTTGTATTCATCATTTAACTTGGAGTATCCAATTTCATGTTGGAGATCTTGATTATCTCTATTGACTTCTCTTCCAATCTATTTGCTAGAATTCTTTTTCCTTATTCAATCATGTCTTTATCTTCCATGGCTTTCTTCTTCTATACAATCACCTCACATAGTAGTATAGCTTGTGATTCTTTCTCTAGCTTGTAATTTCTAATTTCCTCAACTTGAATTCTATTCTTTTCCATTAGATCTGCAATTGTTGCATCAAATTCATTGGAGTTACTTGTTGCAAATAGCTTGGTAGTGTGTATCTCTTTGTATAGTGTATCATTCTCTGCAATAGTAATCTCTTTCCTTCTCTTCAAGGATTTCTTTAGTTCCTCTCTTGCCTCATTTAGTTGATGTAGCATGAGATGTATTTCAATCTCTTGGTTCTTAATGGTCTTTTCTAGCTTGTAGACTTCTATTTCAAGATCTTTCCTCTAAGCTGTAAATCTTCTCTTTCAGAGAACAAGGCTCTAATAACAATTGTTGGAATTACAAGTGGGAAGAAAGTAAACTTCTAAGAGGGAGGGTGAACAATGAGTTTAAACTTGGACCCATAAAAATTTTATCATACATTCATCATACGCATTCAATGTGTAAGTTGAGATAACATAAAAGCATATGCATCTAAATCATGTAACCATGTAATCAATCACACACATAACACTAGATATGATTACCAAAAAACCCTCCAAGTGTGAAGGTAAAACTAGGGTGGGAATGACACCCACAAATCTTAACTACTATAGTAATAAAGTGTATCCAATGAAGGTTACAATGATTTGACCATGAATCATGATTTTCCCTATGAAAGGCCTACCCTATTAAAGGCTTACAAAGACTATTAAGTCCCACATTGTTAAAGGATTTCAACACCTTATTAGAAGTGTGTCTAGTTAGAGGAATTCAACTTACAATTAACTAAGCACACCCTGTTAAAGGATTTCGCACAGCCTGCTAGGACTACTTTGTTAAGAGATTTAACTGAAATCACCTATTAAATGTCTCAGCATAGATCCTATGGTTGGCACTTCCTTGCCTAATAACAGATCACCTCTACACAATATCCAATTTATCCTTCACAATCTAATGTCTCTAATGTTGTATCCTTTTCTATCCTCTATTCTTCTCTAACTGATTCTACAATTTACTCTTACTACTAATTCACCTTGAATGCTTTGCAAACTATCTTGTTCACTCTTCCAATTTGATCATTCACTCCTTGTACACTGTAAAGAGTTTATAGCTTCATCCTCCTTAAGAAGACTTAGCTAGCTTAAGGTTAGGTATAAATCTATGACTGAGATTCATTCATTTTTTTGCTTAAACCTTCCCATTTTGTGATTGGCTACATGTAATTGCATGGGAAATTTGCATATATATTCATCCTTTTCTCCAAAAGATCGTAATCTATCCTTAAGTTGGCTCACAAATGGTTTACATAGTTGTTTGTGCCATTTCAAAAAAATATGTCCAAACCATGTCACTCGGCATATAAATTTGTTGATGCTCAGTATACACTATATTTCTACTTTTGACTCAGCACCTACATTACTCAGCATTTTCTATTTACTCAGCACTTGAATCACTTGGCATGGTCTATCTACTCGACACTTGAGAGACTCAACACTAAGTGACTCAACACTCATTGCAACTTGGCATAGTCTAATATTTACATGTTATGCTTAGCATGTATCACTAGTTTGGCATAAACTGAGTAAATAGCTTAAGTGTGTTGATACTCACTTGTCAAAAATAATCTGAGATCAACAATACTTCATTAGAGATTGTCCCTTACCATATATTTTTTTCCTTGGATCCTAGTCTTATTTTTGGGTTTTTAATTTAGTATTCTCAACTAGTGTAGTTGATCCATTCAATTTTGATTCCAAAATTGGTATAAAATAAATCTTACTTCATTTTTTATCAATAATTCACACAAGCTATTCAATGCATCCATTCAACGTTCATTATTGTGCATTCATAGAAATATTGATTCATGGAATTATCCTTCCAACCAAGATTTCAAGGATAATTTCAAGAGAATTTCTTCAGTCATGAATCTATGATTAATTAATAGTATATCTATTTTCATTTTTGGAGATATCCTACATCATTCATCTTCAACATTATATTGCAAGAATTGTTACATCTTTATCAAGAATGTATTTGAATCCCTCCACAAAGGTTTTACAAGTGAGGCAAATACATATATTTATCTTGTGTTTTACATGTTTTGTCTATTTAAGGTTTATTCATCAACCAATGATTGACCAAGGAAAACCCTTTCCCCTCAACAAATTACTTTTTTTAATTTTAGGTGTAGATTTATAGGTTTTAGAGTTAAAAAATATGGAATTGTAAACTAGGATTTTGGGTTACAAGTTTTAATTTAGAGTTTTTTATTCCATACACAATAGGTAAGGGACAGCCTCATACCTTTCCCAAGGGATCCTTGAACCCATCTTTACTTAGACAAGGTAAATTATCCCATTCCTTTGGCTTCCAAATTTTCACAATCTAGAGATTTGAGTTTGCAAGTCTCGAATCCAAAATAGTTCAAGTTTTTTATAGCTTTTTAGTGTAATTTTTTACATTTGAGTGGATCCTCCTCTTTAACCTCGAATATTATTTTTGGGCTTCATTTTTATTTCATAAATTCTATATTTATTCTTTAAATGAGATCATTGCATGTCTCTTTTCTTTCATACAAGCTTATTCATTGTTTGCATCTCATCTAATCAATTTAATTACACTTCATAATTATTTAATTAAAATCAATTTACATCATTACACCTAAAATAAATTACATTATTTGGAAGTTTCATCTAAAATATATCTTATTAAAGACTTAGATTTAGCTTTGGAAGCCTTCCTTGAGTTGTGTCAATCCAATTTGAGCCTCTTTGAAGGATTTTCCTTGAAGATCCTCCTTCCACTTTCCTGATGTGGAAAAGAAGTTGTACATCACTAACCTAAACCCCCTTAACACCAAAACCCTTAATTTTTATGATAGATAATCTAATGTAGAAATACCCCTAAGATTCAATGCCATCCCTTACCCAAGTAAGGGTCAAGGTCATCTCATGCTTGAAGATTTTTTCCTTGGATATTAGGCTTATTTTAGGTTTTTCAACCTTTTCCCGCCTAAGTTCATGCAAACCATTTTTTATTTGGTCCAAAAAATGGTATAAAATTAGTATTAATCACTTAATTTTATCATCTATTTTATATGAAATCTATTGATCCATTGCACACTCAAGCAATATATCCTTTGTGCAAGTATACAAATTCATCATTTGCATGAAAGCTTATAGGGTGCATTCAAAAAGTTCAAGTTTAGTAAGAAAGTATTTTTTGAAGGCCCTCATTTTATGTCATTAATCATATATTTAATTATCTATATCTATATTCTTTCTTTAGAGGATATAGTGGAGTTGATCATCAAAGAGAGAGATTTGCATTCATCAACATTGCATAAGAATTCAATGATTCATCGTTCAATCATTCAACGCCATAAGTACATCCATGGGTTTATTCTTTAGAATGTGTAGGTCTATTTCATTTTTAGAGACATCCTACATAATTCATAAATGTACACACAAGTATCTATCCATATGTCTAGATAGAGGATCCAAATCCATCCATGAAGATCTAGCAAGTAAGGTGAGTATTTACATTTGTTATACTTTTTTCTATCTTATAATTTCAAGTTTAATTAACAAATGTGGGATTGACTAATTAAATCCCCTTCCCTAAAAAAAATTTCATTTTTCTTATGTGTTAGCCATATTATGAGTCACCATATTTTAAAATTTTTCGAAATTACCCATCCAGTTATTGAAACTTCCTATTGTCACTTTGTGTTCTCCTGGTCATTGAAAATATTAGACAAACCCTTCTGAAGCTTCCCATCATTCCTTATGTTTGTCTGAACCTCTTTGAACCACTTTGAACCTTGGTTCAAAGTAGTTCAAAGTAGTTCAATTAAAGGGTTCTATGCTCATCATTTTTCCTGCAGGTAATTTGCACAAAGACTACAAGGTGTTCTTTTGAACTACTTTGAAACCCTTTGAATCTTGGTTTGTAGTAGTTCAAAGCGATTCTACCACTAAGGCTTCTTGAAAAAAATTGATTGTGGGTTGTTAAACCCACTATTTTCCAAAGCATTAATTACCATGTTAGGAGGTAATAATTTAAAGGAGTGCCTTAATTTCAAGCATAGGAAATCATCATCATGATTTAAAGTGAGAGATCTTTCACCAAAAAAAAGGGATTGGGTGTCAGTTGAAGTTAATCATTGTCAGTACAACCGCAAAGGGAAGTATTTAATAAAAAGGTCATGTCAAAATATTTCAAATGTGTGAACCTAGCCAGAGTTGATTTGTTTTTAATGCCTCATTATGAGGTTGTACTTTCACATGTATGTTCTCTTTCCCTTAAAAAGAGCATAGACTTTCCTTTTTGTTTATTATGCGAAAAAAGGATTTGAAGAAGGAGCTACTAAGGGACAAGAAAAGAGGTCATTTTTCTTAGTAAGTCATAGGTGAGAACATAGAAAAACCTTCTTTTTGTCCTACTATTTTTCTACATTTCAAGATAGAATCAATGTGAGCCTTGCCTTCTTTGTTTAAGATGAAATCTATGTTACATTTATTTGGGAATGTTTCGAGTTTGGAATGCAAGAAACCTATTATTTGTGAAACCAATTTAGAAGGTGTTAGGTTGGAAAAGTTGCAAATGAATTTCCTTGAATTGGCCAATGAATTAAATGGTTGTATGGAGATTCTGATTAGTGGTCTGGTTGAAGCCACAACCTTCCCTCCTACCCTGTTAAGTCTTGAGTTTCTTCAACTCTACATTGATCATTATGATGTGAGGAGTAAAAGTATCCTAAATAAAGATGGGGAACCTATACTATCAATCTCTAGATAAACCATTGCCTCAGTGCTACGTCTACTAGAATGCACATTTGCTACATTTTCTCCTATCCAATTCCTAGCTGAGTACCAAAAACCCCAAGCAAATATCGTAATATCCTAGTTAGGAAGTGGCCTGAAACTAATTATGGTAGAGGTTCAAGGCTACCCAAGATAGTCACCAAAGACCATCTAAATCCATATATTCATGAAACTTTAGAAAATTACATGATGTGTTGATAGAAAGTGTGCATTTAGCTCTGAAAAAGGAACCCATTCCTAGATTGTCCTCAGAAGCACAAAAACTGGTTCAGAACTATGGGAGCTATTTCATACAGTTCCCTAAATTCACCTACTTGAGAGTAGGTGGGTTTGAGGATTAACTAATAAAGTTATGCACTAATTATGTACCTCGTGGTTCTAAGGTTTAAAAAACTAAAAACTAATGCTCATTTAGTTAAAGATCTAGTAACTAGGAAAATTACAGTAGAATTGGCCACATATAAATAGATAACTAAATCTAGATAAATTGACAGTGAAGGCTTCAAGGTTACTTCAGTTGAACTTGGGACCATAAAAAAAAATACAGGTAATAACTTCTTCAAGTTTTCTACTCATCATATGTTGATCCACTCAGAGAAAGATAGTAGAGAGAAGAAGGAACTCAAAGCCTTAGTGGTGACCATGGCTTCTTATATATATTCACTAATGAATCTCGAGGCTCTACTATTTGTTCAAACTCCTCAACCTTTTGATCCTAATTCTATAGATAGCCAACAACTAGTTAAACAGATGCAAAAGGGGAAGTTACTTTTGGGTGCAATTCAAGATTGCGTGAATTCCATCATTAATGAAGGTAACAAGTTCATCCTAGATTTTACCACTATGTATGTTGAAGGGGAAATTCTCTTGGGTGAAATTCAAACCCTTATTCTAGGGTGGGAAAATAAACAGAGTCGGTGTCAAGCTATTGTGTTCCAGGTAACCGAAGTTGAAAAGTATGGAGTACTCAAATTCCTAGTTGAGAACCTTATGAAAATTGTAGATTCTTGTATGTTATTCATTATGAAGAATAATATGGGTTAGAAAGAATCAATCTACAAAGAAGCTATTAAAGAAATGTAGTCCATTGAAAATGAGATTGTTGGGATGCATGAGGATCTTCTTAAAGATATGAACATAGTGAATCCTACAGGAATTCTATAGTTTGATGATGGCAACATGGATTCTAAAGAATTAACAAAAAGTTTCAATGAAGTTATTGCAAAGATTAAAGACAATGAATTACCTACTTCTAGTGATTTCACCACACTAGCAAATATTGAATCCATGCTATGTTTAAATAGGAACCTCATGTCACAGCAGAGTCTGAAGATCAAAGAATTCAAATGGAAAAAATATGCATGTAGGTATAAGCTACCTATTTTGAATAACCCCCATTCTCATGTAATTTAGGAATTTATGAACACCTTCAAAAACTGGAAGCTGGTAAGAAAAATTGTGGGCGAGGTGGAAAAGGTCGGCGATGAAGTCTGATTGAGATAGTTAATTCTAGTTGTGTCTTTTACAACCATTTTAAAACTATTTTTATTTTACCATAATTGTTTCAACCGAAATGGCTAGGCTTTAATAGAGGCCTTTTGGATATGTAAAAAGACTATAAATACTAGGGCATTGAACTGATTAAGGGTTAGAATTAGAAAGCTAATAAAATACTCTAATAAACTAGGTTTCTTTTTAATAGCAATAGATAGATAGCATATATATTTTCTTTTTGAATGACTATGTACAAGAAAGAAGTTTCTATATATATATATATATATATATATATATATATATATATATATATATATATCATCTTTGATCCCACTTCAAAGCTTAGTGTTTGAAGTGATTAAATCATTGTTACTTTGCGAACATTTGATTTATTGTTTGAGATATCTATTGTTGTTTCTTCTATAATTTACATTGATCAATTTTTTTGAATGGTCATTATGAAGTTGCAGTGGCATTCAATTTATTTTGAATAAGTGGTTATGGTGAAAAGACTATGAGCTTTTTTTCCTTATTGTATGAATGAATTCTCACCTCCCTACCTAGGAGTATGTGAGAGTACCTTTTGCGCTTTCTAGAAAAAGTGCAAAATTGGTTTTTAATTCATTGACAAATCTCATAAAGGAAGTTGTACCTATAAATATAGAGAGAAATAAAATAACATGAAGTTTTCTCAACTGTTGTGAACATTTTTGTGCTTTCCAAGTCTTGGGCATAGAGTAAATTATCTTGTGTAATTAGAAAGACAATCTATTCACCAACAAATTTTTGGCAACTCTACTAGCGAGAGTCCCTATGAAATAGAACCAAACTTTTGAAAAGGCAATGAATTATAATGATTTTCCCACATAATGATGTGTTCCCTATGTTGTAGCCTAATCTTAGATTTGAAGATACACATGAAGATATAGTCTTAGATTTAACTACAACTTCCTGGACATTGTGTCAAAATAACCAACAATTTCAACATGTGTTGAGTGTCCTAGAAAGAGAAGAAGAATGGCCTAAACTATTAAGGGGTGTGCCTAAAGTTCAAGAAGAAGCAATGGTCAATAGGCTTTCCCAAGCACCTACAAGACCCTAAATAAAGAAGTGAGAGGTAGAGCTAGATGCTAGGAGATATACAACAAGAGAAAGAGAAAAGGAAACCCTAGACAAAAACTTTGAACCTTTAAAAAATTTGACTTTCTACCTAATTTTAATAATCCCAAAAAGAAGAAAACTAAGTCTTGCAGTAGACCCAATTCCCCACCAAAATAGTCCCCTTTCTCACCTTTAGTATAGTCTTTTCTCCCATTGAAAGCTCTTGTTCCTTCTCATTTGAATATCCAACTTCTTCAAGTTATATTACCAAACATGGTTGTCAACCAACCATGGGGGCAGAATATAGGTCTGTTAAACCTTGGTGTCAATCCTGAAGCATTGCCTAAAGGTGCCACATAAATCCTACCTAAATTTAGTGGAGATGGTAAAGTTTCAATAGATGATCACTTGACCAATTTTCATACAGCTTGTGGCATTATAAGCATCCCTACCCAAGAAGTTTCTATTAGACTATTTGTTCAAATGCCAACTAGTGTTGGCATTGATTGTTTCAATCACCTACCCCAACATTCCATTACTAGTTGGAATGATATGAAAACTATGTTCGAAAATAGATTCAAAGCTCTTGATAATGAGTGCTCCTTATTACTTCAACTTAGTCAAATGAAAAAGGAAATGCATGAACCTATGAGAGAATTTATTGCAAAATTCAATAGGCTAATTCAAAGAATCCCTGTAGCATCTAGACCTAATGAAGAGAACTAGAAGATATTCTTTGTCAATGTTGTTCCTCTGAATATAAGTTTTCACCTCATTAAAGATGTAGTTGTTGAGTTAGTCACTGCCCAAAGGCTAGCTATTCAATTAGAGGATGCATTTATTACCACTAGGAAATGGAGAAGAGAAATTCCAACTTCTAGGACCACTTCATCCTCTACTCCTATAGATCCTATCATGTAGAAGTTGATGAATGATGTAGCAATGATGAAAAGATTGCAGAACAAACCTCATGGCCCTTACCAAGCTCCTTATTACGACATTCATAGGCATCAACAACCTCAAAATTATGGCAAAGCCCCCAAATTGGCTACCCCTCAAACAAGGTTGCAAATTGAAGAGGTCCCTAAAGAGACAATGTGTTCTTTTCATATAACCATGGATCATGATGAATGAACTTGTACCAATTAGTTAAATTGTGTTTAGTTAGTGAAAGATTCTCTCATAGCAAAATAATCACCTAAAAGTGAAAAAGTAGAAAGTGAAAGTGCAAGTGCTTATTTCCTTGAATATGAACCTGATGTATAAAGGGGAGGTGATTATTTCATGACACTTCAAGACCCTGCTTGTACAATAATGATTAGGGGTCAAAGAAATCAAAAACCCTATGCAGGAACTAGTGCAATCCTATCAAATGCTTAAGGAAAAGAACACATACAAGTTGATTCTACAAAAAATGTAGAGCCTAGAATATTACCCAAAATGGAATTACTAGCTAGTATGTTAGCTTTTGATATCATAGAATTTTATAAGTCTTCTTCTATATCCATTTCTCCAGTCGAATATTTAAGATTGAATCCTAAGGAATTAGACAAGTTAGTCCAATATGTAAAGGGAGGTTCTGCTACTAATGCTCAATTTACTAATTATATGATTGAAAACCAAAAAGCTTCAAATGAAACTACTTTTATATCTGAAGGATACAAAAAAAAGTTCCTTATATAGAACCAGCTATCAATGCTATTGATGGGAAAATAGAAGAGAGGAAACCCAATCCTTTCTATGTATCCTTATTATTAAATAGACAAAAACTTAGCAACTGCATCATTGACTCTAGAACATCTAATAATATTATGCAAGTTTCTATTGCAAAAGCCCTTGGCCTAGATCTTACTCAAACTTTTGGGCATTGTTATTCTATGGATAGGAAACAAGTACCCCTAGTTGTCCAAGTGAAAGATTTGCAAGCTATTCTTTATGCTTTCCCAAAGAAAAGGCTAAAACTTACTATCCTAGTAGTTGACATCCTAGCTAGTTATGGAATGTTTCTCAGTAGGATTTTCTATAAAGATATGGGCAGAGAAATCAAGATGGACTAGTCTGAAGCTTATATCTTGGTAGGGAAGAAAAAGATAAAACTAGAGCTTGAACCGAAGAATAAATACACAGTCATGCCTTCAGACAATCCTAAAGCCTAGATTCTATATGAAGAATGTTAGTTTGCAAACTATGTTATATTACCTGAAAAACAATGTGAAGGGAATAAAAAAACAATCTGTGAAGAAGCCCTGTGGACTCTAGAGTTTGATGGAAGCTATTCAAATCCAGGGTCAAGTGTGGGTGTTGTTTTCATTTCAACTTCAGGAGACATATTTCCATTTTCCTTTAGGATCCGTTTGGTTCATGGAATTTAAAAAACTCAAATTTCTATAAACCTTGGTTTAGCCAAATCAAGGTTTTGTATATCTTCATTCCATTTTTTGGGATTTTATTGAAACTATTTGTTTCACTTGGAAGATGCATGTGAAGACACATTTTTATGAGCAAGCTTAAAGTTGAAGGAAATTTTCAAAAAGTATTCTAATCTATTTCTTTTACACTCCTTAAAAAACAAAACTAGGTTTTGATTTTCAATTCCTACTTTTTTTAGGAAGTTGGAAAACCTAGTTTTGAGGCAAAATTGGAAGTCTCGTATGCTAATTCCTTTTTGAAAATTTTGAAACAAATGAACAAATTTTCAAATCCAAATTTTGAAAAATCCAATTCCTATCATCTTCCAGGAACCAAACGGACCCTTAAATTAGATTTTCATAATACAAACAATATTGTAGAGTACAAAGCATTACTCCTAGGTTTGTGGAAAGCCAAAGAAAAGGGGGTGAAGTAACTAAAGGTGAGAGGTGATGTTGAACTCATTGTAAAATAGCTAAGGAAATATTTTTTTGTAAAAAATGATAGGTTGATGTACTATAGAAATCTAGTTTGGGATGAGATTGAATCTTTTGAAGGCTTTTCTATTGAATTTGTGCCTCATTCTCAAAATACTAAAGTAGACTCCTTAGCTTTTTCAACTTCCTTGTTGTTACCACACCTAAAGTCCAAAAGTGATACCTACAGGATTGAAATGATTTATAGACCTAGAGTCCCAAATAATGTGAATCACTAGTAGGTTTTCGATAGTGATGTACAATTGATGGATTTCATCAAATGTGTTGGAAATTTTGCTAAAACTTTCTTTGAAGGATCAAACCATGAGGGAAAACCTTTCAAAGAAGAATCAACCGAATCAAGAGAAGTTGTTCAATTGAAAGACAATTGGATCCCAAAGGGGTTGGTGTCTTTAGAACATCTCTTTGGAAGAAAAGATGATAGCACCAAAAAAAGGAGAATTGACCGTGATAAAAGTGTAGAGGAACATGACAAAATAAATATCGAGAATGAAGAAAACCCCAAATGGATTTCCATTGGTCAAACCTTCTCTAAGAAAGAGAAGGATAAGTTGTCTAAACCCCTTGCCCAGTATCATGATGTCTTTGCTTGGGGATATGAAGACTTGAAGAAGTTCAAAAATGGAGAGTTTGTACATCATATACCTTTAAAGCCAAAAGCTACTACCTTTAGACAAAAACTCAAAAACTATAATCCTAAGGTATTTAAGGCTATTTTTAAGGAAGTGGAGAAGATGTCGAGAGCCCGCATAATCAATCTGATTCATCACTCAACTTGGGTAGTGAATATTGTCATTGTGAGAAAGAAAAATGGTGAAATAAGAATTTGTGTGGATTTTAGAAATTTGAATCAAGCCAGTCTCAAGGACAATTATGCACTTCCCACTACGGATCATATTTTGTAGATAGTTGTTGGGTCTAATGTTATGTCAATGCTTGATGGGTATTCAAGGTACAATCAGATTAGCATTGCACCTAAGGATCACCACAAGACAACCTTAATTACTCCCTGGGGCACTTTTTCTTACAATCATATACCATTTGATCTTATCAATGCAGGACCAACTTTTTAGAGAGTGGTGAATTCTTGCTTTAAAGATTTGAGGGGCAAAATAATTGTAATATATCTTGATGATTTTATTGTTGACTCTAAGAGAAGGAAACACCACTTGAGAGACTTGGGAATGGTGATGAACTGATGCAGACAACACGATATATCCCTCAACCCTAAAAAGTTTGTATTCTTTGAAGAGGAAGGAAAATTTCTTAGACATATCATTTCTAAAGATGGTATAAGGATTGACCTAGAAAGGGTGAAGGCAATATAGAAACTAGCGTTGCCCACTAATAGAAGCAATTTGAAGTCCTTCTTTGGTCAAATGAATTTTTTAAGAAGTTTTGTTCTTGAATTTTCTGAAAAACATAAGACATATGTTGTGTATGATGAGCAAAAAAACCCCTTTAGATGGTAGGAAGAGGGAAAGAAAGCTTTTGAGGATATAAAAATAGCCATTTCAAATGCTCCTATAATAGTGAGTCCATATTTTGAAAAGGATTTCATCATTTACTACTATGCTTTGGAACATACTTTATCTAACATTTTGACTCAAAAGGATGATAAAGACAATGAAGACCCAATTGCTTTAATAAGCATTCCCTTGAAGAAGCATGAATTAAAATATACCCAAATGGAGAAACATGCATTCACTATGGTGAAGGCATTGAAGCAATTCAAGTATTACATTTTGCATTCCCATTCAATTGTCTATGTACCAAAAACACTAGTTAAAAGTATATTAACTCAGCAAGAAATTGGGGTGAATAAAAGAGCTATATGGGTAACTAAGGTTTAGGAATATGATTTAACCATTAAACCTACTTCTTTAGTAAGAGGATAAGGTTTATACAAATTGATGACCGAAAACAAAGATTCATCTCCTAAAAATACTAAAGAAACACCCATTGTTTCGTTTGTAAGTTCAATGGACCCTTGGTTCTCCAATGTAGCATAATTTTTGACATATGGTGAATGACCCAAAAACATGAGCTATAAAGAAAAATGGAATATTAGATGAAAGGCTGCAACATATGTGATTTCCAATGTTATTTTGTATGAGGGATGGATGGAACCTTTTTGAGACATGTAGATGCAGAACAACAGGAAAACTTGTTAAGAGCATGTCATTTAGATGTATGTGGAGAGCATTTCTCATCTATAGTGACTACTTTTAAAATCCTTAGGAATTTCTTCTACTAGCTAAGTATGTCTAAAGATGCTTACAAGTTTGTTAAAAAATATGAAAAATGTCAACTTTTCACTAGGCACCCTCAATTGGCAACCTTACCTATTAGGCCAGTAGTGATCAATGAACCCTTCCATCAATGGAGTATCAATTTCATTGGACCTCTAAGTCCTCCATCAAACTTCAGGCATGTATACATATTAGCAACCACTAATTATTTCACCAAGTGGGTGGAAGCTATCCCAACCAAGAAGTCCAACTCTCAAGTGGTGTGTGAGTTCTTATTTGAATATATATTTGTTAGGTTTGTGGTTCCTCAAAAGATAGTCTCAGACAATACAACCTATTTTTCATCTAAAGCGATTTCTCTTTTCTACTATGAGCATGGTGTATCCCTAGCTCATTCCTCAGACTATTTTCCTCAAGGGAGTGGGCAGGCAAAATCTATTAACAAGATCCTAGTTGCTATAGTGAAAAAATTGGTATGTGATAATCCCTAGAGTTGGTACAAAAAATTGTATGAAGCATTATGGGCTAATTGTATTACTCCTACAAGGGACACTAGCATGGCTCCATTTGAGTTGGTATATGGAATTGGTGCTCAGATATCCCTACCTCTAGAGTTGTCTACTTCAAAATTGTAATCTGTGATTGAGGGTCATTTTTTTGAGATTCCCTAGAGAAGAGAATAATGTATTTGAACAAATTAGAAGAAGAGAGGTAAAAACTTGTTGATCATATTACTAAACATCAGATAAAGGTGAAGCAAATTTTTGATATGAGAGAAAGGCCTCATAGTTTCCTAAAAAATGCTGAAGTTCTTTTGTGGGACAAGAGGAGAGAACCTAAAGGAGAACATGGAAAATTTAACTCCCTCTAGAAAGGGCCATTTATCATCTCTAAAGTTGTTGGACCAAACACTTTCTAAGTTACCCATATTTTGTCCTTTACTTATAATGGGCAAGATTTGAAGTTAACAAAGATCTAATGTCTTAAAGGTTCTGATCATGTACATATCTTTTATTTTTGGCTTTATTTTTCATTTTTTTTCCTTTCCCCATTCTTTTTTTCTTTGGTTTTGGTGCTATTTTTATTTCTATTTTTTTGAGTTCTCTATGTACTCTGCATACCCAATCCCCAGTTAGAGCCCCTACTAGCCATATTGTGAGTCACCATATTTTAAACTTTTCCTAAATTTCCCATCCTGTTATTGAAGCTTCCTATCATCACTTTGTGTTCTCTAGGTCATCAAAAATATTGTACAAAGCCTTTTGAAGCTTCCCACCATTCCTTGTGTTTGTCTAAACCTCTTTGAACCACTTTGAACCTCAATTCAAAGTAGTTCTAGGTAGTTCAATTATAGGGTTCTATATTAATCATTTTTCCTATAGGTAATTCATGCAAGGACTATGGAGTGATCTTTTGAACTACTTTGAATCTTGGTTTGAAGCAGTTACAAGTGGTTCTACCACTAAGGCTCCTTGAAAGAAATTGATTGTGGGTTGTTAAAGCTACCATTTTCCAGGGCATCAATTACAATGTCAGGAGGTAATAATTTAAAGGAGTTCCTTAATTTCAAGTATGGTAAATCATCATCATGATTTAAAGTGAGATATCTTTCGCCAAAAAAATGGGATTGGGTCTTAGATGAAGTTAATCCTTGTCAGTACAACCACAAAGAGAAGTATTTAATAAAAAGCTCACGTCGAAAGATTTCAAATGTGTGAACCTAGCTGCAGTTGATTTTTTATGAATGCCTCATTATGAGGTTTTACTTTCATATGTATGTTCTCTTTCTCTAAAAAAGAGCATAGACTTTCCTTTTTGTTTATTATGCAAAAAAAGGATTTGAAGAAGGAACTACTAAGTGACAAGAAAAGAGGTTATTTTTCTTAGTAAGTCATAGGTGAGAACACAGATTAACCTTCTTTTTTTCCTACCATCTGTGTGCATTTCAACATAGAATCAATTTTAGCCTTGCTTTCTTTGTTTAAGATAAAATTTGTGTTACATTTCTTTGGGAATGTTTTGAGTTTGGAATGCAAGAGACTTATTATTTGTGATACCAATTTAGAAGGTGTTAGGCTGGAAAAGTTGCAAACAAATTTCCTTGAATGGGCCAATGAATTAAATGGTTCTATGGATATTTTGACTAGTGGCTTGGTTGAAGCCACAACTTTCCTTCCTGCCCTGTTAATTGATCATTATGATGTGAGGAGTAAAAGTATCTAATGTCTTCCTTTTTGAAGACTAGATGTTCTATTATGTAGAGATTATTTTTAAGGGGGAGCAATGGATGGATTAGGCTGAAATAATTGCTAGATCATTAAGGACATAGCTTAAACATGCTAAGGAGTCTAAGGAAAAATTTTATATAGCCTCTTATCTCACATACTACATTGCTTGTGTTAGTAATCTTACTTCCCTACATCATGAAATTTGGAGTGAGGAAATAACAGTCTATCAATATTGTCCCCTACTTCAAAAAGACAAAGTGTTATAAAATTTTAAAAAAGTACATGATGTGTTGATAGAAAGTGTACATTTAGCTCTGAAAAAGATACCCATGCTGAGATTGTCCTTAGAAGCCTAGAAACTAGTTTAGAACAATGGGAGTTATTTCATACAGTTCCCTAAATTCACCTACTTAAGAGTAGATGGGTTCAAGGATGAGCCAATGAAGTTGCCACATTGTCCACTTGATTGTTTTATTTTGGCTAAAGTCTGCAAGCAATTTTTTCTATCATTAAAGATAATCTACCTCAAGAAAATTGGGAATCGGTGTTTCCTATCAGACTCAGTTCTTTGACTTGTAGTAGCATGATCAACACCTCAGTCATAGGAAGTAATTTTCTTGGTTTTGGTTTTGGGTCTTACCAAGGAAGAAGAGATTTTGATAGTAAAATATTTGTGGCTCAAGTTCTTGGTCTAAAGGGTTAGTCACCCACAATTCCATACTTGGAAGACTTGTGGAAGGATTGTAAAAATGAAGAAGATATGTTAAAAAGAGACCACTCAAGATTAACACTTCAACAAATTAGTTCCCTCAAATTGAAATTTCAACTAGAAGGAGTAGTTGAAAATGGTTTAGACATTGTTGAACGAGGGTGGGAGGAGGCTAGTGAGTCAAAGCAACTGGAAGTGGATTGGAATTAGGAAGAAGAAGATGGCATAAATCTAAGAACTAGATCCATCGTCACTCACATAGACAATTGGCTAAGGAGGTAAAGCATGAAAGTAATCAATGAACTATCTCCAAAGATGGTTTTTTGTTTCTAAACCACTGACCTCTATCATGCGATTTTCATCTTCTATTGTAGGTGGTGTGTCAATTCCTAATAATTGAAAAAGGATGCCAACTCATACATAGAAGATGACTCTGTAAACTAGATCTAAAACCAAGTTTGAAGCTCTCATGTAGCAAGAAAATCAGAAGGAAAAGATGCTAACCCAAGGAGAGGATTTAGGTGATGGTCTTGGTTTCTCAGACAATCCTAATGGTGATGTGCAATTCATTGAAGCTCATAGAGTGGATCAACCTAAATTCATGACCCCTACCTAGGATAAAAAATCTATGATAATCCCATTGTTCCATCCTAGTTATCTAACTCAGTCAATAAGAAAAGGAATTTGTAGCTAGTATGTACACCTATGAAGATATTGTAAATAAGTATGTAGCTCATGGTTCCAAGGTTAAAAAGCTAAAAACTGATGCTCATTTAGTTAAAGATCTAGTAATTGGGAAAATCATAGCAAAATTGGCCACATATAAACAAAAAATTGAATCTACAGAAATTGAAAGCAAAGGCTTCAAGGTTACTTCAGTTGAACTTGGGACCATCAACAAAAATATAGGTAATAAATTCTTCAAGTTTTCTACTCATCATATGTTGACCTAGTTGAAGAAAGATAGCAAAGAAAAGAAAGAACTCAAAGCCTTTGTGGTGACCATGGCCTCTTATATAGATTTAATGATGAATCTTGAGGCTCTACCAGTTGTTCAGACTCCTCAATCTTTTGATCCTAATTTTGCAGATAGCAAACAACTGGTTAAATAGATGCAAAAGGGGAAGTTGCTTGCAGATGCAATGCAGGATTGTGTGAATTCCATCATTAAAGAAGGTAACAAGTTCATCCTAGATTTTACCACTGTGTATGTTGAAGGGGAAATGCTATTGAGTGAAATTCAAACCCTTATTCTAGGGTGGGAAACTGAACAGAGTTAGTGTTAGGCTATTGTATTCCATGTGACCAAAGTTGAAAAGTATGGGTTACTCAAATTCCTAGGTGAGAACCCTATAAAAATTATACATTCTTGTGTGTTATTCATTATGAAGAATAATATGGGCTAGAAAGAATCAATCTACAAAGAAGCTATTAAAGAAATGCAATCCATTGAAAATGAGATTTTTGGGATCAATGAGGAGCTTCTTAAAGATATGAACATAGTGAATCCTATAGGAATTCTATAGTTTGATGATGGAAACATAGATTCTAAAGCATTAACAAAAAGATTCAATGATACTATTGAAAAGATTAAAGACAATGAATTTCCTACTACTAGTGATTTCACCACACTAGTAAATATTGAATCCATGCTATGTTTAAATAGGAACCTCATGCTATAGTAGAGTTTGAAGATCAAAGAATTCAAATGGAAAAAAGATGCATTTAGGTCTAAGCTACTGAGTTTGAATAACCCCCATTCTCATGCAATGCAGGAATTTATGAACACCTTCAGAAGCTGGAAGCTAGTAAGACAAACTG
This sequence comes from Cupressus sempervirens, assembly GCA_028749045.1. NCBI lineage: Eukaryota > Viridiplantae > Streptophyta > Pinopsida > Cupressales > Cupressaceae > Cupressus > Cupressus sempervirens. The sequence continues at coordinate 348,481,107 of CM053793.1, forward strand.
TGGGCAAGGGGGAAAAGGCTGGCGATGAAGTTTGATCGAGATAGTTACTTCCAGTTGCATCTTTTGCAACTGTTTTAAAACTATTTTTATTTTATCGTAACTATTTCAACCGAAATGGTTTGGCTTTAATGGAGGCCTTTTGGATATGTAAAAAGACTATAAATACTAGGGCATTGAGCTAATTAAGAGTTAGAATTAGAAAGCTAAAAATTAATCTGATAAAGTAGACTCTTTTTTAATAGAAATAGATAGATAGCATATATATTTTCTTTTTGAATGACTATGTGGAAGAAAGAAGTTTCTATATATATATATATATCATCTTTGATCCTTCTTTAAAACTTGGTGTTTGAAGTGATTAAATCATTGTTACTTTATGAAAATTTGATTTATTGTTTGAGATATCTATTATTGTTTCTTCTGCAATTTACAATGATCAATTTTCTTGAATTATTATTACGAAGTCGAGGTAGCATTTGATTTCTTGTGAATAAGTGGTTATGGTGAAATGACTATGAGATTTTTATACTTATTGTATGAATGAAATATCACCTCACTACCAAGGAGTATGTGAGAGTACATTATTTACTTTCTAGAAAAAGTGCAAAATTGGTTTTTAATTCATTGACAAATATCATAAAGGAAGTTGTACCTATAAATACAAAGAGAAAACAAATAACATGAAGTATTCTCAACTGTTGTTAACATTTTTGTGCTTTCCAAGTCTTGGGCATAGAGTAAATTATCATTGTGTAATTAGAAAGAAAAATTTTTCACCAACATTATGTGAAGGAGCAAATTTACAGGTTTTTAGCATTGTGAATTTGGATTTCAAATCCAAGGTTTCTATTTTCTGTCAGATTTCTATATTTATAATTTTTTTGAATAAAAAAGGTAAAAGAAGGCCTCCTCCCTAAAAAATTCATTATTACTTTAAGTCAATTCTTATGTCCAATTCATCCCATACATGTAGCCTCCATATTCTTAGAATCATCAATATCCAATCTCTTGGTTCAAGATCAAGCCTAATTTCTATTTCTCTAATAGTCTCACAATTAGTTTTTAGATTCGAAGTGGTATCCTCCACTAGCTTTCAAAGGGAATTTAATTCTTCATTTTTCATTTCATGTAACTTACTTTGATGCACCATAGCTAAAAATTTCATGTTCTTAGCTCTCATATGTGTTTTCACATTATAAGTATTTTAAATGGTTAATTTACTTGCATTAAATCACCTCATCAAACACATAATTTAACGGAACCAATGCATAATGATTAAAAGGAAAGGAAATAAATATTTTAATATACATGTTCAAAAGTAATTGTATTTAACATTGGTACCCCTTACATCTACATTGGCTTGTGCTAATCAAATTTGAGGCTCTTCAGAAGGTTATACTCTAAGGTCCCTTTTTCTCTTTACCTAATGTACACCTAAAATTAGAGGTTCAATATACACCTTATCAAATGCTATCATTTTTTCCCTACTTTTAATAACACACATGATATCATCCCAACAAGTAAATAATTATTATAGTCAAAAGAACATATTCTTGATTTAACTACTTCAACTATCACAACCTCACTCTTATTACTCACCAATATCAAATCTAATTTTTCTCTTAAAATAATATATGATTCCTTTACTTCAAAATATCCCATAACATAGAGGGAGACATAATTCAAATACTTTGAAACAAATTTGAATAACATAACCTTTTCCATCATTGAAATAATGCCATTATACCTCTTAGTGAATAGTTTTTTCCTTCAATTGATGTATGACCTTTATAATCTAAAAATAGCTTCACAACAAGAGTTTTCACCTATAAATCTCTATGTTTTAGAGGCACAAATCCCTCCCAAATAACCTTTCTTATTTGAAAATATTGATAGAAAATACACCCTTTTAACCAAAAAGAACTAAAGGCATTTTAGAATATTTTTCCATAAACATGCAAAAGTGTTACTAAGCATTGGATGATTTAGAAATAAGCCTTAAGACTTATTCAACAAGATAGAAAAGAATAAAATGAATTAATCAATTCTATTGAATATTATTTCTTAAGGAACATTCACAAAAATAATAGACAATTAATCATCACAATCAAGACTACTTTCCATATGAAACCAATCTAGATTACCTAAAACCATAAGATTTCAAGGCCAAGATGACATCATGAGAAGAACCAATGGAATCACCATCATTTTCCATTAATTCATATAAAATATCAACACAAAATATGTTTCAAAGCAAGTTTGATATCTAATTAGTACTAAAAGAAAATTATCCAGAGTATCGGCCCATGCATTATCAAATAAAATAGTACTTATCTTAAGGTGTATAGGGAGAATTTGTTCAAACATGTTATCCCATTGAAGTAAAATGTCAAACCATTTAGGAAAAAATAGAGGCCTTTTAATCCTCCATTAGATCCAAAGATGCAAGAAGAGTTAGAGTTAATTAAGCTTAGAGATGGAGGCATCATCAAGCCTATAAGACATTCCACTAGCGTATCAAATTTGGTACCAATCAAAAAAAAAAATGGAAATACTAGACTATGTGTGGACTTTAAGAATCTCAATATTGCTTCTCTAAAATATAATTATGGTTTCCCCAACAAGGAGTTTATGTTGCAATAGGATACTGGTTTTAAGCTAATGTCCATGATGGATGGATTTTCTAGTTACAATCAAGTACTAGTTGATAAAGTTGAACAATACAAAACTACTTTTACAACACCATGGGTAACCTATGTGTATGTTAGAATGCATTTTGGCTTGATTAATGTAGGGAAAAATTTCTAAAGAGCCATGGATGTTGATTTTGTAGATTACATAGACAAGTTCATGGTTTTCTATCAAGATAACTTGACAACCTATTCCAAGAGGGTAGAAGACCATTGCAAACACCTAGATAAAATATTCTTGAAGGCTCTACAATATGGGGTTTCTCTAAATCCTAGGAAATGCACATTTGGGGTTATAGATGGAAAACTTCTTGGCCACATAGTATCTAAAGATGGGGTGAAAATTGATCCAAAAAAGGTGACAGCTATTGATCAAGCCCCCAAGCCTAAGAATGTCAAAGGTATAAAGTCATTTTTTGACCAATTTAATTTCTAGAGGAGATTTATAACAAATTTTACAAATATTAGTAGGCCAATCTCTTAGATGCTCAAAAAGGGAGCAGTAGGCAAATTGGATGGAGAACATTCAACTGTCTTCCAAGAGATTAAAAATGCAATCAAGAATGCACCTATACTCAGGACTCTCAATTATGCCAAGCCTATGCATATCATTCTCTTTGCTTATTTTCACACAATTACCATATGTTACTTTAGAAAAATAAAAAGGTTTAGAATAACCCATTGCATTCTTTTGTAAATCACTTCCAACTATGGAGTTTAAATATGACATTAATGAGAAGTAGTCTTATAATTTGGTAAAGACAGTTAAAGCTTTTAGATATTATTTGATTGGTGCCACTATTATATCCTTTGTTCCAAATATTGATATGAAGGATATATTCTTTTAACAAGAGGTATCTAGTAGAAGATGTAGGTTGTTAAACATGATTCAAGAGTTTAACATTGATGTTCAAATCACAAAATTAGTATGAGGTAAAGGGTTGGAAAAGTTAAGGCACAATCTAAGCAAGATGTCAACCAAATAAATCTTGTAGATGAAGATCATGGTCCTTTTATATGGACAAATGTGAGTGATACAAGGATGTTCTTCATTACCTACAACACATGGATACTCCATCTTACATGACTGATAATGAAAAGAGATCAATGAAATCTCAAACAATGAGGTACATTATTATAGATGGTAAACTCTAGTGGATAAACCTTGAAGGAGTGTTACTAAAATGTGTGGATTAGGAGGAAACAACTAATATACTGAATGAAATACATAGTTGATGCAGAGACAAGGAGGTAACAACAATGACTACACAAAGTTGAATGATTAACCAAGATTCACTAGGTTCTCCAAAGCACTCAAATAGCCCTCAAATGCACAAATATGGAATAGATCTTTCAACTATCTCTTTCAACCCCATAAAGTGTTTCAAGAGACTCAATATGACATGGATAAATAGGTTTTACAATCTCGAAAACTAAGTTCATGCATAAACCCAAGTTACCCCTCTTGACTAGGCTACCCTCTTCTTTGGATCAGCAGACCCTGTTTTCTTGAATTTTCTCCCAAACTTTACAAAACACCAAGCAAAAAAAAATGATTTTTTGATACCCTTTTCAGATTTTTATAACATATCCAAAAATCAAATATCACTCCTTTGGAAAGATTGTACGAGATAGGGCAATTTTGTCTCAAAATTAGGACTTTTAAGCCACTTTTACAAAGCAAGTCTACTTATCCTCACTTCTCTAAAATTTCCCCAGGGTTATAACATCACAAAATATGACTAAATCCAAGAGATTTCAGACTCAACTCTCTAAGATCACTCAATCCACCAATCTAATGCTCTCAAACCCTTGTTGCATAGGGTTTTCTCAAACACCTATCTCCACACTCTTTGATGAAAAAATAATGATTCAAACACATTCACATCAATTCCATAGGATATTCCAAGTCAATAAAAAACCCACTTATTTGGCCCAACATACTACTGCTACACCATTCTGATCATTTCATCAAGGAACACTTCATTGTTTCCCACAAATCCTCAGCCTTTTTGCACTAGTGCTGCAAATAAAGTGTTAGATCTCTATTGTACATGTTAGGAATATGCCTCCAATGAATTTTGGGCCCTTGGATTCATGGGAGGATCATCTCTTTAAAGAAAAACTAAAACTATCACAAGGAAAGTTGCAAAGAAAGCCTATTCAGGACAGCAAGCGTAATGATTTCTTCAAAACATAATTAATATCATTCAAAAGTGAGTGAAATATGATCAAATACCCTTTCTAATTCATATAGATGACAGTCCAAACAAAGAGAACTTCAATACATCAAAGAAATAGCACCAAAATAAGACTTTTATTGCCTACTGCCAAACAGTTCGTACAGCCAAAGTTAAATTTTCTTTCTCATTGCTACATGCCCATACAAAGGGTACATTGGACATTTATTGATCTGCCTACCTACCTCAACCAACTTTAGACAATCGAGAGGTTTAATTAAGCTTAAAACAATCAAATACTAGTTTCCCTCCATAATGACTCACTAACCATTGGCTTTTAAAATTTTAAATTTTAAACTATGCTTTTGTGCATTTTATGAATGTTCTAAACTATTACTCTATTCCATTGATTTCTACATGGTCAAATGGACTTATTCCATGACTCTAAATATGAAAACTACCTAATATCTACCCCCCATATGGCTTTGTCAACCATTACATTGCTTTTTATCCCCCATTACATTGTATTTGTTACTTATTACATTGCATTGACTTTTACATAGTTTATTGAATCCAACATTGTCATAAGCCATTATAGGCTTCAAAACATTCCACTTTACTTGTTTTGATATCATTTCATCCTTCTTGATCCCTGGAGTCCTCCTTTGCTCAAATGCCCCTGTATCAATAGTGGAGTTTGTAGAGGACATTGCATGGCTAAGACAACATCCCATTAAGTAATGAGGGTTTGGTTTTGGTGGCCAAGTGTAAGAATTTGGCTTAGGCCAGAATTCACCCAAGAACTAAAGAACTCAACACAAGCACACAGTAGACCAAAATAGATAGAGTATGATCAGAATGATGATATTCATTCAATAATTGGATTAAGAGTACACTGGGAGTGCCTAAATATAAAGGCCTTAGGAGAGCTTCTAGAATGCATAGAAGTTAGCATCATGATATGTCATACAACTAGGCACATGCCCACCACATATGGGTTATCCTCCATTAAGCATGGGATTAAGTGTGATGATGTGAGGATAGGCCTACAATGGTGTAGCACACAAATTAGTGGAGTAGACAACATGTGCTAAATGAGGAGTGCAGATAACTATGTTGTCATCATGAAAACTCAGTGAATGATGCATACTCCTATGTTGTAGAGAGCATGTGCATAACTAAAGTTGCGTAACTCAATGAGAGTACACAAACTCTTAAGTGTCTCACCTAAAATAATAATAAAATAATGCAAAATAATTAAATAATGCATTAACCTAAATAAAACTTAAGTAAGTGTAATAAGTAAATACTTATTTACACCAACACCCCCCCCCCCCCTTAAGTGCAACTTAGGGGAATGTCCTTAAGCTTATGAAATCTAGGATGAAATGCAATATGGATCTCAGCTACTAGGCCATGTTAGGTACCCATGTACATAATGATATGCAAGCTCCCATAAAGCAAGGAAAGAGGGAAAACCTCATGGGTAAAACCCTCCCCCAAAAAAAGAGATAAATAGGGATGCATGGATGGATGGAGTAATCAAGACCCCCCCATTATGACATACATCCAATATATACATAAGAGAATGATGAGAAGAGGAAGAGAGATAAGATGGGCTCCCCCCTCCAAAGAAGAATGTCAAACAGTGACTACTCCGATGAAGAAGTTGATCCAAGACGGCAGAATGGTGTTCCTCCCCTTAGGAAGAAACAATGCTAAGGGTAAAAATGAGTCAGTTTTGTTGTGTGTGGAAAGAATCCCATGGATAAGTGATGTCTCTAAAACCTACTCATTTGGCTAAAGAACCTATCCCAAAGAACTGATTGTCTCTACAACTGATGAAGAACCTTGCTGCAATTGTTGATCATAAGTATCCATAATCAGTTCAACCTGTAAGGATCGATCATGTATAGAATGAACAAGAGAGTCTGATGGAACCCTCATGACAACTGAAGAAGGTAATTTTGCATCAAGAAGAAGAGGTAGATCATGAATACTATCTCCCAAATCTGTCACTGAACCTATATCTGGAAGATTGAATGTACCCTATTGTTCTGGACCTATCACTATGGCGATGTATGCATGTGGACTAAACTAATGAAGTGACCTCTCACTATAACTATTGATAGAACCCCATGTGTTTGAATTTGTTGAAGCACTATCGCTGAAATTACTATCAGTGTCCACACTGTATGATGTGTGAAGAGGAGTAGAGGACAAGCTGGGTGAACTTTTCTCAAAATGTACATCCTTCTCCACAAAAATTTGATGAGTCTCAGGATCTAGAAGTCTATATGCCTTCACACTATCTTTGTAAGCAATGAAGGTACAAGTTCAAGATGATTGTGCCTTGCATCCCTTGGAAGATCTTTTTGCCCATGCAAGACAACCAAAGACTCTAAAGTGTGTCACAATAGGTTTTCTACCACACCATGCCTCAAAAGGAGTTTTTCCATCTAAGGTTGGATGAGGAGAATGATTAAGAATGTGAGTGGCACTGGAGATTGCTTTGAATTCTAATGATGGATCTAGAGACTTGGCATGAATCATGCAACTTTCCATAGACTTAAGAGTTTGAATCCTCAATGCTGCAACATCTGTCTTATGTGGACTAAATGTTGGTGAAGTTTAAAGATCAACACCCTCATGTTTGCAAAAGTCCTTAAGTCTTCTGTTCACATCCATGTCTCCAATGTCCATGTAGACTACTTTGATGGATTTCCTAGATTTCTATTCTACATGAGCCTTGAAGTCTAGAACCTTGTCCAATACATAATTCTTGTTATGCAGAAAGTAGACCCAAGTGAACCTTGAAAAGTCATCAACTAAGGTAAGTATATAGTGACCCTGGTTGAATGCAAAAGGTCCTGCTAATAACATGTGAACCATTTGAAGAACACCCGTTGCTCTAGAAGACTTCCCTCTTTGTAACTTCTCTTTTGGATGCATATCCACTGAATCTGTTGAACATTCACCCTTAGAAAAATTTATTTTAGGTAGACCTTTCACCATGTGGTATGTGCAAAGTTGTTGAAGATAGTGGTAGTTAAGATGACCATATCACTCATGCCATAATTACATTTTTGAATTGGATTGTGATAACAAGGCCTTTGAAGAAGTCTTGGGTACAAAATGAGAGAAAGAGTACAACCTCTTGTGATCATTCACTTTCTCGACTGCAACCAAGGAATTGTCTCTAAGACTATGCACTTTTACTGAGTCAGGAAGGAACTCAACTTTATGTCCATCTCCAAGGTGAGTGACTTGGTAGATTGAAAGGAGATTCAAACTTAGGTTTGGAACATAGAGAACCTCTTGAAACTCTCCATTTTCCATCTCCACATTTCCTTTTCCTTCAACTTCCATTTTACTATCATTCCCCATGAAGATGTGTGGTACCCTTGAGTGATTCAATAAAGAAAAATCCTCCTTTGAAGAACCCATATGATATGAGGCACCTGAGTCAAATATCCATTCCTTTGAAGAGTTCACATTTTCCATGAATGCTTTCCCTTTTCCCTTTGAATCTGAAGATGACCCTTTCTCCTTATAAGCATTAGGCAATGGAACATTATGTTTCTTCATAATTTTGGTTAATTCATCAATCTTTTTGAGATAACACTCATGCTCTTCATGACCCATTTTCTTGCAATAAGCACACTTTTTCTTCTCCTTATTATTGTTGTCCCCTTTCTTTTTGGAATTCAAGGACTTGCCTTGTTGATTTGATTGTGGTGTTGTCTTTTTTGCATCCTCATATTTGTCTTTCTTCCACTTCTTCTTACCCTTTCCTTTATTTAAAGATTGTCCAGTTGAATGTTGAGAACCCTCATTGTTGGCCACCAATGCTTTGGACTGAGGTGATTTGAGAATCCCCATTGATTTCAACTTCTTTTCTTCATCATCCAATAGTTTTGCATATTCATCAAAAGTGACTTTCTTGAATGTAGACCCTAAGATAGTCTTTGAGGTGTTAAAAGAAGATACAAATGTGGAATACTTCGATGGCAGCTTGTTATGGTTGAGATAGATCAGTTTGTCATCTTTGATAGAATTCCCACAATCCAGTAAGCTTTGTCCTTAATTCATTCACCTTGATGATGAAATCTTGTATAGAGTCATATGACTTAGGATCTAAACAGACAAGTTCATCATCAATCTTGAACACATCCTCTTCAGACACTTTACCATAAAGGCTTTCGAGGGTATCCCAAGCTTACTTGGATGTAGTACATTTCTTGATTTGATACATGATCTTATCATCTACCCCCAAACATATATCACCAAGGGCTTTCCTATCCATTGCTACCCAATCTAAAATTTCACTTGTTGATACATTATCACCTACTGGTTTAGGAAGAGTACCATCTACATATTGTGAAACTCCATTATGCATTAAGTGATACAACATTTTAATTGACCACGAAGCATAGTTATGAGGAGTTAATTTAGGAAACTTAAAGTTGCCCATAATGCAGAAAATGAAAGAAAATTGCAGAAAAGAGAGAACACAACACCAAAAACACCCCCCCCCCCCCCCCCTTTCACTAAATCAAGAAACCCCCTCAAAATAGATGCTTTGGGCACTTTATCAGTAGTGCGATTACAATGGGTCACTTGTTAATTTTTTCCTTTTTGGACTTCTAATTTTTCTTATTACAACCTCTTAATGGAGTACAAATATGGAACTTTACAAAGTGCTACAATACTGAAGCATTACAAAGCAAAGAAACCTATTCTGAAAGTGACAATTTTGTCCACACAACCCTATAATCTGATGCCAAATCTAGAAATTAGATTAAAAAATACCCACTTTCAAAAAAAATGGAACCTATTTTTGACTCTAGATGTGCCCATATGGAGCCTTTGAAGTTGCAAAATGCAGGATTATCTAGGTACAGTCATCAAAAAATGCAATTTGTGAACAATCCATACACCAAAACCAGAAAATAGCTACACCACTAAAAATTTTAGAAAATTCTACCCAATTTCAAAAAAAATTGTACATTATTTGGAGTCCGGATGTGCAAGTTATGGCCTCTTGAAGTTAGACTGCAAAAATGAAAATCAATTTGGTGAGGGGTTGCATAAGTGAAATATGGGGTTAAATTTGATGGTCATATGGTCGTCATAGCAATTATAATTAGGCCTATTTTGATGTCTAGATGGGTATCAATTTTAAGATAGCAAAATGATGATGTCAGCATCCTTTTGGCCCACTAGATGATGTGGCAGCTAACATGTAATCCATACTGTACGGATCATAATGTCTGTATGAAAAAATTTGACGTGTCTTACTGACAATTTAGTGACTATGTCGTAGCTATCTTGCTAACTGTGTAGGCTAATGTGGCTACATATTGCTGATGTGTCACTATTTTCCCTTGCTGACTAGGTAACGAGTTGCAGACATGGTCTAGCCGGGCAAATTAAATTATGCCACGTGTGTGCCATGGAGTGATGAGATGTCTAGACATAGCAATCTATGTGGGTGACTGTAATATCACCACATCACTGGTAGTGTTCGTGATGCATGTCATAGGTGAAAGATGTCATGTGTGATCTGAGATCTGCCAGAATATTTCACCATTGTGCCGAACTCCCAGACTATTGTAGGGATCGGATTAACAGTGCTGAAATTTGGTGGGTTTTAATCCCACATGGATGGCATCTATGAGCTAGTAGCTTTTTAAAAAGAAATTGCTGCAGAGAGAGTAATCAAATGAAGACTGTCAGATTGTGGGCTTTCTCACTAGAGGTAGCTATTTGCGTCAAATTTCAGAGATCTGACCGCCGGGTACTATTCACCGATGGAATGCAGACTACTGCCAGAATTTTGAGAAATGCCGCCACCAATGGCCTGAATCTGCAGAGAAATTGGTGTGGTCAGATTTGGTAGAGGCTATAATGGTATGGCTGCCGGCTATAATGAATAGCTCGCCAATTAAAATAATAATTCCCTACGAAATTAAATAATATTCCACCACAATACAGATCCCAAATTTCATAGCCCGGGTCTATAAAATAAATTTTTGGACTGGAAAATAAATCAAAAAAATACCCAGACAGAGAAATAAAATAATTTAGATCCAAAAATTTAATCAAATAGATCCAAAAATAACCATACCTAGTTTGCAAATTGGTGCCTTCGGGTGTCGATTTGCAAAAAATAATTTGCATCACGATCAACTTTCACCAAATTTTTAGGAATAAGGTGTCTCAACCTTGTATAATTCCTATTCTTATTATTTGTTTTGTAAAATGTATTTCTTGCAAATAATGTTGATGTGTCGACATCTTGAATTGTGTGTAATGAGATCATGACTAAAACGGTTATGACAGATTCCTATGACACATAAGAGCTATGTTAGGAAGATTCAATGATAGGTGAAGACATGTGGCAACTAAGGTATTTGAGTACTATACACTCTACCCCAATAGTGGGGTTCAGGGCATCACCCCGAAAAAAAATTTAGCATTCCTATTTTCTCATAGAATGGTAAAACCCTAATGCAGTTTACCTTTTGGGAGTAGCCCTAAAGTGAAGCACATGTTATAAGCATTTTTAGGGTTGCAAAGAGATGCGATGCAAAAAGGGTGTATTGTTGGTACTATGAGTAGCTACTGGAGTCTTCGGTTGTGGATGTTGAACTTGCATTGCAAGTGTATTGTAACCTCATGTTGAAGATAATACATTGTGCAGGTTCTCAAGGGGTGGGGTTTTTTTACCGAAAGGTTTTTCCCCACCAAAAAATCCTTGTGTTATGTGTTCCTTTCTCTGTCTATTTTTTGTATGCATGGTTGGCTGCAATATTGTTGTTTACATGATATTGAATCTATAAGTGTAGAAGATTTTAATAGGATTTGCATCATCCTTTCCTTATGAGATTAGTGTAGGAAGTTGTTTCCGCACCTAAGTTTCCTTACAAGTGGTATCAGAGCTTGATCAACTTTTGATCCTAGTTGTTGGGTAGTGTTTTTTGAGCTAATCTCAAGTTGAGTGGGAGTCTTGTGCAGAGCATCCTGGATCTTATTTGCAGATTAAGATGGTGAGTTCGTCATATGGAAGAATGGAGGTGGAGAAATTTAATGGCACTAGTTTCAAGTTGTGGAAACTCAAGATGGAAGACATGTTGGAAGATCGTGACATATGGGAAGTGACTACAAGCGCTACAAGACCAGCAACTATAGCTCAAGGAGATTGGGATATCAAAGACCATAAAGCTAAGGGTTGCATAAGACTCTGTATAACCGATGCAGTCCTTCTAAATGTTCTAGATGAGAAAACTGCGTATAGTTTGTGGGAGAGACTTGGGGCTGTGTATCAGGCCAAATCTTTGGTGAACAAGTTGTTCCTAAGGAAGAAGTTGTATTCTCTATGAATGGAGGAAGGTGGATCCTTAATGGATCATTTAAATGCATTTAATCTATTGGTTGCATAGTTGACATCAGCTGGTGTCAAGTTAGAGGAGGAGGATCATTGCTACACACTTTTTTGTTCTTTACTAGATTCATGGGACCATCTTGTGATGGCTCTCGGAAGCACATTAGTCACTTTCAAAATGGATGATGTGGTGTCTTCAATGTTATCAGAGAAGATGCGGAGAAAGGCTTCTATTTCAGAAAAAGAAGCCCTTGCTGTTCGTGGGAGATCCACAGAAAGAGGGAAGAAAAATGACAATAAGTCTGACAATAAGGGTAGATCCAAATCCTGTGGGAAGTCAAAGACTTCCAATAAGTCAAAGGGAAAATTTTGGAACTGTGATAAGACTGGGCACTTTCGTAAAGACTGTAAAGAGCCTAATAAGAAGAAGAAAGCCTCAGATTCTGGTTCTGAAAAATCTCAAGAAGATGGCGATGCATTCATTGTAGCTTTGATAGCCCATGTATCTGATGATCTTTGGTTGGTTGACTTGGGTGCATCTTTTCACATGACCTCTCATTGAAATTGGTTCTCAAAATATGAAGAGTTCGATGGTGGGAAGTTGTAATTGGGTGATGATTCTCACCTAAAGATAGTTGGATGCGGAAGGGTCACTATCAAATTTCCTGATGGATGAGTAAAGGGAATCAATGGAGTTATGCACATTCTAGGTTTGGCATGAAACCTATTATCTGTAAGTATGTTGAATGATGTAGGCGTGCAAGATGTATTTTCTAAAGATGGATGTAAGACGATGAGAGGAGCTATGGTACTTGCTAAGGGTACTAGGAGAAGTACTTTGTTTCAGCTTGATGCATACATTTCTTAGTGTAATAGTTCTTCTATTTCAAAGAAGAGAGTAGCTATCACTTCATCCCTACCATCTGAATGAGTAGTAAAGAAGACTGTGGTTAGTGGTTCTAATGGTAGTGCAACAAGTGTACCTAAGGGTGCAAACACTTTGGAAGGAAAGCTTCCTACAAAAAAGACAATGTTGTGGCATTTGAGATTTGGTCACATTGGTGAGAATGGTCTCAGAACCCTAAAAAATAAAAATCTCGTTGAGGGATTAAATGATTGCAATCTTGAGTTTGACTTCTGTGAACACTGTGTATATGGTAAACAAAATCGTGTTTAGTTTTACTCTAGTTCTCACAAATCTTCTGATGTTTTGGATCTTATTCATTCTGATGTATTTGGTCCTATAAAAGTTCCTTCAATCTCCAAGTTTTTATTTTTTGTATCTTCCATAAATGATTATAGTAGAAGGACATGGATTTATTTCCTTAAAAGTAAGACACAAGTCTTTAGTCGATTCAAGGAATTTAAAGCCCTTGTAGAGAATCAGACTAGTAAGAAGATTAAGTGTGTGAGAACTGACAATGGTGGTGAGTTTTACTCAGTAGAGTTTGAACAGTTCTGTAAAGAACAATGAGAGGCATAAGAAAACTCTGTATACCCCACAGCAAAATGGAGTTGCAGAGAGAATGAACAGGACACTGATGGAGAAGGCTAGGAGTATGCTTAGTGGAGCTAGTTTAGAACAAAGGTTTTGGGATGAAGCTGTGGCCACAGCTTGCTATCTAGTTAACAAATCTCCTACATCAGCTCTTGTTGGTAAGACACCCATGGAGGTGTGGTCTGGTAAGAAGCCTTCAATTAGAAATCTTCATTTTTTTGGTTGTGAAGCTTATGCACATGTTCCAATGGAGAAAAGATCTAAGTTGGAAAAAAAAAGCTGTAAAATGTATTTTCATCAGGTACAGTGCCGGTATGAAAGGATACAAGCTTTGGGATCCTGTGGCATGTAAGGTGTTGTATAGTAGAAATTTTATTTTTAGAGAGCTAACATCTTCTCCTATTGTGCTAAAACTAGATGAAAAAGAAAAGGAAAAAGATGTTGTTCAGTTACCTCCTACCCCTGAGAAGACTAAACAGAGAGACCATGTTGGGTCTAATGATGAGGAGAGCTCTAGTAGCTCTGATAGTTCAGAAGAAGAGGAAGAACAACTTCAACCTCAGCCCTTGAGGAGATCCACAAGAAAAAGAAAGCAACCAAAAAGGTTTGGTTATTCTATGTTAGATTCCAGTTGTGCTTTTTCTTTGATTACTAACACTGATGAGCCTAAATCTATGACAGAGGCTTTGGGCATGGAAGATGCAGGTTCCTGGATTGAGGCTATGGATGATGAGATGGCTTCATTAGAGAAAAACAAAACATGGGACCTTGTACCTTTTCCTAAAGGGAGAAAATCTATTGGCTATAAATGGGTGTTCAAGAAGAAATTCTATGTAGATGGTAGTGTTGAAAGGTACAAAGCTAGATTGGTTGCAAAGGGGTATTCAGAGGTAGAGGGAATAGATTATGGTGAAATATTATCTCATGTTGCAAAGTTGACATCCATTAGATTTTTGTTATCTCTTGCTGCATCATATGATTTAGAGATATAATAGATGGATGTGAAGACAGCTTTCCTTCATGGCAATTTGGAGGAAGAGATTTATATGTCATAGCCTGAGCACTACATTGTTAAAGGTAAGGAATCCTTAGTTTGCAGATTAAAGAAATCTCTATATGGTTTGAAGCAATCTCCTAGGATGTGGTACCTTAAGTTTGATGCCTTTGTGTTGTCAATTGGATTTGTAAGATCAAAATCAGATCATTGTGTTTATTTCAGAATTGAAAATGATCACCTTCTTATTGTTGCATTATATGTTGATGATATGTTGTTGTTTGGGAAGGGTAAGGGTATGATTTCTGATTTTAAATCTCAGTTGTCAGCACAGTTTGAGATGAAAGATCTTGGGGCAGCTAGGTACATCTTGGGTATGGAAATCAGTAGAGACAGTCTAATAGAAAACTTTGGTTGAGTCAGAGTAAGTATGTGAAGTCTGTGTTGGACAGGCTTAGCATGGCAGATTGTAGACCACTATGTGTTCCTATTCCTATGGGAATAAAGTTATTTGTAGATGATTTTCCAAAATCTCCTAGTGAGGTGGAGGACATGAGTAGAGTACCTTATGCTAGTGCAGTTGGCAGTCTTATGTATGCTATGGTCTATACTAGACTAGACATTGCCCAAGCAGTAGGAGTCCTGAGTTGATTTGTGGCTAATCTTGGACGAATACATTGGGATGCAGTTAAGCGAGTATTCAGATATTTGAGGGGTACATCAGATTACTCCATATGTTATCATCGTAACTCTTCTGGATCTTAGCATTTAGTTTGTATTCATGGGTTTGTAGATTCAAATTGGGCAGGTGATATTGACTACAGGAGGTCCACCAGTGCTTATGTGTTCACTAGGTTTGGTGGTGCCATCAGTTGGATGAGCAAGCAACAACCTGTGGTTGCTTTGTCCACTATAGAAGCTGAGTACATGGCTGCTACTCATGCTTGTAAGGAAGCCATTTGGCTTAAGAGATTATGTTCTGATGTTGGTGTTGATGAAGAATAGATTACTATTTGGTGTGACAATCAGAGTGCTATTTTCCTTGTGAAGAATCCAACTTTCCATGCCAGAACGAAGCACATTGATGTGCAGTATCACTTTGTGAGAGATATGGTGGAAGATGGAAAGGTAAATTTGGAAAAGGTAGATACTATGAAGAATGTTGCAAATGCATTAACAAAACTAGTGGGCACTGAGAAGTTCAGATGGTGTTTGGAGTCTATGGGTCTTTCGGCCTAGAGCGGTTACTTCTTGTTATGTTCCTGTTGCTCTTACAAGGTGTTCAACAAGTGGGAGAATTTTAGGAATAAGGTGTCTCAACTTTTTATAATTCCTATTCTTATTATTTGTTTTGTAAAATTTATTTCTTGCAAATAATGTTGATGTGTCAACATCTTGAATTGTGTGTAAGGAGATCATGACTAAAACAGTTATGACAAATTCCTATGACACGTAAGAGCTATGTTAGGAAGATTCAATGACAGGTGAAGACATGTGGCAACTAAGATATTTGAGTACTATACACTCCACCCCAATAGTGGAGTTCGAGGCATTGCCTCAAAAAAAATTTTGGGGTTCCTATTTTCTCGAAGAATGGTAAAACCCTAATACAGTTTACCTTTTGGGAGTAGCCCTAAAGTGAAGCACATGTTATAAGCATTTTTTAGGGTTGCGAAGAGATGCGATGCGAAAAGGGTGTATTGTTGGTACTGTGAGTAGCTACTAGAGTCTTCAGTTGTTGATGTTGAACTTGCATTGCAAGTGTATTGTAACCTTGTGTTGAAGATAATACATTGTGCAGGTTCTGAAGGGGTGGGGTTGTTTTATCGAAATGTTTTTCCCCACCAAAAAATCCTTGTGTTATGTGTTCCTTTCTCTGTCTATTTTTTGTATGCATGGTTGGCTGCAATATTGTTGTTTACATTATATTTAATCTGTAAGTGTAGAATATTTTAATAGGATTTGCATCATACTTTCCTTATGAGATTAGTGTAGGAAGTTGTTTTCACACGTGAGTTTCCTTACACAAATATGGGAAAATTTATAGTTGATCTTCACTAAATCGATGCTCTAGATGCAATGGTTAGGTCAAATCTAAGTCTAGATGCTCCCAATTTTTGTGAATCCTCCGAATTCATGTCGAGGTACTGAAGCATGAACGGTCTTGAACAGCTACATGATGAGAATCCCCCTTACCTCTAATACCATGTAAGAATTTGGCTTAGGCTAGAATTCACCCAAGGACTAAAGAACTCAACACAAGCACATAGTAGACCAAAATAAACAGAGTATGATCAGAATGACGATATTCATTCAATAATTGGATTAAGAGTACACTACGAGTGCCTGAATATAAAGGCCTCAGGAGAGCTTCTAGAATGCATAAAAGTTAGCATCATGATATATCATACAACTAGGCACATGTCCACCAAATATGGGTTATCCTCCATTAAGCATGGGATTAAGTGTGATGATGTGAGGATAAGCCTACAATGGTGTAGCACACAAATCAGTGGAGTAGACAACATGTGCTAAATGAGGAGTGTGGATAACTATTTTGTCATCATGACAACTCAGTGAATAATGCATACTCCTATATTGTAGATAGCATGTGCATAATTAGAGTTGTGTAACTCAATGAGAGTAGAAAAACTCCTAAGTGTCTCACCTAAAATAATAATAAAATAATACAAAATAATTAAATAATGCATTAACCTAAGTAAAACTTAAGTAAGTGTAATAAGTAAATACTTATTTACACCAACACCAAGTTTATTCAGAGATGTTCATCATTTGGTAAGGAAGTGTGACCCTTGTCAGAGTTTTGCTAGCAAAATTGAAATTTTTTGTGAATGCACCATTAAAACTAGTGGAGGTTTAGGCACCTTTTCAGCAATAGAGATTGATTTCATAGGAGAGATAGAAAATAAATCAAGTAGTGATTATTCATGGATCCTTGTAGCTACTGATTACTTCACAAAATGGGTAGAGGCTATCCCAACTAGATGAGTAAATAGTAAATTTGTAAATGATTTCTTGATGAATAATTTAATTACAAGGTTTGAGTGCCCAAAGAGAAATGTGACAGACAATGCATTGTGTTTCAGATCTGATGAATTTATATAGTTATATGACAAGTATGCTATTACTAGGTCTACTTCTTCACCCTATCATCCTCAAAGAAATGGGTAGGCAAGATTCCACAAATAAGAGCTTGTTGAAGATTATCAAAATGATTTTGGATGAGAATAAGAAAGAATGGGATTCCAAGTTATCTCTAGCAATTTGGATAGATAGGGTGATAGTCAAAAATGCCATTGGACTAACACGTTTTGACCTTGTATATGGTATTCAAGCTAGATTGCCTCAAAATAATCTGATGAGCTAATACGAGTTTTTTTAGAAGTATGATCAAGATTTGGTGGATGATATACAAGAGATATTTAATAAACTCCCAGATTAAATGAGTATTGAAAGGAAGCATTAGAAAGGAATGCTAAATTGCAACTACAATTAAAACATCTTTTTGATAAAAGGACAACACAGAAATACTTTGAGCCTAAAAACCTTGTGGTGATGTGAAATACAAGAATAGAGGTAAGGAAAAGAGTGACAATTTTGATCCCATGTAGCTTGTACCTTACCTAATATATTCTAAATGGGGAGAAGACTCATGGATGTAGACTCATGGATATTGAAATATCGCAATGGAAATGTCCTTGAGCTATCAGTTCATGGATAGTTCTTGAAGAGATATTTCTCCTAAGAAAGTACTCCTCTTCTCCATGCATTGTAGTTAGAAACTCTTAATAGTTTTTTCCTTTCATATAGATGTGTTTCTTTCTTTTTGTGTGTGTTTCACTTTCTATTAATGTTGTCAAGTATGTGGTCTACTTCATCCAAAGTTTGTGAGCCCTTGCATGAACAGAAATTTTTCATCATACCCAGATAGAGCCACTATTCGTCTGTTCCTTAAAATTTTTATTTTACCATTAAGTGGGATTCCTTCACATTTTAGTTTCTTCTTGAATGTTTTTGCTTAAGGAAAACCCTAGTAATGAAGGTTTTCTAGGCAAAACCCTACTAAAACCACAAGGATGCCCTAATTTTTCTATTTTACTATTAAATTTGTGTCTTACTAAACAAGAGAGAAGGGACCTTTTCCATGAATTATGTTTGTAAATTCTTAGGTACTATTACTCTAATTCTTGACCTCAACCCCTTTTTTTTAAATGGTAAGCACTTTCACCTTAAACCCTTTTTTCAAAAAATAATGGTTCATATTCATAACAGAGGGCCTAAGTGTCTTTACCTAGCAAAAAACTCTTACCATAAGTTCCCTACACCCCATCTTGTTAATATTTTACAGAAAGGCTCATTATAGCATTTATCAAGTTGTCTTTTTAAAATATGTGATAAATGATGTGTCTGAAATTCAACAGTGTGCATGCTAGTACTAGATCATATTCCCAAGATAGTTTTATGGCAAGATCATGTCATGTGGGCATGGGGGGGCCGAACACCTTTTATTTTAACTTCACAATATTGGGAAGATCAACAATTTTTTCCATTACACAAAGTATCCTTATCTCTATGGCATTACAACATGATGTTGACACGTGTCCCACTAGCAGGCCCCATGTAATATATCTGACAAAGAAGATCAATGGCCTATGTTAACTCACAATATTTAGCCACCACCATAGTGATAGAGCAATATGATGACACGTGGATCCATCCCCAAGGTTGAAGTCTCTTATTGGAACCATGGCCAATCATAATTAGATATAAACAATTTGTCCACGTGTACTTATAGTAGTAAGAAAGGATGAACTTAGGGAATGAGCTGTAAAGTTGGAATGCACGAATGTTTCCACATGAGCCAAGGTAAAGTTTTTTCTATATTGACACCATGGATCTTTCTCTCAATGATTCAATAGTGTCATGGAAATTTGAATGTTGAAATGGAATATTGTGAGAAAGAAAGGTAGTGATACATATATTATGTTTAAGTTAATTTTGTAATCAGACCTGATTACTCAGCTAGGACCTGATCAATGATTGGGAAATGCAGGCCATGTCCTCTTGGATGACATCATTCAATATCTATGCCCATCTTTTAGAACAAGGAAATCCAATACCTCATGTTTCTTCATTGAATGATGATTTCCTCATAGAGAAGGAGTGTGATGCTTCTACATGTCTTGTGCACTATAGGATAGATATGATGCCACTTAAGAGAAGAATAATGCATGTGAAATAAATCAATAGTTGGGACTTAATCACATGATGAATACCAATCATTGATTTTTTTGAAGAAGAGTTAGTAGATCCATGGTCTACATGTTCATGCAATGTAGTATCAATTGTATGGTGATGTAGCAAGATGGGTTCACGTGTCCTACACACCTAAAGAGTGTTGAATTTTCAAAGAGACCTATGTAATCGCTGTATTGGCTTGCTATTGGTTGAGAATGGGTCTTAAAAGCTTACTTGGATAGTTGACATAATTCAAAGGAGTTTTTAGTCATCTATTTCAAAGTTGAAACAACAGATGATTTTCAATTTGAAGTTTAGATTTGAAGGGAGGAGTTTTTTAGCATTTTAAACAGATAATTTGCACGAGCTCATGACAAATGTTGAAAGAACATATTTCAAAGGGATGTTATCTCACTCAATTGTCATCAAATTATGAAGGAGAAATTGCAAAGCTTGAGAGGTTTTCAAAATTGAAGTCAAATTGCCAGGAAAATTGCATTTTAAATAAGTAAGTGGTGTAAAATCCCTTGTATTTTTAAATTTGATGATTTTAATTGCCTAGTTTTATTTGTTGATATAAATTACAAGCCCTAGTTAGCATTTTTTGAACCTTAGAAAAAGTCCTAGTTGAAAAAATAGTTACCCTGAGAAGATGCCTCCAAATTAGTATTTGGGGAAATTCAACTATGAAGATAGAAGGCTTACAAATGATTTCATATAAAAATTGCCTCTGTCAAACAAGGGCAAGGACAATGTGGAGGGTTGGAAATTATTGAAGAATGAAGTACAACTAGGGTTAAATGATAAGTACAAGAATGTATGTGACTTGAATATTCCCAAGAAGGGTTTAGAGATATTCAAATGGTGGTATATCCAGGCTAATGTAGGAGTCCCACTTAGTAATGACTGGAAGTATGAATTAGGAAAATTCATTATGTCTATTGTCTTTCTAGATGTTGATCTATTGTTAGAATTGGTGGTTATATATGATCCTTAATCACATGAAATCAAAGATACTGAGGGAGGTGTTCTATTGAAGATAATTGTTGATTCAGTTGGGGAAGATTTTGGCCTTTGTCCTCTTGAAGATATAACTAATGTTATAGACTTCCAAATGTCTAAAGAATATTTTGATAGGGTAGAAAAGGATGTGTAGTAGAATATGATAATTTCTTTCCTAAAAGAGGTAGATGGGGTTAAATTTTCTCCCTTGTTCATTTCATACATGGTATGAAATTGTGACCATTGTAATAATGCTTTGGTCAACACCCACACTGCTCTATACCAAGTGCTACGATTGGAAAATAGAAGAAAATTTAGTAAGACAACAATGTGGATGTCCTTGGCAATAAAGAGATATGTGGATCCTTTGATTTATGACTTCCTATATATTTATAAAGAAACATCAATGAGGGATTGAAATCTCTATAAAGAGGAGAGTCTACTGACTTTAAATAGTATTCATTATTGAAGCATATGTTTGTTTTTCATAATAAAGATTATTCTGTATAGGAGATGGACCTAGAACTCTAGAGAGATGGTTAAAAATTACTTTTCCAAATATCTTCTACCATTTGGTCAACTGATTGGGTAGGTTCATTTTTTCTATTGTTTTAAAACCAATTTGCAACTATTTTGATGAGAAAATTTTTATAGGTGATTGATAGATCCCCCCAGCCCTTAAAACTTTTCTTGCAACCTACTAACTCAAATTTATTGTCAAAGATGTGTCATCAATGGGGAGAAATTTATTTTTATCTTTTCACCACAGTTATCAAAGTATGGTTTTCTTGGAAGGCCTTTTGTGCTCCCAAAGTGTGTTTCACTAAGAATTGGTTTCTTGGAGATCATAAGGTAGATTGCAATGTTGCAAGATACTAATTTTCCTCTAGGAAAGGCCAAAAAAGGTGCATTCTTCCCAAACCTAACAATTTTTCACCATTTTTCTATCATCAAATATGGGAGAGATAATTTGATTCAATTATTAAGACCTTTCAATATGAGTGTGAGTTATAAAAGGATGAAAGAAATTGAGGATTTCTATGAGAGGTTGATGCAGAAGATGAATAAGGCACCAAGGGGTAGACATGAATTTGACTACCCTAAGGACATCATAAGAAATGAAGAGGGTAAAATGATTCAAAAGAGGAAGAAATCTTATCTGTGTATGTATGAAAAGACTTTAGAGGATATAAGAAAGAAAGATCCCAAATATGATCCACTCTCATATTGTAAAAGTTTGGAACAAGGACTATGGATACTCTTGGAAATTTTTAAAAGCATATATGACACCATGACTAATAAATTGGGAAGAGCAAGAAAAGAAAATTAACTATTGTGGATAATGAAGAGAGTTTGAATATATTGTTGCAGTCTACTAACATAGTTCCAAAGGAAAGAAAGGGACAAAAGGTAGCCAGAGGAGAAACACCAACCCCTAATATTGAAGATGATAAAGATCCTAAAAATCAAGAGGGCTTGAGTATGTATCAAAAAATAAGATTGGGAGAGAATTCTATTGATCCTAACAATGTTGAAATTCCAAATATGGAAGCTATAATGATAGATGATCCAAAAAGAAGATCTCCATCCCCTAAATCCCCCAAACCACCTCTTATAGTTCCTCTATGTGAAGGGCATAGTGAAGATGTAGATGAAGAAAAAGAGGGAGAGATTCATAGAGGGGAAACTTTTAGTAGAAATAGAGCATACTTAGAAAATGGAGAAGCTAGGGGGAATTAAATTTGCACGATGATGATGATGATGATGAGTAAATATATGTTCCTAAGAAAGATGCTACTTGAGAAGAGCTCCAAGTTCCTAGAGCACTAGTTTAAGACATCGCCATTTAGGAGATAAAGGGATTGTTTCCAAGAGAACTTAGAACAGAGTCCTACAAAGTTGATGTCTCTAATGATGAGTTTGTCAAATCAATCCCCTTCAAACAATTATTATGGCAGCATTTCAGGGAGGATTGTCATAAAAAATAATAGGTGAAAAGAGAAGAAAAAATCTGGATGATGATCCTAATGATATTGGTAAAGAGGTAGAGAGAGAAATGATGATAAAATTTAATGCTATCACTCCAAAGGAAGGGAGAAATATTGCGAACGAATCTTGGATACAATTGTTTCCAAACCAAAACATTATAGATTTTGTAGCATTTGATTCTATTATGAAAGACATGTGATTGAATAAACCCAAAAAAAGGAGTGGAAATGTCTACTTATAGTATGTATTTTAGTGGACTTCGTTGTGATGGTCACTTGGTCTTTTTCTCCTCCCCATTTAGGTCGAACAAGTGGTGAAGACAATGGAATCAATAGTAATGTGGTTTTATAAAGAGTTGAAGATGCCAAACTTACCTAATCCACCATGAATTTACAAGAATATGTGATATATATGCATAGTGTGGTAGGGGAAGCATAAAAGAAATATGAATAGTTGCAAGAAAAATATAATCATGTTTATGCCTCATATGAGAAAAAAAATAAGGAGAATTTTGATTTGCAAGACAATATCAATTCATTAGAAAGGAGAATTATAGAATTAGAAACTGCAGCAGCATCTAATAAGGAGGCTATTACATTACCACAGTTGAAAATGGTTCCTTTTTCTCCAAAAAAATTTCTAGTAGCTCCTAGGCCAACTCCATAAAAAATGGTCAAAGTTGATGATGCCTTAATCAAGGAGTTTATAGACCTTTCGATGTGGTTTGAGAGCAAACAAAATGAATTTGATTATAGTAAGGAAGTAATAGTCAGAACTACCCTTATGTTTTTATTTGAGATAATCAATTCAAAATTATTTAGAATTCATGAAGTATGCAAAATTCTATTTAGCCATCAACAAGATGGAAGATGATAGCAAACCAGTAAAACCTACATATCAAAAGTGCATAGGGAGGTTGGAATAGATGAGGCAAACTAAGCTCTATGTAAGAGTTGATCCTAATCCTCCTCCCAATGCTATGGCTACTGTAAAATTTGTTAAAACCTTGAACAATTTTTTAGTTTTTCCTGAGGTAATTGAAAATAAAATGGAGCTAAAGGACTAGATGGAAAGTTTTGAAGATACTCTGCTCCCACCAATTTTGAATACTGACAAAATCATAAAAGATTTTGCTAACTGGAGGTCTAAGGCAACAACTAAAATAATTATTTTGGTCAACAAGATAGAAGAAGATGTCAACATGTCCTTGTTTCAAGAATGCATGTCCGAACTAATTAGTTCAGAAGCATTCAAAAAAAAATTGAAAAAAAATTCACTCAAGCCATGATTAAATGTATTCCCTACAGATACGTAGTAGATCAAATCTAAGAACATACATGGTCATCAGATGATGAGTTTGAAGAATGGCTAAAGAATTACATACTCTCAAATCTAGAGGATTCCCCACCAACAAAGAAATAACAAAAGAATATTTGAGGAAAAGACAAAAACCAAAAAGGGACAGGGGATTAGGTGACTTCATAATTGTCACATCAACATGTTAATAGATTTATCCTACTATAAGAATTTTTAAAAGTATTTTTGTCATATAAAATGTTTACATGTGTAACAATGTATATGCCTAAAGCTTGTTGCAACTCACCCTATATAAGTGAGTTTCCAAGGCTAGAGGATGGTCCAAACTTTGATTTTTGTTAGAATGAATGTATATTCTAATGTTTTGAATCAATCCAAAACTATATAAGTGTTGTATTCTAGGAATATCATTAATAGAAGTTCAACAGTTAAGTTGTTGGATCTTCTTGAGTCTTCTTACTGAATGTGACATAGAATTGTATATTGTTCATTAGAGATAATACAAATAAATTTACTAGCTCAATATTTGATCTAGATCTTGTCTCTTCTTTCATTTTTCTAGATTTTGTTAAATTTGGTGATAGATTCAGTTAAATCTTAGTTGTATTTCATTTAGAGTTATATCTTTATTCATGTATTTTGATAATCTAATGGATTATGTGAATACTTAATACGAAGTTAGGAAAAATGAGAATTATAAGAAGAAGATTTGATAAGAAATGAGATATAGATTAAGTCTAGTTTTTCTTTTCATCATGTGATAGGATAGATTTGATTTATGTGTCAACTTTTTTGAGATATATCCAAAATGTATAAATAATTGATCATATTTTAGGAATTGATGAATTCTAGGAGGGGTTATACAGTGATAATTTATCAATCAAATCTTTATTTTTCAATACTATGGATCTAAAGAATGAGCTTATACTTGATTCAAGGTTTTAAAGGTAAGGAGAATTAGTCATTTCTTATTCCCTTTTCAATATTCTTGAATTAGAATAATTAAGGGTATATTTATCTACTAAAATAGAATTTATGTTGTACAGTACCAATAAATAGAAGCCATAAGTTCCTAGGTGTACTCGCCTAAATTTTGTAGAGCAATGTTACTAGTTGGTCCTATTGATTTTATTTTTATAAGACCCATTATGGTTTCTTTTGGTTGACTCCTATCTTTTCCTTTGCATTTTCAAGAGGTAGTTTAAATCTTGTCAAATTGGGAGCCAATAAAATGGTGACTCTAGTGGGGAGATGCATAATAAGGTTTTATTTAAAATGGTGATAGGTCATTTGCCAAAGTAAGTGTCATATCCTTGTGACAAAGTACATTTTCTAGTGTGGAAAAGGTTACAAGCTCCAGTTCTTTTATAATTAGAGTTTTCTTTCTCCCAAAATGGTGTCATGACAGTGAAGTTGTTTTTTATTAGGTCTTTGTGTCAAATTTTTATTTAGAATCCTATTCTTGTGACATCATCTCATTTTCATCATATTAAAAGTATTTTCCCTTAGTGGGTGGTGACTCAATAAAAGGTTTTAGTAGCTAGTGTTGTTTTAAAATAATTGGTTCAAATGGTTGATAAGAGGAGAAATATAAGAGCATATGTGAAAGTGAATCCAAAGATCCCCTTATATAGAAAGTTATCCCAAGTTGGTAGAAAGAAATTGCATAGGAAGAAAGAAGATTATAACCACACATGGAAACCCCAAGACATTGTCTTAGCTCATTCTCAGTATCAACATGTTATAGAAAGTAAATCCTCATCTTTGAACTTTGAATCTAAGAATACTAGGCTTTTGGGTGAAACCTCCACTAGCCCTTTTCCTAAGGAAATATTATACCATGATAAAATTGTTTCTTCCATAGGAGATACTACTTTCAAACCAAATATGTCTAAGGAAGTAGATCAACACTACAAATATAACATTACCCCAAATAATAGGTAAAATCCATGCATGTTCCATTTTTTGAGAGAAACCTTATAGACTTAAGTGATCCTGTAGATTCAAAGACCACCTCTGTAGATCCTAATGACTTGTTATTTGTAGTTGGAATACTTAGAAGAAAGGTTGCAAAGGAAGATGCCAAATGCATATAGTTAGAAAAGGAGAAGGATGTAATCACTATCAATGCCCTTATAAAAAGGGAAATCTTACTCAAAAGAATGGAGGTACTTAAAGAGAAAAATAGGAAGTTGGAAGAGAAATCTTCAACTCTAGATTCAGATAGATCTGGAGATATGGGAGAAACGAGGTTTAAGATTCAACATTAAGAACACTCTCTACGCCAAAATGAAGGACATGTTATTTCCCAAGTCCAACCTTATAAACCCCTTGAAGAGAATGTGATAGATCTGACTACTAAGAATGTTGATAAAGGAAAGAATAAGGTTGTTAGTATTCAGATCAATGAACCTCATGTTGCTTCTAAAATTTCTAGTATCTCCAAAAATGGTTTAGAGTTGGAAAAAGCTAATAAAGAGAGAGAGGATTTAGCTAAGGAATTGGAGAAGATTGAAAATGAAGCTCAAGCAACAAAAATGAAAAGGAAAATTCAATTCTTGAAATCTACCTCTGGTCTAACAATAGGCAAAAATAAGGCTTTACAAGATGTATCCTCTATCCCAATATGTGGTTGTGTGATAAGTAGTCAGAGAATTTCCCAATCAATACTAGTTTACTCCTCCACCACAACTAGTTAGCTAACTATTGCACAACAAGGAAAAAACTCAGTCCAAACCCAAGCCATTAGACCTGGTTCTTCCGATATCTTAGGATCTCATAAAAGGCCCATATGCATGGAAAGATACAAGAAAATGTCTTTTGTAGGTGTCCATGGTTCCTCACATCCTATCCCAAATAAGTTAAATAATAAATTCACAAAGTTCTATGGAAATAATGTCATCAGTGGTGAATGACATTGTTGGAGTTCTTTCTGGTAAGGAACATATTAGGTGGTTTTAAACTTGATACGAGGAAGCATAAGATTGGGACAAGCCTAAGAATGAGCTAAATCCTATATTCAGCAAGGCTAAATCTTAGTTCTAGGAAACATTAACAGATTCATCAAAACTCACTTCACTTTAGGCTTTGTAAGGCCAAGGTGGGAAAACCTTAGGAATTAATCTTGTTTATTTGATTCTCTTTTCTTCAAAGATTGTTCCCTATAGTAGAAATGGTCAGTATTCTTCTATGATTTGTTAATAAACTTCCTGAGCATAGTAGCTAACTACAACCAAAAAGTAGATGCAAATAAGTAATGACCAACACCTTCAGCTCTTAGTACATAAATTGGTAATTTGATTTGTTGTTATGAATTTATTACAATTAAGTGAATCATTAGCTTGTTCTTGAACTTTCAATAGACAAGTGTCTTATTCAATGGGATATAGATTCAAAAATTAATAGATTTGGATCTTTTAATTAACTTGTGATTAAAATTGTCAACATTGGACTCTAAGTTTCATTCTTACCATATCCTTTTCACAAACCCTAAACCTTATCAATTACATAAAGTAATTGTCAAATTCTTTAAATTAGCAGCAATCACTAAGAGATATACAATTTGTATGAATTGAATAAAATTGTATGAAATTTGTTCATATCAATCTCAAGATTAAGAATATATGAGAAAGGAGACAAAACTCAAAGACAAAGATATTTAAGGGAAATTCCTTCTTATTTAGATGTTTTTAATACTAACAAAGACTAATAATACAACTTAAAAAACAAGCCATTGGTGCTAAATATTTACTTTTTATATTCAAGTATGCAATAACTGAACTCATTCACATAATCACAAAACAAATGGATGGACTGCAAAATAAAACATGATAATGAGAAAATTCTACATATAACTAACATCTATAGTTTATCTTAGAAATCCATATATAGGATTGGAACAAGCTACAGATGAGAGGACACATGTCAAAACTATAATGGATACAAAAATGTGGAAGGATAGGAACAAAAAGGTATGCAGAACATTCTTGCAACAGATTGATCAGAAAAGAAAAGTATTTGAGAAAATAAGTGAACATTTATATCATGCTTTTTAATTTTTCTCTTCTTTTTCCTTCATTTTCCTTCATGAGAAATATCTCAACTAATTCTTACCAACAAAGCTTTAATCTCTCCTACTGCCTCCCAAACATAAATTTCCCTTTTTGTGGGCCACTCTATAGTTTTGACCTTTTGTAAATCCTGAGTGGCCTTGGTCCACTTGGCATCCATAATTGCTTTAGATTCAAGAATAAATTTATTCAAATATATTTCTACATTAAAAAGGGAATCAATTAATTTATTGTATGCAACATCAGAAGTATCTTCAAAAACTAACATTGTAGCCTCCTGAATTAAAATGGTAACTAAGGATTTGGATCATTCCTACTAATCTATTATGTTAGCAACATCCAAAATTGATGGTATATAGTGTTATAATCCCTGAGATAAAACTTTTAATTTTAGTCGTATAATCTGTAACTTTCTCATGAAGAAACCAATCAATTCTTTGACTATCTCCAAACCTTCCTTCACTGTGATTATTTTGTCAAGCAAATCTAGCTTTTTAGCCATTAATACAATGGGACTCTCCAAGAATTGAGTGTATGGCTCCCAAATATTAAATGTGGATGATAGCCATGAAAGTGCCTCATTGCAAAATTTCTCAACACTTTGTAAAGAAATATAAAAATTATGAGCCTCTTGTGACATATTTTTCAAAATTTCAACCCTATGGCTCATCAAACTTTTAAGAATAATTGTCCTTCTCTCATCTTCCTGTTGAGTAGATTGAGCATCAATGCTCATTCTCCTAGTTTTTTTTGTTTCCTCTTCCCCCAAATCATCTATTTGTGTTGGGGCTTCAGCTATGTTCCTATTTGGCTTCTATTGATCTTCATGTTCTTGTCCTTGTCCTACAACAACTACCTACTCTACCTATACAAGTTACTCCCTAAGAGATGCAGCTTCATTTTAAGTGCTTGGACCTTGGCCTCAAGCTCTACAATTCTCTCTTTTATACACATGGTTTTTCTAAGATCATATTCATAGAACTTTCTTACATCAATGTAATCATGTATGGACTTAGAAAGTCTAGTCTCCATCTCCTCTACCTTAGCTTCATTCATAAATGAAAAATGTTTCATGGCCTTAGAAATCTCTAGGCTAGAGATGCCCTATAGAGTGTATACAATCATATTACCTTGTTTAGTGCTCTGTACATCCATTAATTTTGGCTTATTTGATGATGGATCCATATTCCAAACTATTAGAGATTTGGTATCTATGTTAAAACTTGTTCCTATCTGCAATCCATCAGCACCAAATGCTTCATATGAAATGGCATTTCCTTTCTTTCTTATTTGATCAACCATAAAAGCTTGTTCCAAATCCCATCCAAGTACTAATAACATGCCACTCCTCTATACAAGATCTCTTGCCTCCTCTAGAGTCATGACTTCACTCTCAAGATCATAGGCCTGTAGCTTCTCCACCAGTTCTAGCTTTTTCTCATTTGATGCTCCTAGATTCATCTTTAGTACTAGCTCACTCTATTTTATCTTGTACAAAAAAAATTTGAACTTAGTAGACCTGATGAATTCATCAACTTCTAGGAACTGTTGGGCTTGAATGATTCTATCGTCTAGCCTTTCTACTACTAATTCTATGTTAGTGAGTGTACTCTCAACTGCATTAATCCTATCTTGGAGATAATTTTGCCTTAAATTAGCAAAATACTGACTATTTCTAGGTAAGATCTGCAATGTCCTCTATTTCACCTCTTCAAGGATATGGACAACCTTATGTCTCTTATTTCCCTTTGTGACCCATGATGCTTTGAGGAAATCATCTTCTTCTATCTCTAGGGTCACATTAGGTTCAGGGCTCTTTGGGCATACCCTATCTTCTTCTCCTATAGGTCCTTCAGGCATCTTAGCTATAATCTCAACATGGTTAGTGACCATCTTCCTGATCCTCTAAGGAAAGGGAATATCCATATAGAATCCCATAAATTGGGGATTTTCCCTCTTTATTTCTCTTTCCACCCTTAAAACATCATCTAGCTTTACTAGCCTATTAGCTACCTCACCCTCTACAACTATGTTTGGAATAACATCCTCATGGGGTAATTCCTTGGTGTTAGGCAATGCATAATTTCTCATCTCCTTAAGGGTGACCCTCATCCAATTATTAGGGGCATACATTCTATAAGGACTAGTTGAAAAATTGTAATGATGGAGGAAAGTACGGATCTAGTCAAGGGCCTCTTTTCCAATTGTAAAATCACCCACCCTAAAACACCTACACAAGAAAGTGCCCTTATGCACTTTGGGTTATAGATACTCCCTATTGACCATAAACAATTTCCATATGAATTTAATTATATCTAATCTAGGAGGGATAAACTTTGGTAATATATGGGGTGGTTGAGGACAATCATAGACCCTCATTAAAGAAAAAGTTGAAAATAAAAAAATATCCCCCTAGTTATGGTCTAATCTTTTTCCTTTAGAAAGCAGGGTTGGTCTCAAAAGGCCTTTTAAAAGCTCAGGTGCCCTAAAGTAACCTAGATCTAACATTCTCATTATCACAACACTAAAATTATTTAAGAATGAAATAGAATCAAAAAAATGATAATTACTATCCCATACCCATGTCCACAAATGAACTGGTAAGTCTCCATTTGCATCAGTAGTGAATAATGATGGAACTTGAAATCTTTTACTTTTTCACTCTAAGCTCAGTCAATGTTTTCTTTCATCACCTCTAGAATGTAATAAACATAATCATAATCCCCCCCATGGTAAGAGTCTTTTACATCTCTAGAAATTATAAATTCAGCTCCATAGACCATCTCTAGTAAGAGTCTTGTACATCTATGGAAATTATAACCACCTTATGGACACCGTATACTATTTTTACAAAATATTTTTTAAAGTTGTCCAAAGACATTATTTTTTCTACCTTTTTAAGGTGATCAACCAAATTCTTTAAATCCATGGGAATATGTTGTAGCATAGATTTCTTGATGTAGGCCTTGGTATTCTCCTCAAACTTCCTCTGCAAATCATTTAAATCTACATGTTGGCCCATAGCTCCATCCAGTCCAAAAGCCTCAATGAATGATTCACAGTCAAGTGTATATCGAATAATTTCATCTTTCGTATGAAAATATTTGGTGCCCAGATTGTAGCAACAAAATAGGGCCTTCATCAATTCCATGTCCACAAAAACTTTTGGAAATATCAACTTAGCCAAGTTCTTCTTCCATGGATTACATACAGGAATCTTCTTCTCTTTGTTATAGTAGAAAATACCTAAAAATTTAAGAACTAGTAACACTAGGGCATACAACATCTCTAAAAAGAGCATATGGTTTGACAAAGGCATGGTCCTCTACAACATTGGCATTGGAGGAATAAGGGAAAATTTTAATCCATTCTTCAACAAACCTATTTGGTTTCTTTTGTCTTGTTTTCCCTCCTTTAGAAGTTGAAGGCTTTGTAACTCCCATATCTGATGCATGAATTTCTTCTACCTCTTTATCAGACATCTTTACAATATGTTAGCAAATAGGGTATGGAAACTAATCTCAACACTCTAAAAAAACTATCTGTATACACTGAAACCTATGCAACTACTAAAATTCTCTTTCTCTACAAATGGTGAACTGTATTTGTCAAATAGGAAAGCCTTTATAACTCAATATATACAAATTAACATTCATCTTTGCATTAATTTTCAACATGCTTGAAACATAATTTCAGCTTATTCTATCACCTTAGGAGAGTGTCCCCATTACTATCTAGCAATGCACTTTTTTACCATATTCAAATCTCATTGGTTGAGAAGCTCATTGTCATTTCTAGCTCAGAAAAGTGACTAGCATGTTTCATGTCAAAATAAGGTCTACAATCTTACGATCATTACTAATGAAAAGACTCCTCATATTATCTTATAGCTAAATAAATAGTTTCCCAATGTTAGAAAACCCTTTGAAAAACCCTTATTGAATAGTTGGAAGCTATGACAAAGCCCTTTACAATCTTAGGACTCCTTAGTTGTCATGGCATCGATGCTAACTTTTTCTTCCTCTACAATCATATGGCAGATAGCTTATGTTGAAATGGTGTAGCATCTTACCTTAACCCATTTCACCTTACAATCTTATGATCACAATCACCTTATCACTCCATAACATCTCCAATTACCCTACAAACTCTTATGATACTACAATAAATTATTACCCTTCTCTATCATAGCATTGTGGGCCTTTCCTTTTTCATTTATGATCTTACAATCACGGCTTATTCGTAGCATTGAAGCACGTTATCTATTAGCCTAAGATCTTATGATAAATTATCTATTGTAAGATCGGAGATCACCAAATGCCACACAAAACTTAATATAAAATTCTTTTATGGTCCCATTGGTCCAAATAAGCATCCACCTGGTGTATGCTCCATAATTTGGTCAATCAAAAAATGGCCTTGTGTTGCCTATCTGACAGCATATTCTTATCTTTCCTTGTCTTTTACCACCTTATGATCTTATGATCATAAGTATCCCATAGCATCGTAACATTAAAATATTACCTTGATGACCATATGATGCCCATAGCTTCATAACATCATAACACCTTCTCTCTTTAGACTCTAATGTCATGATTGTCATCCTTGTTGTAACATCATAGAAGAGGAAATGAAAAATACTCAAACAAACATATAATCATTTGATACAAAAGGAATTGTAAGATCAGAGACATTAAATTTCTTATCAATGATACTATGGCACACCACTTGTCTTAAGATCAGCAAAGTGAAAACATTTCATCATGATCCTTCACTAACCCCTTTGTTGTAACATCTTAGAAGATTATGTAAAAGACAAATAAATTCCCACTCAACTATAAATCCTAGGTTTAGGGCCTAAAATCTGATTTTTATGAAGATTTCTATGTAATATAGGATGGAATCAAAATCCTAGGGCACCAAATTTTACTAGGGAAACAAGAGAAATTAATTGAATTAGGTAAAAAAAGAATGCTAGGGTTTCCTCAATAGATGAAAACAAATAGCATATAATCCTAACATCACAACACTATTTTTATAATTACATTTTCAGTCTAAAATTTTGAAAATTAATCTTAGTGAAAATATGGGCCACCGGACACCTTAGAAAATTCACTGATGTGCTAAATGATTATGAAGTAGAACTTGAAGATGATGTTATGAAACTATTTGTACACTCACTCATAGAGTATGCTAGATATTGGTTTAGGAGACTCCCTAATGAAAGCATTGGTTTATGGGATGATCTAGAAAAAAATTTCAAGGAACAATATGGAAACAACACTAATGCTAGATTTTTCTTGAACAAATTGAACAATATCAAGAAGAATCAAAATGAATCCACATTTTATTTCAATATTAGATTCCAAAAATGGATGTATAGTTATTTCAAGTCATGAGATTAGGTGAGAATGTGTGCTTGACTACCTACTTCGATGCATTTGAAAGTAAAATGGTGCACATACTAAGAGACAAGGATCCCAAAATGTTGAGGGATGCTTTTAAGATAGTTTTAAACATTGAAAATAATAGGAGAGCATTCAAGAAGTTAGAAGAATAGATGATCCTATTTAATCCAAGGGGTAACAAGAAGGAAGGAGACAAACCTAGCACAACCAAAAAACATGAGGAAGATAAGATATGTTGGAAATATAAGAGGAGTAACTAAGAGGGGAGGAATGAATTAGTTACCACAAAAATAAATCCTAGATCCCTTTAGATATTAGTACAAAATAAATTATAAAAACTAAATACTGTTAATGCTCGACAAACATACATAAAATCTTGTAACTCGGTAAATATTGAATATGCTCGGTAAGTACTTAACATGAAAATCTTAGATGTTATCTGTGATTACCATTATCTTAACTTAGATGCAAACACATAAAAGAAAATAGTATGAACACATTTGACACCAAGATTTAACATGGAAATCCAATTTGGGAAAACAACCAATTGCAACTAGTTACTATTTTCACTCTTCTAAAGTGACCCCTGTTAGGAGCCAACCCTATTAAAAGTTACAAAACACATTATTAGGTGTGACCCTATTAAAGGATTTAATCACCCTAATAGGAGTGGCCATGTTAGAGGCCTTTAGAAAATTCAATATAACTACCACCTTGTTAGAGGTTTTACAAATAGCTATTAAGCCAACTCCGTTAAGAGATTTAGATCATTGCTACAATGGTTAGAGAGTAACAATGAGATTACCTAATTTCTTATGCAACTAAATTGCTAATTACATATATCTATTCTGGCTTGTACTTGATCCTTCCTAATTGAATATATCTTTTTAGCTTTATAAGGATATTTTGTTTATCCTTCTGATTCTCTTCCTTATTGCATCATTAGATCTTCAAAATCTTCCATGCATTCACACTCTTACACTTTCATATTCTTAACTTGACCTCATATTTATATCATTCTTATTATCAAGTCAGCTCATATACAACTTAGAATAATTAATATTCATCTCCTTAGTTGGCTAGAACCAATAGATAAATTAATTAAACTCAATAAGTCAAAATAAGAAAATCCTTCATTAGCTGACCCTACTCAATAGACACTAACTTGGAAATGATTTTCCTGTGTCAACCAAGTGAACTCAGTTAACACTCTATATTCGTGAAGATTCTTTGGTAACTAAGTGAGCTTAATTAACACTAGTTCCATCCAACATTTCCTTCATTAACTGAGTGAACTTGGTTAACACTCATCTTCTATAGACTTTCCTTTGATGCCCGAGTGAACTTAGTAAACACTTCCTTCTGAACTAGGCAAACACAGGAAAACTTGGTAGACACAAAAAACTATCTTCACTACCTGAGTGAGCTTGGCATGCAATGATTGATAATGATATGACATTTGTGTAGCATCAAAGACAATACACAATTAATCAATTATATCCAACAATCTCCCTCTTTAGCATTGATGGCAACACAACAAATCATAATACAATAAAAATTTTGGAACAAGAATAAAGTAAGGAACATATATCCTTAGTTTCATTCTAATTCACATCTATTAGAACTTTCTCTATCAGTATGAGCTCTTTCTTCCTTCAATTTCTCCCTTTGATGGAAAACTTTTGCCTACAACAACTTCTGCCAAGTTCATTCTCCCTCTTAGACATCTCTATGATAGCATACTTCTCCCTCTTATAGAAAACTTCTTCTAATTAAAATTTCTTATGAGATATGATAGTAAACTTCTCCCTCTTTGACAACACATGCCTAAGACAACAATTATACCAATATCAATGTACCTTAAGTACTAATTTATTTCCAATATGTCCTTTTTCAATATAGCATCAACTAATTGTTCTTCAATAGGTTATGGTTGATGCATCACTAAACTTCATTTAGTGAGCTTTAGATAGGAGAATGACCCCTAGCTTACCTCTTAGATACAAAAATGCATCCTTAGGTAATGGCTTTGTGAATATGATTGTAATATGTTCTTTTGTGTTTACATATTCCAATCTGACTTCCTTATCTTGCACCAATTTTCTTAAGAAATGATATTTTATAGCAATGTTCTTTGTTTTGGTATGAATCATTGGATTCTTTGATATATTGATTGCACTAGTGTTATCATAGTATATGACTACTAGATCTTTGATCTCTATCTTCATTCCTTCCAACATTTTTTTTGAACACAACAATGTTAGAACAATTAACTACTGCTGCCACATATTTTGTTTCTATTGTGGATTGAGAGATGCAATTTTTTTTCTTGCTTGTCCAAGACACTAGTCTTTTACTAAGAAAGAATGCTCCACCACTATTTTTTTTCCTATGATCAATACTTCCTACCCACTCAGCATCAGTGAATGCCTTTAAGTCTAGATTGCCTCCAAGTTGTACCATAAGCCATAGTCTTTAGTACCTTTCAAATATCTCATGATTCTCTTGATTTCCATCATGTGATTTTCTCTGGGATTTGCTAAGAATCTTGCCACTATACCACCTTCTAAATAAATATCAATTCTCATGTGCACAACATACTAAAATTCTATGATCATTGATCTGTATGAGGTCTGATCTACTTCTTTTGAATCATCATTTTTGGAAAGTTTATGTCCAATAGACATAAGGGTTCCAACTAGTCTTGAATATTCCCTTCTAAATTTCTTTAGTATCTCCTTGATATGTTTGAATTGAGTGATGTATATACCATTTTTATTCTGCTGAATTTGCAATCCAACAAAGAATTTTATCTCTCTAAACATAGACATCTCAAATTCTTTACTCATTTCTTCTAAAAATGCTTTGCATAACTCTTCATTTCCTATGAATAAGGTATCATCAACAAATATTTATGCCAACACAATCTTCTTGTCTGGTCCTTCTTTGATATATAGACTATTGTTATCATTTGTTCTTTGAAAGCCATTCTATATCAAGTAATTATGAAGTCTCTCATACCAAGCTCTGGGAGCTTTCTTGAGACCATATAATGCTTTGTGTAATTTGCAGACTATGTCTCATTTGTTGGGATCCAAAAAACCTTCTGGTTGTTTAATGTAGACTTCCTCATCAAGAATTCCATTCAAGAATGTATATTTACCATCCATTTGATACACTTTAAATCCTTTGTGTACTACATATGCTAGTAGAGTTATAACACCATCTAATCTTGCAACAGGAAAAAAAAATTTACCATAATCAATACCTTCTAGAGAATAGCCTTTGCAAACCAGTCTTGCTTTGTTTTTGGAAACTTTTCCATATTCATTCAGCTTGTTTCTAAACACCCATTCTGTGCCAATTACATTTTTATCCTTGGGTCTAAGAATGAGGGCCCAATTTTTATTCTTCTATATTTGTTCTATTTCTTCATTCATGGCTTCAACCCTACTTTCATTAGCCAAAGCATCTTTAACATTTCCTAGTTCAAATTTAGCAAGTAACCATGTACTTTTTAATTTGCTTCTTGTCATTGTTCCATCAAATATATCTCCAGTGATCTGATTAGGTGTGTGATGCCTTCTATACTATCTTGCTAACACAGGTTCTTTGGATTTGGAATGAGTTCCACTCATTTCATTATGAACTTCAGTATCTAGCTTGGGTCCCACTATCTATGACTTTGGTCCATCAAACTTAGTTTGAACTAGCTCGATAGCTTTTGACTACGACTTAGGGCCTTCAAACTATGACTCGAGTTGTAGATTTTGGGCACTTAGGAGGTGAAGCTTCCTTTCTCCTAAAGATATTTGGTAGGGTATCAAGTTCATATTAAACAAATATTCTGTAATCTTTTGGCTCTTTGTTGTTTTCTTCTTCACTCTTTTTTGCAAACTCATCAATTCTCACATGTGCACTTTTTATGATTTTATGAGTAGAAAATTTAAATATTTGTATGCTTTACTTCTACAGGAGTATCCTAAAAATATGTCTTCATCATCATTGACATCAAATTTTCCTTTCCTATATTCTTTCAAGATATAACATTTTCTACCAAATACTTTCAAGTAACTTACATTAGCTTTGTATCCATACCATAGTTGATAAGGAGTTCTGTTTGAATCTTTCTTCAATTGTACTTTGTTAAAGGTATGAACCATAGTGTTGATAGCTTCCTTCAAGCATTTGATTGCAACATTCTTTTCAATTATCAATGTTCTTGTACAATCCATGATGGATCTATTTCTTCTTTCAGCTATACCATTTTGTTGTGGAGTACCAGGGGTTGATACTTGTCTTTTGATTCCTTTTTCAATGCAAAAATTATTGAATTCATTGCATATGAATTCACCACCTCTATCTAATCTTAAAAATTTCAATCTCTTTCTAGTTTCTTTTTCTACTCTTTCCAAATACCACTTGAATTCTTCAAAAGCTTTAGATTTTTCTTTTATATACATTACAGTTATCATTCTAGAATAATCATCAACACTATAACACTCTATTCTAATTTCTCCACTAGAAGGATTGTAAAAAAATTCTTCACTATAACACTCTATTCTAATAGGTCCACATAAGTCTGTATACACAAGTTCTAAAACTTCTCCTGACTAATAGTTCTTGCTTTTAAAACTAGTCTTTCCCATCTTACCAATTAGCATAGACCCATATTAGGCTTCTTCAAACTAGGAATACCTCTTACTCTTTTATGTTTTCGTATCTTAACCAAATTATCAAAGTTTACATGACATTATTGTTTGTGCCATAACTAGCTTTCTTCAACTTGAGCAATAAAACATAAACTTTCACTAAGATCAAGATAAAATAGATTATCTTTTGTTTCCTTTCTAGATCCAATTAGATTTCCTTTTCCATCTAGTAATTTGGCTTATCCATCCATGAATTCTACCTTGAATTCAATGTTGTTCAACTATTCCACATTTATTAGATTATGCTTTAGTCCTTCAACCCAATAACCATTGTCACATACAAGTTCTTTGTCAAAGAAATACATCCTTTTCCTTTTATATTACAAGGTTCATTGTTTCCAAGTCTCACACTACCTCCATCATAATATTCCATGTGCTCAAATTTTATTTTATCTCCAATCATATGATGTGAATAGCCACTATCAATAATCCATGTATCATTTTTGCTAACATGAGAGATAAGTGCCATTTTATATCCTTCATCATTAGATTCATCTTTTACAGCAATATATATCATTTCATCTTCATTGTTATCAGAATCTTTAGCCATAAAACAAGATTTATTACCTTTTTCCTTGTAGTTATTATAGTTCTTAGAATCTTTCTTGCCTTTGTGATTATTGCTTTTATTTTCATCTTTTTTTTCCCTATATTTGGACACCTTGCAGCAATGTGACCAACTTCTTCACAATAAAATTAGATTAGAGGAACTTTACCTTTGTACTTTCCTCTACCTTTGGAATACTTCTTTGCAAGTAGGGCTTCAACAACTACAAGATCATTGTTTGATCTTTCTTCTATTTCTTCCTCTTCACTTCCTAATTGATTGGACTTTGATTTCTTACTCTTTTTCTTGACTAAGAGTTTAGCTTCAAATGTAGACTCAATAACTTTTGAACTAGGAACATAGTTATCAAAGTTATCATTTAAAAGTTGTTGATCTTCCAACTAGAGCATCGAAAGATATTATATTATTTGGATCACATCTCATCTCTTGAATAGAAGATACTCTAACTACATAAATAGGAAGAAGAGTTCTAAGTACCTTTCTTACAACTATTTTTTCTTGAATGTCTCCTCTAGATGCTTTGATTGCGCTCACACTTTCTTTCATTCTTTCCACATATTTTGCAATGTTCTCATCTTCTCTTATTTTCATCTGATCAAAATGACCTCTAAGACTTTTAGCCTTAGGTCTTCTTACATTGTCATCTCTTACATAAATGTCTTTTAGTTTAGTCCACATTTCATGAGCTATTTTACAATCTTTTACTTCATCAAATTCAATATAGTTGAGAGTAGATGCAATATCAATCATCATGATTTTATGATTCTTCTTTTCAACAATATCTTCAACTGATAATGTTCTAGTGGGAGTCTTGTATTTAGCATCAAGATATTTACAACTTGAATCACTGATGGTAGCTAAATGTAACCTTATAAGTCCTCGCCATGCTGCAAAATTATCTCTGTTCAACTTGGGAATTTTTCTTCTGTAAGACATCCTAATCTTTAGCTTAGGTCCTTGAAACCTTCTCTGCAAGTACCAAAATCTCTGATACCAATGTTGAAAATATAAGAGGAGTAACTGAGAGGGGAGGGGTGAATCAGTTACCACAAAAATAAATCCTAGATCCCTTTAGATGTTAGTACAAAATAAACTCTGAAAACTAAATACTGTTGATGCTTGGCAAACATACATAAAATGTTGTAACTTGGTAAATACTAAATATGCTTGGTAAGTACTTAACATGCAAATATTAGATGTTATTTGTGATTACCATTATCTTAACTTAAATGAAAATATATAAAATAAAATAGCATAAAAACATTTGACACTAGGATTTAATGTGAGAACCCAATTTGGGAAAACCACTAATTGCAACTAGTTATTGTTTTTACTCTTTTGAAGTGAGACCTGTTAGGAGCCAACCCTATTAAAGGTCACAAAACAAACTATTAGTTATGACCCTATTAAATGATTTAATCACCCTAATAGGAGTGGCCTTGTTATAGGTCTTTAGATAATTCAATAGAACTACCACCTTGTTAGAGGTGTTACAAATAGTTGTTAATCCAACTTTGTTAAGAGATTTAGATCACTACTACAATGTTTAGAGACTAACAATGAGATGACCTAATTTCTAATGCAATTGAATTGTTGATTATAGATCTCTATTCTGGCTTGTACTTGATCCTTCTTGATTGAATATATCTTTTCAGCTTTACAAGGATATTTTGTTCATCCTTTTGATTCACTTCCTTACTACATCATTAGATCTTCAAAATCTTCCATGCATTCAAACTCTTGCACTTTCAAATTCTTAACTTGACCTCATACTTATATCATTATTATTGTCAAGTCAACTCATATACAACTTATAATAATTAATATTCATCTCCTTAGTCAACTAGAACCAATAGATATATTAATTAAACTCAATATGCCAAAATAAGAAAATCATTTGTTAGCCAACCCTACTTGGTAGGCACTAACTCAAAAATGATTTTCCTGTGTTAACCAAGTGAACTTGGTTAACACTACATATTTGTGAAGATTCTTTGGTAACTAAGTGAGCTTAGTTAACATTGGTTCCATCCAAAATTTCCTTCATTAACTAAGTGAGCTCAGTTAACACTCATCTTCTATAGACTTTACTTTGATAGCCGAGTGAACTCGGTAGACACTACCTTCTAAACTAGGCAAACACAAGAATGCTTGGCAGACACAGAAAATTGTCTTCACTACCTAAGTGAACTTGGCATGCACTAACTAATAATAATATGACATTTTTGTAACATCAAAGACAATACAAAATTAATCAATTGTATCAAAAAAAGATGGACCAAGTGTTGAATTTGCTAAAGAATTTGAAGCCTCTAGTCAATATTGTAAATAAGCCTAATACTGGTGAAAAGCCAAAAATCCAACAACAATTATAATAGGAAAACAAAATTGTAGAATTACCCCTACAATGTAAAATGGAAGGATGGTAAACCTGTTAGTAACCCTATGAAAGGTAAAAATGAGAAGAATACACCAGATCTATTATAGAGGAACTCTATAAATATGGTTGAAGAAATAACCTAGTGTGTGGTTTGTTAATCCCCCATTCTCCTGATTATTGTGTCGTAGCTTAGTCATTATTTACATCCCAACAAAAATATTCCAAAGAAGGGGAGAAAGAGAAGAATCATGATGATGTATCCTATAATATGACTAGTTCTTATGGCAATTGTGAAGAATCAGATGCAAAAGAATCTAAGATAGATGTAATCAATTAGCAAGATGTATATTGATTTTATCATTAGTAGATCTTCTCACATGATGAAAGTTGAGTTGATGACAAAATATGAAACATGATCTTAGAGGTTGGACACATGAATTTGAGAAAACCATCTAAGGAATAAATTGATAAGATAACTGTAGAAATGGTGGCCTAAGTTCATAGTACTTACAATTTGAGGAATAGAATAGTGAATAATGTTATTGGTAATCCCTCATGCATTTTTATCAAAGATGTAACTCATAAAAAAATGATGATAACAAAGGAAAATATCATATGGTTTTCAAAGTCAAGGATGTTAAAGCTAAGAAGTGGGAACCTAAGAACAACATGCAAACTCAAAATGCAAGCCCTATCAAGACAAGTGCAAAAGAAAAGAAGCCAAAGCCTAATGTTGATAGAAAGGTGAAGGACTATTCTACTCAAGTACAACAGAATAGAGGTAACTCAAGTAAACCTCTCATTTATGATCATGTTGATATGATAACTATGTTGTCACAAATTACCATAAACGTTCCTCTATATGAGATGTTTAGAATAGAACAGCATAAAAGAAAATCCCTCTTTTGTTTGGGAGGAATTGGGAATGATAATGTCACTGAGAGAGAGTTATCATTACAAAAATGGGGACAAGTTATAGCCAAAGAAAATGAAGAAAATGGAGTGATATCTCAGATACCCCAAATGTACTTGGATAATTCATCAGTGGATTACATAGAGAACATTAACCCATTCTTTCTCAATTTAACTATAAATGGAAAGATTGCCAAGAATTTGCATGATTGAGTCAAGAGCTTCAAATACTCTCATGCCTTTTGAAAAATATGGAGTCCCTTAGTTTGAAAGTAGACACCAAATAAGGTAGATGTTATGCCATGGATGCACTAGAGGTCCCTGTCATAGGTACTATTAATGAACTACCATACAAATTAGTTGCATATCTTCATAATATTTTAACTATGAGTGTGTTGGTAGTTGATATTCCTCCCCAATATGGTATGGTATTGTCAAGAAAGTAGAGTGATGTTATGGGAGGGAGCTTATAGTGTGACCTATCATTTTCTACTTTCCATTGTGACAAAGCCATCAAAGTAAATAGGGATCCTAGGGTTACTCATATGATTAGGTATAATATTGATACTAATGCTACATGTTTCCTTGATACTGATGTAAATACCTTTAGAGATGAAATCATTATTCTAAAAATTGAGAAGATAGTCCCATTGATTATACAAGAAGTAACTAGAGGTCTTGACTTACAAGGACTTTTGGTTATGTACTTTTATGGGGCTAGTTCTAAGGAAGGGTCTAGGGAAAGAGTGGTTTTTGTTTCACCAAAAAGGAATACATTTAGATATTCCTTCACTTTACACTTCACATGTACCAACAATATAGCAGAATATGAGGCATTATTATTAGGATTAAAAGTTGTTGCTAATTACTCATGGAATTAAGAAGTTACATGTAATTGCTGATTCAAAGATGGTGGTGTCTCAAATCATGCAAGCTTATG
The DNA here is from genome assembly GCA_028749045.1 of Cupressus sempervirens. Taxonomy (NCBI): domain Eukaryota; kingdom Viridiplantae; phylum Streptophyta; class Pinopsida; order Cupressales; family Cupressaceae; genus Cupressus; species Cupressus sempervirens. The sequence goes on from CM053793.1 coordinate 348,524,413, forward strand.
CATCTAAAAGAAAGATGTTGAAACAGTATACAAATTCAATTTGGTATGAAATAGAATCATTCGACACATTTGAAATAACTTGGATGGATAGGACAAACAAAAAAATGGATGATTTTCTTGCTAATATGGCTATTAAGCCTGATGATGCTTTCTTTTCTAGAGTCTCAAAAGTTGAAATGCAAAATAGTCCATTTATTCCTGATAATGTAGAGAATTGGAAGATATTTAAAGATGACAAGGACATACTAAAATTCCTTTTAAATGAAGACAAATAACATGACCATGAATTAAACTACAGTGCCTTTGTTGAGACTAGGGATGGGAAGGATGCCAATTTTTGTCAGGAAATCTTGTAGTTAAAAACAAACAAATTACTCAAGGTGTTTTTGGTGTTGGAGAGTATTTTTGGTGTTAGGAATAAGGTGTCTCAATCTTGTATAATTCCTATTCTTATTATTTGTTTTGTAACATGTATTTCTTTAAAATAATGTTGATGTGTCGACATCTTGAATTGTGTATAAGGAGATCATGACTAAAATTGTTATGATGAATACCTATGACACGTAAGAGCTATGTTAGGAAGATTCAATGACAGGTGAAGACATGTGGCAACTAAGGTATTTGAGTACTATACACTCTACCCCAATAGTGGGGTTCAGGGCATCGCCCCGAAAAAAAATTTAGCGTTCCTATTTTCTCAGAGAATGGTAAAACCCTGATGCGGTTTACCTTTTGGGAGTATCCCTAAAGTGAAGCACATGTTATAAGCATTTTTAGGGTTGCGAAGAGATGTGATGCGAAAAGGGTGTATTGTTGGTACTGCGAGTTGCTATTGGAGTCTTTTGTTCTCGATGTTGAACTTGCATTGCAAGTGTATTGTAACCTCATGTTGAAGATAACACATTATGTAGGTTTTGAAGGGGTGGGGTTGTTTTACCAAAAGGTTTTTCCCCACCGAAAAATCCTTGTGTTATGTGTTCCTTTCTCTATCTATTTTCTGTATGCATGGTTGGATGCAATATTGTTGTTTACATGATATTGAATATGTAAGTGTAGAATATTTTAATAGGATTTGTATCATTCTTTCCTTATGAGATTAGTGTAGGAAGCTATTTTCGCACCTGAGTTTCCTTACAAGTGGTATCAGAGCTTGATCAACTTTTGATCCTAGTTGTTGGGTAGGGTTTTTTGAGCTAATCTCAAGTTGAGTGGAAGTCTTGTACAAAGCATCCTGAATCTTATTTGCAGATTGAGCTGATGAGTTCATCATAAGGAAGAATGGAGGTGGAGAAATTTAATGGCACTAATTTTGAGTTGTGGAAACTCAAGATGGAAGACATGTTGGAAGATCGTGACCTATGGGAAGTGAGTACAAGTGCTACAAGACCAGCAACTATAGCTCAATCAGATTGGGATATCAAAGACCGTAAAGCAAAGGGTCTCATAAGACTCTGTTTAACCGATGCAGTCCTTCTCAATGTTCTAGATGAGAAAACCGCATATAGTTTGTGGGAGAGACTTGAGGCCGTGTATCAGGCCAAATCTTTGGTGAACAAGTTGTTCCTAAGGAAGAAGTTGTATTCTCTATGAATGGATGAAGGTGGATCCTTAATGGATCATTTAAATCCATTTAATCTACTGGCTGCATAGTTGACATCAGTTGGTGTCAAGTTAGAGGAGGAGGATCGTTGCTACACACTGTTGTGTTCTTTATCGAATTCATGGCACCATGTTGTGATGGCTCTTGGAAGCACATTAGTCACCTTCAAAATGGATGATGTGGTGTCTTCACTGCTATCAAGGGAGATGCGAAGAAAGGCTTCTGTTTCAAAAAAAGAAGCCCTTGTTGTTCGTGGGCAATCCACAAAAAGAGGGAAGAAAAATGACAATCAGTCTGACAATAAGGGTAGATCCAAATCCCGTGGGAAGTCAAAGACTTCCAATAAGTCCAAGGCAAAATGTTGGAACTATGATAAGACTGGGCACTTTCGTAAAGACTGTAAAGAGCCTAAGAAGAAGAAGAAAGACTCAGATTATAGTTCTGAAAAATCTCAAGAAGATGGTGATGCATTCATCGTAGCTTTGGCAGCCCATGCATCTGATGATGTGTGATTGGTTGACTCGGGTGCATCATTTCACATGACCTCTCATCAAAACTGGTTCTCAAGATATGAAGAGTTTGATGGTGGAAAGCTGTACTTGGGTGATGATTCTCACCTAAAGATAGTTGGATGTGGAAGGGTCACTATCAAATTTTCTGATGGACGAGTAAAGGGAATCAATGGAGTTATGCACATTCCAAATTTGGCACGAAACCTATTATCTGTAAGTATGTTGAATGATATAGGTTTGCAATTTTTTTTTTCTAAAGATGGATGCAAGATGATGAGAGGAGCTATGGTGCTTGCTAAGGGTACTAGGAGAGGTACTTTGTTTCAGCTTGATGCACACATTTCTCAGTTTAATAGTTCTCTTGTTTCAAAGAAGAGAGTAGCTATCACTTCATCCCCACCATCTGAACTAGCAGTAAAGATGACTCTGGTTAGTGGTTCTGATGGTAGTACAACAAGTGTACCTAAGGGTGCAAACACTTTGGAAGGAAAGCTTCCTGCAAAAAAGGCAATGTTGTGGCATTTGAGATTTGGTCACATTGGTGAGAAGGGTCTCAGAACCCTGAAAAATAAAAATCTCATTGAGGGGTTAAATGATTGCAATCTCGAGTTTGACTTCTATGAACACTGTGTATATGGTAAACAAAATCGTGTTCAGTTTTACTCTAGTTCTCACAAATCTTCTGATGTTTTGGATCTTATTCATTCTGATGTATTTGGTCCTGTAAAAGTTCCTACAATCTGCAAGTCTGTATTTTTTGTATCTTTCATAGATGATTACAGTAGAAGGACATGGATTTATTTCCTTAAAAGTAAGACACAAGTCTTTAGTCGAGTCAAGGAATTTAAAGCCCTTGTAGAGAATTAGACTAGTAAGAAGATTAAGTGTGTGAGAACTGACAATGGTGGTGAGTTTTGCTCACCAGAGTTTGAACAGTTCTATAAAGAACAAGGTATTGAGAGGCATAAGACAACTACTTATACCCCACAGCAAAATGGAGTTGCAGAGAGAATGAATAGGAAACTGATGGAGAAGGCTAGGAGTATGCTTAGTGGAGCTTGTTTAGAACAAAGGATTTGGGCTGAAGCTATGGCCACTACTTGTTATCTGGTTAACAGATCTCCTACATCAGTCCTTGTTGGTAAGACACCCATGGAGGTGTGGTCTGGTAAGAAGCCTTCAATTAGACATCTTTGTGTTTTTGGTTGTGAAGCTTATGCAGATGTTCCAATGGAGAAAAGATCTAAGTTAGAAAACAAAGTTGTTAAATGTATTTTCATTGGGTACAGTGCTGGTGTGAAAGGATACAAGCTTTGGGATCCTGTGACTAGTAAGGTGTTGTATAGTAGAAATTTTATTTTAGAGATCTAACATCTTCTCCTATTGTGCTACAACCAGATGAAAAAGAAAAGGAAAAATTTGTTGTTCAGTTGCCTCCTACCCCTGAGAAGACTGAACAGAGAGACCATGTTGGGTCTAATGATGAGGAGAGCTCTTGCAGCTCTGATAGTTTAGAAGAAGAGGAAGAACAACCTCAACCTCAGCCCTTGAGGAGATCCATGAGAGAAAGAAAGCAACCAAAAAGGTTTGGTTATTCTATGTTAGATTCTAGTTGTTCTTTTTCTTTGATTACTAACACTGATGAGCCTAGATCTGTGAAAGAGGCTTTGGGCATGGAAGATGCAGGTTCCTAGATTGAGTCTATGGATGATGAGATGGCTTCATTAGAGAAAAAAAAACATGGGACCTTGTACCTTTGCCTAAAGGGAGAAAATGTGTTGGCTGTAAATGGGTGTTCAAGAAGAAATTTTGTGCAGATGGTAGTGTTGAAAGGTACAAAGCTAGATTGGTTGCAAAGGGGTATTCACATGTAGAGGGAATAGATTATGGTGAAATATTCTCTCCTGTTGCAAAGTTGACATCCATTAGATTTCTGTGATCTCTTGCTGCATCATATGATTTAGAGATAGAACAAATGGATGTGAAGACAGCTTTCCTTCATGGTGATTTGGAGGAAGAGATTTATATGTCACAGCCTGAGCACTACATTGTTAAACATAAAGAATCCTTAGTTTGCAGATTAGAGAAATATTTATATGGTTTGAAGCAATCTCCTAGGATGTGGTACCTTAAGTTTGATGCCTTTGTGTTGTCAATTGGATTTGTAAGATCGAAATCAGATCATTGTGTTTATTTTAGAATTAAAACGATCACCTTCTTATTGTTGCATTATATGTTGATGATATGTTGCTGTTTGGGAAGGGTAAGGGTATGATTTCTGATTTTAAATCTCATTTGTCAACACAGTTTTTGATGAAAGATCTTGGGGCAGCTAGGTACATCTTGGGTATGGAAATCAGTAGAGACAGGTCTAACAAAAAACTTTGGTTGAGTCGGAGTAAGTATGTGAAGTCTGTGTTGGACAGGTTTAGCATGGCAGATTGTAGACCACTATGTGTTCCTATTCCTATGGGAACAAAGTTATCTGTAGATGATTGTCCAAAATCTCCTAGTGAGGTGGAGGACATGAATAGATTACCTTATGCTAGTGCAGTTGGCAGTCTTATGTATGCTATGGTCTATACTAGACTAGACATTGCCCAAGCAGTGGGAGTCCTGAGTCGATTTATGGCTAATCCTGGACGGATACATTGGGATGCAGTTAAGTGAGTATTCAGATATTTGAGGGGTACATCAGATTACTCCATATGTTATCATGGTAACTCTTCTAGATCTTCGCATTCAGTTTGTATTCATGGGTTTGTGGATTCAGATTGGGCAAGTGATATTGACCGCAAGAGATCCACCAGTGCTTATGTGTTCACTATGTTTGGTGGTGCCATCAATTGGATGAGCAAGTGACAACTTGTGGTTGCTTTGTCTAGTACAAAAGCTAAGTACATGGTTGCTACTCATGCTTGTAAGGAAGCCATTTGGCTTAAGAGATTGTGTTCTAATGTTGGTGTTGATGCAAAACAGATTACTATTTTGTGTGATAGTTAGAGTGCTATTTTCCTTGCAAAGAATCCAACTTTTCATGCCAGAACGAAGCACATTAATGTGCAGTATCACTTTGTGAGAGATATGGTGGAAGATGGAAAGATAAATTTGGAAAAGGTAGATACTATGAATAATGTTGTAGATGCATTAACGAAACCAGTGGGCACTGAGAAGTTCAGATGGTGTTCAGAGTCTATGGGCCTTTCGGCCTATAGCGGTTAGTTCCTATTATGTTCCTGTTGCTCTTACAAGGTGTTCGACAAGTGGGAGAATGTTAGGAATAAGGTGTCTCAATCTTGTATAATTCCTATTCTTATTATTTGTTTTGTAAAATGTATTTCTTGCAAATAATGTTGATGTGTCAACATCTTGAATTGTGTATAAGGAGATCGTGACTAAAATGGTTATGACGGATTCCTATGACACGTAAGAGCTATGTTAGGAAGATTCAATGACAGGTGAAGACATGTGGCAACTAAGGTATTTGAGTACTGTACACTCTACCCCAATAGTGGGGTTTGGGGCATCGCCCCAAAATATTTTTTAGGGTTCCTATTTTCTCGGAGAATGGTAAAACCCTAATACGGTTTACCTTTTGGGAGTAGCCCTAAAGTGAAGCGCATGTTATAAGAATTTTTAGGGTTGTGAAGAGATGCAATGTGAAAAGGGTGTATTGTTGGTACTGCGAGTTGCTACTGGAGTCTTCTGGGTTCGATGTTGAACTTGCATTGCAAGTGTATTGTAACCTCGTGTTGAAGATACTACATTGTACAGGTTCTGAAGGGGTGGGGTTATTTTATCGAAAGGTTTTTCCCCATCAAAAAATCCTTGTGTTATGTGTTCCTTTCTCTGTCTATTTTCTGTATGCATGGTTGGCTGCAATATTGTTGTTTACATGATATTGAATATGTAAGTGTAGAAGATTTTAATAGGATTTGCATCATACTTTCCTTATGAGATTAGTGTAGGAATCTGTTTCCGCACCTGAGTTTCCTTACATTTGGCAGTCAAGATAGGGTTCAATTAGAAGTAAGAGATAAGAAACTAGAAGAGCTAGAAGAGATCAACTTTGGAACTATTGAATCCCCAAAGAAGGTGTATATAGGTAAGACTTTATCCCCCACTATAAGATAATTCTTGGTTGATTTATTTAGAAAGTTTAGAAAATTATTTTCTTGCTCTTATGATGATCTAAAGGCTTATAGGGAGGATTTGTTCAAATATGTTATCCCATTTAAGGGAAATGTCAAATCATTTAGGAAGAAATAGAGGCGTGTTAATCCTACATTAGCTCCAAAGATGCAAGAAGAGTTAATGAAGCATAGAGATGGAGGTATCATCAAGCCTATAAGACATCCCACTTGGGTATCAAATTTAGTACTAGTCATAAAGAAAAATGGAGATATTAGACTATGTGTGGACTTTAGGAATCTCAATATTGCTTCTCTAAAACACAATTATGGTTTTCCCAACATGGAGGCTATATTGCAACAAGGTACTAGCTCTGAGCTAATATCCATGATGGATGATTTTTCTGGTTAAATTAGGTATTGGTTGATGAAGTTGAACAAAAAAAACCTACTTTTACAACACCACTCAGAACCTATTTGTATATTAGAATTCCTTTTGGCTTAATTAATGTAGGGGAAATTTTCTAAAGATCCATAGATGTTTCTTTTGCAAATTACATAGACAAGTTCATGGTTGTTTAGCAAGATGACTTGATAGCCTATTTCAAGAGGGAAAAAAACCATTGCAAACAATTGCAGAAAATCTTGTTGAAGGCTCTAGAATATGGGGTATCTCTAAATCCAAGGAAATGCACATTTGGGGTCATAGAGGGAAAACTTCTCAACCACATAGTATCCAAAGATGGGGTGAAAATTGATCCAAAAAGGGTTGCAATTATTGATAAATTCCCCAAGCCTAAGAATGTCAAAGGTATCCAATCATTTTTTGGCCAATTTAATTTCCTAAAGGAATTTATAATGCATTTTGGAGAGATTATCAGGCCAATCTCCAAGATGCTCAAAAAAGGAGCAATAATCAAATGGTATGGAGAACCTTCAACTACCTTCCAAGAGATAAAAGATGCAATCAAGAATGCATCTATACTTAGAACTCCAAATTATGCCAATCCTGTGCATATTTTTTTCCTTTACTTCTTTTCACACTTCTATAGCAATATTGCTATAGAAAAATGAAAAGGGTTTTAAACAACCCATTGCATTCTTTACTAAATCACTTCAAGATGTAGCGCTTAAATATGACATAAGTGAAAAGTAGGTTTATGCTCTGGCAAAGGCCTTTGTTCCAAATACTAATATGAAGGATATATTCTCTCAAAAAGAGGTATCTAGAAAGAGATGCAAGTGGGTAAACATGATACAAGAGTTTAACATTGATGTTCAAATTAAAAAATTGGTAACAGGTAAAGGGTTGGCAAAGCTATGGCTCAATCTAACCTAGATACCAACCAAATAAATCTTGTAGATGAAGATAATAATTCTTATACTTATTAAATGGACAAATGTGAGTGGTACAAGGATGTTATTCATTACCTATAGCACATGGATACCCCATCTAGCATGACTGATAATGAAAAGAGATCAATGAAATTGCAAGCAATGAGGTACATTATTGTAGATGGTAAACTCTAGTGGGTAAATCTTGAAGGAGTGTTACTCAAATTTGTGAATTAGGAGGAATCAACTAAGATCCTAAATTAAATTCATAGTGGAGTCTATGGAGGACATTATATGGCTAAGATAACATCCCATAAAGTATTGAGGGTTGGGTTCTAGTCACCAAGTTTATTGAAAGATGCCCATCATTTGGTAAGGAAGTATGACCTTTGTCAGAGTTTTGTTGGAAAATTGAAATTTTTTGGGAATGCACCATTAAAACCAGTGGAGGTTCAAGCACCTTTTCAGCAATGGGGAATTGATTTCATAGGAGAAATAGAAAATAAATAATGTAGTTGTAGTGCCTCTCTCATTTGACTTCTGTAAGTCATCCTGATGGGATCAACTTTGCTGATCTTTTGTTGTGATGGGATCATGATTGTGACCCTGAGTGGTCTACACCATTGAGGTGTTTGGATTTATGTTTCTGTATCAGTTGCTTTGATTATGCTTTTGACTAATCTATGAGATTATGTTGTGATTTTTGGTTCACTGAGGTCTGTGCCAATGGTTACCAAGATTGATGTGGTATCATGAGGTTGTTCCGTGATTACCTTGAGATGTGTGCAGAGATTGCACTATGTTCTTTTACTATGCTACACTAGACTAGATTCCTGTAGCAGTGGTTAGTCATGTTTATGATTGTGTTTTCTTATGTGTTTTAAATGCCTTTTTAATGCAGAGTAATCAATCTTTATTAAATGCATTAATGATTAGAAATGGATTTTTCATGTGGGATTATTTGGTTATGTGCTACGGACATTTACCTTGTTATATTTTTTATTAGAGAGATATTTGTTACTCACGTTATGTTTACATTTGAGAGGACCTGAAGGTTAGATGTTACACTTTGATTCCAATATCATGGATTTTAGACTACTATGTTGTTCAGTTAATCATATTGCATGATGATGCCATTTTGAGATGGCAGTGTGTTTTATGATGATATCTGATTACTTGGTATTTGGACATATCTCTGATTATGTTATGTGATGGATTTAATGCTAGGGTTATTTACTTCATTCTTGCATTGTTATGCTTTATGCGAACATGAGTGATGTAAATAGATTATTTTAATCTAATTAAATAAATGGTTAAATTAGGTGATTTAACACAGTATTGCTTCAGCTATGTTATTATATGCAATTGCACTTGATCGTGTTGTTTAGTGTGCAGGATTTATATCCCTGGCAGTGGCACATGGAGTTGGTGATTCAACCATTCATATTTTACCAATGTCATCCTTATATGGTTGACGTATCCTTTATTAAAATATTTAAATTAAACCTTTCAATGATTATTTAATCTGAACTCATTTGCATTATGTGATTAGACCAATAAGCGTGTCTGTGCATTTAGAGGTTCACATTGTCGCGAAAATTATTAAGGAGATTTATGTGTTTTTGGGTTTTCGAGCTTTTTAATTGATTTATTTTATTTTCTGGTAGCTTTGCCATAGATGAATTCCTATTTATAGGAATAGCCTATTTTTGTTTGGGTCGATTTGGGGTTTAACTAGATTGGTTGGTTAAATGCCCTAATCGATTATTCACCCAAAAGTAAGTATCAAAAGAGGAATTTAATTCCTCACTTCTCACTTTTGAATTAGAAAGTCGGAGAGTAAAACCCAAAATCCTCTTCATGAGGATTTATTATTTTGTTCGTTGTGTGAGCTACGGGCGTGGGATCATCGTGAGGTTGAGCTCATTGGATCCAGCTTGGGGAAACCTTGGATTGCTGTGATTTTCAGCTACTTCTGCGAGATATTTATTTTATGGTTTAGATTCCCATTTTGCCCTTTTGGCTATGAGGTAGGGCTTTCCTGTTTTATTGTTTTTGCTCCGTTTCTGCTACTATTTTTGGTAGCCATTTGTTTGGAGGCTGAGAACTAGTGTTCCCCTCCATTTTTGTCTGTTAATTCTACCCAGTTGGGCAGGTACGAACATTTCCCTATTTTTCAGGATGAGGGTTTGGGATTTTGCACCATTATGCTGGAAGTTTTTGCATACGATGTTTGATTTCATTTATTTTTGGATTTTTGGGATTTTTGTACCCAAAGGTCAAATGGGTTTTAATTTTGTAGTTTTCCAAATTTTTGGAGTTTTTACCTCGTTTTGCATGTTGTTCTATTTTCTCGAGTTTTCTTGGCACAATGTGGGTCGTGGACCTAGATGATCCATTTGGATATCAGTCAGACCACTATTGCATCTTTTATTGCATTGGGATGTGTGTCATACCTGTACTCCCAACTTTGTGTTCGATTGAGTGATTTGTTACCTGTTATGGTTTCTTTTGGACCTTTGCTTTTGTTTCGTGAATGCTAGGATTCGTGTAGAATCCATACTCTCAGATTGAGGACAGTTGAGTGAGTTCATGATGTTTGGTCTTGTTACATCATTGGGATTCTTGTAGAATCCATACTCTCAGATTGAGGCCGATTGAGTGCTTTCATGATGTATGATTTTATTGGCTTTGGGATTCGTGTACAATTTGTCCTTCCCGTGTTGCTTTCAGTTGGGTGTTTTCTTTGCATTATGTTCTCTTTCCTGTCCTTGTGTTATGATCTTTGTGATCGTGGTGCACCACACATGAGTACATCCACGTACATTTCTCGAGTGACTTGCGATGCTCGATCTTTCGTGGTACTTCTGGAAGTTGTGATCATTGTGGTTGGGATGGGAGTATGCATGCCCACAGGCACTTGTCATAGGATGAGCATGGGTAGGGTAGGGTAGCATATGGAGGGGGCTTCTATCTCGCAGCCTAGTGACCTTTGTCCCATAGGGTTGGTGGAGGATAGGAAGTTTTAAATAAGTGATAACTAAACAAAATGTGTGACTGGTAATAAAACTTAAGATAATAAAATGGTACTTTTGTGTATTAGCCTTTCGTTGAGGGAGTTGAGCTACACGATGTATTGGCCTTTCGTTGAGGGAGTTGAGCTACACAGATCTGAGCTTGGGCTTTTCGATGCCAAGCGACTCTCCATGATGTTAGTCCCTACTTAGCAGCCTTTTGAGTGTCTGACTAGGACCTTTACTCCTTGCATTGTCTTAGGTTCTTGGTTCAGCCATCATACTGTCTGGTGTGAGTGTTAGCCTTGGATGTTGTGCTTTATGTGTGTTTGTGATTGGATCTTTATCTCCATCAGCACGGTGGGTGTGGACCTATGGGTTCCATGTGGTTGTGAGGCATAGCTACCTTCACCACTACTAGGGATCAATGTACAAAGATGGTCTTTTTTCCTAGTGCAACCATTGCTGGATGTCTTCACTTGGTACTTTAGGTTTTAGAGTATTCTTCCTTGTGATTTATGCTTTCATTGGAATGCTTGGATATCATGTTTAGATGATGTTAGTTTATTTGATGCTTTCCCTTATTATGATGCTTAGCATATGATTAGATAATGTGAATTGTTGTAGTAGTTTATCTATTGCTTATTGATGTTTAGCATGTGATAGTTGATGTATCTATTGTAGGATTATCTTATGCTTTTCTACTAGCATGTTAGATTTCCTTATGCTTATATTGTTGCATGTTTTTAGTAGTGACGTCCTTATTACGACAATATCGACGATCTGGTCGATGGCTTGGGATGTTACGCACGGGGGATGGCTAGGACCCACGATGGTCTTATGATGCTATTGATAGTTGGGAGGAACCACACACTTATTTTGGTTGTTTAGTTTCTTTTGTGATTTATGTTTACTGCGATGTTTATTTCAGTGTGTTCTTTGCTATTGTAGTTTAGATGGATAGATATTCCTCTTTCCTTGCTGTTAGTGCTCTCGAGTGTTCATTCCTCAATTTACGTGGATCTGGTAATCCTTGGTGTGGAGGTTTTTCTCTATGTTTTTCCCTTTTTTTGAGTTTCTTTAAGTATTTTCATGTTTCTGTGGGTGACATTTTGTTAGCATTGTGCGACATAAAAATGTATCACACACCCATACAAACTGTGTCATAGGATACTGTAAAGTATCGCATGCCTTCTTGAAAAATAGCATATGACACTGGAAGAGTGTCGCACGCCTTCTTAAGAAGTGTCGTACGACACTGGAAGAGTGTCACATGCCTTAAGGACGAGTGTTGCCCTCCCTTAGTAAAAAGTATCGCACGATTTTTGTAAAAAACCTGCGCGTGCCGTCAGCAGGCACTTTTCTTCATGATCCAAACTTTTTGAGGGTTGATTTGGCTACCCTTTTGGGCATTCTTCGAACCTATGTTGTTGCATTTTGAATTCTGTCAGTTTCTCTTGAAATCCAATTTTCGTGTTTTTGTTTTTGTCTCTTGGGGTTGAAAATATATCGTTTATGTATAAGTTGACGTATATTTAATTTCTTATACTTAAGATATATTTTAATACATGCTATGAATCTTTTGAGATAGGTTTCAGACCTCTCGGAGATAAGTTATGGATTCTAGGAAATTTCAAGGCTTCAAAAATCCAGACTTAGCCAATTTTCTGGGCTTCAGGATTTCAGGCTGAGCCAAATTTCAGGTTTCTACATTTTACCCCAGCTTGGTGTTTTTTTTATGAATGGTTAAACTGTGTCGTAGGATACTGTAAAGTATTGCATGCCTTCTTGAAAATGTCGTACGACACTGGAAGAGTGTCGCATGCCTTCTTGAAAAGTGTCGTACAACACTGGAAGAGTGTCGCATGCCTTAAGGAGAAGTGTTGCCCTCCCTTAGTAAAAAGTGTTGCACGATTTTTGTAAAAAACATGCGTGTGCCATCAGCGGGCACTTTTCTTCATGATCCAAACTTTTTGAGGGTTGATTTGGCTACCCTTTTGGGCATTCTTCAAACCTATGTTGTTGCATTTTGAATTCTGTCAGTTTCTCTTGAAATCTAGTTTTCGTGTTTTTGTTTTAGTCTCTTGGGGTTCAAAATATATCATTTATGTATAAGTTGATGTATATTTAATTTCTTATACTTAAGATATATTTTAATAAATGCGGTGAATCTTTTGAGATAGGTTTCAGACCTCTCGGAGATAAGTTATGGATTCTAGGAAATTTCAGGGCTTCAAAAATCCAGACTTAGCCAATTTTCAGGGCTTCAGGATTTTAGGCTAAGCCAAATTTCAGGTTTTTGCATTTTACCCCAGCTTGGTGTTTTTTTTATGAGTGGTTGTTTCTTGTGCCCTCATCATGTGCATTGTCATTGTTGGCTTTGTTTGTGTGTCAATTTGGTAGTGGCATTTGGAGATTCGTTGGTTGCCGAGATTGTGGTGAAGTCTTCTGTTGCGATCATTGTGATCCCTATATGATGTTGTCATGTGCATTCATACTTGTTAAAAAAAAAATTCTTAGCTTGTATTTAATCCTTGTTTCCAAGGATCTCCGGGCGAGGCATTACATCTGGTATCAAAGCCCATGTTCAAACATTGGGATCTTTTTGTTTATGTTGCCCTTGTAATTGTTGCTGCGTTGGTTGAGTGTGAGTGTCTTGGTGAGAACTCGTGATCTTTGTTGCTTTGGTATCTACTCATGATGGACTTTCTTGTCTAGTAGATGCAACTAGATCAGCATGTGCAGAAGGAAGTGATTCTTCCTAGTTTTGTTAGTGGTATTGATGTGCCTTGTTTGGTTGGTTTCTTATGTGACCCTTTTTGGATGGAACCACTGATTGGTGTCCATGTGTTGGCTTTGAGTGCTGCTTTTTGTTTCTCCTTGTAGAGTAAGGTGCATTGTTTCCCTATTTTCTCCTGATTTTAATTTGATGAATTAATCTTATTTGTGATTCTATGTTTTATCTTTAGGGTGATAAAATGGTTCCTTTCATTGAAAATGAGTGTTTATTGTGAATCATTGCAAAGTAGTAATTTTGCATTATATCCTTGGGTTAATGACTTAAGTCCCCAATCTGATTACTTCTTAAGCTTATGGAAATTTGCATTAGATGGATGAATATCTAAATGTTGCATTGCATGGAAATTATTATTGTCTACATATGCATGAGGTTAATCATGGTATATTGCTTGAGGTGTGTGAGTGTGTTCTCTAATGATGCTAGGATGATGTATTCCTTAGCATTGTGTGGTGATTTATCCCTCTTGTGTGACTGTACTCAGTCATCACCTATAATGTGATTTGTTTGATGCCTTATTTTATTTGGCTGGAGGTACTTTCCTCATGTTGTTGGGCTAGCATTGGTTTTCAGTATTTTCCACTCTTGGAGTAGTCATCAAATTTTATCTATCACTCTCTTTGTGATAGTTGTCACATTTGACTTATTGTTGAAGTAAGCTCTTTTTAGTATTTACTATGGGAATTGGCAATTCCCCCATTTGGGCTTTTTTATTATGTTTCATGGTGACTATTTTGGATGTGTTTTATTGTTTCCCAGTTGTGTGTTGTGACTCTATCATGTTCATCTCGAACCTCTGGTAGTACTTACAAGGGATAATATCATGGAGAACATGCTAGTGTGTCTTTGTTAGATTTAAAGTTGTTATTGTAATTGAATGGTTTAAAAGATGAGTAAACGTAGTGTATTCTTAAAGAAATTGAAAGGTATGTACTTGTTTTATGGTGACTCTTGGACCCTTGCTTGAAAATCTTTCAGTTCTTTATGCATTAGTGCTTATGTTATGCTTAATTAATGAAATTATGAAAGATTAGTGATGTTGGGTTTCACTGTGTGATTTACCTTTCATTCCATGTCTTATGTTGTTTGGGCATGTGTGCTCTTGTGTGGATTTGGATGTTTTGTCTGTCGCTTGTCTTGGTGGCCAAGACTGTTGTTTTTGCCTTTGTGGTTTTGTCTTAAGTGGTGACTTAGATCATAGGTATTAGGTCTCTCTTAGATTCTTCATGTTGTTTTCCTTGTCAATATCTTTTTGACACTTTTCAAATGGATTCAATCCAAGTCCGGACGTGAAAGCTATGGCTTCTGGAGTTGTCGATTGATGTTCCAAGTACCTTTTCGAGTAGAGGCCGATTCAATCATGACATCATATTTATGACCATTTGAGAAGTTTAACTCTTCATGTTATTCATAATGGAAGGGTTATCTTGTCTTCATAATCTACTAGGTACCTGTTGGGGTTTGTGCTTGGTTTTTTGTGTTTCCTATTGCACTGAACCGCCCTTGTGAGGTGTAGTGTGGTTTGTGAGCGTTCCTTGCTCAGGGTTGATGTTGTATTGTCTTTTGGGTGTGATTCAATTCTTTGATGAGTCTAAATTCTCCTTCTTGGACATTGTCTTAGGTGCACCTCTGTATCCTTTTCTCTCTTGTGAGAGTAGGCTAGTGTGGTTATGCCACTAGCTCAGTTAGTGCTTTTAGGTGAGTATGTTGATGGTTGGTGAAATTGTGAATTTCCTAATGCATCATGGATTGGTTAGTGTAGAGGTTGAGAGAGATTCCCTCTCAGTCCTAATACTCTGTAGTATCCTTCTCCCTAAGCTTATATCTTCAAGTGGATTGTCTCAGTCAAGTTTTCTCATTAACTATTGACTTGAGGCTAGAGATTGAGTTTAGCAGTAGACTGGGTGTAGTTTTCCTAGCATGGTGCTAGAGGGACATGGTATCATTGGACACATGTTACCATCTCGTGAGTTGGTATGCAGACATTTGATGATTGTGTCCACTGACGAAAGTTTGTGCAACCTTGAGGAAAGGTGATATCTTGTCTGGTTGGGTTATGTTACCCTAGTTTCCAATGGTAGTTGAGCTTTTGTGCCTTGGTGAGGTGTCATGCTCCTACGCTTGGTGATGAGAAGTCTTTTGGAGTGTGTCCTTTTGTTGGTAAACTTTCATCCTCTCTGTTCTAAGGGTGAGTTTACGTGGATTTCAGAATGATCATGTGTGACATGGCAGTATTCTTGGGAATTTTGGGATGGTTATTCCCCATGTTTCCAACTCTTGTTGGAAGTGTGTCTTGTTTTGACCTTGGTTGTGGTCTTGTAGTTGGTGCATGTTGTAGTTGGGCACCTATTGATGAGGTAGAGAGGGTTTTTCCTTACCTTGTATTGTTGACTCTATGGCTAGATGGGTTCTTCGTAGTGCATAGAAGGTTCTTTGTTGGAGGACCTTCTATTTGTGTGACACCCATTCTCTCATGGTTAACCTATTTGGGGGTTAATGTGATGGGTTGAGAATGTTGGAGTGATTCTGGTTTGACTTGTGGAGAGTTGTTGAGTCATTCTTATTGCTCACTTCTAATTTAGTTCTTGGTGTGTTTGGTTTCTATTCTTGGATTGCAGGCTTCTAGGAGTAAGCCTAGTCTTTGGGGGGGATGATGTAGTGCCTCTCTCGTTTGACTTATGTAAGTCATCCTGATGGACGCAACCTTGTTGATCTTTTTTTGTGATGGGATCATGATTGTGACCCTGAGTGGTCTACACCGTTGAGGTCTTTGGATTTATGTTTCTGTATCAGTTGCTTTGATTATGCTTTTGACTGATCTATTCGATTATGTTGTAATTTTTGGTTCGCTGAGGTCTGTGCCAATGGTTACCAAGATTGATGTGGTATCATGAGGTTGTTCTGTGATTACCTTGAGATGTGTGCAGAGATTGCACTATGTTCTTTTACCATGCTACATGTCGGCGCTAAAAATTGCATGGTCAATTTTGAGCACCTTTGAGAATTTTGAGCCCTATAAACACTTTTAAATGAGTTTGTACCCAGCTGTCAGTTTGAGGCCTGAGGGATGTTTAATGTTTTTAGCACCTTTCATTCAGGATGCCTACTTGTTCCATGATGATAATTTGTCATTCTGAGCCATTCTGTAAAGTCTCGTTTTGAACAAATTCCAAATCTGCATTTTACCTAAGTGTCAAACAGTGATAGGAGGCCCTATTTGCAACTGAATATCTCGCACCCAAAAATGTTTTGTGACTTTTTGCTTTGGAAGTGTCTAGTGTTTGTACCTAAGAACCTATTTTTTAGATTTCGAGTCGGTTCAAGTTCATTTGACTAGGTTTTGAATCCCTCAAAGTTGGTCAGTTGTTGTTTTCACACATTTGCAAACTGTTCATAAATCTGGGTAGCCCTGTTTGATGTGCTATAAATTTTGACCAGTTGACCGAAGTGTTGAAATTCCTATTGCATTGCATTGTAGACATCAGAGACTTGTTATGTTTCAAGTTTCATATCATGATGAATCCGTTTGATCAGTTTTTAGGCATGATTCGAAATGGAATTTTTGACTTTTGCTGGTGTCAGTATTTGCAGATTGATTGGGAGCCCTGTTTGTGACGTTATATCTCTTGATCCATGATTGGTCAAGTCAAATGGATTGTACCTCTATGTTGTCCTCTGGAAATACTTTAAGTGTGCCAGTTTGCGAGTCATGACGAATCCATTTGCACACTTTTCCAAGTCCATTCCATTTGCAAAAAATCACTTTCTGTCAGTGTTCCTAGTTGCAAATTTCTAAGTAGCCTACTTTGAATGTCCGCCATTTGCGCCCAGTTATTCATCATGAGCCTAAATCGTAGATCCATACTATCCTCATGATAGAGAATGAGTGCCCCAATTTTCGTTTCCCCATGTGCTCATTTGCCTAGTTTCCTGAGCCAAATCCAAACCCAATTTATGGTATTCTAACATGTTTTGCTGCAGGTAATTCTGAAGGGGCAACTTTGATGGTAAATATCTTTTTACCCTAAATTTTTCATGAGATGAGATTCGACGGGATGTAAGTAAGTGGAACAGAGAATCAACGGGTCAAATTTCATAGCTTGGTTAAATGTTTGGATCAGTTTTTAAAGCCAGGCAACAGACCTCCTTGCACAAAAGTGATAATTTGTAAATCAGTGATGAAATGGTTTTCAATTGATTAATCAGTGATCAAATTTGTTTCTTATCAATATGATGGGTTCAATGGATCAACTTAGCATTTTAGTTTTCTGGAAGCAAAAAAAATTTAGCCGGACCCACTTTGGGGCCCGACTAATTATACTAGAATAATAAAAAATTGCCATCTAGATACTACCAGTCAGAGTGTCATAATTGTATCATTGATAAGTTAGAGATTGTCACGACTAGATACTCAGGTTATTGTTGGTTCTTCTAGTGATCCTTTGTGTTAATCCCGATCCAAGAGACATACACAAGACTATTGGTACCCTATAATATAGTGTTGAGGCCAAGTACACTTTTTGCTATTCTAGCTCCATTTTAAAAGAAAAAGTCTTCTCTCAAGGCATTATGGAAATGAATGGATATGTTTTGAATTCTCAAGTTGATAATAAACTTATGCTCTTGTACTAGTGTCATTGTTACAAGAAGTTCAAATGATATTAACAGAGAGGAGAAGCAGTCAGTGCCATGAATACAAGTGATATTCAAAGACCTTGCCAACATCAATGAAAGCCGCAGCGTAGAATAAGCTGACATTAAAGGTAGAACCATGCAGAATGTCAAAGACCCCACGTACAGGGCAGAGGTGTCTAGTAACAGAGGAGGCCGCAGTGTGCTAGGAAAGGCTATGAGCAAATGAGTAGAGCCGCGTGAAGAAGCCTACAAAAAATTCTCAAGTAAAAGAGAGCTACAGCAGACTTGCAAGCCGTTGTATGATACCATAGTAAAAGTCAAATGACCACCCATATTAGAAGGTGTCGCTTTACATAAAGCATGTCGCAGTCAAACAGATGAACTCACGTATTGAAAGTGAGTAAACTATTTTTTTTTAAAATAGAGAGCGCCAAAGAAATGGAAATTAGTGCAAGTATTAAAGAAAACTTCATGCCATAAGAATTGGAGAAGCCGTAGTCCTTGAGGGGCTGACTATTGTTAAAGAGAGGAGCATGCGCAACAATGAACCAGTTAGCAGTTAAAGGCAGGAATAAACCCATGCTAGAGTAGTGGAGGAATTAAGACAAAAACCCACGAGTTTCAAAGGAAATCTGCAACATGAAAAGAACAGTGCATCATCATAGAAGCCTGCTACAATAACAAAAGGACACCCATGCTTAGAGAGCCCATGTGAAGCAGATTGTAGATATGAAAAGAGAATACGACAAAAAAAAGTAGCTATCTGCATTTTAAATGAGAAAAAATCCACACAACGAAATGAGTAGAGGACTTCCACACTACAGCAGAGCATCAATGCAATTGAGAAGGTAGCATGAGCGAGTCAGGAATGAAAGAATCTATGCCCAAACCAAAACCAATCAACACATAATAACAAGGAAGTCTGCATCCAAAATAAGGGAAGTCCATGTTGAGTAGCAGCCAAAGCGGTATGAAGAGTTCCCACTTAGCAACAAACAAAAGAATTCGTAGAGTAAAGAAAAGGGTGAGGAGCTACAGATAAATCCACTCACATCAATCCAAACAAAGCCACAGTCAGCACCAACACCAACGTAATGGAAATGAAGAAAGAGCAACAATTAATAAAAGGTCGCAGCACATCCAGCAACCCACCCGCAGGAAGGATTCTTCACACATCAAACAGAGGAAACTACGCCAGCGAGCTTGTAGAGGAAAGTAAGACAAGAGAAGCCGCAGGTTTAAAGAGGATCCAAGGTGGCATTGTTTAAAACAAGATTTTTAAGTAGAGGATATGTTTTTGTTAGGAGCAACCAGTGCCAAGATCAAAGAGCAAGTCACCAGCAATGATAGGAGTTCAGCATGAGAATGTTTGTCCCATATGTGTAAGGAGAGGAAGTTTTAAAGTTTTTAAATGTTCTAACACACATTTGTCTTAATGTTTCAAGACAATGCACTTTCAAAGCACCAGTGGCTTGTGGAGGGACCCGCCTATCATGCTCGCAGGGAAAGTAAATATTTTAATGTCAAAGCGTAAGACAAACTTGAACGTATGAGCGTACTGTAGTATGAATGTTTCTACGGGCTTACGTATGAGCGGAGGTTAGAGTGAAAAGCTTCTCCGCTGCTATGACTCGTGAATCTTGAGCGGACGACCAAGGGATGGATGTTGAGAGGATTACGCTCATACGAACTAAACCCAGCAGTGTAAGAACGTAAACAATTTTAAGAGGGCTCACAATGCTACGCCAACGTAGGAGCATAAAGGGACTTGTGCAGAGGTTTCGGGGCTACGAAAAAGGCTTTAGCGTAAGGGCATAAAACATAAAATAAAGGCTTTCGGTGGTAGGTTGGTGCCTGTATGGGTGTAAATGAAATTTTCAAGGGTCCCGAGCTTACGGTGACGTGTAAGAACATAAAAGGGAAGTGTTCTACGTGAGAACGTAAAGAAAATTCTGAGTGCTCGTGGTGCTACGAGAAAGGCTTCAGGAAAATTAATTAATATTAAACTATTAATTAATTTAAAATATCTTAAATCTTGCTCAGTCAATTGGAGTTTGACATGTGGCGATAGCAGATTGGGGGATAAGGATATTGAAATCAAAATGAAAATTCAAATAGGATCAACGCATAAGATGGAAAATTTAAATGAATTCAAATTTTTATATAGTTTAGACTATATACTTTTTAAATTTTTCATTTTAAATGTTCTGGTTTAGTCATGGAGGCCTATTTTTCAAATTGCCATATCAGGGCCATTTTTTATCAGAATTAGGCACTTCAATATACCATTCGAACCAGGAAGAGATGAATTTTTCAGATTTGGGGTTAGATTTTGCACAAGTCTTTGTTGGTTCAGTCTATAAGTAGATTTTGATTTTTCAGAGGCATTCTCAGTGCAATGGGCAGAAGTCATCACAGAGCATCAAGGTTGGTTATAGGATAGATTTGAATACTTTTTGAAGCCTGGATGTGGAGAAAATAAACAAGAAAGGTTATATTGGCTTCTTGAAGTCACTTTGTAACTGGTTTTTCATTTTTACCATGAATGCACTTTAGAATTAGAAATCAGTTATGAGGGTGAATAAAATATTTCAAATATATATGCCTTGTGGAGCCATAATGATGAAGATTTGATTTTTAGTTTGAGGGAGAAGATCTGAAAGTTGTTTTGAACCTATTAAGGAGGTTTTCCCAAGGTTGACAGATGTCAGTTGCAGATTTAGATCCGAGAATTAACTTCTCCTATATCTTTTTGTTCTTTCTCTATTGTAAGGGTTCCAATTTTTGGGAAGTTCCAATTCTTTGGAGAAAATATGCACACTACTATGATACCAAGGTCTTGGATCTAGTTCTAGTTGCATTCCCATGACTATGACACCATTTTCCTTCAGCGATTTCTTCTCATGTGAACAGCAGTAGTGTAAAGATAATACAGATAGTTCTAATACATTAGGTTGTTTCATGTTTTAATTTCATGCATTTGATTGTATTGTTTCAAGGAAATGAATACATATGAGCAAGCATTTCATTAGTTTCATTCTGGTTCTCGTCTCCTGTCTCAGTAATATGTAGTCTTACATGGTCCTAGAACAAAGAGCTGAGATCAATTTGCTTCCCCTTAAGGTTGTATGTCTAATATATTTTTCTGTTGGAACAAAGTGCCAAGTAAATGCTTAATGTGTTTGACAGGGTTACTGGTTATCTTGAGAAGGATATTTTGTGAGAATGAGATCTGAATGAACATTGATGTCTGAATCACAAGGTGATTAGATAGATATGATGTCTGGGTACACAGAATATGTCCTGATGTCACAAATGTATGTTTTAGATTCATGAAATTGCCCAATGGATTAGGCACTGATCAAAGATAGGATCATTATGTTTTGCTGCATGTTTGAGGATTTTTTGAATATCAACATCAATAATCAATGCTTTTCCCTTTCATGTTGAAGAGCTGTAATAGAATGCCCTCACTCAGCTTATGAGGTTCTTAGATCTACATTTAGCTACTATAGATTGATGTTATTTCATGAGCTATTAGGATAAATAAGGGTTTTATCTACTTCATAATAGATTCAGTGTATGCTTTGATAACTGGTACCATATAAAAAATCTGTAGGTCTACCTGCCTAGGTTTTGCAGAGCCTGAAGAAGAAGGAGGGCCATGCCATATAGTTGGCATGGTGTCTGAATGGGCATGTTGAAATGGGAGTTAGCTACCCCAAGATGTGTTTCATTCTTATCAGGGTAATTGAAAACTGGTAACGTTTTCAAACACCAACACTACACTAGACTAGGTTCCTGTAGTAGTGGTTAGTCATGTTTATGACTATGTTTGCTTATGTGTTTTAAATGCCTTTTTAATGCAGAGTAATCAATATTTATTAAATGCATTAATGATTAGAAATGGATTGTTCATGTGGGATTATTTGGTTATGTGTTGCGGACATTTACCTTGTTATATTTTTTATTACAGAGATATTTGTTACTCATGTTATGTTTACATTTGAGAGGACCTGAAAAGTCAGATGTTACACTTTGATTCCAGTATCATGGATTTTAGACTACTATGTTATTCAATTAATCATATTGCATGATGATGCCATTTTGAGATGACAGTGTGTTTTATGATGATATCTAGTTACTTGGTATTTGGACATATCTCTGATTATGTTATGTGATGGATTTAATGCTAGGGTTATTTACTTCATTCCTGCGTTGTTATCCTTTATGTGAACGTGAGTGATGTAAATAGATTATTTTAATCTAATTAAATAAATGGTTAAATTAGGTGGTTTAACACATTATTGCTTCGGCTATGTTATTATATGCAATTGCACTTGATCGTGTTGTTTAGTGTGCAGGATTTATATCCCTGGCAGTGGCACATGGAGTTAGTGATTCAGCCATTCATATTTTACCAATGTCATATTTATATGGTCGACATATCCTTTATTAAAATGTTTAAATTAAACCTTTCGATGATTATTTAATCCGAACTCATTTGCATTATGTGATTAGACCAATAAGCGTGTTTGTGCATTTAGAGGTTCGCATTATCGTGAAAGTTATTAAGGAGATTTATGTGTTTTTGGGTTTTCAAGCTTTTTAATTGATTTATTTTATTTTCTAGTAGCTTTTCCATAGATGAATTCCTATTTATAGGAATAGCCTGTTTTCATTTGGGTCAATTCGAGGTTTAACTAGATTGGCTGGTTAAATGCCCTAATCGATTATTCACCCGAAAAGTGAATAAGTATCAAAAGAGGAATTTAATTCCTCACTTCTCACTTTTGAATTAGAAAGTTCGAGAGTAAAACCCAAAATCCTCTTCATGAGGATTTATTTTTTTGTTCGTTGTGGGAGCTACGGGCATGAGATCGTTGCGAGGTTGGGCTCGTTGGATCCAGCTTGGAGAAACCTTGGATTGTCGCGATTTTCAGCTACTTCTGCAAGATATTTATTTTATGGTTCAGATTCTCATTTTTCTCTTTTGGCTGTGAGGTAGGGCTTTCCTATTTTATTGCTGCTTTGTTTCTATTTTTGTTTTTGGTAGCTATTTGTTTAGAGGCTAAGAACTAGTGTTCCCCTCCATTTTTGTCTGTTAATTCTACCTGATTGGGCGAGTACAAACATTTCCTTTTTTTTCAAGATGAGGGTTTGAGATTTTGCACCATTATGCTGGCTATTTTTGCATATGGTATCTGATTCCATTTATTTTTGAATTTTTGGGATTTTTGTACCCAAAGGTCAAATGGGTTTTAATTTTGTAGTTTTCCAAAATTTTGGAGTTTTTACCTCATTTTGTGTGTCGCTCTGTTTTCTCTAGTTTTCTTGGCACAATGTGGGTCGTGCACCTGGATGATCCGTTTGGATATCAGTCAGACCACTATTGCACCTTTTGTTGCATTGGGATGCATGTCGCACCCGTACTCCCGACTTTGTGTTCGATTGAGTGATTTGTTACCTATTATGGTTTCTTTTGGACCTTTCCTTTTGTTTCGTGAACACTAGGATTCATGTCGAATCCATACTCTCAAATTGAGGCTGATTGAGTGAGTTCATGATGTTTGGTCTTGTTACATCATTGGAATTCATGTAGAATCCATACTCTCGAATGGAGGCCGGTTGAGTGATTTCATGATGTATGATTTTATTGGCTTTGGGATTCATGTAGAATCCGTCCTTCCCATGTTGCTTTCAGTTGGGTGTTTTCTTTGCATTGTGTTCTCATTCCTGTCCTTGTGTTATGATCTTCATGATGGTGGTGCACCACACACGAGTACGTCTGCGTACATTTTTTGAGTGAATTGTGAGGCTCGATCTTCCATGGTACTTCTAAAAGTTATGATCATTGGGGTTGGGATGGGAGTATGCATGCCCACGGGCACTTGTCATAGGATGAGCATGGGTAGGGTAGGGTAGCATATGGAGGGGGCTTCTATCTTGCAGCCTAGTGAACTAGTCCCATAGGGTTGGCAGAGGATAGGAAGTTTTAAATAAGTGATAACTAAACAAAATGTGTGACTGGTAATAAAACTTAAGATAATAAAATGGTACTTTTGTGTATTGGCCTTTCGTTGAGAGAGTTGAGCTACACAGATCTGAGCTTGGGCTTTTTGATGCCAAGCTACTCTCCATGATGTTATTCCCTACTTAGCAGCCTTTTGAGTCTCTGACCAGGACCTTTACTTGTCTTAGGTTCTTGGTTCAGCCATCATACTGTCTGGCGTGAGTGTTAGCCTTGGATGTTGTGCTTTATGTGTGTTTGTGATTGGACCTTTATCTCCATCAACATGATGGGTGTGGACCTATGGGTTCCATGTGGTTAGGAGGCATAGCTTCCTTCACCACTGCTAGGGATCGGTGTGCAGAGATGGTCTTTTTTCCTAGTGCGACCGTTGTTGGATGTCTTCACTTAGTACTTTGAGTTTTAGAGTATGCTTCCTGGTGATTTATGCTTTCATTGGAATACTTGGATATCATGTTTAGATGATGTTAGTTTATTTGATGCATTCCCTTATTATGATGTTTAGCATATGATTAGATAATGTGAATTTTTATAGTTGCTTATCTATTGCTTATTTATGTTTAGCATTTGGGTAAAAGCATAAACCTGTGTCACCTTTTATAAAGGAGAAGTGATATCAGAATTTAAAGTCTTCAACTTTAACGAAATAAAAGTGGCATTTGTGCTTAGAATTTGAAGATGATGTAAACTAATGAAATGTGTAAAATTGGATGAAGTTTATGTCTATAATTTTTTTTTTTAAAATTGAGTGAAAATTTTATTTATTTTTGAATTTTTAAAGTGTATTTTTTAATTTTTTAAAAATACTAAAAATATAGAGTTTTGTTCTCGTCAAAAAAATATATGCAAATGTTCATATTTTGGTTTGATTTTGGAATATGTTAGAGTTAACATGTATACCTAGTGCACCAAAAAAGAAAAATTGAAATTCGGCTAATATTTTTGAAGTTATAACTAGTCAAAGTCCAAGTTATCAGAAATAGACAATTTTTTTCTCCCATCAAACTTTTTCCATCAAATCTACATTTTTTTTTTAAAAATTACATATTCTTGAAGAAGACTCTCTCCTCTAGTGCACCATAAAAATTTTTTAAAAAATTAACATGATTTACTATTTTTTTCTTATTTTTGAATAGACATCTTCCTAAATCTTAAGATACCTACTTGTAATATTTTTAAATTATAACATATTATTCATAATCAAAACTTTAAAAAAATTATACAATCATAATCGTGACTCTGAGAATTACAAAAGTATATTTTTAGTTTTAAAAAATACTTCAATTTAGTAGGTCAAATTGGCCTTCAAAGTGAGATGTTTACAGAAGTTCTAATTTTTGCTTGTTTGGCTGCCACATAGGCTGCCACATAGACAGTTACGGCCGAAACCGTTTCGGCCGTAACTGTTTCGGCCAGAACAGTTCCGGCCGAAACCCCTAGTCATCTTGAGAAACCACTAGCAGTTAGTGTGACTTTTTGATATAAAATAATATTGTTTTATCTTTTTTAAATAATTAAATATACAGGGACAGCGAAAATTGGAAGAAGATTTGCAAATAACAATTAATTTTGAAGCAATTTTCAACAACTATTTTGCAAATTTAATCAATATTGCAAAGGATCGAATATTTTGAAGGTGCTTTTTTTCTCTTCTAATTATTTTTATTTTTATGTATTATATATTGAACCATTAGCTGATATTTAGTGAAATCTAAATTTTATTTTATTTTTTCTATAGGTTGAATTATTGAATGGGTAGTAAAAGGAAAAGATCAAGGAAATATGATAGAAAAAGAGATAACAAAATGAAAGGCCATACAAAACATGCTCAAAACCAACCTACTGAAATTCCTGAACATGATGAGATTCATAAAGAAAATCAAAGTAATGAAGAGGAAGAAATTGGCAGTTCTATTGATAGAGACAAATTAAAAAGCATAAAAAATTTGATGGATTTGGATGAAGAACTACTTTTTAACCAAATTCCATCTAAAGATATGATAAATGATAACACTATCAAAAAGCATTGTCAGAACATGTGGGATGAATATTTCAAGGATAAAAGTATATTTGGACAGGCACAATTATTTGTCAAGTTATTTAGGAGAAGAGATATGAGACCTGTCTTAGAGTTGTTGGGTGTTGATAACAGGAAAAGCCATGCTCATAATATTAATAAAACAATAGTTGAAAATTTGCAAAATGCTTATAACAAAATTGACAACACAACTCGAGGAGGTGATTTGAGTAATGCACGTAGAGCATTGATGACTACTATATCTAGTAGAAAATTGACACATAGAAAACAGGCACATGCAATTTTTTATGTACTACATATATCTAGAAGAATTGTCCACAGATACATCAAGAGGAGAAATATGCTAGATGATAACATTGAGAATAACTGGGTGAATATTTGTAGAGTTCCTCAAAAAGACAGGATTTCTGAAGAAGTAAAAAGACAAGTTATTGAATTTTGGACCACACATTCTCGTGTTTCTTCCAACAGGCGTGATACTATACAAATTAAAAATCAAGAAACAGGGGCCAAAATTGAACATCCAAAACATTTCATAGGTATAACTCAAAGTGAACTTTTTGAAGCATTCAAACAAGAATTTTCAAATAACAAAATATGTCACAGAATGTTTGAGAGTTTACGTCCTTCCTTTGTACGCATAAATAAGATGCGAGAAACTTGTTGTTGTAGAAATCATGTTGAATTTGGTCTACACTTGCAATCATTTAAAAAAGTTATGGCAATACTTGATCCTAATTTGGTCATCCCTAGTAGTACAACACAATTTGTGAGGTCCATATTATGTGATAAATTAGAAGATTCAGATGAATTCAAAGTGCAATGCATCAAAAATCAGTGTGAAGTTTGTGCAAATTTACACAAATTTTCTCAAATTATGCAAGTTGAGAATATTAATGAATCCACACTAGTTTCATGGATGATATATGAATATGAGACATACCAAAATAATAGAGGGGATGAATCCAAAAAAATTGTAGTGAAGGAGAGTGAATTGCATTATGATGAGTTCATGGCCAAGTTTTGTCCATTGATATATCCACATATCCAACATTGTCATGGTGCACGATGGCAAGCTAAACAGTTTCGTGATTCCAAAAATTGTTTTCCACCTGGTTGTATACTTTAAATTGTAGATTTTTCTAAGAATTATACAGTTGCACCTCATACAGAGCTCCAAAGCCAATATTATCATTCTGAACAAATTGCAATATTTGTGCAAGTGACCTACAGACATGCACAATTTGAGGTGGATCAGATAGAAAGATTGGATGAAAATGAATGCATCATCATCAAAGAGGTTCATTTCTATATTAGTGATGATAAAGTTCATGACAGGAGTTATGTGGCTCATTGTTTTGCAATGTTCTCTGAAGATCTCAGAAATCATGGAATAAATGTTTCAGAGCACTGGATTTGGTCTGATGGATGTGCAGGTTAGTATACATGAAATAGTTATACATTTATTTAACTTTATTTTAACTTGTATTTATTTGGACATGTCTATTTCTATTTAATATATGTACTTGGATAATTGTAGATACTTATCATGTTTCACGTTCACAGGACAATTCAAATCTGCAAAAGCATTTAATTGGTTAGAAATGCAACATACTAGAACTAATGTTAAGTTTTTATGGAATTTCTTTGAAAGTGGACATGGAAAAGGGGAGCATGATGGAGCAGGAGCATGTATAAAACGTGCGCTTCAACAACATGAACTTGCAGGTAAATATATGCATTTTTTAAATGTACATGTTTAATACTCTAATAGCATATATTTTAAATTTTATATGCATGCATATTTTATGTACATACAGGGAATAGGATAGAGAGTGCAAATCAAATTGTTGAATGGTGCAAAGTTCATTTTGCTACTCGAGATACTGAATACAATAAGCGTTACTTTTGGGAGGTGAAAGGTGAACTAAGTTATAAATTTATTTTTAATGTCTTTTTCAAATCAAGTTGAGTTTTTAATTAAATATTTATTTTGAAATATGACAATTAGTTTTTGTATTTGTAACAGATATAGATCAATCTAATCCTTTCAATTTTCAAACGATTCCTGGAATTAGAAGTTTACATCAAGTGATGACTACAGGAAACCATAAACCTCCAGTACTTAAAGTAAGAGAGAAAACATGTTTTTGTGATGACTGCATTAAGGACAATGTAGTGAGTGCATGTGAAAATATTGAGAATGGATATGTTTCACATTGGGATTTGAAGGAGATAGTTAGAAAGCCTCCTTTTGAAGATGTTGACATTGACATTGACATTCATGATCCTGTATATTCAGCTGATTATGAGCGCATTTCTGATTTAGTTGTGGTAGGTTTGTGTGCATATATACATATATATAAATTAATATACATGTATATTTGTTTTAAAATTAATTTATATTTCTCTTTTTATATACATGCAGGAGATATTTTTGCAGTTCAAGCCTTACCAGATAATGCAGAAAATGTGGACTATTATCTTTTAAGATGCACAAAAGCAAAACACAAGTTGCTAGAAGGAACTATAGATGTTGATGAACAGTCATATCCAATTGGATCAATTGTTATTGAAGGAACATATTATCAACAAACAAGGGTAATTGGTAGTGGTATTGAATTTATTGAATACAAGCCTGGAGAAAAGGTTTTACACTATAGTAACCATGTTATAGCAACCAAATTACAATTTGAAGCAGTACAAAGAAAAGGACGTCGTGGAAATCAAAAGTGGAAATTGCCTATTGAAGAACATGAAAAACTTCTAGAGATAATAAAAAGTAGAGAGGATCCTAACAATACATTGTTTGTAGAGCTCTAGTTTACCTATGTACTTATTGTGGAGCTCTAGTTGAGTTATGCCTGTATAGCTCTTATACTTTCATATTTAATATTGATAGGATATTTGTTTTATATAAATTTTTGTACATTGGATCATTTATCTTGCATATGCAAAATTAGACATGTATTGTTATTTTTATTTAAATTCGACATGGATATCTCATTTAAGACCAGGTCTCTTAGGACCTCCCCTTAAGACAACCTTTTTAGTATTTGTATGTATTTGTATGTATATATAATCTTTATATGTTCTTATATGATACATTCTATATGTTTGTATATAATCGTTATGTTAAGATTACATGTATATGTTATATGAACTATGTTACATATAATTACATGTACATTATATTTTATTAATTAAATGTTGTTAATTATAGTTAATTAAGAATGTATGTCATTAAATACAGTTAATTAAGTCATTAAATAGAGTTAATTATTAAGACATTAAATATAATTAGATTAAATATAATTAATTTAAAGGTTAAATATAGTTAATTAAGGCATGTCATTAAATAGAGTTAATTAAGTCATTAAATAGAGTTAATTATTAAGACATTAAATATAATTAGATTAAATATAGTTAATTAGATTAAATATAGTTAGTTATAGTTAATTATAGTTAATTAAGGCATGTCATTAAATAGAGTTAATTAAGTCATTAAATAGAGTTAATTAATAAGACATTAAATATAATTAGATTAAATATAGTTAATAGGATTAAATATAGTTAGTTATAGTTAATTAGATTAAATAAAAGATGAAGACATCAAAAGATCAATAAAATAGACGTCTACATTAAAAGATCAATAACATACATGTGCATATATCTGGAGAATATAATGTACCCATATTAAATGTATAAAAATAGATCATGTAGATCAAATGTCTGGAAATAACATATATAAAACATCAAAATCTCCATATAAGCATGTATCTCGAAATAACATATAAAACATCATTTAGTGTCCATGATATAAACACGTATCTAGAAATAACATATAAAACATCAAAGTGTCCATATAAACCATGTATCTGAAAATAACATATAAGACATCAAAGTGTCTAGATATAAAATGTATGCATATGGAAATAACATATAAAACATCAAACTGTCCATATAAATATGTATCTAGACATAACATATGTGTAATAAAATAAAAGGCCACATATGATCTAATCAGCTACATCCCCCCTCCTGATCCTAGGCCTTGTCCCTAAAAGGGTCTATCAGCTGCATCTGAACCCTGTGTCAAATGATAACAAGTGAGCCATTTAATTATGTGTACAGATAAATTATATCAAGATCTACATGTATATAAATCAAATATATATATATATATAAATTGTAACATACCTGGGACTCATGACGTGTAGGATCTGTCAGTGTCTGCAGATCAGCAAAACGTAACATACTATCACTCAAACCCTATAACACATACACAAAGACACACATATACATTAATTTAAACATATAGACATATTATTTACTATAATAAAAATAAATCTAAACATATAGAGATATTTACCGTAGCATTATGTAATGCCCTACCGATCTGACTGATATCTGAATCATGTAATGAAAAAATAGTATCAGCATCCAAGTTAATAGTGCGGCCCTGATCTGAAAGCATGGAAGTAAATAGACCAGGTTGTATGGTGCCACTAAGATCCTGAGTAGGGGGGGGTGATGTAGGGTCCTGAGTAGCTGCGGCTGGTGCTGTAGCCTGGGCCTGTGTACCAGTAGGAGTAGTAGAAGGTGCAGGAATGTACTCCTACCTCTGTGAATCCTCTGGGACTATTGTACGTGACAAAATATGTCTAATCTGAGAGCTCATGTCATGAAGTGGAATCCCTGAGAGTGTAGATAATGCTCGATATGCATCTAAAAGATCAGATGCTAAATATGATGCCAAACGATGCAATGCATCCACCTCTAAGACTACAGAAATGTCTACAGGAGAAGGTATGTCTGCAACTCCATAATCATCATCAACAGGTGTGCTAGATGATGCAGCTGTGGGAGCGGTACCTCGAGACCGTAGCATATATCGACTACATCGATCAAAAGAAATCTCGTGTAACTGTGTGGCGACAGTGGCGATGCTCAAAAAAATTTGTGTCCTAATTGTGTCATCAGGAACACTCTCACCTACAGTAGCCATCTGTGGACCTCTCAGCATAACCAAAAGGTTTGGACCCACCATTGCCTGTTTGTTAACGGGCGCAGGAGTGTCCGCAGGTCTAAATCTAACAAAAAGTCTCCCCTGACCCTGCCCAACATGCCCTAGATAATCTGTATAGTCAACATCATAGTGTAAATGAAATTCTACAAACAATTGTTTGCAAAAATATAGGGGGAACTCATCCTTCTGTGGCCATCTATGATGAGTAGCCAACCAACGAGGATACATCAATGGTGCGACGAGTGGATCAGTAGACTTCGTCACAGAGTAGCCTCTGACTCTACGATGATCTGCATAAGATAGAAACATGGTTTTCACCATGCCGGTGGAAACCTCAGTATCAATCTGTGTGTACTTCACAGTGCTAGTGACACTGTGAGATAAAGAAGAATAAAATGTCTCAATGCTCATATCATCAAAAGGGTTGTATGATTCAATTGTTTGAATCATACGCAATAACTCCTCTCGCATTGCTATGACCTTCTCCCTATTAGGGAGGGTGGTAGAAGAGGAAAGTGAGCTATCCAAAACCTGCATAGCACGAGATAATCTAGCCACTGTATCTCTAAATAATTGTTGTCTATCATGGGTGGAGGTCGATCTACGTGTTGTACCAGACTCAGCACTCTGACCCCCACCATGAACACTGGCATCCCCTGAGGATGCAGGAGCATGATCACCAGAACTGGATGCCATAATTTATATATGAAAATAAATATGAGAATATGAATGTGAAGCTACAATCTGAGTGATAAATATCTAGAGATCTGCACATGCATATATATACAAATATAAACATACAAGTCTATTTAAATTAAAATAATTAAAAGTTAAATTTAATTTGAAACACATGTACATATAAATACACAACATTAAATGTATGGTGCTAAATGAACAATCATGTAACATACATATGTACATTTTAAAACAAATTATCTTAGAGACCATATCTAATGTACATTGTAACGTGCTCATGCAAATGTGAAAAATAAATATCCGTACATGTACATGTATATGCAATAAAAATAAAATAAAATTTCTTGATTAAATGATAACTAAGTGCACACATGTACATACATGCAATAAAAATATAATTCTTGACTAAAATCTAAATTTTGATGTAAATGCTTTGATGATTATGGGGAGTGTAGATGAGAGTTAGGACATAGGGATAGAAAAATTTGTTACTAGATAAGTAAATGAGTTTAGTTAGCAAATGCTAATTTACAATTTAGAACTCATGACTTAATTTACTAGTTTAAATTAGAGTTAAGAATGTTAATAAAGTAAATGGGATATAGTTTTATTAAGGTTGATAGGAAGGTCAGTCTATTATGTGCTAGTTTAAACATATGAATACCTATTACAACCTATAACAGACGTAACGACCTAGTAGGAGTCCCTAGGTCCCCTTAACATATATATGGATAAAAATACCTAGAAATGTATCATGAGGTCTTTATGTGTCATTTGATAATGTAAGAATCATCATTACCTAATAAGACCTATTATATCCTAATAATAAATATTAAGAGTTATTAGAACCTAAAAAAAATAGTATGACCTATTACGACTCCTATGTCCCCTTAAGACACACATGTACGGATAACGTATTGAAAAATGCAATTGACATAATTGATCTTAATGTGTTGTTTGGTAATGTAAGACTCATTATTACCTGATAATACCTATTATGTGCTAGTAAACATATGAATACCTATTACAACCTATAACAGACGTAATGACCTAGTAGGAGTCCCTAGGTCCCCTTAACATATATATGGATAAAAATACCTAAAAATGTATCATGAGGTCATTGTGTGTCATTTGGTAATGTAAGAATCATCATTACCTAATAAGACCTATTATATCCTAATAATACATATTAAGATTTATTAGAACCTATAAAAAATAGTATGACCTATTACGACTCCTATGTCCCCTTAAGACACACATGTATGGATAACGTATTGAAAAATGCAGTTGACATAAGTGATCAAGTAATGTGTCATTTGGTAATGTAAGACTCATTATTACCTGACAATACCTAGCACTATTACAACCTATAACAGACGTAATGACCTAGTAGGAGTTCCTAGGTCCCCTTAACATATATATGGATAAAAATACCTTAAAATGTATGATGAGGTCATTATGTGTCATATGGTAATGTAAGAATCATCATTACCTAATAATACCTATTATATCCTAATAATACATATTAAGATTTATTAGAACCTATAAAAAATAGTATGACCTATTACGACTCCTATGTCCCCTTAAGACACACATGTATGGATAACGTATTGAAAAATGCAGTTGACATAAGTGATCAAGTAATGTGTCGTTTGGTAATGTAAGACTCATTATTACCTGACAATACCTATTATGTGCTAGTAAACATATGAATACCTATTACAACCTATAACAGACGTAATGACCTAGTAGGAGTCCCTAGGTCCCCTTAACATATATATGGATAAAAATACCTTAAAATGTATGATGAGCTCATTATGTGTCATATGGTAATGTAAGAATCATCATTACCTAATAAGACCTATTATATCCTAATAATACATATTAAGATTTATTAGAACCTATAAAAAATAGTATGACCTATTACGACTCTTATGTCCCCTTAAGACACACATGTATGGATAACGTATTGAAAAACGCAGTTGACATAAGTGATCAAGTAATGTGTTTTTTGGTAATGTAAGACTCATTATTACCTGACCATACCTATTATGTGCTAGTAAACATATGAATACCTATTACAACCTATAACAGACGTAATGACCTAGTAGGAGTTCCTAGGTCCCCTTAACATATATATGGATAAAAATACCTAAAAATGTATCATGAGGTCGTTATGTGTCATATGGTAATGTAAGAATCATCATTACCTAATAAGACCTATTATATCCTAATAATACATATTAAGATTTATTAGAACCTATAAAAAATAGTATGACCTATTACGACTCCTATGTCCCTTTAAGACACACATGTATGGATAACGTATTGGAAAACGCAGTTGACATAAGTGATCTTAATGTGTTGTTTGGTAATGTAAGACTCATTATTACCTAACAATACCTATTATGTGCTAGTAAACATATGAATACCTATTACAACCTATAACAGACGTAATGACCTAGTAGGAGTCCCTAGGTCCCCTTAACATATATATGGATAAAAATACCTAAAAATGTATGATGAGGTTGTTATGTGTCATATGGTAATGTAAGAATCATCATTACCTAATAAAACCTATTATATCCTAATAATACATATTAAGATTTATTAGAACCTATAAAAAATAGTATGACCTATTACGACTCCTATGTCCCCTTAAGACACACATGTATGGATAATGTATTGAAAAACGCAGTTGACATAAGTGATCAAGTAATGTGTTGTTTGGTAATGTAAGACTCATTATTACCTAAAAATACCTATTATGTGCTAGTAAACATATGAATACCTATTACAACCTATAACAGACGTAATGACCTAGTAGGAGTCCCTAAGTCCCCTTAACATGTATATGGATAAAAATACCTAAAAATGTATCATGAGGTCGTTATGTGTCATATGGTAATGTAAGAATCATCATTACCTAATAAGACCTATTATATCCTAATAATACATATTAAGATTTATTAGAACCTATAAAAAATAGTATGACCTATTACGACTCCTATGTCCCCTTAAGACACACATGTATGGATAACGTATTGAAAAACGCAGTTGACATAAGTGATCTTAATGTGTTGTTTGGTAATGTAAGACTCATTATTACCTGACAATACCTATTATGTGCTAGTAAACATATGAATACCTATTACAACCTATAACAGACATAATGACCTAGTAGGAGTCCCTAGGTCCCCTTAACATATATATGGATAAAAATACCTAAAAATGTATGATGAGGTCGTTATGTGTCATTTGGTAATGAAAGAATCATCATTACCTAATAAGACCTATTATATCCTAATAATACATATTAAGATTTATTAGAACCTATAAAAAATAGTATGACCTATTACGACTCCTATGTCCCCTTAAGACACACATGTATGGATAACGTATTGAAAGTGTGGTTCATTCGGTTAGTAGAGGGCCTATGTTATGGTTAGAATGTGGTATGGGTTATGATTGTAGTTAATATAAGGTTATGTTAGAAGGTGTATTTAATGTCAAAATTAATTTCACCATAAGATATTATTGTTTCACCTCTAGATCCATCAGGTTATGTTAGAAACTGAATAATGTTCCCTAAAAGTTTGCTACATTTTTTACTAATATTTTTTTACATGTTTACCTCATAACCTAATATTTTTCTATATTTTAACCTAATGTTTTTCCTAATGTTTTTCTAAATTTTAACCTAATGTTTTTCTATATTTTAACCTAATGTTTTTCTATATTTTAACCTAATGTTTTTCTATATTTTAACCTAATGTTTTTCTACACTTTTAACTAATATTTTTCTATATTTTATCCTAATGTTTTTCCTAATATTTTTCTACGTTTTTATCTCATGTTTAACTACATTTTTTCTAACAAATTAATTTAAATACCATTCTAAAATAATCTAAAATAATTTAAATAATTTAAACATATTAAAAAATAAACAATTTAAAGCATTTCACTCACAAAATACGTAAAAAAACAACTATTTTAAGTACGATTAACATCTATTAATCAAAAAATACGTTTAAAAACTATTAAAAAATAGGGAGGAAAAAACCACCAACCAGTTACAGCCGAAACCCTTAACCCGCTCTCCAAACTTTCAGGAACCGCAACAGTAACAATAATAACTGCTAGAAGTTTGCGGTGGGTTTTATCCCGGCTTGGGGTTTCGGCCATAACCCTTTCGGCCGAACGTGTTTCGGCCGAAACGGTATGTGCCACGTAGGCGCGCGAAACCACCACGTGTGTGTGGTCGGATCCGTTACAGCTGAAAGTGTTTCGACCGAAACGGTACAAGATATCACAAAAGGTGACACAGGTTTGTGCTTTTACCCATGTGATAGTTGATGTATCTACTGTAGGATTATCTTATGCTTTTCTACTAGCATGTTAGATTTCCTTATGCTTATATTGTTGCATGTTTTTAGTAGTGACATCCCTATAATGACAATACTAACAATCTGGGCGGTGGCTTGGGATGTTACGCGTGGGGGATGGCTAGGACCCACGATGGTCTTATGATGCTATTGACGGTTGGGAGGAACCGCGCACTTATTTTGGTTATTTAGTTTCTTCTGGAATTTATGTTTACTGTGATGTTTATTTCAATGTTTTCTTTGTTTCTATAGTTTAGACAGATAGATGTTCCTCTTTCCTTGCTGTTAGTGCTCTCGAGTGTTCATTCCTCGATTTATGTGGATCCGGTACTCTCTGGTGTGGAGGTTTTTCTCTATTTTTTTTCATTTTTTTGAGTTTCTTTAAGTGCTTTCATGTTTCTATGGGCAACATTTTGTCAACATTGTGCGACATAAAAATGTATCACACGCCCATACAAAACTGTGGCATACAATATTGTAAAGTATCGCACACCTTCTTGAAAAATTTTGTACGACATTGGAAGAGTGTCACACACCTTCTTGAGAAGTGTCGTACGATCCTGTAAAGTATCGCACACCTTCGTGAGAAATGTCGTACGACACTGGAAGAGTGTTGCATGCCTTAAGGAGAAGTGTCGCCCTCCTTTAGTAAAAAGTGTCACATGATTTTTGTAAAAAACCTGCGTGTGCCGTCAGCGGGCACTTTTCTTCGTGATCCAAACTTTTTGAGGGTTGATTTGGCTACCCTTTTTGGCATTCTTCAACCCTATGTTGTTCCATTTTGAATTCTATCGGTTTCTCTTGAAATCCAATTTTTCTGTTTCTGTTTTAGTATCTTGGGGTTTAAAATATATCATTTCTTATACTTAAGATATATTTTAATATATGTGATGAATCTTTTGAGATAGGTTCCAAACCTCTCGGAGATAAGTTATGGATTCTAGGAAATTTGAGGGCTTCAGAAATCCAGACTTAGCCAATTTTCAAAGCTTCAGCATTTCAGGCTTAGCCAAATTTTAGGTTTTTGCATTTTACGTATATATTTTAATATATTTAAGTTGACGTATATTTAATTTCTTATACTTAAGATATATTTTAATATATGCAACGAATCTTTTGAGATAGGTTTTAGACCTCTTGGAGATAAGTTATGGATTCTAGGAAATTTCAGGGCTTCAGAAATCCAGGCTTAGCCAATTTTCAGGGCTTCAAAATTTCAAGCTTAGCCAAATTTTAAGTTTCTGCATTTTACCCCAGCTTTGTGTTTTTTTGATGAGTGGTTGTTTCTTGTGCCCTCATCATGTGCGTTGTCTTTGTTGGCTTTGTTTGTGTGCGTCAGTTTCGTAGTGGCATTTGGAGATTCGTTGGTTCCCAGGATTGTGGTGAAGTCTTTCATTGTGATCGTTGTGATCCCTATATGATGTTGTCATGTGCATTCATACTTGTAAAACAAAAAAATTCTTGGTTTTTATTTCATCCTTGTTTCCAAGGATCTCCGGGCGGGGCATTAAAGTAGTGGTTATTCATTGATCTATGTAGCTATTAATTACTTCACAAAATGGATAGAAGTTATCCCAACTAGATGAGCAACTAGTAAAGTTTTGAATGATTTCTTGTTGAATAATATAATTACAAGGTTTAGATGCCTAGAGAGAATTATGATAGACAATGCAATGTGTTTTAGTCTGATGAATATATACATTTTTATGACAAGTATGTTATTACTAGGTCTACTTCTTCCCCTTATCATCCTCAGGGAAATGGATATACAGAATCCACAAATAAGAGCTTGTTGAAGATTATCAAAAGGATTCTGGATGAGGATAAGAAGGCATGGGATTCCAAGTTATCTTTGGTAGTTTGGGCAAATAGGGTGACAGTCAAAATTGTCATTGGACTAGCACCTTTTGACCTTGTATATGGTATTCAAGCTAGATTGCCTCAAAACAATCTGATGAGCTTATACAAATTTGTTCAAAAGTATGATGAAGATTTAGTGGATGAGATGCAAGAGAGAATTGATGAACTGATAGGATTAAATGAGTATAGAAAGGAATCATCATCAAGGAATGTTAAATTACAACTACAAGTTAAACATCTTTCTAATAAAAGGACAACAAAGAGAAAATTTGAGCCTAAAGACCTTTTACTGATGTGGAATACAAGAATAGAGGATAAGGGGAAGTATGGAAATTTTGATTCCATATGGCTTAGCCCTTACCTAATATATTCCAAGTGGGGAGAAGACTCATACATTTTGAAAGAGCTTAGTGGAGATATTCTTGAACTACTAGTTCATGGACAGTTTTTCAAGAGGTATTTCTTCTAAGAAAGTACTTCTCTTTTCCATGAATAGTAGTTATGAGTTGTGTTTAGTTTTTTCCTTGTACATAGGTGTGGTTCTTTCCTTTTGTGTATTTTTTTCTCTCTATTAATGTTATCAAGTGTGTGGTCTACTTCGTCCAGAGTTTTTGAGGTTTTGCTTGAACAAAAAATGTTCATCATCCCCAAACAGAGTCACCGTTGGTTTTTTCCTTATAAATTATGTTTTATCTTTAAGTGGGATTCCTTCAAAATTCATTTTATTCATGAATACTTTTGCTTAAGAAAACCCTAGTAATGAGGGTTTTGGGGAAAAACCTTAGTAAAAGCACAAGGATGCCCTAATTGTTCTATTTTTCTGTTACCTTTTTGTCTTAATAAAAAAAAAAGAGGGGACCTTTTCCATGAATTATTTTTGTAAATTATTAGGTCCTATTGCTTTAGATCTTGACTTCATCCCCTTTTTATTTAAAAATGGCAAGCGCTTTCACCTTAAATCCTTTTTTTTAAAATAAGGGTTCATATTCGTAAAAGGGGGCCTAAGTGTCTTTGCCTAGGAAAAAACTTTTACCATAAGTTTCCCTCACCACATCTTGTTAATCTTTTTAAGACGAGGCTCTTTATAATATTCCTCTCACTATCTTTAAAAACTTGTGATAAATAATGGGTCTAGAAATCAATGGTGTGCATGACAGCGTTGGATCATATTCCCAAGATAGTGCTATCATGAGATCATGCCACATGGATTTGGCAAGGTTGAACACCTTTTATTTTAACTTTAGAGGCTTAGGAAGATCAACCATTTTTTCCATCACACAAAGTGTCCTCTATATGGCATTACAACGTGATGTGATACACGTCTCACTAGTGGTCCCCATGTAATACATATAAAAAAGAAGATCGGTAGCCTATGTTAACTCATTATCTTTAGCTGCCCCCATAGCAAAAAATAAAGATGATGACACATGATCCATCCCCAAGGTTAAAGTCTCTTATCTAGTGGGACCATGAATAGTCATAATTAGATTTACATGATTCATCCATGTGTACTTATGTTAGTAAGAAATGATGAACTATGGGTATGAATTGTAAAGTTGGAATGCTTGGATACTACCATGTGGACCAAGGTAAAGGTTTTCATGTATTGACATCATGGATCTTTGTCTCAATGATTAAATAGTTTCATGACATTTTAAATGTTGAAATGGGATACATTGAGAAATCAAGGTAGTGACACATGTAATGTGTCTAAGTCAATTTTTTTGTGGGACCTAAGTTGATGCAGTGTAACGTAGGAGAATCCCTCAAGGAGATGTCCTAGCTCCCAACAATATAACCATGTAGCAAAAACATAACAACAATAAGAAATACTGCAAGATCTAGTATTAAATCAAAAAAATTTAATCATAGATATATTTGATTACATGCAATATGCCCAATTGTAAAACCTTGTGGGTTAGGGCCAAATACAAATAACAATTATAAAACAATCAGTTCTACAAGATTCAACAAGATCCAACTTACAAACCTAATCCTAGCTAGTCCAAATACACAACTAGATAAGAACACCAAGAAGAATCCATACTTGAACCCTCAAGTCCACCAAGCAATCCTTTGATTCCCAAGGCACAGCCCTAGCTTTCCAAAATTCACATCTCTCTTCCTTCCCCAAAACTAAACTACCAAAAGACTCAACAAGACCCTTATTTATACTTGCCAAAATGGCTTACTAAATATTCTAGAAGATACAAAATAGGAAGGCTGACCCAACAATGGTCAGGACACATCCCAAGGTAGGATCTTATCATAAATGTCATGATAGAAAATAAATCATGCAAGTTGGCTTGCACTAAAAACATAGAAATCACGTCCAAAATGTTAACACTTGACATAAATAGGAAAACTTGGCATAAATTGGAAAACTTAGCATCTACTAGCTATAGTAACTCAACAGCCACTAAGTGCTACAATAACTTCACATCCACTAGAGCTACAGTTACTCGAAACAACTAAGTGCTATAGTAACTTAGCACTAACTAGAGCTACAGTAACTAAACACCCACTAAGTGCTATAGTAACTTGGCACCAACTAGAGCTATAGTAACTTGGCACTCACTATGTGCTATAGTAACTTGGCACCAACTAGAACTATAGTAACTCGGCACCCACTAAGTGCTATAGTAAATTGGCACCAACTAAAATCCAAAACCACTGGCACTTGGCTCCAACATGTAGGATTGCAAGAAAGCCTAGGATGTTCCTGCATCAGACACCCTAGGTTCAAAAAGATGTTCTAATAATTGGAAGAACATCTTCACGGATTCAACACATAAATCCAAAACTAGTTCTTCACATACATTTCTTCCAAATCTTCAACTTGTACGCTTTTCATTGTTCTTCTTTTGCTTCTTCACATCCATTTGAGGTGTGCTACAGGTATGCTTTTCATACTGATCTCCAACCTTCTTAGGATCTACCAACTCAACTTGGCTACCAATACTCAAGTTCTTCCTACTGAGCTCTTTATTCTACAAAGGAATCAAGGAAAAATTCCTACCAACTTTCTCAATATTAAACACATTCTTGACATAATCATGCATAGCCCTACAATCATATTTCCAAAGTCTACCAAGCAACCCATGACAACTATTCATGTCCACAATATCACACAACACTAGATCCTTATACTGCCCAATCTAGAAATCAACAAGGAACTTCTCCCTCACTTCCAAAGCATGCTCACCTTGCAACTAGCCAATCCTATAAGGATAATGATGTCTCATTCTCTTCAAACCAAGTTTTTAAACCATTTTCTCAACAACAAGGTTATCAGTACTACCACCATCCATAATCACCTTGCAAACTTTACCACCTAACTTACAAAAAGTCCTAAACAAACTAGCTATCTAACAAGGATCTAATGTCCTCTCACCAACTAGTACTCGTTGAGCCAGCAAACTCTCTCCTTGCTTAGGTTGACTATCCTATACTACAACCTCACTCACAATAGTAGTTGTCCTACCAATTAGGAATTCAAAAGATCTATTCCCTTCTTGACCACACTTGAAACAATTACCTGTAAACCCACCTCCACCTGTCCTTCTTTTCTGTTCAATAGGTTTTGGTTCACCTTCTACTTTTAGTTTAGCTTGTGTTGAACTATCTTGCTTCTCCTTCCCTCGAGAACTACTTTGATTCTTCCTCTTTAGCTTCTCCTCTACTCTCAAATCATACTGATAAGCATTCTCAATTGATGAAATATTCAACATGCCAACCTCATCTTGAATATTTAATCTCAAACCATTAATGTACCATGCTACCTTCTCCTTTGACAATTCTCTATGCCCAAACTAAATAGTCAACTTGTAGAACTCCTTTGTATAATCTTTCACAATCATATCCTTTTGTTTCAAATTTTTTAACCTTTTAAACAACTCAAATTTATAATTAGTAGGAATGAACTTAGCCTTCAACTTAGTCACCATCAACCTCTATCTAGTGATCTTCATTTCACCTTCCTCTTCTCTATCTCTTTGTAGTTCTTTCCACCAAAGAGCAGTATGTCCCTTTACCTTAGTTTGTGCCAACCTTACTTTGAGTGGATCCTCAATATCCTCAAGTTCAAAGTAGTCTTCCAATTCACCAATCTAGTCAATCAAGTCTTCAAGATTCAAAGTACCCAAGAAATTAGAAACCTCCATTTTGTACTTCAACTTCAACTGAGATCCAGGTCGAGAAAACTGACCAGCCCTAACATGATCAGTTTTGTCCTTACTACACAATCTAGCAACTTCAAAGGCTTTAGCAACTTCTTCAAAACTACCTTCAATACTCACATGCCTAGGTACACCACCTAAAGCACTTACAATTTCAGCAATCATTTCACTCTTCATCAATGCTATCTAAGATCTAAAACTAGCTTTAACCTCCACCATCTTCGATCAAAAATTTTCTTTAACTTACTCTAAGATTCATTCTTCTACAACATCACTAAGATCAGCAATTGCTTATTGTGGTGTCCACAACACATGCCCCATTCCTCACTAGGAATGGGAACCCTCTACATTTTTTGACTCTCGGACTCCTAGTTCAAGAGTCAGGAGAAGAAAAATTTATTAGAGTTAGAGTTCTAGAGTCATCAAATTCCAAAAAAATCAAAATAATAGAAAATTTGAAAAAACACAAAAAGATCGAAAATTTGAAAAAGTCAAAAAAAAAAAAAGAAATGTTTTGCATGCTTCAAAAGCACGCACATGTCAAAATGCATTGTGCATGCTTCAAATGCTCGTTCACGCATGCTTCAAACACACCGCACATGCCATAATGTGTCACGCACTACATTGGACACTTCGCTCCTTTGTGCACTCATCCACTCTGCGTCGCATGCCACCACTCCGCACATGCACCATGCCTCCCATTTACCTCCCACATGTCACACAACTAGTTTTTAGGGTTTTTTTTCTAGTGTCATTAGGGTGTGTCTTAATTAAGAATTTTTCAACTCTACAGACTAATATTTGCTTCTTTGTGTAGGTAGAAAAGGTATCCTTAACTTTTCGAGGTCATAATTTTTAACTCAAAGCTCAAAATTCAAGAACCATTTACACCATTGGAAAGAAGAACTGAAGATCTAATTTCAGTCCCTAAAATAGTGAGCCTTTGGTTGCCCAATTTTAGGGACTGACAAAGGTTTCAACTTAAAATTTTGATTAGAAGATCTCCAAAAAAGCCATATAAAAATGCCTAGAAAAACTTGTAAAAAAATATGAAAATGTTTCAAACATTTGATCATCTGGATCACTTGGTTTCTCACTGGGAATGATAGGGTAGTTGGAGAGGAGAAAAAGGTCAAACATACAGAGGTTGGACACATGAAGTGGAATAGATTCCTCATCTTATGCAGCTATTAATGACAAGATTCAACACAAGTGCCTTAGGATTTTAGATTGAGGAAGCAGAAGGAGTTCAAGTTTATGAAAGTGATTGGGTATAAAGAGGGTATAAATCATCAAAAAGGGGCAAAGAATGTACACAAAAGTGATCTAAAACCCCATTTGAGAAAAACCCAAAAACTATTTTCAAAATTGAGAACTTTGATTTTTTGGCAAATGGAGCTTCTGAGGTCCACAGCTCTGCAAGTACATAGGTCCGCAAGTCCATATTTTGGAGGTGCATATTTTTTAGGTGTGCAAGTTTGTATTTTCAGGAGGTGCACATTTTCAACAGGTGCACATTTTTGAGGTGTGCAGCTCTGCAAGTCCACAACTCTGCATTTTTGAAAAAATTTTACCAACAATTAACTACTTGTTTATAAAATAGCACTTTCATTGCATCAAGAACGCATTCTGACAGTAGTTTAACTTTGACACATGCCTAATAAAGGACCAACTTCTATTTTGGGCACTTCTTGACACTTCCACTTTGACTGAAGGCTTCCTCCTAGTTTCTCTCTCATAATTTCTTTGTTTTTGAAACGTAAAGGGCTCATGTATCGAATTAATGAATAAAATATGGATGGAGTCCCTCTAAGAACCAGATTAATTCTTAGTCTATATATATTTAGTTTGTTAAAATATTTTTATAGCATTTTATTGCATGAAGATATCTCTC
Organism: Cupressus sempervirens; assembly: GCA_028749045.1. Classification (NCBI taxonomy): domain Eukaryota; kingdom Viridiplantae; phylum Streptophyta; class Pinopsida; order Cupressales; family Cupressaceae; genus Cupressus; species Cupressus sempervirens. Next base: position 348,568,547 of record CM053793.1, read on the forward strand.
ACTCTCAACACAAATTGAGGCAATGATTTCTTATAAATACCCCATTCTAAAATGTAATAAGGGCTGCCATAATGGGTGTTACAGACATTGCATAATATTGTTATATTGTATTATTTTATTTTATTATGTAATGTTGCACCTAAATGGACATGCAACATGTAAAGATTTGCATGGGATATACTTGACGAGTTATATTCTAACATTGTGATAATATTTCATGTAATTATTTAATATTGGGGAAAAGAATTAAAATTCCAATATTCAATGTGGGGTCAATGAGTTAGGTAGCACATGGTTTATGTAATACCACTTGGTGGTTTTGTGGGACTTGCTACTATATGAGCATCCATAAGGGTAGTTTTTCTTGGAGTGACAAGAAGAAGGCAAAAAGGGAAAGAGTCAAGTGGGACAAGGCTTGATAGGTTAGCCAAGGGAACATTTGTGAAGGTTGGAAGCATGGCATGGGGATGTGTGGATTCATGCTTGTTCACATGGATTGCTTGATTGTGGCTATGGCTTTGAAGGCTTCCATGATTGTATTGCAATGGTGTTTTTGTTGAATAATAAATGGTGATGGATGCTTTTGGAGGCTAGGTTTTTCGCCCAGTGAGGGTTTCCCAGGGTATATCTTGTGTCACAAATTTTGTGGGTATGTTGTTTATTTTCTTGCATGTGGATTTCAGTTTCATGTTTATTTTAGATCTATTATGGGTTATGCCGAAACAATTATGTTCTTTTTTGCAAGTTTCCTTACAAGTGGTATCGGAGCTATGGTTTTATTGTTGTAACCCTAGATTGAATCCATGGAAATGCATGAGAGGATAAAAGAAAGGGCAAGATATTGAGTTTTTTATTGTAGATCTGAGGGTTTTGGGTTCTGAGGATACTGAATTCTTCCTTTTTTAAATATGACCCTGATAACATCAAAATTTTGATGATCCTTAAGTTGGTAGTCAAAATTTTGATGACACTTAAGTTAATCCTCAAAATTTCAACTTATCAAGGATATAAACAAAAAAAAAAAAAAGTGAAACTTCATTTATTCATGCAGAAAAGTGTGATTGGGAGGATTCAGTGGCGTAACAAAGATATTTTCAGCATCGTCTGAGGTAATGGTTTTCAGTGTTGAGTTGGGAGTATGCTAGGAAAGCTAAGTCATTAAATTTTGATTGATTATGTTATAGCATGATAGTAGACATATCCTAAATTCACTAGCATTCGAGCACACTATCTACATCCTCTTCATCTACTTTGAAATCATCATTCACTGGCATTCGACTGCCTCGAAAGCATAGGTGTAGCATATAGGCTTGTGGCCTCCATATAGCAGCCTACAACAATTTGGTAATGAACCAAAATGGTCCCCTAGCTCATGGAGATTGCAGGCCATTAAAACATGTTAAATCTATTTTGTTAAAAATAAAAAAACATGTAAACTTAAATATAGTCCTCACCCCCTTTCCAACAAGAAATCAGTAACAACAAGAACCATGCATGAATCTAAAGAATGAAGAAATCAATTACAAACTGAGCCTCAAAGGCCATACAAGATTTTCAAACCCAAAGAAAAAAATAATCAAGTAAGAGCTAAAAACCTACCTTATCCCTCAACATGTTGTTTCCAAATCATAAAGTTAATCCAAGCTACTCTGAAATAGAAATCGCCTAAATGAGTTCTAGTTTGAGCATCATCTTCCATCTAAGGCATCATTTTTCATGCCTTTGAAACATATTTTCATCGCTAATGTATTATGAGTTGACTTTTGCATAAGTGTTACATTTATTTTTATGGGGTATGTCTTTTTAATTTAGGGGACTTTATTAAAATGTTAAAGGAGCATGTCATTTTTAACGTATAAGGGGGAATATTTTTAATGCCAAAGATGCATTAATGTTAGGTGGGTAATTATTTTTCACATAGAGTTATAAGGGTGATGCAAATAAGAGTGTGTGTGGATAGGTCTTTGGGGAGGGTTTGTTTTGCATTTTAACATTATTGCAAACATTTAATGAAATGATGTTTCATAAATCATTTAATGAAATGTCCCTTTACTGATTTTGTATGATATTTCCAACCTTTAATCAGATCTTTAAGATCAAACAACTAATATCACAAAGATCCTCCAAATTTCTCAAGAAACCCCAAATCGGGTATGCTGGAAATGGTGCCAAAAGCTTCACAGCTTCACCTATTATTAATAAATCTGAAAATGGACATTTTTACAGAAATTTCAGCAGCATAATGGCCTATAAAATGACATTTCCAAATCTGTATAGCCTTTACACAACAGCTCACAAATGTAGGACAAAAACTATGCTCATCAGGCTCCCGAAATTAACACAAAAATGCTCGAAAACACCACAAAACATTAATAAACTATCTCAGAAGTTTAATCATGTCCCAATACATATATTCAGCTCTATTTTAACACCTTAAAGTCTGAAATACAGCAGCAACCCAAACTGATATGAAATACTCAACTGAAAACACCAAACTCATACAAAAAACACACCTGAAAACCCACAAATCTACACTGTTCAGCACAAAGGCAAACTCTGTATGAGCATGCACATGGAATGGCTTCAAACTCCCATCCTTAGCCTTCCTAGAAACCTGCAAACTCCTGTTCTTGGGTCTCCCTAGAAACCTACAAACTCTCGTTCTTGGGTCTCCGTCTCCACAGGTTTAGCGGCCTCTAAAGAATAACAAAGAATGAGCAAAAATCAAGTTCTGGAATGAGCCCAAAATGCCTCCAAAACCCCTTAAAAGAGGGCATAACCGTAACTCACGTCCAAGAGAGGTTAATGAAACATATTTTAATAATAATTTTCATTTATTAGTCCAACGGTTTCTAAAGATTAACCCCCTTTTTCCGAAACTTCACTTTCTTGGGCCTACCTGCCTTAGCAAAGATTTTTTTTTTTTAATTATTTGAAAAGGGGACATGACAAGTCCTCCCCTCGAAAACATTGCTTGTCCTCAAGCAATGGCTGAACAATAAACCGATCAATCCACCTGGATCCCAAATGTAGTCATGAACTATACTACTACCAATTAACACAGGCTCCTGCAATATCCTTTGCAATATGACCAAGAGGAATCCATAATCAAACTGACAATTATAGCTCAACCAAACTCCAAAATCACCACTACCACAGTCAAAAACCCATGAGACACAAACTCTTAGAACATCAGAACCCAAGTAAAGTGGACAAATCAAACTACCAACACAGTAAATACCATCAACGCATCCCACTGGCCTATACGGAATGTACAATCCAACTCTGCAACAATGGTGAACGCTCTCGAATGAAACTGTACCCAGTATGGAGAATCCACACACTATACAACTCCTGCAGTCAACACAACTCTGCAAATCATCAGCCACTATCTCATAACCATAACTCCCATGCACTACTGATGGTGAAAAGATATTACAAGATAAAGAGTAAGAAATGGAATCCAAACCAAATTTTTCTGCCATCAACTCCTCAGCACAAGGATCAAATGCTAACTGATGTACATACCCTGCAATATAATGTTGATAAAAAAAACCAACCTCAGTCAATAGCTCACCATGAAGAAGTGATACAACCCACTGTGACTGATCACCGGCTAAGTCAGGAGATTTCATAGCCAAAGGAGTAGAATCAATAACAACACCTGCCGAAGTATCACTCCAAAACTCCTTCTCTAAGTCATGTATTATCAACCTATCAACTAAAGGACCTATCGCCATGTCATGCCCATCACAACTCTCATTCCGAGGCATCAAACTATCCCATAATTGATGATAAGCACTAGGAACCAAAGTACATCTCAGTATCATCATCTCATCAACATGGTCATCAAAGGTAGATAGATGAGCATACCTCACAGTGTAATGTCGATAGAATGCACCAATCTCAGTCAGTGGCTCAGACTGCAATCTAGATGTAACTAACTGCAATCGATCATTAACCAAGTTGGAACTGACTACTACCTTTGAAGACATTGCCAAGGGAGTAGTATTACTAGCAGGAACCATGCCAACTATCAGCTCACCAACATCACACATGGTCTTTGATACAACATCTCTAGTCTTCGTGTCATTAGTACTAGAGGTCACCACCATGTCAAGCACACCACAAAAATCTGCTACAACACCCAACTCAATTGAACCTAACTCTAGTGGGAATGAACCTGATATGCCAATTTTAGTATCAAGGATGGATGCATCCCCATCTCCACTGTCTCTAACAATCTCAGCCATGGACATCCTCGAATCACCAAACACCACAGCTTGTGATTGTATAGAATCAGGTAAAGTCTGTAGTCGCTCTAACTCCATGGTCACCTTAGCCAAATGAAACTGTGACTCCTTGAAAGCCAACTGTGTACTCTGAAGAATCTTAGAAGTCACCTCAAGCTGCTCAGTAAGCTCACTCACCTCATCTTCCTTGGCCAACAATGCATCATATGTTGTACTGCCCCACTCCATAAGATAATCTTTGTCGGCTACCAACTGCATATAATTCTATCTCAAAATCCGAATAGCCTCCCATAAAGAGTGGATCTCTGTCAAGGAAAGATAACTTCCTTCCTGCTCATCACTAGTAGGAGAACCCCATCCATAAACTGCTAACAACTGACGAGCAGCATCAAAATGTTGGCAAGTGATAGCAATTTCTTGGTCACTAACTCTCAACTGATTAGACACATGATGGCACTGGCTTGACTATCTCCTACAAACCTCCTCTGATGCACTATCTAAAGGAGTATAATCAAAGTCACTAGTCTCTAGAGTATTACAATCCATATCCTGTGAATCAAATCTAAAGCTCATATCAACATACAGAGTATCAAAAACATTAGCACTACTGTCCAACTCCTCTGCACCCAAGGAAACTAAGTCTTCAAAACTGCCCACTGCATCCTCCTGGATGTCATCAATGCCAATATGATCTTGGGACTCATCTATACACACTGCCAAATATGAAAGATCATCAACACATTCCAGCAAGTATGGTCGACTGGATATATGAACAAAGCCCAACATCGGTGTATAAAAACTAATACCAACATCGGACAAGCTTCTAGCACAAGAAAAGACAACACCATGCAGTCTGCTAATCAAATCCATGATAGCACCCAAACAAACACTGCTACCAAAAAGTGTTAAAGATCTCCTGTCAACTGAATCCCAAATGCCAATATAACAATCTTGAGTCCATATCTGTAAACTAGAATTAGCTGGTAACTCAAGCAAAATCCTGACTTGAGTAATATGACCAATACCAACTAACTCCACATACCTATCATGATGAGATAATGAAGTCAAAATACTATCTTCACTCACCTTCAGCTAGCGGGATAAATCATGTGAAGTACTACTAGCCTCAACCTCATGTGACAAAGCATCTAACTGTGCCCAGTACTCTCTCTCAAAAAAGTCATGAATGCTCAATGTCTAATCATCTCTACCAGGTATCTCACCATCATGCACAACAATATCCTCATAATCATCATCTGAACCCACTACACTGTAGTCACTGCCTGTTGTAACTATACCATCCTGAATACTTGTGGCATCACCCTTTGACGACCTGTAAACAATTGTCTCAATTTGAGTATCAAGTTGATCGTTACTATCAATCTGTGTAATATCCTTTCCCACCACCTCCTGTGGCAGAGTAGAATCTGAGACCTCTACCTGGCTATCAGCTAGTTTCTCAAACTCCTCATGCAAGTTCTTGGTAATTGTGTCATCTTCCCTGTGAGAAAATTTGCCAAATAGAAATTCAGTCAACTTATCCACCTTAGCTGGGTCAGACAACATGTCATTCATTATACGGTGGTGCTCAACCAACTGTTCAGACATGTCATGGCGTATTTTCATAAGTTTATCTCAAATGTCTAAATAACCATCCTTTCTATTGTTTTGACTCTGGATATCAATTGTCCAAGATCGTGTCCTCTGAGACTCTGTACTATACCTGTCCATTCTGGATAAAGTAGAGTGTAACCCCAATAGGATATAACTTCTTCAAACACTAAGAACTAACATGCAAATGATTAGAAGTAGCATGCAACCATAGATTTTGACATGCAACTGATTAGAGGCAACATGCAACCACCAAATTCACCAAGAACTAATATGCAAATGATTAGAAGTAGGATGCAACCATAAATTTTGACATGCAACTGATTAGAAGCAACATGCAATCATAAATTATGACATTCAAGATCTAGGTAGCTATCAAAACTGACATGTAAGATCTGGGTAGTTGTCAAAACTGACATGCAAGATCTGGGTAGTTGTCAAAACTGACATGCAAACTTCTACAACCACCAAATTCACCAAGAACTAACATGCAAATGATTAGAAGTAGCATGCAACCATAAATTTTGACATGTAGCTGATTAGAAGCAACATGCAACCATAAATTATGAGATGCAAGATTTGGGTAGTTCTCAAAACTGAAATGCAAGATCTGGGTATTTGTCAAAACTGACATGCAAACATCTACAAACCCTCAGGCTAGCAAGATCATGGCTCTGATACCACTGAAATGTCCCTTTACTGATTTTGTATGATATTTCCAACCTTTAATCAGATCTTTAAGATCAAACAACTAATATCACAAAGATCCTCCAAATTTCTCAAGAAACCCCAAATCGGGTATGCCGGAAATGGTGCCAAAAGCTTCATAGCTTCACCTATTATTAATAAATCTGAAAATGGACATTTTTACAAAAATTTCAGCAGCATAATGGCCTATAAAATGACATTTTCAGATCTGTATAGCCTTTACACAACAGCTCACAAATGTAGGACAAAAACTATGCTCATCGGGCTCCCGAAATTAACACAAAAATGCCCGAAAACACCACAAAACACTAATAAACTATCTCAGAAGTTTAATCACATCCCAATACATATATTCAGCTCTATTTTAACACCTTAAAGTCTGAAATACAGCAACAACCCAAACTGATATGAAATACTCAATTGAAAACACCAAACTCATACAAAAAACACACCCGAAAACCCACAAATCTACACTGTTCAGCACAAAGGCAAACTCTGTATGAGCATGCACATGGAATGGCTTCAAACTCCCGTCCTTAGCCTTCCTAGAAACCTACAAACTCCCATTCTTGGGTCTCCCTGGAAACCTGTAAACTCTCATTCTTGGGTCTCCTTCTCCACAGGTTTGGCGGCCTCTGAAGAATAACAAAGAATGAGCAAAAATCAAATTCTGGAATGAGCCCAAAATGCCTCCAAAACCCCTTAAAAGAGGGCATAACCATAACTCATGTCCAAGAGAGGTTAATGAAACATATTTTAATAATAATTTTCATTTATTAGTCCAATGGTTTCTAAAGATTAACCCCCTTTTTCTGAAACTTCACTTTCTTGGGCCTGCCTGCCTTAGCAAAGATTTTTTTTTTTTTTTAATTATTTGAAAAGGGGACATGACGGGTATGTCTTTTTAATTTAGGGGACTTTATTAAAATGTTAAAGGAGCATGTCATTTTTAATGTATAAGGGGGAATATTTTTAATGCCAAAGATGCATTAATGTTAAGTGGGTAATTATTTTTCACATAGAGTTATAAGGGTGATGCAAATAAGAGTGTGTGTGGATAGGTCTTTGGGGAGGGTTTGTTTTGCATTTTAACATTATTGCAAACATTTAATGAAATGATGTTTCATAAATCATTTTTAAAAAGTTATCTTTAAATGCAAAAATTGGGGATTTTGAGTGATATATGGGAGGCTTTTGGGGAGAAATATGCACTTTCTATGTCTCTCGTATGTTATTAGTTGATTAGTGTGGGTTACCTTGTGTTCTAATTTTGGACAACATAATTCATGGGGTTGAGGTCCCTCATGCATATTTTGAGGCATCAATGGATGTTAGTATCCTTATGTGCTCCTAGATTTGGTGGAGGTAATAGTTATGCTATCAGATTTGTGGAAAGATGCAGATGTTGGCTTTAAGCCTATATATCCCCATCTCTATAGTATTTTCAATTTTTGTTTGAAGTAGTGTTCTCATGTATAAGCCACAAATGTATGATGTTAAGGATAGACCATGTTACTAGTTTCGAGATGCATTCATGTGTGGATATCAAAATATTATTAGAAACCACGATGAATTTTAGACAACTTGTTCAATTTACTCTATTTTATCTCAAATTATTTCTTCAGAAAAATAACCTCATATTTCTCTCCATCACTCTGACTTTAAAATCCAAACTTATCTCTACTTCTTTCAATTTAGAGAATAAAATGGTCAATCTTCTTATGCTATTTGTTGCTTATCCCTAGTCTTTTGGTTATCCAGATCCTAAATGTTTAGAAAGGTATATTATAATCCCTCATATTTGTATTCCATGTTTATATAACCTCCTTTGCACCGATATTCTATGTCTTTGCGAGGAATTTCTATTGAATTGTGCACCTTGAAGGACATCCTTTGTTATCATAATGCATCCTATGCCAACATAAGCACTAGATAAAGCTATATATGTCACAACCTGCAATTTCATTTATATAATTATACACCCAAAAGATAATTAATGGAATGGTGTACATTTAGAAAGTGGGAAATCTTAAGAAAATATGCTACTAAAATAAGCCATGCCACATCAAAGATGTAGCTGAGATGAGGGTAAAGTCCTTCATTGATTCCACTAATTACAAGAACAAATCGAACTAAGGAATAAAGATAGCCTATCATATTGACAACTACAACATTTCTACAACACATGAAATCATTCAACACAAAATTTCTAATCTTATTTTAAAGCGACCTTTAAACATCACACAGGAAAAAATTAAACATGTAGAAAGAAGGTCAACTTTGATTATTTAGTACTTTTAGCTTAGAAATCGAGCCTTAGTATGTGATGTTTAAATAGTAGAATGAATTTTTTTTTTAAAAGTAGATAAAATGCTTACCTAAAAGGCTTGAAATCATTGAAACGATATTTCACACCTTTAATAGTATTGTTGGTCAAGACAAAAACATCAGATGTTGTCTTGCTCCTTAACATAACAATTAAGGAAATGAAGAAAAGCACAAAAGTGATGACTCTTAAAATCAAGCTCTAAACTACATAGGTCTTCATATTTTGATCTCTGAAGAGATTATACAAACAAGGCTAGGTATATGAATTCAATTGATTGTCTGCTACAAGTGAGTGAATGAGTTAAAGCTATGAGCCAAGTGGGAGCAGACAATCGATCTTTAAAATTGAGAATGTAGCCTTTATTAGTAACTCGTTTACAATGTGTTGATTGATTTTTATTTATTTTTAATTGGCGAAGTTTTGTGTAGAGGGATAACTATTTCATATCCGATTGAGTGATATATATTTAGTGTCATTTTCTATATTTGATGTAGCATAGGCATGTTCTCTTTGAACATGGATATCGAATTTATTGGTTTCTTAAGATATGGGCTAGTGAATTTTTTTAATGAGATTTTTCTGTTAGGAAGAGGTAGATGACAGATTAATTTGTTTCTATCTTTTGTTGTGGATGGTCTTTGAATACGTATTAGATATTTAGTGTGAGGATTCAAAGTTTATAGAAGAGGTTTATTGTTCTACCCCATCAATAATATTATGGTTCGCAATCACAGAGATGGCACTTTGAAATTAATTGTCCTAGTTTATGTCAATGATGGAAACTAGTAAATTGAACTACCAATAGAGATGCCTTGATTTTGTACACTAGTGGACATTGACATGATTTCAAGTTAATTCTTTATTACTTTAATCAATTCCAATATATGTTTTGACAATGTTATCACAGGGATTCCCATTTTCAACTTTAGATCATTCTATGTATGATTTATTGAAGGTGATGAACTGTTGCATAATGTTTTTCTATGGTTCAATAGGGTGGCATGATCTAAGTCAATGACTGAAAACCATTATTGAGTTAGATTTTAACATGCTTTCTAATGAGAACGAAATGTGTGTTTTTTCACTTCAATGGGGGAGAAGGACTAGGAATAGTCAATATAGGGGCCCTTGATACATTATATAAGGATTAGTTCTCTAATAGATTTCTAAGACCTTCCCAAAAGGCCCATTTTTTTTTCTTTGAGAATTGCTTACTGAACTTAATTTGATTTAATCAAGTTGACATGCTTTCATTTACGGATAGGAATTGGCCTGCTAATGCTCAAAAGTCAAAATGCCTTTTTGGCTATATGTAAATACAAATTGGTTTTAGTAGAGAAGAGGACATGATGTTTATCATTCATTCTGGTGTCTTTTTTATATCACAAAGATTCTATATTATTATAATTGATTGACTAGTATATATAGTGAATAATTTTCTATAGTGGCATAATCTAAGGCTTTGTCTGCATTTGATTCACAATTGCAAAGATGGCACTGTGAAAGGAATTGTCCTAGCATATATCAATGATGGAAACCTATGAATTGAATTGCCAGCTGAAATGCATTGATTCTATAAACTAGTGGACTTTGACATGCTTTTAAGTTTATCCTTTATTACTTTCATCAATTCCAATATACTTTTTGAACTTTAGATAATTGCTATTGGAAATATCTACTATTAATTTTCCTTACTAAAAAATGATCTAAGACCATTATTGAAAAATGATTGTGGAGCTGGATTTTAACATCATTTTTGCTGAGAAAGAAATATTGTGTTTGCACATCAATGAGGGCAAGGAATTTCAAACAGTCAATATAGGGGCCCTTGGTACATCATATAAGGATTAGTTCCCTATTAGACTTATGAGCCATTCCCTAAAGGTTCATTTTTTTTTCTTTGGGAGTTTCTTACTGAACTTAATCTAATTTAATAAAATTGCCATGCTTCCATTTATAGATAGGAATGCCTGGTAATGGCCAATCAAGTGAAAAATGTCATTTTGGCTATATGTAATCATAAGTTGGCTTCAGTATAGAAGAGAACAGGATACTCATTATTTTTTCTGACTTTTCTACATTGCAAAAGAGCCTATGTTAGCTTTATGATTGATTGACTGGTAAATATAGTGAATCAATATGGTAGAGGTTTCAGGAATAATTTGAGTACCCAATACTTTACCATTTTGAAATCTTTTTAAATATTTTTCAACTCCCTCGTCATTTTACAAACATTCCAACATCCTTGAGTTTTGAAACTAATTTCTACTTCCTTTCCTTTAAGATATACATGAATGTATCTTGGAGGAATTATAGGAATACCTTGTTTTATTGAAGCCAATGTCTTATTGGAAATTACTACTATTAATTTTCCTTTTCCCTTCCAACTTTTTTTTTTATATAATTTTATGTGGATCTTTATGGTTAAGTTAAAAAATTCTTGATTGGTTTGAAAGTGCTACAACACTCATTCATGCCCCCTCACCCCCACCCACTAGTGTTTCTTGATCCTAACCTAATCCTGCCAAAACCATCCATACCTTTACTCACATTTGTTGTAGCAACATATTTTGAGTGGAAACATACATAAACGAATAATTTTTTTTCAAAATTAATGTCAGTATATAATATTGTTCAAAAGCAATGCCAATATTTATATTGTATAATTCATTTGATTTTTTTAGATGCCATCCTTATTGAAGAGATAGAAATATTTTATTATTTTATTATTATCGATTATATACAAGATACTACTAATGCTTGTATGTTTATATTTGATATAACTTTATAGCCCAGATATTTTCTTGTGAAGAAAGTCCACGCCTAACAATTTGAACCCTAACAAAATAAAGTAACAATTGCTAGATTGTGGTCTTAGTTCAAAAGAAATGGTGATGAAAAATGTTATTGTCCTTGCAAAAAATGAAAGGGCTTAAAGAATCAAAGAATTCTAATCACAACTCAAAGACATTATAGGCAACAGGATCACATTGAAGGGGGAAAGGATTTTCGTCCTTTGGTGAATGTGGATTTTGAACAAGTAGAACATAGAGGCGTGACTATCAAAGTAGAAGGTAATGCTCCCATGGAAGAATATGATCCTGGGGTAGAGAACACAATTGAATATGTTGGTATTGGTGCAATTGATAATGTGCCAGAGAATAGGATTGAAGAAGATGTTGCTGGCGCAATTGATGAAGATGATGAAGACAATGATAGTCGCACATGTAATGATGATGATGAAGAGAACCTTGATATACCTGTAATTGAAAAGGAATATGAGCCCCTATACCAAGGCTCCCAAACAACACTTCTCTCTGTTGTATTGTTGCTTGTAAACTTCAAGGTTATGAATGGTATATCCAATGTAGCAATCTCATGTATGCTAAGGTGTAGTATCATTTTTGTCATCTTATATGTTAGTGTACCATTAATGTTCTTTATATTAATAGTATTTTCCATAGGTTGATAGGTGATTGTTTGTTACCATCATCGAACATTCTACCTTGCCCTTACCAAGAACTATTGACCATTATGAAAGATATTAGAATGGAGAATCAAATAATACATGCATGTCTCAGTGATCATATTATATATCATAAACAACATGAATTTGCAATAGATTGCTCTGATTGTCACATTAGTAGATATTGATTAGATCAAATAACCAAAAAGGTGCCTCGCAAGGTTCTTTGGTACATTCCCATTATTCCACATGTGCAACGATTATTCAAGTGTACTAGCTTGGCACAATTTATGGATTACCATGCACACAATAGAAGTCAAGATGACATTATGTGAATGCCTATGGATGATTTTGCATTTAAGGACATAGAAGATGGTCAATATTTAAAGAAGAACCTCATAATCTAAAGCTTTCATTGGTAGTAGATGATGTCAATTCATTTGGAGAGATGAGATCTGTTTACTCTGTCTGGCCTATTTTTGTTATTAACAATAACATTCCTCCTTGGATGTTCGTAAAGAGGGAGCACATAATGTTGGCAATGATTGTACTAGGTATTTTTTCATTTAATATTCATCTAAATTAATTTATAAACATAGCATCAAAATGGTTAGATTTTCCCAGCTTGACTTAAAAGGGCTCATTTCTAACCAATCAACTTGTTATTAATTTTCCCATAGAAATAAGTATAGGAAGAAAGAGAAATCTTAAAAAAATTTGCCTCTTTGACAAAACCCATTCGCATGATGTGTCATCAAAAAATTGCTTTCAAGAAAAAGGAGAAAAATTAGAAAAATGTTGGAGACCCTAATTACTGTCAATCTTCCATTTTTGCAAGAAAAGTTACATGACAACTGTTTTTGCAATTTTTGCAATATTTTAATATTTCAAAACAAACAACTTTAAATGCCTAGCAAACCTTAACAAATCATGGAAGAATACTAAAAAACATGAAAATGAAGGTTTTTTGTCAACTCACAATGTTGACCAATATTGACCAACCTTTGACTTTCATATATGTCCTATTACAACATGCAAGAAATTTGTCTAAATGCATTCTAGGGATGCTTTGAGATTACCTAAATGTCTTGTGTCATCTTGGACAGTTACTAACCTCCTACTCTATCCAAAATTGGTGTTTAACCACCTTACTTAGGATCTTGGGCCCCTACACCAACTTTGGACATTTTGCAAAATATGGGCGCACTTTTACACTATAGGGGTTCCAATATTACATGTTTTCATTTCATGTTTTGAGACTTTTGTGTAATATTTGAGAAGAGTTTAGAGACATCATACATTATGATTTTATTCACATATTTTACTATTTGGCATGCAAAGCAACCTTGCTTACATATTCAGGTTTTCTTATTCCCAACAAGAGGAACATTGTTTAACATTCTTGATTTTCATCATTGTTTGTTGAACATCCACCATTGATTTATTCGATTATACATTGTGGGCCTGCATACCTTCTCTTGTTCTCTCCAGTGGGTGGGAACAATGAATGTACATTGGTGATGGAAGTTCCTTGAGGGTTCCTCTTCCTTTTTCACTTGTACATTTTTTCTTCATGTTCTTTTTTCTTTGGAGGGGCTTTTCTTGCATGGGTTTTTCTCCTTTTTGATGTTTGTGAAAGATTCCTTTATACATAGGTACCTCACATGGTCTTGTAGAAATTACCTATCTTTGCATGTTCTTTCTTTCTCCCTTAAGTTGCACTCACAGTGATCATAGGTTGAAGTTACTCTAGGAAGAACCTTAGAATCTCTAACTATGTTCTTGGAAACAATCTTAATGGATGCCAAGTGTTATTATACGCCTTAATGAATGAAAGTTAATTGAAATGACATGGTCTGAAGAGGGCAGATCTTACCTCATAAAAACTCATGGTTTGCATGAAGGGGTCATGGTAGTAACCGAGATGCTCAAGTTTCTCAAACTCCACTGGTAGTTTGGAAATGTAATCTAGAATTCAGAGGCATATGAGTTCCTTAAATGGTTTATGACATCTGTCATTGATTGTTCTTTGTGATCCATATTTATATTGTATAATTCATTTGAATTATTTAGATGTCATCTTTACTAGAGAGATAGTAATATTTTATTATTATCAATTATATACAACATACTAATAATGCTTGTATGTTTATATTTGATATGATTGTATAGCCCGAATATTTTCTTGTGAAGAAAGTCCATGCCTAAGAATATAAACCCAGAACAAAATAAGGTGACAATTTCTAGAGTGTGGTCTTAGTTCAAAAGAAATGGTGACGGAAAATGGTATTGTCCTTACAAAAAAATGCAAGGGCTTAAAGAATTGAACAATTAAAACCACAACAGCTCAAAGACATTGTAGGCAACATGATCACATTGAAGGGGCAAAGGATTTTCGTCCTTTGGTGAATGTGGATTTTGAACTGGTGGAACATGAAGCTGTGAATATCAAAGCAGAAGGTAATGCTCCCATGGAAGAAGATGATCGTAAGGAAGAAAACACAATTGAAGATGTTGGTATTGGTGTAACTAATAATGTGCCAAAGAACAAGGTTGTAGATGTTATTGGTGCAACTGATGAAGGTGATGAAGATGGTGATAGTTGTGCATCTAATAATGATGATGAAGAGAACTTTGATATACCTGTAATTGAAAAGGCATACAAGCCTCTATACGAAGGATTCCAAACAACACTTCTCTCTGTTGTATTTTTGCCGGTAAATTTCAAAGTTATGAAAGGTATATCCAATGTAGCAATCTCATGTATGCTAAGGCATAGTGTCATTTTTGTCATAGTCTATGTTAGCATACCATTAATGTTCTTTATATTAATAATGGTTTCCATAGGTTGATAGGTGAGTGTTTGTTACCACCATCAAACATTCTACCTCTCTCTTTCCGAGAGTTATCGACCATTATGAAAGATATTGGAATGGAGTATCAAACAATACATGCATATCCCAATGATCATATTATATATCATAAACAACATGAATTTGCAACAGAATGCCCTAATTGTCACATTAGTAGATATCGATCAGATCAAACAATGAAAAAGGTGTCTCACAAGGCTCTTCAGTACATTCTCATTATTCCACATCTGCAACAATTATTTAGATATACTAGCTTGGCACAATTTATAGATTACCATGCACGCAATAGAAGTAAAGATAACATTATGTGAATGCTTGCAAATGGTTCTACATTTAAGAACACAGAAGATAAGTGACCAATATTTTAAAAAGATCCTCATAATTTGAAGCTTTCATTGGCAACAAACGGTGTCAATCCGTTTGGAGAGATGAGATCTATTTACTCAGTCTAGCCTATTTTTGTTATTAACAATAACATTCCTCCTTAGATGTCCGTAAAGAGGGAGGACATAATGTTGGCAATGATTGTACCAAGTATTTTTCCATTTAATAGTCATCTAAATTAATTTATAAACATAGTATCAAATTAGTCGTAATAATTATGTTTTATTTATGTTTGTTCAACTATGTAAGTACCAAGTGAAAGATATGACTGTATATATTGAACCCTTGATTGATAAGTTGGAGTTATGGAATGGGGTCACTATGTACAACATCTATAGACCAATTGGTGAAAGGCAATTTCAATTCTGTACAATGCTTGTATGGACAATACATGATGCCCTTGGACTAACACATTTTTGTGGTATGTAAAACTGTTAATGGATATTTTTGGTATGTAATAGTGTTAATGCATTTTCATTGTATGTTTAAGTTGCATGTGATAATTGTAAATATGAATCTCATAGTACACATGTTGTACAATCATACACAATCTTGTAGGTCTTCAAACAAAGGGAACATTTGCATGTCCAATTTGTCTTCAAAAGTTTAGGAAAGTAGGTGTTCAATGAGCATAGACACTTTCTCTAGAAAAAACATAAGTATCAAATTGTTGAAAAACATCTTTTCAATGGGAAAGAAGAGACAACATCAAAGCCATGAAGAATGATACCTCACATGTGGAAGTTGAAATACAACAGAATGAATCATCGAGGTAATGTCATTCCATCTGATGCAGGTTTTTCGTATGAAATTTAAATTTGGATACTATCTTTTGTTTACTAATTATATAATTGATGTTCATGAAGGTTGTCAAGGCATCAATGAGCAACTTCCAAAAGGACTTAAAAGCCATCCTAGATAATTTAGTAGGTTGGCATACTACGAGCACCTCCCAATTATGCATTTGTTTGATGCTATGCATATTGGAAAGAATGTAATAGAGACACTATGGAAAACATTGGATGGAAGGCAAGACAAAGAAAAATTTATCAAAATTTGCAATGACATTGATGAATCCAATCATGCATTGAAGTTTTTCCTTGAATCAAATAGCAATGGAAA
The DNA here is from genome assembly GCA_028749045.1 of Cupressus sempervirens. NCBI lineage: Eukaryota > Viridiplantae > Streptophyta > Pinopsida > Cupressales > Cupressaceae > Cupressus > Cupressus sempervirens. The sequence continues at coordinate 348,585,293 of CM053793.1, forward strand.
CTGGATTAATACAAGTCTCATTCCTTGGTTATTAATCCAACAAAAAACTTATGCCATATATAAAGCCATAAAAAAACTAAATTTCCTATAGGATTTGTTGCAAACATAACCAGTCTCATATCAAATAAAGGTTATTTTGGGTCAGGGTTGAAAATGCATGATTGGCATAACTTTGTCAAGGTAAGTCATGTTCTTCTCTATTTACAATAGATTTGTAAAGCATCATGTACTTTTGATTGTTTTATTTTATAATATATTGAAAAATATCATTTTATTATTACCACAGTATGTTCTACCTCTATCTCTACCACACAACTTCGACAACATGAGTGTCAAACACGTTATATATGATCTTGGGAAATACATGAGGTTAGAAGTGTTATTTGTTAGATTTATTGTATAAAAGTGTTATTAGTCTCGTTAATATGTTTTTGCATGATGAATATCTTCTAGGTGGTTGTCATCTAAAGAAATTGACAAATAAGACATAAAGCAATAGAAAAGAAAAATTCCTCAGCTTTTCTATGAGATGCAAAAGTGTCTACATTCAACTTTTTTCAATGCACAAAAACACTACCTCATACATTTAGTTGGGGAGATCAAATTGTGTGGACCTGTACCAACTAGGTCAACGTGAGAGTAGATAATGTGGCACTATTAAGTAAAGAAAAATCCCTGTTATGTTCTTTAGAATAATGAAATATTTATAACATTAAAAAAAAAGTTTAGAATTAAACCCATTTATTTCTTATTGCAGGAAAAAAGTAGAGGAAGCCTCATGTCATAAGATAAGAACCACAAGAGCCATAGTAGAATGTCGAAGATAGTCACAATGTGCCTATTAGCCTTTGTCTTCAACAAAAGAAAAAACAAAAGAAGAAATGAATGTTAAAAACCTTGTTTGATGATGAATGTGTTGATGAATTTTTATGAATGTTGCTTATTAATGAATTTTATGTCATGTTATTAAATATTGTTATGTGATTATAATGATTGATGTGTTCACAAATTATTGATGAATTAATGAAATATATGTCGTGTTCGTGAATGTTATGTGAATATAATGATTGATGTGTTCAAAAGTTATTGATAAATATTTATATGTATTAATTAATTGTATCTTATGTTAATGAATGTTATGTGACTGTAATGATTCAATGATATACTTCTAAGATGAATGAATGAAATGTTTACTTAGTTGTTAATAGAGAATTTAGAGTTACTATGGGGGGGAGAGGCAAATAAGCTTCCACCTTCACGTGGTTGGCCTTGTTAAGTAGAGAATATCAAAGGATTATCGAAACCAAGTGAAGCTCAAACTAAACCTATCAAAACTAAACAGCAATATATGGTCCCATCAATTCTTCCCAAATGCCTTACCAACTTGACCTCACTAAATCTCATCATAACACCTTCTAAATAGGATCAAATGGATCAAACTCATTTGCTGATTACAAAGCCTTTATGAACAAACTCCCAATGGAAGCTTCGCCATTTCCATCACAATCTGATTTGAATGTCGTATTGTGATTGTGGCATAACAGTGACATGTGAAAGGATCCAAACCTTCCCAACACATACTTCAAACCAAATAAATAACCATACATATCTTGAACTAGCTCATTTTCAGGTTATTTGTCCTTTTGTTGCGTCAACCCCATCTTCCTCTCCATGACATCAAGCCTCATTATCTATCTCTTTCTCGATAGTATAGCTCTACCTCCTTTCCTCACATAATTTGTTCCTCTTCTCATCTTGCTCTCTTTTCTTCTTTCCATAACTCAATGATCCCTTCAATGAGTTGTTATATAAGTCAAAACATATAAATATTCTTTAAATGTTGATGATAAGTGTAATGTTGATGGTAACATCTTGATCTTAGTCTTCTTAAAGTTGTTATAAACACTAATTGATCATGATTTCATTGTATTTGCTTGTAGGCCCGTACTGAGCAACAGAATTGAAAAACTTAAGCTGGAGTGCCTGAGTTTGACAATGATACTTGACGTTTGTTACTGCACTAACAATCCCTTTTATTAATTTATGATCTAGTTAAAACATTAGTGGTTTTAATTTCCTCGTTAAAAGAATTTTAGTTATAGATTATTTTTGTATCATGTCATTAATGTCTCTCACATGCATTATTGTCGTTATTGTAGGTGGGGAAACTAGAACTTTGAAGTCTCCAACACTGTACTTACTTTTAATGGGTGAACATAACAGGTTCTAGGTGAATGCCTTAAAATGGCCTTAACATAAGTACTATGAATTACTTATTAAGTTATTGATAACTTAGAAGTTTGAATTTGAAAAGTTTGTTACATTAAAAAATAAATTTTAAAAATTGTTTTTGTAAACAGTGAACTAACATAGTTGCATATATGCCCTTTATGCCTTTTGGACTATTATTCTATATGAACAATATTCTTGTTTTATTGACTACTAATACAAAAATCGTAATTACACACATATTAGCCTCTCCTCCCATCTTGACCCCCCGCGTTCACTCTTTCTCTTCCTTCATATCTTTCTATAGATCTCTTCCTCTTTATCTATTTATTTTTTCTTATAAGCTATATACTTATCTCCCATCTTCTTTGTCTTTCAAAACTCTTTTTCTTTCTCTATGCATTTCTCTATATTTCTATTTATATCTCTCTTTGTCCATCCCCCTCTCTCTTTACATCATATTTCTTCCTTCCTCTTTCACTCTTTCTTTTATTTCAATTTTCAATATTTCTTTGTCTATATCTGATCCACAACTTTCTATCTTTATCTTCACCCCTTACACTACGTCCCAATTCATGGATAAATGACATTTTTCAATTTGATATATATGGTTTAGTGTGGAGATTGAGCTTAGCTAGGGTAGTTAAGGATGATTGCAGCACACGATGATCAATACCCAACATTGTCTAGAATGAATCATGATTAAAAATTGTCCATATGCTAAAGGTTATTGACTATGTTGAATTAGTTAGTAGTTATTTTAATATACTGATAAGGAAGGTGTTTTCTATCTTCTTCCTTTGTCTCAACATATCAACTTCTTTAGAGTGTTTGAGATTAGTAAACTATATCTTTGGAAGGAGCTCCTACAAAATATTATGGTTTATCATGGTTGACATATGGAGCGACTAGTCAACTGGGGAAGAAAAGTGTTGTTTAATGTGTGGTGGTTGCACTAAAAGTGTGGCTACCATTCAAATTCAGAGTAGATTCTCAGACACACACATTCAAAGTCTTATGTTGCCATCTTAGCTTGCCTACCATTCTATTGGTTCTCTCACTGGGTATTATGAAATCCATTAGTTGTCGTCTGACAGTCAAATCTTCAAAACATAATGGAACTCATTCTAGAATCCATGTACTTCCATGAATTCATTGGTTGTTGGTATTCCTCTAATTTACAACAAATTACTTGCTATATATATCATGGTTTATTTTCGTTCTTAAAAACATATGATTTTCTCACTATGATGTGGAAGGGGCAATTCGTAATGATTCGAACTACACATGGTGGGCTTAACCAATGGATTGTGTATCACACTTGTCCACCAAGGAGGAGAAAGTATTCGATTGTCAATATACATATATCATGAGAAATTGTCTTCTTTGTGTCATTTCAAAATGAGTCTATTATGTCATGGGTTTACAATTTACAAGGCTTGGGAAGAGGTGGTTATAATCAAGTATATTCAGACTCGTTCTTGGATTATCTTTTTGAAATTGCAAAATTGCTTTGATTGACATTATTACTTTTTGGCTATGTACAACAAGAGTTATGCAATCATACGTTGAAGTTATATATGGGAGTTTGGACTATACATGTTAAGAAGCCACATTCTTTTTTATCCTATTTTTTGCAATATTTTATCTGAAGCTTGTGTTCTTGGAGATAAATTGATAAGAATTATAATGGGTGTTTTTCTTTCCATATGCATTGCTTCTTGTTTTTCTTTAAGGTATTATTTTAACCATAAGACCTTTTTCATGTTTCTGAGAACAATAAGTACTCCTTGTTTGTAGGGATGTGCAGTTCAAATTTGCAAATTTATGCGAGTTTGATTACATTGATTAAATGTCATGTCTCTGAGTTAATGCAAACTATAGTTACTTCACATGCGCAACAAAGATCCCATAATTTTCCAAAATAACTATAAATAGCCTCTGTAGCTCCAACATTTAAAATTAGAATGTTATTAAATCCTACAATGTTCTTAGAAATGGTCCAAACACCTATTTAAATTAATCATACAAATTATACCAGCAAATTGGATCTTCAAATGAACCCCTCAGTTTCATATTTCTCTGTCTAACTCCCATAGATAACATAGTGACTTAAATTGTTGCTCATGAGGAAATACATCCCTATTATAAACTTTATTCCTCCTAAAATGAAGTGTTATCTTGTAGACATTGGAATTTCACTCTCAGATCATGATAACCCCTCAAAGTCACGTCAACATTTGCTTTTGCACTCAACAATGGTGTCAACCTTTGAATGCTTGTCCTGCCAACAAGAAGATGTGTCCCCAACCTTGAAGGGCTTCTATAACAATCTTTCCATCATATATGAGTTTGTTTTTACTCATCAATTACATCAACTGATCCTAGATAACATTCATGGCAACATAATGTCAATTCTTGGCACTAAACACTAGCCCTAGCCATGCAATCATTCAAGAATGCCTTTTAACACCAATACAAAGGGATTTGACGCAAATATAAGTCATACACAGTTATAAAGTCATTCGCGTAAAAGGAATTGTTTTAGGTATTTGACCCATCTAACAAGTTTGCAAACTTGTTGATGTAGTAAGGGTTTGTGATTGTTATTGTCCTGATATACAGTGAGACTATTTCATTTTTATTTTTTAAGACTCTAGCTGTCGATATCTCGACAGGGCCTATTGTCGACAATATGAAAAAATCGTGGAAACAACTCTGGATGTCGTCAATATTTCGACACAGCGTATCATCAATGGTATGACAAACTTGTCAAAACAACTCTGGTTGTCGTTGATATTTTGACGGGGACTGTTGTCAATAGTATGAAGTGTGAAGTGTTTGAATAAGCCAAAAAGGGATCAGAAGAAAGAGATTGAGTGAAGATGAGATCTAAAAAAGCAAGGTAATGCTAAAACCTCACTGATCATTACATCGTTACTTTCTTACCATTGTATCTAAAAAATCTCTTAACCGAGTGACCCTAATAGTCTTTTGAAATCCTATATGGTAACATTAAGTAGTAATCTTTGAAAGTCCTTTAGAGAAGGCCACTCTTTAGAAATACCAAAGAGTGATAAGGTCTAGGTGATCTTTGGCGAAAATCCTCTAACAAGGTCACATTAAAATGTGTATGTAACCTTTAACAAAGGTGGCTCCTAGAAAAGCTCACTTGAGAAGAGTGAAAATAGTTGGGTTGTTGGTTCCCAAGTGGTTTTTCCCTTTATAGGGTTTCTAGGTTAAATACTTGTGTGTGAATGCTTATTGCGTTGTGTTTATTTCAAGTTAACAATTTAATGTTGCAACTCGCTATAATCTACATGACTACTTTGATACTCGGCATATTAAGGAACATTAAGTTGACAATTTGATGCAAAGCTTTTATAAGTTAGAAGTGTGATGTTACATCTGACTACTGAGTTATTGATATAAAAGTTTAAGAAGTGTGAACACTTTCTTCAATTTATGGTAAAAGTCTAGACATCCTTAATCTATTAGGAATCTATCCAATTTGACTCAAAGGGTACAATTCTATGAGATCCATACTTGTTGTTCCTAGATAAATAGTTTCATGCATAACGAAGCAGTTATTTTCCAAATGATCTGACAAGAAACATTTGTTGCAAATCGATTTAGACTCCTCATTTTAGATATAATTTTTATGGAAGAGGGGACTGATTTTCTAATATCGTTAAACAAACAAACCTTGGGGGTTGCGGGGGGTGCTATAATCCTCAATAAAAGAGGATCAATTTTTATTAAGAATCTTATTTTTCCCCAACAATTTCTAAAAAAATTAACCTCTATATCCAAGAGGGAGATTGTGAAATTGCACCCAATATGGATAAATTTGATTATGTGACTTCCAACTTCGAAATGAGCAATCCATAATTGCATATGGGGACCACATCTATGATAGAACCAACAGTTATCCCTAAAAACTTTGTCCTTTCTTTCTGTTGAATTGAAAATGACTAGTATATTCCTTAAGCATGGTCTAAGCAAGCTACATCATTGACATCAACCCAATTATCCTTAATCCATCTAGTGAATCTTTCATTGAAATGGATACATCCCAAAACTTACAAATTTAGACACATTGACAAAGCTCTTTGATATGAGCATGCAACGATGCTTCTGAGAAGATATTGTTGGGATTTTGCTTTGTGGATTATCTTTTTGAAGTTCTGCTCTAGATATTTATTTTGGCTTGTCTATCCATGTCCTTCCCTGAACTACAGAACTATCCCTTCCCTGAGGAATATCCTTATTCTTCTTCACTATAATTCGTGAGTTCTAAATATTTCCTTGATTCTTCCTATAACCTACATCTTCCTTGTCGAAATGCCTTTTGCTTGATTTCAACTTAGACCTTTGTGATTATTTCTTCTAATCTTAAAATTTTCCCATTTTTGAAAATTTCCCATTGGGACCAAACCTAATATTTCATTCTATGAAGATTTTTCAAAAACAATATGCCCATTTCTATGAACTTTTTATGCTACTATATCTGATGTGTTATGTGAAAGCTCCAAGGTTTAATCTACAATGATCGGACCAACCCAAACCCTAGGTTATTCCTCCAAATTGATTCCATTCTATTTTACTAGACTAGACCCCCTCTACTATTATGTTATTTAAATAATTTAAGTAATAACTACGTAATTTGACCAATAGGTCGATATAACCATGTAAAGGCTATTTCATCGAGCCCTACATTAATTCAAACCAAGCTCTAATTGTGATCTAGATTGCTTCCATTAAGATCTTCCCTTGTGAGTCTCAATTAAACTAGGTTCTTCATATAGTTAAGTCAAATCAGAGACCCAAACCATGACCCTTGGCAAATTTGTGCCAAATTTAGGGAATCAACTTTATAGCTAACAATAATATTATTTTTATTTTAATAAATCGTTAAAAATCTAACCAAAAATACTTTTTAGTTTCAATTGAGCATGAGAGATACAAACCTACCATACAATATCATTAACCTGGTCCAATTTGTGAGTGGCAAAAGTAATTGACAACAGTGATACTCTTTGTTAAGAGTAATATGATCATTTATATTTAGTTTGCACTTACAGAAGCGTCAGTGTATCCAACTTAAATTGTTATCTTTAGCATTAGACAATTGGCATTGAGTTATCAATTATCAACTAAGTCATCTTTAATTTTCTACAACCTGTACAAATAATGTATTCCTCGAAGAAAGCCAAAAGAATATAGCTCTAAAAAGGAACAAAGATTGTATGTGTGTGTGTGTGACTCTGTGTGTGGATCTCTATCTATGTGTGTCTGTGTTTGTGTTTGTGTGTGTGTGTGTGTGTGTGTGTGTGTGTGTGTGTGTGTTGTGTGTGTGTGTGTCTGTCTCTGTGTCTGTGCACACGTGTGTGTGTGTGTGTGTGTGTGTGTGTGTGTGCGTGCGTGTTCGCATGTGTGCGTGTGCGCGCGCGTGTGCGAGTGAGACAATTGACATTGAGTTATCAATTATTGGCTAAGTCATCTTTAATTTTCTACAACCTGTACAAATAATGTATTCCTAGAAGAAAGACAAAAGAATATAGCTCTAAAAAGAAATAAAGGCTATAAATTAAGACTGTGTGTCTGTGTTTGTGTGTGTGGGGCTATAAATTAAGACTTTGTGTGTGTGTGTGTGTGTGTGTGGAGGGGGGGGTGTGTGAGTGTGCATGTGCGCGTGTGTATGTCTCTGTGTGTCTGTGTGTCTATGTGTTAAATTGAATATGCAATGCTTTAGGTTTCTTTTATTTTGAGTGCAGAATAAACTTTAACACCAAAATAGGCTTATGTCACTTCTAAATACCCAATTGCGTAGGCCAATTAGCATGCAACCATATGTGGTCTCGCTTGTAACCCTAGAAAACATGCCACATCTTTCTTGATATTATGCACTTTTTTATCGTCTCTTACAAGTGACACTGCAGTGATCTATGACCAGAAATTAGATACAATAAAAGATTTAATTTTTTATTTTCCTCATTTCTGGGGAGGTTTTCTGTCAATATAAACTTGGACCTTTTAGTAGCCGTATTGTTCCTTTCTGGGATGCTTAGGTTGTTTCACTAAAATTATTCTTCTGCCATAACAAAGGACTAATGGGAAAATCCCAAATTTAATAGGTCAATAGAACTAAAGCCCGTGATATAAATGGCAGTTCATGTTTACCACAGTTTACAACTTCCTAGAAATAAGTTACATGTAGGTGTCCTAAGGGGCTTAACGCTATGGACTTTTGCAAAAAGCATATAAAAATGACTATCTGAGATATGATCAACTAGGCAAAATCTTTCCTTTCTAAACTACAGTTTGGCTCTGGTATTAACATTCTTGTCTGATTCGAGAATTTCAATGTCCAGTGAATAGGATTCAATCATAGTTTCTCGTCGCTGTGAGTCAGCCTGCCTGCATATTTACTAAATGGCCCTGTGAGCTGAGAAGTGTCAATGAAATGTGATAATACCGAGTAAAAGACATTCAAAACACAAACTTGTTCTACAGATCAAATGAGATCAACAATGCAGATGATACACATTTAAAGCAGAAGCATTTACCATTTGAACCAATTCAAGAAAAGCTCCAATCAAGTCAATTGGATACCAGGCAATCTTGTTGCCATCCCGAATATATATCCCCTCTGAAATGATTCGCTGTTTTGTTTGTTTACTGTTTCAACAAAAGCTAACAGGACTGTTATATTGCATGGCTTGAAAACAATGTATGAAAACTATTGAATGAAAATCCTCTAATATCAAGATATTCACATATTGATTAACAAGTACATGAAAATCAATTGCCACAAAAAATTGTCAAGAAAAAACATGCTACGCATTTCATTTACACTTAAGAAATCTTGGGATGCTGGATGGCGATTTAGCTCACTTTTTCCCAAATTTCCCATGTAACAATCATAATTACAGTACATCAATAAACTTTTGAACTTTAGTTTGGGCTCGTTCTTTTTCTTCTGGTCCATCCAAGTCTCCAATATTGTCATGATACTCCTGAAGAAAAATTGATATGCAGGAATGACCCAATAGGAAATTAATTAGTGATAACTATGAATAAAGTAGGTAAAGAATGCTAAAATAACCAACATCTCAGTATAATATAAAACAAATCATTAAGCACTGCTAAAATACTAACATCTCAGTACAAAACAAAACAAAATGGTCATCACAAATCAAGCAGCCAGGAGAGAAAAAAGTTCTGAATATAACACTATAGTTTAGCTTCTATTAACCAAAACTCAAAAGCAAAGGAATCTAAATAAATAGATAGTATAGCTCTTAACATTCAGTCCACAGGTAAGGTCTTCCATGGCTTCTATTGCAGTAAGGTCACAAGGCAGCATCCTGCCATAGGTTCTGCATAGCTTTAGCACATCTGCATCATATCCATATCTGCATATCAGCACACTTGAGACCACAGAAACCTTGTCTGCAGCATCTGCCCACTTAGCATAAACCTTATGCCAGTCCAATGAGAACACAAACTAAGTGCTGCATCATGACCATGCCAACAGCTTCAATTAATTTATCTTCCGCTGGAGTCGATTCTATTCGCAGTTCTTACTGTTTGTATTTAAATTACCATGCACTTGAGAAAGATGTATATTTAGTATTTACAGTGCTCAATCTCTCCTATGAACATTGTTCCATAGAGTTCTGGGGACACAAGATGGGGGAACAATGGGGATAGATTTCAGAGATGTGGGGATCATGGACCCAAATTTGGGGAAAATAAGGGTGCTTCAGTTCATAGAGAATATATATATATATATATATATATATATATATATATATATATATATATATAGAGAGAGAGAGAGAGAGAGAGAGAGAGCTACAAAACATGGTCCCAAAATAAATTTTATTTCTTGTTCTTTAAAATAGAGTGGGGGTTAGGTTTGGAGGCAGAACTAATGGTGAAGCTAAGGAATCTGACCAGTCTGAACCCTGAAGGCTGCATGGTTAAAGACAGGAATATCATCATTCTTGAATCTGTTTAATTATTTTATTCTCTGTTTTTAGAAACTCAACCCAGCAGTTCGCAGAACTAAAAATGGCAATTGTTAAGAGAGCACACATCCAAGTATCAGTCAACAAAAACAGTAACAGAAGTTCAGATTCAATAAACTATATCGTCTCCAATGCCTTGTAGGCATTCCTTCTTTCTTCCAAGGTCAGCCATCACGTTGTCTTTATGTTCTGAGATTTCCTTGATAAATTCAAACGACTTCTAAAAGACCACCATCCCTTCCAGAGACATCAGGCACCACTTCATGTCCCCAGGAGGAGGGAACATCTCTGGGATATCCCCAGAGTCTTTTCCTTCAAAAAGAAAGGCTTGTAGCTTTGCGCTGGTGGATGTTGAAGTTGATGAAAGATCAACCTCACGGCTCCCAAGAATCACCTACATGCAAACACCTGTCACAGAAGAGAGAAGAAAAAAGCTATAGAGGCTAGAATTGCCAGATCCATAGATGAGACATTCTTGATGAGCAAAAAGAGAAATTGCTATTATCAAAAGTGAATTAATCTCATTGAATGTTTACAATGAGAGATTGTTCTTATAAAGGACATTAAAACCCTAAAAAAGTCTAACCTAGGTTGCATCATAATAATTAATAAAAGAATTAATTATAAGACGCCTAAAGTTAGCTTAAGTAGACTAAAGTTAATTAGAAAATGTCTAATTACTCTAACAGTGGAGTCATATCAATCTATGCTCTAAAAATATTCTACAACACAATGTGAGGTGAAAATGCTGCATTGGGACCAAAAATTGCAGAAGGGTTCTATATTAGGATTAACAAGACAGAAATAACAATTACATGCAAATATAACCAATATCAAAAAATAATAATGCACACATAAGGGAACACAAAACACAAAGATTTAACGTGGTTCACCCAATCCCTGGGCTACGTCCACCAAATAGCGAGTTCAATATTCTTATTATCCAGTGATTACGACTTGATTACAATCTGCAATCCCTTATAGCTCAATACCGCTACAAGAAGCTACAATCTCATCATAAATTATGAAATCCCTAACCCTAAGCCATTTTAGACAAGTTTTTTGCCACTTTACAAAATTAGGGTTAGAATAAGTTGTCCAATAGAAAAATAGTAGTCGACGCCTTTTACAATAATAAAGTCAGTTGAGCCCCAAGACCCCACAAAGGGCGCTGCCCCCAAACCCCCGCAGTAATAATCTGGGGGTAAACCACACCAAATAAAGTGGGAGAAATTAACCTTTGAGTCTAATTAGGCTACACATCACAACATTCTATGCTAGAGCTACAGTAGCATCAACTTCTAAATCAGTTGGTGCAACATCTAGTAGTGGAGTTGGCAATTACCCAATGGTATCACAATCTCAGTGTTTGCTACTTGTCCTCCTAGTCTTGCTCAAGCTAGATCTAAATAGTTCCAAATCATTTTTTTGGAGAATCAAGCATTGGGCTCTTTCCTCTGTCAACTCTTTCCTTCCACTACTCAGCGCTTCTTTTCTACTGCTTGAACCATTCAAGCACATGTTTGTGTTCTTGCGCATAGGTAACAGGGGAGTTTAAAAATATTGCCAAGAAGCCCCTTGAGGTACCATTATCACTTAGCTTCCAAACAAGGTTTGCTGAGAACATATGGCAACTTAGATGGCTCACATTTTAATTTTTTTGGATTTCCACTCATTTAAATACACTTATCTTAAAAAAACTTGGATGTCAACTTAGAAGATTGGGCAACTTGCATAAGTGGGACCTGTTGATGTGTGTTTTATGACCGCACCAACAACAGAATAAAATGCCAAGGTGTCTTATCCTCTCTTGGGAAAAATCCCGTGTATGCTAAGATTGTGAAAGATCACACAAGTGATCCAAGGGTTCTTTGTTGCCAGTTCTTGACTTGTGGATAACCTCAATGGTTGATGTGATATGCTAGTATCACAAAGGGACAGAATAAAATGCCAAGGTGTCTTACCCTCTCTTGAGAAAAATCTCATGTATGCTAAGATTGTGAAAGATCATATAGTTTGATCCAAGGGTTCTTTGTTGTCAAGTCTTGACTTGTGGATAACCTCAATGGTTGATGTGATATGCTAGTATCACAAAGGGACTTACATTCGAATCACCGTTCACTTCTTCTATAATGTTGACTAGAACTCCGTTGCAGTGCCTCTCCCATTTGATTTTTGTAAGTGTCCTAATGGATGCAACCTTGATGATCTTGTTTTGTGAGTGATCATGATTGGGACCCGTGAGTGGTTGTAATGTCCCCATTTGTTACCAGCATCAAAATTTCAAGGGTTAGCCTAATATTGGATCCTCGCAGGCTAATGAGGATGGTTGGAGGGTCTTCTGAGGATTGATTCATCTCCAACATTCAACGATTTATGGCTTTGGCCTTCGTTCGATATCATTTGGACTCCATTTGGCATATTTGCTATGTATAGTAAGTCGAGTATTAGAGACAGACCCATTCTATTATTTGAAAGTGTATTTGGTCACATGGGGATTTATGAGGAGAGATTCCTATTTCAAATGGCATGGCAATCAAACAAGTGTTTCAAGAGATATTAAAGTTCAAGTGACTTAAGTGATTTATTTAAATATTTTAATGTTATTATAAAGTTATAAAGTAACTTAAGTGACTAAAAGACAAAATTGGCTTCTAATCACACATTGCCTAGTTGTTTGTGCCTTCCCTCATATCGAGGTTATAAAGTGTGGCGCTACATTTGGATTGACAAGACGAATATATGTTATTTTCCAAAATCCTAAAGGTTGCTTGAATGTGACTGGATATAAGAACGAAACCCCTTAAGGAAAATAGTGACGTTGGATGCAAACCTAGTACTCACATTTGCATTTTCAGAACTAAGATTCAAACTGATATATGTATATTGAGCTACAGGAAATTAGAGTTTCAGACAACAGGAAGAAGAACAGGTCAGTATGCTTGGACGGTAGGCAGGGAGGAAACCATTGCGTAGCAGACGAGGAGCATATTGCGTGAGTATCACTTCATGGTTACAGTTATGTCTTGTCAGTGATTTTCCTAGCTCCAAATAGCAGTAGCAGAACTCGTGATACAGGGGAGTATTTGGACGGCAGCTTAGACTCTCTCCTCAGTAAATACTGCACGCAGATACTTTCACTCTAGTAGTGACAGAAGGAGTTAACAGTAGGAACAGCACACAGTGGGTTGAAGGTAACTGCCAGGATGACTAAGTCTCATAACAGTGGTTCACAGCACAATACAAGGGCCTCCAGTCTTCCAAACACCGGCTAACAGCAACTGTGGAAAAATCAGGATAGTGAGACCTCGGGTCATTACCATCACGACAGGGCAGTTCCAGTACATAATGTGGGTAAGGGAGTGACTGGACGTTGGCAGTTCCAGGGAGAAGACCATTGAGGAGCATGCCAGTTTGCAGTATACAGGTTCCTTTATTATCTTATCTGTGTTTTTAATACCATATGTTAGTGCATTGAACATTAATAATGTGTGTGAACTCTCAGTATTTATTTCTCCATAACCCATGATAGACAAGTATTGTTTGGGGTCTGCTGTAATTGAGGATTAATATAAATGCAGTACTGCTATTTTCTGAGTTGATCACACTGTATACAAATTCCATAGTTATATTGTTATTTATTCTGGAGTCCTACTATTTACAGCAGCGTCAGAGCTTAATACCAGGATTACATTCCAACTGTTTGACAACATACCTCAGGTCAAGATTTAGTTCATTTTAATCATATTAAGACCGGATCATTATAGTGGTCTACACCCTTGGGGTGATTTGATTTATATTGTTGCATTAACTGGTTGTGAAGCTGTTTGACTTTGTCGGATGCTTGGGGATATGCAGATGTCACCAGCAGGACTGACCACTTTGTTTGTTGATAACAAAGACGTTATCAAGTTAGCACGGAATCTAGTCTTCCATGAACGAACCAAGCATGTAGATGTTCACTGACACTACATACCGTAGTTCGTTGAAGACGGGATAATAAACTTGCAGTATGTTCCTACAACAGATCAGACTAGACATTTTCACCAAGCCTCTTGGTCCAGATAAGTTTGTCGATTTCAAAGGACAGCTTGGTGTAGTGGATAGATTAAAAATTAAGGGAGGGTATTACGATAATAGATAGTTTTTATTTATATTTAATGGTTATCTATTGTAATCTATCGTAAATATTAAAATCTTTCTAATATTTAGTTAGCTCTTAGTTCTCTACTAGCCAGAATAGAATGATTCTATTCTTGACGATCATTTCCTAAGGAAACATCATTTATTCATTTGTATTTATTGATCTATTGATCTCTATTAATATATCAAGCAAGTATTTTACCAATTACTTCCCTGTAATGTCCCCTTTTTAGCATTCATAGCATGATGTTGTCGTTAGCCTATTTTCCCCACGGTCCCGTAGGCTAACCAGGACATTAAAGGGACTTAGAGGCCATTTGGCCTAGATAGTTTCAGTTGCAGGTCTATCTGAGGGGTTTTGAGGCAACTTTGGGCATACTTATTATTTATAGTAAGTCATCTTGGATATGGTCGGACATCCAGTGGCAGCGGTATGTCGATGGTAATTGTTTAAAATCGACAAGACTTGTTTATCATTGATAAGATTTGTTATGCATTGATAAAGCTATTTTATAAAGTTAAATTTAAATATTTAACTTTATTAATGCATAGACTATAGTTTGTGGGAAATATTTAAATTAAAAGAGTCTCCTTTATTTTATAACACATTGGAGACACAAGTTACATAAAGGGAGTTATCTTTTATCCCACATTGAAAAAATGAAAGATGGAGCTCTTGTGAGAACACTATAAAAGAAATGGAAGAGCTTCTTTTTAGCATGGTTGGAAATATCAAAGAAATTGGGAAATTTTTTGGAGATTGTGTCTCAATAGTTTGAAGGACGAAATCCCTTCAAGCTGGAAATCTTGATGCCATTGAAAGATATGGTCTTGAGATTCAATAGGGTAGCAGTCTGAAAAAGCAGATATGAAAAATCAGTCCGAAAAAGCGGAACCAAAAAAGCAAGCCAAAAAAGCAGTCCAAAAAAAGCGGAACCGAAAAAGCAGTCCGAAAAAAGCGGAACCGAAAAAAGCAGGCCGAAAAGCAGACTGAAAAAGCAATTCGAAAAAGCAAATCGGAAAAGCAAAGCAGAAGGGGCAGCATTGAAGAAAATTATTACAGCCATCTACAACCAGGTTCCTTTATTAGTATTGTTTTTAGGGTGTTATAGGTTTCAGCTGTAAGTGTGCATTATACCAGCATTATCATTTTGTAATCCATATAAATGCCAAAAGTCTTGGCCACATTTCATGAGCATTGTATTAGAAATTTCATTGCAAATTAAGAAGATAATAGTTGCTAGTGTCATTTAAGCAATTCAATATTATTATTTATCAGCTAATTAGTTTGCACACCAACTGTTTGTAAAAATGCCAGTTGGCTGTAGGTGTTCATTTCTCATGCTTAGATCATATAAATGCACTGAATATTGTCAAAATTAGTAGCAAACTCATGTTAGGCCATTGTGTAGTCCATTTGGAGTCTTCTAGCACAAGATTCTCATTGATGCAAATTGAAAAAGAGTCATTTAAAGCCAGCTAAAAAACTGTATCAGTCATACATCCCTTGCATGTGAATTGTTTGATGAAATTCCTTGAGCTTTCATCAGCATTTTTTGAGAGCAGATTTGAGGAGAGCCATTACAGTGGTATCAGAGCTTGCTTGCAAAGTGTTTGACAAAATGTCAAACAACTGAAGTATAAGGATTTTTGGTGTTTGAAGAAGTTATAACCTATTGGGGTTATTGCAGTGGTATCAGAGCTATAAGTCCTGCCATCCTGTGGAGGTCTTATTGGGAATTTGGAATAGCCAGATAGAGAGAAAATGTTTGACAAAATGAATGCCGGTCCAGATCAGGGAAAGGAAAGATTCTTACAATTATTAGACACCTTAGCACGGGGACAGCGATCACCAGAGCAAAGAGCACAGGAACAGAGTCAGAGATTTGAGCTTATGATGCAAATGATGGCTTGTCAAATGGGGTTGAATGCTAATGTGGGTGGAGGAAATAATCAGAATGGTAATAATCAGGATGGGGCACATAATGGAGGTGAACAAGTTGGGAACAATTTCAGTCATGCACCCCAGCAAATTAGGACAGTGAGTTCGCGGCCCATGATTCCCATATTTCCTCCTAGAGCTCCAGAGCAGCCCGTACCAGAGCCCCAGATCACTGATATACAGGACCAGCTGAGGAGAGATTGGGAAGCCGGAGGTCCAGATTTTATTGTTGCAATCACCTTTAGGGAGTATATAGATGTGCGGATGAAGCATATGCCACGTGGACATGACAGGAACCAGAGCTATGAGCTACAAAAGAAAGTAGGGAAACTTCAGTTACCATATTATGATGGCTCGGGGAAGTCTACAGCAAGAGCTTGGGTTCAAAAGCTTGACACATACTTTCAAATGAACCCTATGCTTGAGGAAGAAGCTATTAAGTATGCAGCAATTCACCTGGATGGGTTAGCACACGAGTGGTGGCATCATGGTATGGTCACTATGGGTCATGCACACATTACCTCATATGTGGAGTTTACGGAGAGACTGATTGAACATTTTGATAGGCCTAAGGATCGTACCTTCCCTATGACAGGCATAAACTTGTATGAGGAGTTTAACAGACATGCTGATTCAATACAGGGAGACATCAGCACATCTTCAGGTAATGGTTTATCTACATCATCTTCACAGGCAGAAGGGGTTTCAGATGTTGCGCAGGTTGAGCCAGTTGCATCAGAAGGTGATATCACAGGCACACTGGATTGCGTGATTGACACAAATAGTGATTCCAATACAGTTGGGCTGGATGAAGTTACAGCAGTTGAGGATACTGTCATGTTTGAGGATAGTACAGTTGATCAGAAAATGAGCATTCAGGACTTTGCAGAAAATGAGTATCAAGCACAGTTGGATGCTTCTTCACATGAGATAGAGGCTAGTAGCTCTTCACTTGGTTTGGCAAGCCAGCTGAAGACAGGGGACAAGGATATTGTCGTGGCTTTATCTCATCATGACAGGATGCATGGATTGATTGAGAATCACATTTGGATGATTCAACTGCAGGAGAGACAAAAAGGAGTCACAACAAGTTCTTCTTGTGACGACTTACAGCAAATCAAGGAAGGCATGGAGGCAATGAAGCTAAGTTACATACACTTACTTTCAGATCGCGATCATCTCCTTAATCTTGCAAGGATCTATTTAGATGCATTGAAGAAGAAGGAGGAGGAGGTTGACCGATTTTCTCATGAGCTGGAGGATACTCGGAATTCTTTGGTGTGTATTCAATTGGCTCTCCAGGATTCTAAGAGACATGTGGACGAGCTTTGCCTTGAGGTGAGCTCAGTTCAGGAGTTAGCGCATATAGTAGGGACTCAGTTTTCTTTTACAGTCAGGTCACATGTTGATGATTTCTCAGAGATGACAGAGTTTACAGGAGAGTCCCAGGATCTGAGTATTACAGATAATAGCTATTCTGAGGTTACTCCTTTGCACAGTGTACCAGGGATAGAGTATAGTTGTTCGACCAATTGGCACAATCATGTGTCTAGTCAGCTGAGAGTTGGCAAGCGAGACATTGCTATTGCGTGCGAACATTTTGATGCTGCTCGCCAGTTGTTAGCAGTTTATGGATGGGGTTCTCCTACTAGTGATGAGCAGGGAGGCAGTTATCTTTCTTTAACAGAGATCCACTCTTTATGGGAGGCTATTCGGATTCTGAGACAGAATTATATACAGTTGGTAGCCGACAGAGATTATCTTACGGAGTGGGGGAGTACAGCATACGAAGCATTATTGGCCAAGGAAGATGAGGTGAGTGAGCTTACTCAGCAGCTCAAGGTGGCTTCTGAGATTCTTGAGAGTACACAGTTGGCTTTCGAGGAGTCACAATTTCATTTGGCTAAGGTGACCATGGAGTTAGAGCGACTACAGTCTTTACCAGATTCTGTACAGTCACAAGCTGTGGTGTCTGGTGATCCGAGGATGTCCATGGTCGAGATTGTCAAAGACAATGGCGATGGGAATGCATCCATCCTTGATACTAACATTGGCATATCAGGTTCGTTCCCACTAGAGTTAGGATCAGTTGAGTTGGGTGCTGCAGCAGATTGTTGTGGTATGCCTGACATGGTGGTGGCCTCTAGTACTGATGGCATGGAGACTAGAGATGTTGTATCAAAGATCATGTGTGATATTGGTGAGCCGACAGTTGGCATGGTTCCTGCTGGTAATACTACTCCCTTGGTGATGTCTTCGGAGGTAGTAGTCAGTTCCAACATGGTTAATGATCGATTGCAGTCTAAGCCACTGACTAAGATTGGCGCATTCTATCGGCATTACACTGTGAGGTATGCTCATCAATTTACCTTTGATGACCATGTTGATGAGATGATGATACAGAGATGTACTTTGGTTCCTAGTGCTTGTCATCAATTATGGGACGATTTGACGTCTCGGGATGAGAGTTGTGATGGGCATGACATGGTGATAGGTTCTGCGGTTGACAGCTTGATAATACATGACTTAGAGCAGGAGTTTGGGAGTGATGCTTCAGCGGTGGTTGTTATTGATTCTACGCCTTTGGCTATGACATCTCCTGACTTAACTAGTGATCAGTCATAGTGGGTTGTATCACTTGTTCATGGTGAGCTGTTGACTGAGGTTGGTTCTTTTTATCAGCATTATACTGCAGGGTATGTACATCAGTTAGCATTTGATCCTTGTGTTGAGGAGTTGATGGCAGGCAAATTTGGTTTGGGTTCCATTTCTTGCTGTTTATCTTGTGATGTCTTTTCACCATCAGCGGTGCATGGGAGTTATGGTTATGAGACAGTGGCCGGTGATCTGCAGAGTTGTGTTGACTGCAGGAGTTGTGTAGCGTGTGAATTCTCCATACTTGGTGCAGTTTCATTCGGGAGCGTTCACCATTGTTGCAGAGTTGGATTATACATTCCGTATAGGCCAGTGGGATGCGTTGATGACATTTACTATGTTGGCAGCTTGATTTGTCCATTTTACTTGGGTTCTGATATTCTAAGAGTTTGTGTCTCATGGGTTTCTGACTGTGGCAGTTGTGATTTTGGAGTTTGGTTGAGCTGTAATTGTCAATTTGATTATGTATTCCTCTTGGTTAATTTTCAGAGGTTGTTGCAGAAGCCTATGTTGACTGACAGCAGTATAGTTCATGACTACATTTGGGATCCAGGTGGATTGATTGGGTTGTTGCTCGACCATTGCTTGGGGACAAGCAATTTTGGGAAGGACGGACTGTAATGTCCCCTTTTTAGCATTCATAGAATGATGTTGTCGTTAGCCTATTTTCCCCACAGTCCCGTAGGCTAACCAGGACATTAAAGGGACTTAGAGGCCATTTGGCCTAGATAGTTTCAGTTGCAGGTCTTTCTGAGGGGTTTTGAGGCAACTTTGGGCATACTTACTATTTATAGTAAGTCATCTTGGATATGGTCGGACATCCAGTGGTAGCAGTATGTCGATGGTAATTGTTTAAAATCGACAAGAAGACTTGTTTATCATTGATAAGATTTGTTATGCATTGATAAAGCTATTTTGTAAAGTTAAATTTAAATATTTAACTTTATTAATGCATAGACTATAGTTTGTGGGAAATATTTAAATTAAAAGAGTCCCCTTTATTTTATAACACGTTGGAGACATAAGTTACATAAAGGGAGTTATCTTTTATCCCACATTGAAAAAATGAAAGATGGAGCTCTTGTGAGAACACTATAAAAGAAATGGAAGAGCTTCTTTTTAGCATGGTTGGAAATATCAAAGAAATTGGGAAATTTTCTGAAGATTGTGTCTCAATAGTTTGAAGGACGAAATCCCTTCAAGCTGGAAATCTTGACGCCATTGAAAGATATGGTCTTGAGATTCAACAGGGTAGCAGTCTAAAAAAGCAAATACGAAAAAGTAGTCCGAAAAAGCGGAACCGAAAAAGCAGTCCGAAAAAAGTGAAACCAAAAAAGCAGTCTGAAAAAAGCGGAACCGAAAAAAGCAAGCCGAAAAGCAGTTCGAAAAAGCAAATCGGAAAAGCAAAGCAGAAGGGGCAGCATTGAAGAAAATTATTACAGCCATCTACAACCAGGTACCTTTATTAGTATTGTTTTTAGGGTGTTATAGGTTTCAACTGTAAGTGTGCATTATACCAGCATTATCATTTTGTAATCCATTTAAATGCCAAAAGTCTTGGCCACATTTCATGAGCATTGTATTAGAAATTTCATTGCAAATTAAGAAGATAATAGTTGCTGGTGTCATTTAAGCAATTCAATATCATTATTTATCAGCTAATTAGTTTGCACACCAACTGTTTGTAAAAATGCCAGTTGGCTGTAGGTGTTCATTTCTCATGCTTAGATCATATAAATGCACTGAATATTGTCAAAATTAGTAGCACACTCATGTTAGGCCATTGTGTAGTCCATTTGGAGTCTTCTAGCACAAGATTCTCATTGATGCAAATTGAAAAAGAGTCATTTAAAGCCAGCTGAAAAACTATATCAGTCATACATCCCTTGCATGTGAATTGTTTGATGAAATTCTTTGAGCTTTCATCAGCATTTTTTGAGAGCAGATTTGAGGAGGGCCATTACAGTGGTATCAGAGCTTGCTTGCAAAGTGTTTGACAAAATGTCAAACAACTGAAGTATAAAGATTTTTGGTGTTTGAAGAAGTTATAACCTGTTGGGGTTATTACATTCCCGTAGTAGTTCTAACTATGCCCCACTGAAAACTGATGTAGTTCTTTGGTTTTGGTCTAACAAGAATATAACATTTTTTAAAAACTTTCAAATATATAGAATGCAAATGCAGAGCACGGGCTAAATTCTAGACGTAATTGCTGCAGGAGCAGCTACAGAAATAATTTTTTTGTATTGTTTATCGGGGGTACTTATATGTTTTAGGGCATATTTTATCATTTTAGGGCATATTTTAATAGTTTTCTATCACTTAGTAAATAATTGATGTTTAGGGCACATTTTAATGTTTTAGGGCAGAATTTGATGTTTTGTTAAAGGATTAAACAAAACATTTACGGGTCTGGTGGTTGCCAAAAACAGTTTTAACTGTTTATCATTGTTTATATATTCTCTCCAAAGTCGATCGTTGGCGAGAGGAATTTTGATTGGAAGAAGGCTGAGATATTGTGAAGATTATTTGTACTCTGCCCTGAACAGATGAAATAAATAACACTGTAGTGCTTTCTTGCTACTTGGTTTTTATTTGGTTTACACTGCAAATTGATTAGGGATGCATATCATATCTATTGGTTTTTGAATAAAATAGCAGTAGCATTGTTTTTTTTTTGTGTAGAAGTTATTGTTGCAGGAAGCCAGACTCACACAAGAATCTCTAGAAGTTAATTTGGGCAGTAATACCTCTTGCTTGCATAAACACCATGTGAAGTGGCCTGAGTGTGGTGAAGAGCGGGTAGGAGGAATGTACAGTATGTTCTCTATGGTCATTTGCAAGAATGGGCTACAGTTTGAAGAGACATGTGTTTGGTAAGGCAGAATCCCTATGTGCTTGCCATGAATGAACACATGTAACTTGTAAGGTGCTGTTCATATTTGATGTTTTTTTTTTTTTTTTTCTGTAATCTTCTCCAATTTCTTCTTTCCATCCAATTTTGAAGCTATTATAGGCTTTATAATTGTTATCTCCTCATCAGTCATGAATGCAACTAGAAATTAATCATACAAATAGGCTGTTAATTGAATGACAACAGCAGCATATTGAACTTTATTATTTTTTACAAGTCCTAATGATTATGAGATATGGCATTGAATTAAGAATCCTAACAGCAATATAAAGAAACATGATGGCATTCTTGCTTCTATACTTGTATTCACCACTTTGAAGAAGTGTATCTAATGCCTTAACAACGCTGGCATTTCAAAAAGTGATACGTTGGCCACTAGGAGAGAGGCATTTGGCCTCCAATTGGCACACTTAGGCTGCAGGAACTGTTTTCTGCAACAAATAACCCTCAAGATTCTTTCAGCTTGTCTTCTTTTGCTATGGCGTCTAATGTAATCAGATTATATGCACCTTAACATAAGCAATTTGGTCAAGAGATCATCATTTGCTTGGCTGAAATAACTAGTGATTGTAGCAGCAATTATTCCTAGTCACAAATGCTTGTAGTCTGATTTATAATTGCAGCAATAATTTATTTAGGGTCTGCAGCTGATTAACCTTCAAACACATGCTCAAACCATCGTCCAAAATCTTCTAACTTCACCAATTAAGCTCAAATATGACCACTATATGTAGCCAACCCTTACAACAATCTTTAATTGGTTTTTCACAACCTCTAATAGCTGAAATCAATGAGATTTTTCATTTCGAATGATCAAATATGGTTGAAACCCAAGTTAGTTCCTTCACCCAAAAAGAAGTTCAACAAAGCACAAGTCAGACATCTACAAGAATTAATTCTATTTGCTTTTTGAAACCTTGGGGTGAATAGTGGTTGTACTGTGTATTGTTTGTCCTATTGCACTTGACTAGGTTCCTACAGCAGTGTTTGCTCAGGTGTTTGACCACATTGACTTTTATGTTTATGATGTTATTGCGAGATGATTATTTGAGATCATGTGTTTTATTGGGCCTTATTTGGTGTTGAGTAATTAGTTATTATTTGCATTGTTGAATGCTAGAATAATTGGAAACGAGTTATCCATACTGAATTCATTGATTTATGTACTACAAATATTCATCTTGTCTCTTTCAGTAATTTATGGAAAATGGGCTATTTAAATGAAATTAATTAGATGCCTCAGTTACATGATTTACGTACTTATTGCTTCAGCTATGATATATTGTACATCTACACTTGATTATGTTCGTTTATTGTGCAAGACTTATATCCCCAACAGTGGCACATGGAGTTAGTGTTCAGACCTTTCATGCTGAGCCAATATCGTCCCTGTATGGGCAATGTATCTTTTATGGTTATTTTAACCCTCTGCTAATTAGTAAATCCGGATTCATAATCCATTATGTGATTAGACCCATGAGCGTGTCTGTGCATTTAGGATTCCATCGTCGTTGTCGAAAAGATTAAATTAAATGCTATTTTAATGGCTTATATGGATTTTATTTATTTGATTTAATATTTATTGTATTGCCACCTGATTTGTCGTAGTTAAAATCCAATTTGATTGGAATTGCTTGATTTATGGGGAGTGGGAGATTAAGTCTTCTTATATTATAGGTTATTTGGAAAATTAATAGTGTTAGAACTTTTTACAATATACACTTGTGAATTGGGTTTTGGAAAGAAATTGCTCAAACCCTCTATGTGGGCTTTTCTTGTTTTGTTCAATAGGAGAGATTGGTTCGGCAGATTGACGCGAGAGTGGTATCATTGAATCCGTAGCGGGGAAATCTACATTTGTTGAACATTTCATAGAATTCAGCGATCAATTCTTTTTACAGTTGTGTTTTCCCTATTTTCCCTCTTGGCTGCGAAGTAGGGCTTTCTCATTTCTTTATTTTTGCTTCATTTAAGCTTCCGTTTTGGATTGATATTTGGTTGGAGGTTGAGAACTAGTGTTCCCCTCCATTTTCATATGCTAATTCAACCCAGTTGGGCAAGAATAAATAAATGTGGGTTTTTATGTTTTAAATTGAAAGTTTTTGTTAGGTTATGCTTCTCAAATTTGCGTGCAAGCTTGAAACACGATTTTATTTGATTTTTGGGTGTTTGATCCCCATTTGGGAAATGGGCTTTAATTTTGTCGATTTTCGACAATGTTGATTTTTGTGCAATTTTTGCATCGCCTCATTTTGCATGCCGCCCAATTTTCTTGGGTATTTCTTGGCACTTGTTTTGGTCATGGATTTGGAATATATGTTAGGATTCAAATCTGACCATAGTTTTACTTTACCATCATTGGGACTCGTGTAGGATCCATGCTCTTGGATTTAGGCCAATTGAGTGAGTTCATGATGCTTGGTGATTTGTTGTCTTATTGGAATTCATGTTGAATCCGTACTCCAAATGAGTTTGTTATACTCTTATCATTGTTGCATTTCTCATATACAACACTTGCATTCATATTGGGTGATTTGGATACCCCTTTTGCGAGTACCTAATCCCTAGATCTTGGCATTTCGTCTATGGAATGGATAGGATTTGGATGTCAATTTTGGACATCCTCTTAACGTCGTTAATATTAAATTGAACTTGTTTGAGTTAATCACTTAGGAACTTTGGATTTGGGCCTTAAAACGAACCCCAATTATGATGTTAGATTAGATCTTGAGATGAACCTTGTATGAGTAATTCTTGTTGTGGAACTAGTCGTCTTTGTAAGTGATGAACACTTGAGGATCTTTGGCGGTTTGGTTATTTGTCTTCCATTGCGATCTCTTTTATGTTTGTAGTTGCATGTATCTATGCTTTATCTTGAAATATATATATATGCTAGTCCTTGTTTATCCTTGTTTCCAAGGATATCTGGGCAGGGCATTACATTTTTCATCGGATATTGCAATCTTGTGATGTTGCTTCTTTGAATGACACAACTGAAATGAACTGAAATTGAAGGGAAAAGGGTTAGAAGGACCAACATCTAATCCTAAGGGCAATAATATCAATAGATAATGCTCCAGTGGACAAACTCCCAATAACCAGGCTCTGCTTCGCCAAGATCAATAATTCCACAAGAATTAGTGCAATCTTCTAAGAATTATGCAAAAAAAAATCACATCACACATATTCACAAGCATTTTGAACAATGATTGTTGAAATATCCACATAAAGGTGGGCTCAACCTAACTTTGCATGATAGCTTACAATCAATAAACTACCAAAAGTATGAGCCAAAGAAATTCATCAGACACCATTATATTTTGTTACATTACAATTTTAAGTGCTCTGTTATATTGTTCATTAAAATTTCAAAATTCATCGAGGACGACGAATCACAAGGGGGAGGGTATGTTACAGCCCAATTTTTGGCTCCATTTGGAAAGTTCATACAACTGCTGAAGTATCATGTGAAGTCTGTTGACAGGTAAAATTAGTTACAATCATGTGAAATGGTAAGCTGGTTAATCGTTATAATCTCTTATAAAGTTGGCATGCTAGTTAACCGTTATGATGATATTTTAATGTTATTTCCGAAAGTTGGTTATTAATCATGAATGCACGAGAATTGAAAAGGCGGTTAGCCATTATGATTGTTGATGATTAATAACTTGTTATGATAATATGATTTAATTGTGGACAATCTCTTTGTAGGGAGCACATCAAAGGAGTGGAAGCATTATCAAAAAAGAATTGGACACAGGGGCACCACCATCACTGGGCAAATAGGTATGAATCTTGAATCAACATGGTTAAGGGTAAACAACTAAGCAAGCGAGAGTGCACGTTGGACAATACCATGAGCTACTTGGTCAAACATCTAAATATATAGCTATCATTATCAAAATTCATGTTCAAAACCATTACCTTTGTTGTTCTATGATGGCATCTCCATCATACGCATATATGTATATAAATGTATGATACACCATGATATTAAATCTCTAGTTCATCTCTAGTAACATATGTATAAATATATGCATGCATATTTATTGCGAGGATAAGAGGTTAAAATAAATCATAATTCTCTGAATTATGCACGTATATAGATATGCGTATTTTAATAAGTATGACCTTGGACATAATAATAGTATGATGACGTCATTTTGAAAATAATATATATATAAAAGTATAATTTGGGTTCTCTTCTTTTAATAACTCTTGAAAGGAGCCCATTGATAATTGTTTTAAAATTATAAAATCTCTATGAGAGACGTTGAATACATTTGGCGCCTCTTCCTTTTAATCGGTGAATTCAATAAAACTAAGGATCTTGTTCTTTTAAAACTGCCGCGGCATCATATTTAAAACTCTCTCATTGCCGAGAACGGTAGTCAACCTTTCTTCCCTCTCGACTTCTTTACATTAAAGTATCGAGCTTCATCTATCTGACAATTCTTACAAACCAAATTGCTAGCATTGTTCTCTATTGTTCAAACGGCTTGAGCTGAGAACGACAAGACTTCCTGAGCCTCATTGATCAATGATCAGGTTATGTTTACTTCCATTTCTTCTTATTCAAAAATCGATGCCAGAAACTTTCTCGATAAATATAAATCTGCCATTGTTCCTCAACCATTTTATGCTCAATGTTAAAAGCAAAGTACGAGTACTCGACTCATGTCTGCTGTTACATCCCAATTTTTGACCTGATTTAAAATATAGCCGTTGAGACACATGAAGTCAATTGACAATTAATTTGGTTATAATCCTGTGAAATGGTAAGATGATTAGTTGTTATAATTTCAAAATGAAGATAACAAGCTAGTTGATCATTTGTCACGAATTCATGGAATTGAGAAGATGGTTAACCGTTACAATTAATTATGATTCAATAATTTATTATGATAAAATAATTTAATTGCGGAGAATTTCCTTGCAGGAAACACATCAAAGGGGTGGAAGCATTGTCAGAAAAGAATTAGGCACGGGCATCACCATCACTGGGCAGATGGGTTGAGGACCTAGCGACTTGAAATAGGATACATCTATGGGACCCACATGAGCTATTTCAATAAATAAATTGAGAAACATAAATAATTAAGTTAAAATATAAAACATACCTTAAAGGATTTAAACGATCTTTCATCGTATTATTATTATAAATATTTATATACGTACATATAGATATAACAATGAAATGGCATCATTATATTATAATAATTTAATAAATTGATGTCACCTCATTAATATATTTACTTGTACTTATATAAATATAAAATAATAATAATATTCAAACTATAATCTTCCAACTTTATTTTTCGATTTTAATATTCTTTGTTTTTAACCGATAAACACTTCGCACGATAAATTGGCAATAATCAAATTATAATCTTTCCAACACTTTCTTCCAACCTTTTTAATTTCCTTTCTTTTGTAATCGGTTTAAAATACTTGGTGTTTTGAATAAGCAAATAATATTTTAAGTTATGGAAGCGAAGACGTCATGGCTAGACCTTATAAAATGGAAGTCGTGAGAGGAGTCGAACACCTTCTTTTTGCATTTCCGGATTCTCTCTGCTATTGTTTTCAATTCTCCTTGCCTCTCTAACACCAAACTCTATTCTCATTGCCAGTTTTTACTTCCATCGATACCCCTGCAATTATCAAATTTTAACCTTGATTCAGACAGCGATTTTACCCTTTGCCATGTAGGTATTTCCAGCTAGGAATTAGAGGTATAAGTGTTGAAGGTGACGTCTTCAAGCAACTGGAGGGAAACCGGTCTCAAATCAAATTATAAGTTTCAAACAGCTCCGCACTTCATCAGGTCATGTAATGCCATATCAACATCATTTTATAACAGCCAGTTAGATTCACAAGATTCGTTCTTTTCCAGATTTATCTCAAGGCTACAATATGAGTTTACTGCATACTCCATGTTCCTTGTTATCAAACCTCTTCTTTTAGCTTTCAAATTCCATAACAATAGATTGCAAGTTATATTTGATTTTCTATAGCAGTCGGCTAGGCTCAAAAACTTCCTTCTTGTTCAGGATCACGTTTTAAGATTTTTTGTATAATCCATGTCATTGATAATGATTTTCTTCAGAACTTTCATATTTTTTCAGAATTATCTTAAAAAAGAGTCAAATAGTATCTCTTATGGGGGAGTTTTCCAAATGCAATAAAACTTGAAATAGAAAGTACAATAACATCGAATTTCATAGCAGCAATTCTCAACATTTATCATGATGATATCTAGTTTGATATTTATAGATTGACCTCCTTTAAATTTAACCTTGTTCATGGCAAGTGAAAGCCAAGTAACCATGGTATGGATCCGTAAATTAGCACACCACTGGATATTAGAAACAAATTCTAGAATCCTTTAAGAACATAATCATGTAATCACAAATTGTGAAATGTTGGATGCATGTAATCTTCTTGTATAATTGACAAAACTAGTTGTTCTGAGAATTCCAAACACCTGGGAATCACCTAGCTGTGTAGCCAAGGAAATGGGTGATGAGGTGAGAGAAAGGAATCTGCAATAACATGAAACAGTATCAGTTATGACATATCAATGTTTATCATTTTTAATAAGAATTATTTAATAGCTCATGCATGATCCTATTAATGTAACTTCTGTTGTCGAGTCTAGTGGTGTAGTTAGATACCGGGATGCTCAATAGAACACAGATGATCCAAGTCCAATTCTAGGTAAGGAGGGTCTTTCTCCAAAGAGATTGTATGGGGATAAGTTATGGTCTAAGGTCGGATGGTTAAGCCCCTGACAATGTTTCACCTCTCCCCAAGTTGTCGGCTGTACAACAGACAAAGATAAGCTATTCATTCAATTGTTGTCAAAAACAGGTATTGTTACTTCTATGATGTACATGCAAGATAAGGTAAGAATAATTGAGTTATATCATTGTTATAGTTATTTTACATTTAGATGCGAGAGATTGATTTATCTGATGAATTGATATATCAAACTTTCATTTATATGAATAAT
Organism: Cupressus sempervirens; assembly: GCA_028749045.1. Lineage (NCBI taxonomy): Eukaryota > Viridiplantae > Streptophyta > Pinopsida > Cupressales > Cupressaceae > Cupressus > Cupressus sempervirens. The sequence continues at coordinate 348,614,227 of CM053793.1, forward strand.
AAATATGAGCATATCTTCTAATCTTGAGTTATTGCCACAGTTAAGCAATTGGAAGGAAAGAAATGATACAATGGTATCTGAAACCCTAAATGATATAGCGGTATCTGAAGCCCTAATTGATTCAGTGGTATCGAGAGCCCTAATTGATTCAATAGTATCTGAAGCCCTAACTGATGCAGTAGTATCTGAAGCCCTAAATGACCCAATGGTTAATCGATGCCCTAATTGATACAGCGGTATGTGATGCCCTAATTTTATATAGTGGTATTTAATGGTAATCAACACTTGATTTTGATATAGTAGTATTGAATGATAGGCGTTATATGATTTTGTTGTAGTAGTGTTTGTGGACTAATCTGGGTGATTGCAGAAGCCTGCTTACAATGATTTATCAGTTCAAATTTCACGCTATGAGGATTTTAATTTCTATGGTAATTCATTAATGGTATTTTAAGTTCTTAATTAAGAAATTTTGTCTCACTAATTTTAACGGTAAATCTCATTCACATGAACATGACTGATATAACTGCCTTCCTATGAAACTAAGTAATAACTGATTTTCTATGAGTATGTTAGTTGTTAATTAAGACCCAGGAAAACGGGTTGTTACATTTGCCGTCTTTTATTGTTTCCTTCACCTCGATTAAATGCCAACTGTTTAGAATTTAAATGAGTCAGAATGCACAAGCGTGACTCTCATAAAGAACAGATCTATGTATGTTTGTGAAACATCTTAATTTTATGACTTCTAATTCATCAGAACAGCTTACTGTCAAAATGGTTTGATCTCATGTTTTTAGCTGAGAGTCAGCAATATACTACTAATGGAGGAATTTGATGCTCAGCAGCATAATCAATCACCAAGGATTCACCGTGGTTGGAAGGACCAACGAAAGAGGGTGAAGAGGTGGAGGAAATCCCTGCAAATGGAAGAATAGAAATCAGAACTATTAAAGCATGATAAAATATATAATTAAACTCTAAGAACTTTCAAGTAAGCTCATGTTTGTCCAAAGTATACTCGGCTGTTGAGTTGAGTGGTGGAATCAAGTACCAGGATGTTCAGTGAATGGTCAAGGTGATCCATGTCTATTCCGGGTAGGGAGGGCCTTCATCAGATGAGATTAAGAGGGGATATTTTGAGAGTCCGCGATTGGGAGGTTAAGCCCCTAACAATGTTTTCCTCTCCACAAGATGAAAAGACATGCACCAAACAAAGATGAGTTATGCATTCAAACATTTGTTGGTAACAGTCATTTCTAATTTTATGATGGTTTTTGCAAGTAGAAGATATGATGGATTGATCTACATCATTGATTCAATTATTCCTTTGATAAAAGCAACTTTTCTCGTCAATGTAATTGGTAACTAGTTAGACTGGTTGATCTTCTAACTAAACATGGAATATATTTATATGCAAGAGATAGGTTTATCTGATGGATTGTTATTTCAGTCTTTCATTTATGTTAATAATGAATATGAGCGTATCTTCTAACCATATGCTATTGACATAGTTAGCAATAGGAAGAAAAGGAATGATATAGTGGTATTTGACACCCTAAATGATACAGTGGTATTTGATGCCCTAGATGATATAGAGGTATTTGATGGTATTTGTCATTACACTAAAGTGGTATAGCGATTTGTTCCTTAAGCGATATTTATGGACTAACTAAGGTTTTGCAAAAGCATCTCTAGACGGATTTCAATTTTGAATTCTACGATATGTAGATTTTAAATTCCTTGTTAAATTCGTTGATGATGTCTTCAATTATTACTTATGAAATTTTCATTTAACTGATTGTAACCATTAATCTCATTCACAAGAACGTATTTGTTATAACTATCTTTCTATGAATATATGAATATATAAGTATTAACTATATTTCCTTGATATGATATGATGTTAGTTAAGACCCGGGAAAAGTGGTTGTTACACATTTATCCATTGAAACCAAAGCACTTTATCAAGCAAATCTATTCTAAGTGAGGGAATTAATGAAACCATGCAAGCACCAAATTACTTGATAGCAACAATCTCAAGATTCACTACCTTATAAATGAGAAATGAGGCCTTTATATAGGTCCTCAAATACAACGAGTGACATAAATCAAAACAATAACCGATCGCCCCAAAAAAAATTTAACACAGGAGCCTTAGTTAGGGTTATGGCAAGAAGAAACTACAATTGTTTCACAAGGTCTACACAAACCAATAAAGAGAAAACCACTTCCTTAGTGGGGTAATAAATGCCCACAATGCATCTCTATTCAGCAGAAGAGTGAGGCAACATGAATGCCCACTACAAATTAAATGCTTTGTCTTCACTGATTAGGTTATTCTTGATTCCCTTCCTTAAATGCAATGAACTTTGACTTAGGGGTTTTTGACAAGCTGGTGGAGATGATAAGGTACCGTGTCAGCATGTTGAGTGCCATGAAGGCTGGAGTCTTTTCTAGCTGCATTATTTCATAACCTGAAGAGCCACAATTATACTGAGAAGGTGGGGGGCTGAACCAATATAATAACTTTTCCAATTTAAAACTTTTATCCAAACAATTGCCTCAATAACTTCAAATATGGAAATCAACAATTAAGCACATGAACACAATGACACAATGATTTACGTGGAAACCCAATATGAGAGAAAACCACGACAAAATGATTGTTTTATATAAACTTGTTTTACAATGTTTTGTAAGCACCAACCTACTAGAGGCACCAACCCCTATGTTTATGAGCACCGACTCACTGGAAGCACCAAAACTTGTGCTTTGCAAGTACCGACCTACTGGAAGCACTAATTCCCACTGCTTGTCTTCGTGAGCACCAACCCTTTATACACAAATTGTTTTTCCACTCTTACTATGTTGTTCAACTGATGATGGATAGTTTCTAAACCCTTCTAATCAATTAACTCTACTCTGTATATTTCATTGATCTGCTATATTTCCTCTTATCTCATGCCTTCTATTTATATATTTACACACAAGATATATTTGTAAAAGGTTTCCCTTTCACATATGCTCCAAACTGTAGTAATGCGTAATCTATTATCACTGCTTTAACACATTTACAGTAATTTAATTATATATATAAAGTATATATATCAGATTTGATAAATCTGAATATATACATATAATTATATCTATATTTACTCATCTTTTATTATTCTGATATTTTTCAATCTTCACTCCTCTTTTACTCTTCTTTTCACCACTTGTTCTCACTTATGCTTCTTGCTTCTCTTTATCCATTATACTCCCATCTTTGTCAATGATTCACTCTCTATTTCTATCTGTCTTATGATCTTTCACATGAGAGTTGTGACTTTTCATTACTAATTATAACTGAATAATTAATATATGGCTGTCTTTCACTTACAATAATTTCATTGTTTAATGCTTCACACATTTTTGTCTTAGAATACTTCCATCACCACTTAGATTAATTAACCTTTGAATATATTAGTTCTTCTTCCTTTATGTTTATAGCGGCCGATCCCTATTCCAATGTCGCTGTTCTTATAAAAGTTTGCTCCATTGTCAACTTATACCTGCTTGAATAATATCTTGATTTATTGCATAAAATAGGTTACACCGCTTCATATTATTTCTGATGTTTTCCATAGCACTTTATTATTTGTTTCCACTACTTATCACTGTCCATCTATGGAATACATTGGCTGTATATAGATACCTGTTATATATCGTATACACGAAAAGCGTTCAGTCAAGATGATCTGTTCATTTATTTCCATCTTTTTTGTTGATTAAATTTATTGATTCCTCCTCGTCGGCTACTTATATGCTGACTGAAAATAAGGATGACAAATCAAAATGATTTCATTATTTTCTTCTATCATTTCTTTTATATCTAGCCGTACAAATTTTTCATTATTTTTCTGTAGTTTATTAGAAAACAATACTCTTATATGAGCGCTGCACATACAACGTGGCTATTTCATTTCTTCAGAAGTATGGTTGACTTGTTTGATGACTGGGCACTACTGCTCAGTACTTGATACCTCCAAACATCGCTACTTCAAAGATTAATATATCGACTTACTTTTTTTGCTGTTTATCATTGCCATTCATACTGCACAGTGTCGTGTCTTCCATCAGACTTCCATTATTTTTATAGTGATAATTTATCATGTCACTGCATACGAAATCGCTGTAAATGCCCATTGCTAAGTTCCATCAGATAAAACGGATTTATCTTATCTTATTTTAGCTTTTCTTTTTTGTCTTGATCACCAATTAGTATGCAAATATGGTATGGTATAATAATGTAAGTCTCATATAATCTTCGTATAGCCAAATTTCTTGCACCATATATTGCTGCTCCTGTTTATTACATATGCGTTGATGACATCTTCAAAGCACGAGCAGGCACCTCCCGATTTGAGCATTATCGTACTCTTGCTTTAGTAATTCATATTTATATTTTGCATTTGAATATATATATATATATATATATATATATATATATATATATATATATATATATATATATATATATATATATATATATATATATATATATCATTGCATACATATCACATTGCTGCTATCTGTTTCTCAGCTTCAATATTAATCAACTCCTTATATTTGACTTCAATAACGACTTCTTATTCATACCTTTCACATTGACAATACTAACTCTTAAAGTTTTCTCCATTACTCATGAAAATCTTTGACATCAATGACAATACCTTCATCATAACCCACATCCAACTTAGACTACTCCTTTAGAAACCATCTCTGCTTGAACATTTCCATCCTTCCATGTACTAGTTTGGCAATTTATAATTTGGAATACCTTCATAATAAGGATATTAGAGGACGTAGTGAAACTTCCTACAAAATAGACATGCTAAAAATAGAAATATCCAAAAAAGCAACTATGTCAAGACATTCAAAATTCCACTATTGTTTTTTTCTGGAAGATTAATTCTCATTCACACTCGACCTAATGAACACAGACAAACACACAGCTTCCATTCTAAGTGCAAGGTGGACAACACTTTTCTAGACTTGGCCAATTTTAGCAATTCTCATTCAAAACAAGGAGAACCTTACGAGACTGAGCCAAAGCTACCAAGAACGAAAGCCAAAAAGACAAGGCCAAGATCAAAAAGAGGGGGTCCCCATTTGCAATGGGGCAATGCTTGAAAAGGTCACAAGACCTAAAAATCTTTTGCACATTTCTCAATGAGGAAGTCAACCCAACTAACTATCAAAGCAAAGTGGTTATCTAGCACCTATTTTGTATTCCTACCGAGATAATGCATTTGAAAAAGTGAATTTGTGAATGATGTTGCATGCATGGGGGGGCCTAGGCCTGGAATAGGCAAAATACTCCCAACATATAGAAGATAGATAGGGCACTATAATAGGTCCTCCCATGATCAAAATCCTAGAGGATGGGTGGGGCAATATAGTACATCGTCTCATGATCAAAATCCTACCCATTTTTTATCAAGTTGTTAGCTGAATATGTGGCAAACTAAAACTTTGCCTCAGTATGCTGAATAAGTGGCCTCATTGTGCTGAATAAGTAGCAAAAGTCCTTTGCAAGGTAATTTCATTTGGCATAGCTTTTTGCAAGATGTTCAAACCAACAAAGCAGCAATCTAAGCCAAGTCAAATACTTGCAGTGTTGCATGCTCATAATCCCCAGCCACTCAACTCTTCTCTTCTACTGATTGAACCATTCAAGCACATGTTTGTGTTCTTGTGCATAGGTAATCGGGGAGTTTTAATCACAAGAATCCCCTTGAGGTACCATTCTCACTTGGCTTCCAAACAAGGTTTGCCAAGAACACATGGCAACTTAGATGGCTCACATTTTCATTTTTTGGATCCACTCATTTAAATACACTTCAGTAAAAAAAAATAGAATTGGATGTTGATTTAAAAGATTTGGCAACTTGCATAAGTGGGACCTTAAACTCTTTTGCACATTTCTCAAAGAGGAAGTTAGCCCAACTATCCATAAAAGCATAGTGGTTATCTAGCTCCTAGTTTGTATTCTTATGGATATAATACTTTGAAAAAAGTGAATTTGTGAATTACGTCACATGCATGGGGGACTAGGCCTTGAATAGACAAAATACTCCCAACATATAGAGAATGGGTAGGGCACTATAATAGGTCCTCCTATGATCAAAATCCTAGAGGATGGCTAGGGCAATATTGTAGGTCCTTGCATGATCAAAATCCTACACATTATTTATTAAGTTGTTTGCTGAATAAGTAGGAAAGTAAAACTTTGCCTCATTATGCTGAATAAGCGGCAAAGTAAAGCTTCGCCTCATTATGCTGAATATTGTATGTAAAAAATGTCCTTTGCAAGGTGATTTCATTTGGCATGGAGTTTTGCAAGATCTTCAAGCCAATAAAGCAGCAACCTAAGCGAAGTCAAATACTTCCCCAGCCATCATGATTGTTACCAACAAGTTTATATAAACAAAGTCATCATCAAGCTTCTTTCTCAAGGCTCCAAACTTGTTGTGCTTTAAACCTGAGTACTATGCACTGGACAACCAAAAAACTAATAATGATACTGTAATAGATTTGTTGTAAAAGAACAGGATGCCTCAATGAAACCTGCTTGTTAAAAGTGCACCAATATAACCAATGTACCACAATACAGAAGCAACATAGATGTAATATCATGGCTGCATTGAGCACTTGACAATGTTAATTCCATTCCCAATGACCACCACTTGACCATGTTCATTCAATTCACAATGAACATTCTCAATTTTCGGTCAGTGACTTCATTGCCAAGAGGCTCCAAGATCATTTGTAATTACTTATAGTTATCAATGAAATGGTTTCAATCTGCTAGTTTCCAAGATTTGATTGTGCCACAAGGATTCTTTAGGGTGCATTCTACAGAACACACAGTTGAATGTGAGGGTGACCAATTCTGTGCTAGGTTGAGCACTTTCACCAACATTCACAGAAACATGGTATAGACTCCAAACAATTGTTGTCACTTATCACCCAAATATTGTAATAACTTGTATAGTTATAGCTAAACACTTCTACTACAATATTGATATCTGCTCATCACAGCCAAACAAAACTCATACAGTTAAATAGTGCATTATGAAATGGCATGCACTCCACTCAGCATTGCAAAATTTTCTAAAAAGCTAAATCATAATGAGGTGTGTGGGAAGAAACAAGTTTCTTACCTTTTCACGGATATGCACAAGGATAACCAATATGTATAAAATTATTTAAATATCAGAAATGATTATATTTCAAATTTAACATTTTCAAATTTAGTGGTGAAAACAAATCGTGCATGAACACATGCACAAAAAATCAATAATAACCATCTACCAGCCACATAGATTCATACGAAATTAATATCAATAATCAACTGAGCCTAAACTTAGGCTAATATGAGAATGTAGAGTCCCTTTTTTTGTGGCCACTCCAATATCTTCATGAACTCCAACTTTTTAAAGAGTGCCAAACTTTTCAAGACAGAATCCCAACAGCAGAAGTGAGATTAAGAAATCAAGGAGAATCCCAAGGTACTTCCTGGGTTCAATTTTGAATTTATGGGATCTCTCTACACTTCTTGGTAAAGCTTCCTTTTACGGAAGCACCAATTTTTGTAAGGTCCAATTGATTAAGACTCTTTTGGCACAATTTGAAATCAATTTCAGCTCATTCTAATAGATTTTTAACTCTAGCTGGATACACACAAAAAAAAAAAAATAATGTTGAAGTTGGAAAAACAAAATTACAACACAAACTTTGTTAATTATATAATTGGAGTAGAAAGTCAATTTTTGGAGCAAAACAATAAGACTCGCCTAAGTAAAGAGATCAATGAACATTGAATACATAAATTATTCTGGGTAAATTATAGCAAGAGAGAAAGGACAAAAATAATGATAACTTTGGGTTACAACTTGATGGCTGTTCATGTACCAATCTAAGAACAAAGACCACTGTGACATCATCCATAATGAATCAGAAGTTTCACAGCAATTTCAACACAACAAATGGGAGAGTTGAAAGAATCAACCAAATGCTGAAAGACAAGACACTAAATTTCAAAAAGCAGTCTCTGAATTGTTTTTTGAATGATGAGAGAAGGGAACTACTGGAGAGGTTGGGAGCTCTTATAGATGGAGAACTCCTTTTGGGGAAGAGTAGCTGTAATAAGATCTGTCTGTGGCTATCTGTGGCAGCTTTTGCAGCTTGTAGTGATTTCCCATAGCTGGTTGTAACAAATTCAATAGTTGTTGTAACACGTTCTGCAGATGCCTATAGTAATTTTGTTTGCAGCAATAGAACATCAAACCAGTTTGTTTTCGTCTCCAACAGAAACTATTTGCCTCTAGCATGTTTAGCTTTGCCAAAGTTAATATAGAAGTCTGAATTTATTCTGTAAATTCATTGTTGATTTGGGTCTACTAAGAGAAACCAGGGCATGCATGCAAGGGCAAGCTGTCATTTATTTGACCCCTATTCTTGCCAACATAATTTAAGCTATAGAATATGCATTTTACTCCCAGATCTTGCATTCCAATCAAAATAAATAATCACATTTCGATGCTTACAGACTCATACCCAGTAGGCAAAAATGTTTTGAAGAAAGCATGAATTAAAAGAAATGATTATATATTACATTGTTTGTTAAAAATAATGGGCAATCGAACACGAGAAACAAAGCCTAAAGGTTCTTAAAGCAAATCCTAAAAAACATGCACACTGAAAAAACTTCTTCCTTTAAAATATTATTACCTGAAGAATTCCCTTTACATTATTCTTTGAGAGAGAATGTTGCCTGAGAAGGAGCTCTACACGGGCTCTGATCTTTGGATGACTGTTATCGCCATAAATTATATTTAGTTTCCAGAAAAAGACCATCAAAACTATTAATATACATTGTACAAAAGAAAATTGGGTGTCAAACATTATAATTTGTGGAAAAGTGCACTTACTCGGAGTACCATAGATGACCAAGTATAACAGCAATTGACTGCAGTGGAGAAAATACAAATGAAGATGTTTATTTATGGATATGTACTATGTAATCTTCAGAGTAAGAAGTGAAAAATAATTGGCATGTCTATTCAAATCAAACAACTTGGATGAGTTTCAACTACAAAGATTCAATGTTCAAATTGGATAGAGCTCACTTACTTGAAGAGTATAGAGCCCAGACTCAAGCTTTCGATTGTATCTTTCATCATCGTCTATCTGTTTAAAACAAAACACATTATTCTCTATAGTAGGTTATGATCACAAATACTTATTTTTAAGAAGTCAATAATGGAATATTACTTGATAGAGCAATATAAATACTGAAGACTGAATCAAACGAACATGAGTTTCTCTCAAATAAGCAAAGAAATGCATTGCCATGAATGCATGTGCAAGACAAATTATTTCCTTTTCCCAGGGTTCCCATTTAAATATTCATATAACAAGTGATGCACTAAATGTAAGAGCTGATACACAATACTTTGCTACCATATGAGATTTTATGATGGGGCTAACCTCCCAAAATCTAATAATGCAAACCACAATAGTAAAAGAACGATTGAAGGTCACAAACATGAATTACACTGCCAATCTTAAATAGAGGATGCAATACAATGCAAGAGAAGAACTATTAATGCATAATAACAAGCTTTTCTATCAAAAACCCACACTCCAACACTTTAAACTAAGTTACCTTTCAAAATTGCAATTTTGGTCATCCTCTTATCCACTTACCTTATGGCATGAGTGATGAATTATCCCTATATATATTCTATCGAAGTTGGAGATGTGAGAAACCCCCTACAATGATACCATGGGCATGAGTTATTATGTATTCCCAACACCCAATACTCGATATTTCCCACTATGCGAGCTTATCAAAATTGCTAGTTCAAGATTATCTTTACTTGCATGCATTGAGGGATAGATCCATTGTTATCCTTAACTCCCAATCCCTTACTCACAATAAATGCCTTCATATATATTTTCAAAGTCAACGATGCAAGGGTACTTTTATTTGTTTGCTTTAGGCATGAGGCATGGCATACTCCTAATCAATTGATATGGATCATGTGGTATCCCCAATCCTCAACATGCGCACACTCAAAACTTACATATTTTGCATTGTTCACAACCACCTTCCTTCCCACACTACCAAAGTGCTCATTAATGTTCAAAATTGACATTAAAACTACTCCAACAGGTATTTGCCCCCCTAAAAACAATTGCATATCCCTAGGGCGCAAATTACAATGTACTTTCAATCATAGTTGTCATATTTGGCAAGCACTAGCCAAATATTTTCATTAGCAATTTACTTGTGAGAAAAATTCATCAAGTTTCTAGCAAGTACTTTCTCATTTTTTTTGCAAGTATTCCCCAAAAAATTGATGAGTCCACAAAAAGGACTCGACAAGCGCAATCAAGTAAGACATGTCTAGGGCACATAAAAAAAAATGCATTACCCCCATTCTTTTCTTATAAATTCTTTGACACTCTCATTGCTCCTCACAATAGGTTAGCAAAAAACTTTTTTTCAAGCATTTCAAAATTGTTTTAACAGGTAAAATCAAGTAAATAGGCTATAAAGAACTCGCAATTTCATGAAACCTACTAGTTTCTTCAAATTTATGTCCAAAAAATTGGGATGTATCACCCTTTTTTCATTTATGCTGATTCTTCAGGAATTCGCTATTTTTTAATACACATTGTTATTTAATTTAACCTGATCTTGGGAATAAAATAAGTTAAATAACTAGCTCATAGTCAATTTAAATATCATTAGAGGTATTTTATGAGATTTGTGGTTTTGTCTTCAAAAAATTTTGCTGAAAATTGCAAGCCTAGTGGATGGTTTTGATAGAGCAATTTCCTATTTTGAGCAGAAATCTCTGATTTTTGAGGGCTGCAAGTTGCTTGCTTGTGTTTTTTGTGAGTTGCATGTTCTTGCATGTGTTGTTTTACCATCCCAAGTTTTGTGTTCTTGCGCATGAAGATTTTTTTGAATTATCATAATTTTTTCCCTTCAAAAAATTACTAATGGGTTTTCATGATTTTTTCCCTTCAAATATTTCTGATGGGTTTTAATAAATTTTTCCTTTAAAAAATTATGTTTTGGCTTTATAATTTTTACCTCAAATATTATTTCTTGTGTTTATGTCTCAGATTCTCGTCTGATTTTAAACAATTTTTCACCTCAGAGATTTGTATCGGATTTTTCTGATTATCCCCCTAAAAAATCATAGCCTTTTCTAGTCTATTTTAGGGTATGATGTCCATCTGCAAAGTTAAGAGGGTTTGTCGATTTCTCCTCAAAATTGTGCTAGTTGTTCTCACTGTTTGTCTGTGTCTCCAAGGAAGAGAGCCTTCATTATCCAACATCAAGTTGGTTTTTTTGTGATGATTTCTGATTAGATGTTTTGATGATTTTGGGAGGGTTGGTGGTAGACTTGTCTTAGTAGCAGAGTCAATTGCAAGCTCTTGTCTCTTGTTGCAGAGCATTTTGAAGAAGGGGACAACCTTCTTTGTTTTTTATGGTTGGCTTCTTGGTCATTAACATTTTGCAAATCCAAAGAAGGTCTCAGCAGCAGTAGAATGCTTTGAAGAATTTGTGACCAAAAGATGGAAGTCAAACAATGACCATTAAGGGAGGGTAATAGAATATTGTATGTCTCTTTAATGGTCATCTAAGTCTTTAGTTTATTAGGCAATTACTACTTTCTATTTCTTTAGTTCAAGATTTATCATTTTAGAAACACTATATTTGTAAATCTATATAAGGAGCTTTCATCTCCTATGTTCATTACAACAACAACAACATTGATTTACCATAAAAAATTTGCTGTTTGATTACAATAATTTTTTCCCAAACTAGAGGTGCTTAGAATTTTACATCAATAGATAAGTCTTATTGAGCTACCAATATCTAACCTTATTGTTTGCCACTATTTGGCTAGCCAGTTGTCTCTAGGTTCCCACGAGTTCCCAAATTTGCGTGCACCATCAATAACCAAAGTCACACTGCACTTTAAAATCTAGAACAACATCCTTATGCATGTAAAGGCAATCCGAACTCCTCGAAGAACCAGTGTTGTCTCATAGCTTTTAAGTTTCAACGGTGTTCCATTTTTTAATAGCTTATATGCCATCATCTAGTCTCTTTCAGTGACAACTTCAGTTTTTCAATGCTTTCGTAGGCCACAATGCTTCCTAGTCTAGACAGTGGAATTTTTAGTCTCTATTGTGTGGGGGCCTTCTTTCCTTCATTCTGATTGGGCATCAGCCAGGAGAGTCAGAACCCTTATTCTTTGGCGCATTATCAGATGTCATTGGTCCACCCCCCACAATAACATCTTGGTCGAGTTTGGAGCCCATTCTTTCAAACTTTCGACCATCTTTGACTTGGTTTGGTTTCTCCGTCATCTTCAAAGCTTCACAGATTCCACTAAGGGCCATCACAAATATTCTTACCTAGCCTATTGCTCTTATGAGGCAGTGTAGGTTCCGACCCTACTAGCAGAGTTTGATGTCGCTTCGCCCAAGCCTCTGCTCTTCTTGGTTCGAGTTGGATTGAGATGGATTACCTTCCCCCCTTTCAGTTCTCTTGGATGCCCTCACTCACCTTCTTCCCTCTCAGCAAGAATTGAATGAGCAAGTCAGGCTCGATATCTACAAACAATCTATTATCACGACATGGAATAACCCCTCGGGGTGGTATGGATGGTTTTCTATGTTGAGAGCTACATGGCTATCCAAAACGAAGCTATTGTACACCCTTTGTACCTCACTCGCCACTGAACTCATGCCCTATGCATCTCTCTGGGTCTTTTAGACTAGCTTTTCATTAATTACACATATAGGCCAATCACCAAATTTAGAGAGAGGACAAGATCTGTAACCTCTATCCCCTTGAGGAGGTGAAATCTTAGACCCATTTTCTTTCTCATTGCCCCATCTACTATGAGATCAAAGGGAGTTTTTATTGCTTGTTCAAAGAGTGTACGTCCCTTTCATTTTTTTTCAGATACACTATTCAGCATTGTTTGGCACTTTATCTCCAAGAGGCCATGCAGCTCCATGATCACACTCTGCAGCTTTAGTTTCCTTTGAGACAACTTACGACCAACTCCTCTTTCTTCACCCCTATGTCTCCTGCCTAGGGAGGACCTACTCAGTAGCATCACCCTATCTTCATCGACTCCCTAAGACAGTCTAAGGTACACACTTGCCCCGGACAGTATCCTTTTGTTCTGGACTACTTTTTGTCTGAAAGGAGTGCTTAATCCTTCCTAATTCTGCATCTTTTTCTTTCATGTTTGTTCCTTACACGAACACCATTTTGGTGCTCCCATTGCTAGTTGTTGCCTTGTACATTTTTCAATCCCTTAGACTCTTGTGGTCTCTTGTCGGATATTAATAAAATTAGCTTATCTATCTTATCTAATCTCGGGAGGTCACAATGAAAACTGTGTTCTTTAAATTCTTTCTCAACATTTACTACAAACTTCAATGAACTGAAGATTCCCGTAAGCACTAACCAATGTCAAATGTTTACTAAAATAGTCTCACTTTGCTTCAATAATGTTGTTTGAACCTCTCCATCATTATTGCTACATGCAGCTCCAATAACATCTCATGAGCTCTACCCAATAATCCTTGAATTTGTAAACAGGCCCAACCTCTATCTCCCATCTGTGTCAATCTTCCCAAGTGTTCGACCTTACAATTTCCAACCACTACCTCTTCAAGTAGAGTTCCTTTGTACTCCATTTCTACCAATTTTCTGACCAACCTATGATAAATTTTTGGACTTGTTTTTCCAACTATGTCTTATACTGATAAAGACCCGACCTAGAAATTTGTATGACAAAATGCTATTATTGACCTTTGGAAAAAATTATTGGTGCTAGGCAACTTGTGTGCTTTTTTCTAGCTACGTGTCATCTCCCATCACATACATACTACAATCCTTTTCATTATTTCACAAATTTCCAGACCTTATAATTCTCAGTCATCGTTCCAACGATTCGCAATCCTCAGTAAGGTTTAACATTCAATGATATTTATTTTTCTAAATGATTCTCTCCATGTTCCCAATCCGAGGCTATCCCAGACACAAATCTTAGTGTCGAAGATGGCAAATTCAAACAAGCTTTGCAACCATAGAGGTTGGTCCTGATGGAGCTTTAATTTTAATCTCCATTATTGATCATTATAATCGAAGGACGAGGTTTGAAAAACGTAAAAGCAGTCCCTTTAGAAAGTTGTACTTAATTATTTGCTTCAAATCAATGCTACCTTTAAGAAGGACATGCCGTTGCAGTCACAAGTTGGAAATGATTAATGAGAAACTAGACACTTTAGCTGAGTGATCTAGAGTATTGATTTATGGGTCTGCTTATCCAGGTAGAACTTGGAATTTCTTCATGGCAAGATGCATATGATCAAGGAATCTGCAAATCCAATTGATTGGAAACTATCAAACATTTACTGGAACTATCTACAGCAAAAATGATGAATATAGGTAGTGCCAATCCTTTGAATAGTGCATTACATTTGAGCTACAACCTGCTTTTGAATCAGATGCGTTGTCAAGATGGTGATACAGAGGTTTTATTAAGACAGTCATTCTACCAGTTCCAATCTGATCATGCACTTCCTAGTCTCCAGAAATGCGTAAAAGATCTGGAGGAGGAAAGAAACTCTACTGCGATTGAGAAAGAAGATAAATTAAAAGATTATTACTCTCTACTGGAACAGTTCAGCAATTTCAAAAAATGATATACGTAAAATTGTGTTTTTCACCTATGCATTGTCTGTCATTTCTACAGCTTGGAAGGCTTGTCTGTGTACTAAGTTCAAGTGAAGAAAAAGACATCTCATCTATCTCACAGGATGAGCAGTTACACCTGAGGGATAACTGTTAATTTTGAGAAAATCAACAATAAATCCAAAGTCCATGTAAAAAGTATATGAGTCATCGAAATCTGTTCAACAAATGGGCATAACAGAATTTTTAGATACCACAGTGGAGCTTCATCACTGAAATTGGTTATCTAGTTGGTTACAGGTCTGTGGATACCCTGGCCATCTATGCACTTGATACCATGGTGCATTGGGAAGGATCCTACACCATGTTCAGATTACACTTTCCCATGTTATTCTCACATTTGGGTGGACCTGACACTGTCACAGCATATTCCAGCCAAGACAACGAACTCAAGTTGAGACATTTGTTCAACTTGTTGCTCCAGGTCTCAGTGGCGTGAGGAGCCGCCGACTCATAATCTGATCATGGGATTGGAGCAATGGAGAAGGCCAAGGAGAGCTTAGTCAATCAAATATCATGATTGACCGGTTGAACCAATCATGACATTTGAGATTAAGAGCCACGCGCTATCTAAAATCTCTAGGCGGCTTTAACGGAAAATATTAATTGCACTCAGATCTTATCATGTATCAAATCTGATCTAACTCCCAGCGGCCCTGATAAAAAGTTTGTAAATGGTAATATTGGGAACCCCCATCGTATTTTGACAAATTGGAGAGGCATGACGGTATCCCCGTGGAAAAAAGTTGCAGTTATCATAATCAATTTTATCATGAGTGACTAAATAGATATCCTCTCACTTCAGAAACAGCAATATGAAAGATGCCACTTCACAGATTGCAAGGGACCGATGACATACAGATGTAGTTCTTCATATAGAGAGCTGTCGAGTATAGACCAATTGATATTTGAACCAAATTCTCGAAGCCTACAGGTGCTGAAAGGAGTTTCATCAAATGAGTCAAAGAATAAATGCCAAAAGCATCGCTGAGTCAAGGCAGTTCTGGAAGCACATACATGCTCGCGCTAAAGATCTTCAATCATACTCCTGTCGTCAAAAATTTTGATCCACACATTTGTATTCGCTGGCACATATGGATTTTGTTTGAATCTTTAAGTTTCATTGATTGTGTAAAGTGAAGCACCATCTATTATGTCTGACTAAGGGATACATGTGAGAATGGTTACCCAGATCCTGTTAAGTAAAGTTAGCATTTGCTAGAGTATCACAAATCAACTAAAACATTACATGTTTTGGTTATTCAGGATTGGTCATGGTGGAAGACCAAGAAAATTGTCAGCCTGTTTGATCAGGAGTTTGCCAAAAATGTGTGAAAAGGATATAGAGCCCAATGAATATATGTCTTCTTCTTTAGCAAGCCACGTCAGAAGAAAAAAACCCTAATCTTACCTGCCACATCTTTCACAGATGGACTTTTCGGTTGTGAGTTAATAATTTGTCAAGATTGGAAATTTGTTTATGATGTCGTATTGAAAGGGTGCAATTTCTGGAGAACAAGGCTTATTTTAATATAAGAAATCATTATAATGAAGTAATGCGATTAATAAAGGTGGTGACCTTTAGAAATTTGGTTTTAATATGAAAAAGCATGTCTATTTGTACCTATCCTTTCAGACTATATAAAACAAGAGGAAGTCAGAGAAAAAACAAGACACATTTTTGAGAAGCAATTATGGAGAGCAGTAAAAGAGGTATATTAAAGAAAATAATATGGAGGAATAAAATATTTTTATGCAGTTATGGAATACTAGATATTGTAAATAAGTAAAAATCATTTGTGCTCATTATTTCAAATTTAATGCAAGAGCCCTGTTTTGTTTATTCATTTTGAAGATCAAAGTTCAGAATATTCTTTCAGATTTATTCCCTGTTGTTAATGCATGTAGCTTCGATCTGACATTACTGTGATCAGCATATATGTATGTATATATGTACAACAGTATGATGCACACACTGTTCTACATATATGCATACGTAAGTGCTGTTTGTAATATCATTCACAGTTTGAAACCGATGACATATATATTTTCAGAGATCATTAAGGCATGATCGAAGCTACTTTTGATTCCTTTGATATTTAGATCATGATCAATCTATCCTTCATATCGGGCCGTGGATTTAATGATTGGTAATACATTTAATTACTTTGGTTTAAGTCAGTAACAAATCGTGAGGATTAGTTACCTCCGAATGGGTGTGAGAATGAATGTCTATGTCTCCATTCAGAGACATGGCCATTCATCCCCACACCCCTTCCACTTGAGATATATCCAATCTGCCCGATGTAAACAAGGCATCGAAATCTATTAATGCGAGCACTTCAAAGGATCAAAAGAAATTCTGAGTTCAATTATATTGTTTTATCTCTGTTATTATTGCACTAACTTCTGCAGATTCTAGAAGCGATTCAGTCCATTGGCATTAGTGATCATACCTGCAACACCACTGTACATCAGTCTGCAAATAAAATAAATATCTGGTAAGAAACTTTACACCTGTGATTATTAAATATAAAATTAATTGCTGCTAAAGCTAAAAAATTAATTCCAATACAAGTCTTTGATCATCAGAGGTTGCATACGAAATGTATTCTATGTAAGTTTTGTTTAGCTGATTTTCCCAAAGAAATTAAATTCAACTAGACTAAGTTTTGTGTTGCTGATTGATGTTTCAGTCTATATGTAGTAGATTGTACAGTTCTGCAAATTCTGAGTCTGAATCAGAGTTAAAAATCAGAACCCAGATTGGCTGAGAGTGAAATTCTTTAATATACTAAATATTCAGTGTGTTGACTGAAAGTATAAATTAACTTGAGTATAAATCCACTGTATTATTCTGATCCGAAAATATATATTTTGCAGACTTATCAAATGCTTGAAATGAAATGCATAGAGGAGCAGACTATTGTATTTCTGTGTGTCCTCTAGTTCTACATCCACAACCGATCATATACCTTGCTAAAGGGGTGTCTCCTTCAAGGAGTATAACCCTTCAAAAGACATTAATAAAACCTTTTCCTAAGTCGGCGACTTCTAGTAACTTTAGTTTAGAACTTAACTAACTAATCAATAGTTTAGTCAAATACTAACAAAGGCACCTCTAAGAAGATAGCCGGCACCTATAGGATAGATAGGTATAAATAACAAATGCCATTCTTAAGATATATTATCATTTAGGAGAGGTACAGTCTGTACTGTCAGACCTGTAGGATTATTTAGGTTAGGATTTAACATAGATGGTGTAAGCACTGTCATCTCAAGGTTGTATATAAGGATCTAAAGAAGCTTGACTATGTTCACCCAAGGTAGAATAAGGCACTGGTCTGCATTTCATGCTGTAAAAATGGGTTAACGTCTGAAATCTTGAACTTCGATATTCCTTCATATCCATAACTCATAAACACTACTACCTTCATTCGAATAATATTCGGTCAATAAGTAAACATATCAAGCATGTAATAACCTTTACATTTTGCCAACTTATAAATCACAGTCTAAATTCACTATAGAAGAGCTTTCAAACAGATGATCAGGTTTTGAAGTAAAGGTTCACCCGCCTAAGTGTAGCAAAGCTTGAAGTGCAGGGGAATCAAGGTTATTCCCGTTCATTGGCCAAAACTGATTGAGGAATCCTATTGGAGAATTGGCAAAGCTCTTGGATTTCCAATCTGTGGTTTTGGGAACCAACAGGTCCAATCTTCTAACATACAGAAAACATTATATTTGCATTTGTAAATTCCTCCCTTCCTGTCAGTCTGATGAAGCCTTTTATTCCCCTCAAACTATGACCGCCTTGGCTTCTTGTCTTCTTGTCTTCTTTCTGGTCTCTTTTATTAAATTTAAAGACATTTCTTTATTTTATGTTATTCTTTATTGCAACTTAAGAAATATATTTAATTTTAGTCTATTAAATGTCAATGGTAATTAACATTTAACAAACTAAACAATCTATCTTAGTGATTGGTGGCAGGGGGCATTACAATGGACGAAGAAATACTACATGATTATCAATTTTATGGTAACTTAAATGATGAGGTTATTTTTTGGAAATCAATCAATGCTTCTAACAAAAGAAAATGCAAAAACTTTGTCTACTATTAGAGAAAGTTATCGTGGATGCGGGCATAGAGAATGTGGTACAAAATATAGCTGATACTGAAGGATACGGAGCTTGTTGTGGGAATGCTCCAAGACAAGCATTGAACACTCACTTGGACACCTTGCATAGCCCATTGCCTTGACCATTTATTGGTGGATATAGGAAAACTTGACTAGGTGAAATTGGTTATGCAAGGAGCATAACAAAATTTATCTACAATCACCCTTAGAATCTAATAAGAGATCAAAACCAAAGCAAAGAATTGGGGCGGCTATGTGTCACAAGGTTTGCAATAATTTTCCAAATGTTGCAAAGCATTATTAGTTTACTGACTTTTTGAAACAGATCTTTGTGTGTAAAGCATAGCTAGCCTCATCATATACATAGAACCTTGAAGGAGAGAGGGTTGCAAGCAATGCCTTTGACAACATTTTGCACAAAGAACTGCATGGATTCTGTTTCACTTTTTGATTTAAGTCTTTCATTATACAATTTTAACTTAATTTCTTGTATTTGTAATTTATTGGTATTGAGTCTATTGACA
Organism: Cupressus sempervirens; assembly: GCA_028749045.1. Taxonomy (NCBI): domain Eukaryota; kingdom Viridiplantae; phylum Streptophyta; class Pinopsida; order Cupressales; family Cupressaceae; genus Cupressus; species Cupressus sempervirens. Next base: position 348,633,745 of record CM053793.1, read on the forward strand.
CCTTTGAAAAGAGCTTTTCCTTAGTAGATAGGCACCAATGAATATTGAACTTAATCTTTTGTATCTGTTAATTATAGCTATCGACACCCTTGATTAGAGGTCTCTCTTTGGTAGATGGGGACCAAAACACAATAAGGCATGGTTGCAAAAATTGTGAAAAATCATGGAAATCGTGCTCTATTGCAAGTCGAGCTGAGAGATGATATAATCATCCAATAACTTGGGGCCAATATTTGGTCAAAAAATTGCAGAATGGTGCTAATGGTGCTTTTTAGGGTCAATTTGCATTAAGATTCACACAGGAAAAGCCTGGTGAAATATACCCTCACACAACATTGTTTTCGTGTTTTGGGAAAATGTTTTAGGGGTTTTCAGATTGTTTTGTTCTATATAGTCCTATTGATCATTGATTTAACCACTGTGCACAATCAAGTTGCTGCCTCCTACCATCTCCACCATGTGATGACTGTTTCAGTGTGGTTTATTCCACGCCCAAGGAAGCCACGAATTCCCTTTGGATTTTTTCCCATTGTTTTCATTTTGTGTTTGGATTCTTCCATTTATAAAATTTTATCAACTTTAATTTGTTATTTGATTTAGGGCTTTTATTTATCCATATAACAAGATTATGCATTTTAACTTTTCGATAATTGCTCAAAGATGCACTTGATCTTGGTCCTTAATATGTTTCCCCTTGAAGATCATAAGGTGCACACCTCCCACCTTGATAACGAGTACTCTAAGGTGAGTATGATGATGGACGAATTGAGACAAGTTTGGATGAGGGATCGTTTCTCTATTATTATGTATAGGTAGACCAATATTAGACATTGGTCACAACTAAATATTATAGTCACATGTTTAACAAGCTCTTATTTTCTTAAAGCTAGTAATTGTTCACGATGATAAAGGATGCAAGCTTCCAATTTCAGATATTGAAGAACGTCGTAGAAGAGATTGAACCGTCTAATGTTGTAAATGTAGATAATTGTGGAATCTCAATGTATGTATTATATTGCTCATCTACAATACACACACTAATGCTTTATTATAAACAAAAAAAAAATCTATTGACACTTGCATAGATGAGTTATTAGCCTCACAGTGTTGTCTTGAAGATATAGGAGGTGGAAATCCTGAATCTACATTGATGAAATGAAGCCAAAGAATCAATAGAAATCTGTGTAGGAGGACCAGCATCACAAAGTCTCTATATTATCATTATGTTCAATACTTTCCACCTAAACAAACTCCTCTTTTATGTCATCATAGAATGGTGGATTCTCACAATCATCAAGCAATTAAAGACAAGCTATAGTAGGACCATCTTAGAATGAAGATTCATTGAATTCTTCCAAATATTGACCAAAAATTGGAGGGCATCCAATATGTGAGATGGCCCAAACAATGTCAATACAACCAATGAGTCCTAGGACATAATCAATCTTGTTAGCCCAAGCTTCCTTCCACAAATAAGTGTCGAGTTCAAAAAAAATTCATAAAGATGAAGCAAGAGATCAAGCCACCTGAAACATTTCAGGCTTCCATCTTGTCAAGACTTATAGTTCCCCTTTCCCCTTCTACAATCGATCTCGATCTTCTTAGCTCGAGGTTGCTTCCACCAATGAGTGTTCAGTTCTAGGACAAAATCCATAAAATGGAGCAAGAGATCAAACCACCTAAAATATTTAAGGATACCATCTTCCCAATATTTGTAGTTCCATTTTTAAGTTAATATTGAAAGGATGGATTGCAAAACTCATTCTTGACTATGATAGACTCCTCAAATGATACCAAAAACGATAGCGTCAATAAAACCAATGCATAACACTACCCCACCTTACCCAACCCTAAAAATAACTCAATAGAGATATCCCACGGCATAAAATAATTCTGACACTTAACAGAATCACATTTAGCGCATGTACAATTTTCACTTGCAAAATCACAAAGTGGACTTGATTTAAATGCATTACATATGCCAAAATAAGGCTACAATTCTGAAACGACAAATATACATTGAAAACAAATGAATCAATAGATTCACTACATAGAGCTTAAAAAATATGCACTATGTCATCTAATAAAGTTCCAAATAGAGCCTTGAAAGAACCCAAAACAAGAACTGCATAACACCTATGAATATGTACAAATTCTAAAAAAGGCATGGATTAAAATCAATAAATACTTGCAGTAACACTAGGTAAGCAGATATAACCCAAAAATAATGAAATGAACTATAAAAGAGAGTCGTACGCCCAACATAACACCCTTTGAAAATCAATTGAAAAGTTTCAAGGCTTGTTGATGTAGCCTCCTTTAATATAGAAACACCCAAAATTTAGAAAAACACACAAAAATCATATTTTTTACCAAAAACACCACAGAATATAATGGACTATCAGTTATATGTAAGAAACTCCTTAGCATTAGGTAACCACCAAAAATAGAAAAATCGGTAAAATTGCAACTAAATGTATTGACCAGTAGCCAAAGGTGGAAACTGCATGGTATGGAGATCTGCAGTTTGTAGTAGGGGCTTAGTTGATTGTTTAGAGGTGCATAAATAAGCCATGCCTCTATAAATCCTACAATGGACCTGTGAAACAAGGAAGAGCCCAACAAAAAAGGGTATGCAATAAATAAAGAACATCTGGTTGTTACAAGAGTTGCTGGCTTGCAAAGGTCACATGCCAACAACAACTACCTGTGTAAAAACTGTAAGCCCATGTCTATACAGCAATCCCTCACATGCCAACAACAACTACCTATGTAAAAACTGCAAGCCCATGTCTATACAGCAATCCCTCCAATTTTTTATTTGTTTTCCCTAAATGTGAAAAAGGGAGTTACAAAACATAGATATAATCTGTATATATAACTCCCATATGAGTAAGACGTAAGTGCAAGGCAAGAGCTAAGAAATACACCAACACTTATGCAAAGCATATTTTTCTATAGAATAGCCTTAGAATTCTACATAGCAAACTGCATTTTTTCACAAAAGCATCCAAACCAAGTTGTTGAAAACCAATGAATACAGCATAATTAGATATGGCTTAAAATTCTCTAAATATTGATTGATCTACGGATGCCCAATAAAAACCTGCCCTTCAAACTCTTGTATATCTCGAGTGTAAAGCTACATTCAACAAATCAAAGAGCAAAACTAGCAATATCAAATCATTTGGACACAATGATATACTCTGTGATCTGCTCCTCCATTTCACCAAATAAGCCTACAAAGAACTCCAGAAAAGAATTTGATAATTTCTTCAGATAATCCATGAATGCAAGGGAAGTGCATGCAAAGTTTTCAGAAATGTCTACTATCTCCAATGGAGATGAGCAAGTCTAAAGTCGTCAACCACTCTGATACTAAGAGTTGGTTGAAAATGCATGATACAAAAGCATTGTACCCATAATCTGTTAAGGATCACTGGCAGAGTAAAACTATTATATCAGAATGTATCAATTGTAATTATCCTTGCTTGATATTTTTGTACTATAGAAGGAATGATCCAAACCTGTCTCTTTGTATTTCAGATAATGCAATATTCAGATTCAACTGCTGTCCAGTAATCTTCAGAATTATTCACCAATGGAGTATCAACGATTTAATTGCTATAATCTGCAGAAAGGAGAAGTAGATCGCTGGGACTTGTATGCCTTAGATTGATATAGTTCCCAGCGATCTCTTGGCACATATATATAAACATGAGAAGTCACGTCTCCGTAGAGACATGACTCTATGTGACCAACATAGGGTCATGCCTATACGTAGGCATGACTAACTAATCATAAACATAACCAATCACTACCTAACGTAACCCACGGCAGTCGGGGGCAATCATAATAAGTTAATTAGTAATCGGTGGCAAACACAAAGCCCCGATAATCTCCAATGCATAAGCCCGATATGAATGAAGTTCATTTTGTGAATATCTGAAAACATATATATATAAACATATTGGTATATATAGGGGTGTGTGTGTGTGTGTGTGTGTGTGTGTTTCACTGATGAATGTACAAAATTCATTAAATCATAATTGAATGTATACAATATTACTTCAACTGATGCTATATATCAACACTCCCTCTTAGCAAGGGTGAAGTAATTAAACTCCTTAATAGACACCAGAGTACAAAGATTTGTACTTAACACATTCTCTGACTTTAACACTCTAAAATAGTGACTTGTCAAATAATTTAAATCACCATGCTATGAACACTATCATAACATAGATTATGATCACTAATTGTCCAAAACAATATCTAGAGTAATCATAATGCATTTGTTATCAATGATCTCTAATTGTCCGAAACAATATCTAGAATTTTCATGATAACCGGCCTATCATTTGCAAGATCGTCACCTTTCATTACATATCTGATGCAACTAAACAACAATAGAAGCATAAACACATATAAATTGAAAATTTAAATTCAATATCCAATCTTACAATTTGATCATACCAAGTTTTCCTCTAAAGTATTCCAACTTCACTTTAACAAAAGGCTTAGTAAAGATATCTGCTATTTGCTCACTAGTACTGATGTAGTCCTGTTGAATAACTCCTCCATCCACCATATCTTTAATGTAGTGATAAGGAATTTCAATATGCTTGGAATGATTGTGGAAGATTGGATTAGCTAAGAGTTTGATACAACTCTGATTGTCGCAATGAATCACAGTGGGCTTCAAAGGTCTTTTGAACAAATCAACTAGCAACTTTCGTAACCATACAACTTCTCTAGCTCCCAAAGAAGAGGCAACGTATTTTGCTTTGGTAGAACTTAATGCAACTGAAGACTGTTTTCTGCTAAACCAAGAAACCATTCTAGATCCAAGACTAAAGCAACATCCAAAAGTACTCTTACATTCAATAGAGCTAACTGCCCAATCAGAATGGGGATATCTATGACGATTGATGTTTACTTGATCATATCTAACTCCCATGCCAGTAGTGTCTTTTAGATATCTCAAGATGTATTTAACTGCATGTAGATGTATCTTCTTCGGTGCACACATAAACTGGCTTGAGGTGTTAGTTGCATAACATATGTCAAGACGAGTATTCACTAAGTACATTAAGGATCCAATAATTTTCCTATAGTAAGTATGATCCATAGATTCAGATTTGATCATATCATCCTTCAGCTTGTGTAGATTGACTTCCATAGGAGCAGTAGTTGGTTTACATTCCATCATCCCAAATTTTGTTAAAATATCAACAGTATATTTTTCCTAATTCAGGAAAATGTAATTACTCTTCTGCCAAACTTCCAGTTGTAGGAAGTAGTGTAGAAGACCTAAATCTTTCATATCAAACTGTTGTTAGTTCTTGTTTGCACTTCTTTATGAGATGTTCTTCACCTGTTATCAACAAATCATTAACATATAACACGAGAATAATCATATCATCACCATCTATCTTGAAGTATAAGTTAGGATCAGCTTCATTTTTAGAGTATCCTAACTTTGTTAGATAGTTGTCCATTTTTTCATACTACGCATTTGGGAGCCTGTTTGAGACCATATAGTGCTTTCTTTAACTTACATATGTGAGATTTATTGTCATGAGTGTAGAACCCTTTTGGTTGCTCGATATAAACTTCTTCTTCAATTTTACCATTTAGGAATGTTGTTTTAACCTCCATTTGATGAACTTTCCACCCTTTGGATGCTGCGATAGCCAAGATAGTTCTAACTGAAGTGTATCTAGCAACTGGAGCAAATGTTTCTTCACAATCAATACCTTCTTTGTTAAATATTAACCATGATAACCCTGCTGGTCTGAGAAGTGCAGACCGCACCTCAATCTTCTTCCATTATATCATATGTTAGCCTTTATATGCACTAGACTTGACAATAAGATAAGCGGCGATCCTTGGAAGAAACTACATTTTGTACTAACCATAACAAACTTGTTATGTTAGTTAAGCAATTAATTTGTTTCTTGAGGTGCTGATTATCTCAAGTGGTGTTTGGGCCGACCTAGGGAAGGTCGTGTTCCTTTAAGGGACATGCCCTTTGGTAATATTACGAAGATTATATTCAGTAATAAAAGGATATTATACAAGTCTGAGTTTTTAGTACAGAATTTGCAGAAACTTTACATGGTATCAAAGCTCTGGTAGTTGAACCTAGGCTCTGCAAATTAAGTAATTTGACCTTATATATATCTAGCATCATTCTCCTATGTTCAATGGCATACACAATCAGACCCGAGGACAGGTTTGATGGGAAAGAACACTTTGATGCTTAGAAATTCAGAATCATGATGATTCTTGAAGAAAATGATGTAAAACAATTTGTTGATTCAGCATATAAACAACCTCCAATTAAACCTCATAAATCTATCTAAAGTAAAAGAAATAGGAAAGCCATTTAGATCATATTAGATGGAGTAAAAAATGATATCATACCTATGCTAACAAAACATCAAATAGCATTGCCATGATGAATGCATTACTAAATGCATATGAGGTCAACAATGCAACCAAAGTTCTAGCACTAAAAAGGCAATTAAATCACATACAAATAAAGAAGGGAGAATTGATGAATTCTCACTTCGCAAGAGTTGTCAGCCTAAAAGATGAACTTGCAAGTATATGAACCATCATTAGTGACACGAAACTAACACTAATGGCTATAGAGGGATTGCTAGATTCATGGGAAACTTTCGCTCAAGGAGTAAGTGCTAGAGATAAACTTCCTGACTTCAATAGACTTAAGGGAGATTGTCTTCAGGAAAAATCCAGAAAACTAAAGAAAGGAGGGGAATTGAAAACAGAAGATGAAGAACTTCATGTTCTTAATACAAACTCCTATAAAAGCAAGAAGATGCATTTCAAGAAAAAAAAAGGGTAATCAAAAGAATAACAAACCTAAGAAAAATCTATCCAAAATAAAGTGCTTCAAATGTGAAAAGTTTGGACACTATAGATCTAATTGCCCTGAGAATTCTAAACAACAAGTGAATTGTACAAATATTACTAGGGAAGAAGATAACTATGATCCCAATAATCGTGTATTGTATTCGTCGCTATCAAATGAAATCTCAAGTAAAGCGTGGGTAATTGATAGTGGATCTTCTAGACATGTAACAGGATACAAAGAAGCACTAGACTCTATATCACAAAAGGTTAATGGAGAAGTCACCATTGATGATAATTCAGCACATTCTGTAGAAGGAATTGGAAACTGCACCTTGAAACTAAAATCAAGAAATTCTCTTCTTCTCAAAGGGGTACGTACCAAGAATAAAAAGAAATCTAATCTCGGTTACAGCACTTGAAGATGATCGACATAATGTTGCGTTCATGGACGATAAAGTAATAACCTGGGCTAAGAACTCCTCAATTAAGAAAGCGAAGTTGATTGATCAGAGAAAAGGGTATTTGTATAAATTAAATTCAGAACCTAGTCGACCTATTCAAGCTTTAATTCATGAAGCTGCAGACATAAATGAAACATCGCATGAAATATGGCACAGAAGGTTAGGACATCTAAATTTCAAAACCTTATCAACTATGGAGAAGATAGTTACTGGTTTACCTAACCTAAATAAAGAACACCCAAGCATATGCAAAGGGTGCGCTCTGGTTAAGAACACCAAAAGTCCATTTCATGATAGCACTAGAAAAACCAACAATGTTTTGGAATTAATTCATTCAAATTTATGTGGACCTATGTTTGTTCCTTCTCTTGGAGGATTCTGGTACTATATTTTTGTTCATAGATGACTTCTCTAGGAAAACATGGAATTACTTCTTAAAGTGCAAAGAATCAAAAGAAATCCTAAAGAGATTTAAAGAATTCAAAACATTAACTGAAAACTTATTAGGACATAAAATTAAAATTCTAAAAACTGATAATGGAATGGAATACACCTCAGATTTGTTTAAATGATCTTGCAAAGAAACATGAATTAAGAGAGAGTATATTGTTCCTTATAATCCAAAACAAAACGGGGTAGCAGAAAGAAAGAATAGTACAATTATAGAAGTTTCTAGAGCTATGATACTTGATCAGAATCTAGAATATTTTCTTTGGGAAGAAGCTTCTTGTATTGCTCTGTATATTCAAAACAGAAGCCCTCACTCCTACCTTGGAGATAAAACTCCTGAAGAAGCCTTTACTAAGGTTAAACCCAATGTAAGTCATCTAAGGATTTTTGGGTGCCCTCTATATATCCATGTTCCTAAAGAAAAGAGAACTAAGTTAGAACCCTCCAGGAAGAACGGTATTTTTGTAGGCGTAGCGGAACATCTAAAGCATATAGGATTTTCATACCTGGACAGAAAAATATTGAACTTAGTAGGAATGTAATTTTTGAAGAAGATCTAGCATTCAAAAGAGCCCTAAGTTCTGAAGAACCCTCTCCTTTACCTAGTTCTAAAAGAAATACTGAGTCTAAGTCTCAAAGGGAGAACATAGAAGAAATTGAAGATGAAATGGGCCATTAAAACAGTCGAGGAAGCACAAGACTTTGCTGCACCTTTTGGAACAATCAGAGAAAGTAAAAGAACCAAAAGATTTTCTAGTTATACAGCAAAGACGAATGATTTGTCTAAATCAGAACTAACTAATACTTCAGATACTATTAAACATACAGTGTGGAAAGAAGCTATAACAAAAGAATACCAATCTATTATGAAGAATGATGTTTGGGAAATTGTTCCTAGACCTAAAAGAAAATCTATTGTTTCTTCCAAGTGGATATATAAAATAAAGCATGTGGCTGACGGTAGTATTGAAAAATATAATGTAGTGCCTCTCCCATTTGACTTCTGTAAATCATCCCGATGGATGCCACCTTGTTGATCTCTCCTTGAGAAGGGATCGTGATTGGGACCATGAGTGGTCTACACCCTTGAGGTGATTGGATCTATGTTATTGTATCAATTTCTTTGTTTATGCTTATGGCTGACTTCTGAGATTCTGATGTGATTTATGGTTCACTGAGGTTTGTGCCAGTGGTTACCAAGATTGATGTGGTATCATGATGTTGTTCCGTGATTACACTGGACCAGGTTTCTGTAGCAGTGGTTATTCATGTTTGACATTGTGTTCTCTTATATGTTTTAAGTGTCTTTTCTTGTTGTTTAGTCAACCATTATTAAATGCTTAAATAATTAGAGATGGATTGTCCATGTTGGATTCGTTGGTTTTGTGTTGCGAATATTTACCTTTTTATATTTTGATCCAAGAGATACTTGATACTCATGTTATGTTTTATAGTTGAGATAACCTAAAGGTTAGATGTCGTACTTTGATTTCAGTATCATAGATGTTAGACTACTATGTTGTTCAATTGATCATATTGCATGATGATACCATTTTGAGATGACAGTGTGTTTTATGATGATATCTGGTTATCCGGTATTTGGACATATCTCTGATTATGTTATGTGATGGATTTAATGCTATGATTATTTACTTCATTCTTGCTTCATTATGCTATATGCGAACGTGAGTGGTGTAAATGGATTATTTCAGTATAGTTGTATAAATGGTTAAATTAGTCATTTAAATACATTTATTGCTTCCACTATGTTATTATATGCAATTGCACTTGATCGTACTATTTAGCGTGCAAGATTTATATCCCTGGCAATGGCACATCGAGTTAGTGATTTAGCTATGCATATTTTACCAATGTCGTCCCTATATGGTCGACATATCCTTATTTTAATTGTTTAATTAATCCTTTAGGTGATTATTAAATCTGAACTCATTTGCATTGTGTGATTAGACCAATGAGCGTGTCTGTGCATTTAGAGGTTCGCATTGTCGCGAAAGTTGTTAAGAAAATTTTTGGGTTTTTGGGCTTTTACTTGATTTATTTTAATTTTTGGCAGCTTTGCCATAGATGAATTCCTATTACTAGGAATAGTCTATTTTCGTTTGGGTCAATTCGGGGTTTAACTAGGTAGGTTGGTTATTTGCCCTAATCAATTATTCGCTTGAAAAGTGAATAAGTATCCAAAAAGGAATTTAATTCTTCACTTCTCACTTTTGAATTAGAAAGTTTTGAGAGTAAAACCCAAAATCCTCTTCATGAGGAATTATTGTTTTGTTCGTTGTGGGAGCTACGGGCATGGGACCGTCGCGAGGTTGATCTTGTTAGATCTAGCTCGAGAAGACCTTGGATTGCCGCGATTTCTCGCTACTTCTACAGAGTTTTTATTTTATGGTTCAGATTCTCGTTTTGCCCCTTTTGGTTGTGAGGTAGGGCTCTCCCGTTTTATTGTTTCTACTCTGTTTCAGCTTCTATTTTTGGTAGCCGTTTGTTAGGAGGCTGAGAACTATTGTCCCCCTCCGTTTTTGTTTGCTCGTTCTGCCCGGTTGGTCGGGTATGAACATTTTTCCTGTTTTCAAGATGGGGGTTTGGGGTTTCACACTATTATGTTGGTCGTTTTTGCATACGGTGTCTAAACCCAAATTTTATAAGATTTTTGGGGTTTTTGTGCCCAAAGACCAAATGGATTTTAATTTTAAAGTTTTCCAGTTTTTGGGGTTTTTACCTCGTTTTGCATGCCGCCTTGTTTTCTTGGGTTTTCTTGGCACAAGTTTGGTTGTCGACTTGGATAATCCGTTTGGATGTCAGTCAAACCATTGTTGCACTTTTATGTTTGCATTGGGATGTGTGTCGCATCCATACTCCCAACTTTGTGTTTGGTTGATTGATTTTATACCCGATGTTATTGTTTCTTTTGGACCTTTGTTATTGTTTCATAGACACTAGGATTTGCGTAGAATCCATACTCCCGAATTGAGGCCGGCTAAGTGAGTTATAATGTTTGGTCTTGTTGCATCATTGGGATTTGTGTACAAACCATACTCCCAAATTGAGGCTGGTTGAGTGAGCTCATGATATATGGTTTTATTGTTTTTTGAGATTCGTGTAGAATTTGTTCTCCCGAGTTTGTTTTCGGTTGAGTGATATCTTGCTTGTGTTCTCATCCAGTCCTTGCGTTATGATCTTCATAATGGTGGTGCGCCACCCAAGAGTACGTGCGCGTACATTTGTCGAGTGGAGAGGCCCGATCTTCCGTGGTACTTCCAAAAGTTAAGATCATTGGGGTTGGGTTGGGAATTTGCATGCCTACGAGCACTCATCGTTGGATGAGCATGGGTAGGGTAGGGTAACATATGGAGGGGGTTTCTATCCTGCAGCTTGGTGATCATTGTGACCAGAGGGTTCGTGGAGGAAGTTTTGACTAAGTGATAACTAAATAAAATGTGAGTGGTAATAAAACTTAAGATAATAATATGTGCTAGAGCCTTACCGTTGAGGGAGTTAAATCTACAAGATCCGAGCTTGGACTTGTCAATGCCAAGCAACTCTCCATGATGTCAACCCCTACTTAGTAGCCCATTGAGAGTTTGACCAAGACCTATAGTTTATGCATTGTCTATGGCTTGGTTTCCGTCATCATACTGCTTGGCATAAGTGTTAGCCATGGACGTTGTGCTTTGTGTGTGTTTGTGGTTGGATCATTATCTCCATCAATACAACAGGAGTGGGCCTATGAGTTCCATGTGGTTGGAAGGCGTAGCTACCTATACCACTCTGGGGACTGGTGTACAAAGACAATCTTTTATCCTAGTGTGATCGTTGCTAAATGGTTTCACTTGATACTTCGGGTTCCGAAGTATGCTTTCTTGTGATTTATACTTTCATTGGAATGCTTGGATATCATGTTTAGATGATGCTAGTTTATTTGACGCATTCCTCTATTATGATGTTTAGCATATGATTAGGTTATGAGATTTGCTTCATTGGTGTATCTATTGCTTATTGGTTTAGCATGTTATATTTCCTATTCGTATGATGTTTAGCATATGATACATGATGTGGTTGATTTATTGGATTATCTTATGCTTTACTTCTAGCATGTTAGATTTTCTTATTCTTATGTTGTAGCAGGTTTTAGTAGTGATGTCCTCATAAGATGGCACCGATGATCTGGTCGATAGTTTGGGATGTTACACATGAGTGATGGCTAGGATCTACGATGGTCTTATGGTGCTATTGACAATTGGGAGAAATCACATACTTGACTGTTTTGTTCATTGCAATGTTGCTTCAATTTATTGCAATGTTGTTTCAGTACAGTGTGATATTTCCTTCTGTACTTTCCCTTCACTAATTGTTAGATGGTTAGATTGTGTTTCCATCTTTCAATATTGTGTTTGAGTGTTTACACCTCGAATTGTGGATCTGGTACTCCCCGGTGTGGAGGTTCTAAACTCTATTTATCTCTTTAGTTTGTCCTTAGAGATATTTCTTGCATTCCTAGGCGACCATGTGCCAGCATGGGGCGACACAATCTACTGTCACACACCCAATAGAGATATGTCGTACAATCCCTGATTGTATCACACGTATCTTAGAGAAATGTCATGTGATACTTTCCAGTATCGCACCCCCATTGAAGAAGTATCGTACAATACTTGTAAAGTATCACACGCCCCTTAGAGAAGTGTCACCCAAACCCTGATAGTGTCGAATCCCTTCTTGTGAAAGGTTGTACGATACTGGAAAGTATTGCCCAGTGTTGATTAAAGTATCGCCTACTAATTGCAAAAACCTGTCCTAGCCATTGCTGCATCAAAGGGATGGAAAGTACATCAGATGGATATAAAAACATTTCTAAATGGAAAGATTACAGAAAAAGTATATTTGGAGCAACCTGAAGGATTTGAAACTCATGATCCTAATGTTTTTGTTTGCAGACTCAAGAAAGTTCTCTATGGGCTTAAGCAAGCTCCAAGGGCTTGGTATGAAAAAATTGATAAGTATCTCATCGGCTTAGGATTCTCCAAAAATGAAGCCGATCCAAATTTATATTATAAAAGAGATAAAGATGATATGGTAATTTTGATACTGTATGTTGATGATTTACTAATTACAGGTGATGATCATCTCATAGATCAATGCAAGAAAGATCTAATTAAAGAATTCAAGATGAAAGACTTGGGACTCCTTCATTACTTCCTAGGACTGGAAAAACGGCAAAATTTTGACAGCATTATACTTAATCAAGGGAAGTATGCATCAAATATTTTGAAGAGATTTGGAATGTGGAATTGCAAGTCTATGTCTTCTCCTATGGAGACTAATCTACATAAACTTTAATAAACAGTAGCAAAATCACCTTCCATAGATTCTACTCTCTCAAGACCTAATATTTGCCATGTTGTTAATGCTTTAAGTCAGTTTATGTGTGAGCCAAAGGAGATTCACCTAGTTGCAATAAAACACATTATGAGATACTTATGAGGCACTCTTAATCTTGGAGTCAAATATGGGAAAGTTGACTTAGATTTACATGGATTCACTGACTCAAATTGGGGTGGAAGTGTTAAAGACAGAAAAAGTACTTCAAAATGTTGTTTCAGTTTTGAATCAGCAATGATATCTTGGATATGCAGAAAACAGTCTTCAATAGCACAAAGCTCCACAAAAGCCGAATACATTGTAACAGCGATGGCCTCTCGAGAAGCAGTTTGGCTAAGGAAGTTACTTGTGGGATTATTTGGTCAAGCCATGAATTCTACGATTATTCATTGTGATAATCAAAGTTCCATCAAGCTTTTGGTGAATCTAGTTTTTCATGACAGGTCCATGCATATTGAAATTCCTTACCATTATGTAAGAGATATGGTAGACAAGAATACTGTAAAATTGGAATACATTTGCACTGCAAATTAGACAGCAGACATTCTCACCAAACCTCTCTCTAGAGTGAAGATAGATCACTTCAAGAAAAAGACTTGGTATCGTTGAGTTGTAATTCATTTATATTTTTTAAATTATTAATAAAATATTTGTTAGGCTATTGACTGTTATGGGCTCCACTGTCTATATTCATTATTTAAGAGGTGACGATCTCTGAAGTAATAAATACTTGTATTAAAGACATTGTGAGAGATGATGATCCCTCAGATAATGTATTGAACAATATAGAACTATTGTTATATCTAGGTGAGTCCAAGATCATTTATAACATAAAAATTTCCACGTCTATGAATCACAACTTGGATAAAGGAAGAATTTATTCTTCAGACTTTATCCTGTGTTCTGGTGGATCTTAACTCAAGATCAAGTTGTGATATAGGATTGCCAGTTCCTATGAATCACAACCTGAATAAATGAAAAACTTAATTGCTCTTCAGATTTTATCCTGTGTGATATGACTTAGTATCATAAGGTGATATGACTTAGTATCATATGTTACATGATACCATTTTTCTCAGAAGACTCAGATAGATATAGAGTATCAATCTATATGACTTAAGTGATAAGTCATAATGTGATATGACTTAGTATCATATGTTACATGATACCATTTTTTCAAGAAGACTCAGATAGACATAGAGTATCAATCTATGCTCATTCATCATAATTGATGATGCTAGATATGTTATCTCTCAGTATGATTATCAAGAAGAAGTGTTAAATATTAACCATGATAATCCTATTGGTCTGAGAAGTGCAGACTGCACCTTAGTCTCCCTCCATTATATCATATGTTAGCCTTTATCTACACTAGACTTGACAATTAGATAGGTGGTGATCCTTAGAAGAAAGTACAATTTGTACTAACCATAACAAATTTGTTATGTTAGTTAAGCAATTAATTTGTTTCTTGAGGCACCGATTATCTCAAGTGGTCTTTGGGTCGACCTAGGGAAGGTCATGTTCCTTTAAGGGACATGCCCTTTGGTCTTGATATATGGTAGGCACTATTGTAGTTTAAGGACATACAATAATAAGAAGTCTGCTCCCTCAAGCAATAATACTTGTTCGAATATATTGCAGATATAAATAACATTTGGATCAGAGTTAGAGGTGATAACTCCTCCTTACTTCAGAACATTAAGAAGATCATATTCAGCAATAAAAGGATATTATACAAGTCTGAGTTTTTAGTACAGAATTTGAAGAAACTTTACATTATTTCTGTGAGAAACCTCGTGCTACAAATCTGACTTTGTACTTTTCAATGTTGTCGTCAGGTGCATGCTTAATTTTGAACAACCACTTAGAAGAAACAACTGATTTGTTTTTAGATCTGGGTACAACATCCCATACATCATTTTTTAGCTTGGAATTATATTCTTCAATAATTGCTTCTTTCCAAGGTTGGCTTGATAGTGCTTCTTTAACATTTGAAGGTTCTATTTTTATAAGTTCAGTTAATAATGCTACATAGCATGACTGGTTTCTTGTTCTTTTACTTTCTCGAATCACTTCATTAGGTTCAACATTATTATCTTCTATCATTTTCGTAGCCCAAAGTGGCCTCTTTTTATTGTTAACATTTTCAAAATCTTCATAATTTGATGTAGTGGTAGAAGATGGTTCAATATCATTCTCCCTCTCAATCTATGTTGTGTAATTTTCATCTATTTTAGGAACATGTTCTGTAAATGATTCATCACTATTTTTTGAAATATTGAAGGCAATATCTTCTTCAAATTTCACATCTTTACTAATCTCAATTGTTCTTTGACCCAAAACAAAAATCCTGTAGCCTTTGGTTGTTTCATTGTATCCAATGAGTATCCCCTTTTTTCCAGATGGTTCTAGTTTTGTTCTTTTCTCTTTAGGAATGTGAATATAAACAGGACACCCAAATATTCTTAAGTGACTTAGATCTGGTTTAATACCCATAAATACTTCTTTAGGAGTGGTGTTCTCTAATACTGAGTATAGACATCTGTTTTGAATGTAGACTGCAGTGTTAGATGCTTCAGCCCAGAAGGAAGTATGAAGGTTTTGATCGAGCATCATTGCTCTGGCTGATTCAACAATTGATCTTTTTTTATGTTCTGCAACTCCATTATGTTGAGGATTATATGGTACAGAAACTCCCTCTTAATCCCAACAGTAATGCAAAAGTTTTTGAAAATTTTAGAGATGTATTCACCTCCATTGTCTAACCTTAGTATTTTTATTTTCTATCCTGACTGGTTTTCAACTAGAGCTTTGAATTCCTTGAATTTTGATAATACTTCAGCTGATTGCTTCTGTTTTAGGAAGCAAATCCAAGTTCTTCTAGAATAGTCATCAATAAAAATTACATAAAGAGACACCCGTTTAGTGAAGGTACAGACATAGGACCACAAAGGTCAGTGTGGATAAGTTCAAGAATAGATTTTGATTTGTCAACACTTTTAAGAAATCACTGCTTTGTGTTTTTGCCTATGGCAAATCCTTTGCAGATGCTTAAGTGATCAGTTTTGAGACTAGGTAATCCTTTTACAATTTTTGCTATAGATAATAATGCATGATAGTGAAGATGACCTAGCCTCCTATGCCAAATTTTGGTAGAATTTGAGGTTTCATGACTTAGTTATAAGTTTTGATTATTACAAAGTTTATATAGACTTTCGTCTCTAAATTCAATAAAAATAGCTTTCTTGATATTAGAGTTCTTTGGCCAAAATAGAACTTTGTCCTCTTGAAAAGTGACTCTGAATCCTTGATCAGCAATACTAGAAATAGAGACCAAATTCATTTTTATACCAAGTACATATAAAACATTTTTGAGTTGGAGAGTAATTCCTGAATTTAGGTGAATTGAGCAGGAGTCAATACCTTTGATAGGATGAGTAGAATTATCTCCAATGGTGAGTTCTTTTGAGGAGTATTCTTAAAAAATTTCAAATGTCTCTAAAACCTGTTATATGCCGAGACGCTCCACTATCTATAATCCAAGAGTTCTTGTTTTAGTTTAATTCACTTGAAAGAGCTAAATAAGATGCATAGTTTTTTTTTCCTCTTTCTCTACTTTCTCTTCTTCGATTTCTGCTAGGGCTGCTTGAAATCTCTTCCATTCAGGACAAAAATTATGAGAGTGAGCAATTTTATCACATTTGAAACATCTTACTTTGGACCAATCACATTTCTTATATGGTTTGTCAAATTCCTTTTTATTATGTTTGAATTTCCTTTTCTTGTTTGAATTTGCATAAAGAGCTTGAATGTATCCCTCTTGATTTATACTTATTCCTCTTGAGACTAATCTTAATTCTTCTAGTGTGCATTCATTTTTAGTAATTCAAATTTAGGAACTCAGGTCAGGAGCTTAGACCTCGAATAATTGTTTTCCCAAGATGGAGGAAGTCCTCTTAATGCAATCATGCTAAGTTCTTTACCATCAACTCGATTTTCCATTGCTGCAAGTTGATCTTTTAATTCAGAAATTCTTAGAAAATAGGATGTAACTAATTCCTCATTATTCATCTTTATGTATAGTAGATCTTGTTTTAGGGTTAGTAGTCTACTAGTATTGTTGATTTCAAATGTGTCTTTGTTAGTAGAGAACATCTCAAATGCAGTTTTAAGACTAGATATAGAGGGAAGAATATGATCTTTCACGGAATCTATTATAAATTTCATTGCCTTGTTATTGTGTCTTTTCCATGTCATTTTATCTAGATCATTTAAGGCATGAATTTGTTTGTTTCTATGTACTCCTCTAATTCCATTTCTCTTAATATTATCGTAACTCGAATTTTCCATGATGAAAAATTTGATGCTCCCTCAAGTCTATCCTCAAACCTTACGTGATTCACCATTTTGATTTAAAGATATAATTTAAATTTTATAAATCTGAGATTTTAGATCTAATTCTGAATAATAGAGTTTCTTATCAGAATGGCTCTGATACCATGTTAAGTTTAAGGATCACTGACAGAGTAAAACTATTATATCAGAATGTAACAATTGTAATTATCCTTACTTGATATCTTTGTACTATAGAAGGAATGATCTAAACCTCTGTCTTTGTATTTCAGATAATGCTATCTTCAGATCCAACTGTTGTCCAGTAATCTTCAGAATTATTCACCAATGGAGTATCAACAATTTAATTGCTATAATCTGCTGAGAGGAGAAGTAGATCGTTGGGACTTGTATGCCTTAAATTGATATAGTTCCCAGCGATCTCTTGTCACATATATATAAACATGAGAAGTCAAGTCTCCGTAGAGACATGACTCTATGTGACTACGTAGGCATGACTAACTAATCATAAACATAACCCATCACTGCCTAATGTAATCCATGGCAACCAGCGGCAATCATAACAAGTTAATTAGTAATCGGTGGCGAATACAAAGCCCCAATAATCTCCAATGCATAAGCTTGATATGAATGAAGTCCATTTTGTGAATATCTGAAAACATATGTATATATAGGTATATATATATGTCTATATTTTTCACTAATGAATGTACAGAATTCATTAAATCATAATTGCATGTATACAATATTACTTCAACTGATGCTATACATCAACATAATTCACTATAACACAAAATTATACCATGTTTCAAAGACAACTCAATAAAGCATGGTTAACAATTTTTGGACAGCTCTATAAATATAGGAATATTATAATATTCATATGAAAACATGGATAAAGCATGCATATATAGCATAGTCACAAGAATTACGGCAATTCATGCGATTCACACGATTTGGCGGTTTGATTCAAGCTAGGCGATTTTTTGTGAATCGATGAATCGAATCAACAATTTCTTGGCATGAATTGCCATGAATCCACGGGAAAAATCGGGCAGCCTAATTGGGCAACTAAAAAACATTAAAAAAATACAACCATTTTAATGATTTTTTTTCACATTTCTCTTTCTTATAACTCTAAAAGGTCTTCTATTTGTTGAGTATGACAAAAAGAAAGGAAAAGTGAAAGATAAACTTGACCTAAAGCTAAAGCAGATAGACTTGTCTTTTCATTTTGTTTACATATAGACATATGTTTCATGGATCTTCATCTTACATATATTTATGATTTGATGTCATTGATTTTATGGATCTTCATCTTACATAAATCTATGATTTTACAACATTTATAATTCTATATATCTATGTCATGACTCATTATGATCCTTTGATTTCTATTTACTTACGCTAATATTTATATTTTACATATGTGATGGATTTATCATTTATGTTCCTTGTTTATGTATGTTAGATTCTATTTGATGATGTTATAGCGTGTTTAAGTTATATTCAATAAAGGGTGCATGAAATAAGTTTTAAATTGTTAAAATCTCTAAATTTCAAAGGTTTTTTAAATTTGCCGATTCATACCCGATCCAATTCCGATTCATGGCCGATTCGCAATTCGATTTGGCCTTGCCAATTCCGATTCTCGTTACTTTGATATATAGTATATATATTATAGAACCTTAACATACAATATTTGCACTTAGGATCGGAATTTATTGTCAATACTCAATATGCATTAACAATTCAGAGTTTGTTGTCCAAAAAATCTTAATAAATAATTATTAATAATTGATCCCACTAAACTATTTTCACATCACCATTCAGCAATTGTGTTCAGTTATGCCTTTCCTTTGGTAAAAAATGGTTAGAGCTATATATTCTTACACAGCTGTATGCTTTCTTTCAACAGCCTTCCACTTTGTATCACAGCTGTGTGTAGTCATACTTCTATTCATTCTACAGTTGTATGAAGTTGCGCATTTTCCCATTGTTTGATATGAGTTCATTTGTATACTATTATTCTACAGTTGTAAGCTTTCATTCTACGGATAGTAGGACTATGGTTCATTTTACAGTTGGCTTGCTCATGCTAGTGTTATATGCAATCCAAAACAAAATATTGTCAATACTCATGAAGAAAATGTTTGTTTTTGTTAAGTTAGGTGGTGTTTTATTAAACAGCTGCCAAGCCGGTGTCGTCAGACCATCCCGAGGATGGCAGGGAGCATCCAAAACATCCACTGACCTTCCCAGGGATGACTGGGCATCCCGGACATGAAGCAGCACTATCACCAAGTTTCCAGGACATTTCCAGCACAAATCTGCAGATCAGGGATACATAGAGGACAATTCCACGCCACCCTTGAGATGTCCCCAGTACAGAGACACGGTTTTTCGACCTGGGGATGCATAGCTATAATGTGAATAAGCACATAACACATTCATATGCAAAATTATTTGAGAAAGCACCTCTAAATCATCAAGCTGAAGCCGATTCATACGCTCAGTCTCTGTCTTCACTCGATCTGAGTACCTTGAAAAGTACAGAACAATAACACACAGGATTAACATGTAATTAAGAAACTTCTGAATTACATTCCATAACTCATTTAATTCAATATTTTTATTAAAGAAAAACAAGTCAAAAAAAATTGCCAAAATATTCAATGAAAACCTCATATAAAGCTCCATTAATCTGTCAATCTTTTCAAATTCATTTTCCACAAACTTGCTTAACAAACGATCCCTTCTTGAGCCACGTGATATGCCATCTGGAAAAACAAATGAACAACCCATTTATTGGCAAACCAATACAAACAATACCAAATATTTTGTTTCAAAACCAAGAAATATAATTCTGGACGTGACAGGAAATTGCTATTACAAAAAGAAGAAGTAATTTAAAACATTCCGGTTGCTTTTCAAAAAATCAGAAGCAATGTCAAGTTTATTCTGTAATAATTCAGTGAATCAAATAAATAACTTTCAAAGTCTCTAGAGAAAGCATCACTGGTTAGGCACCAAAATAGATCATCATTAATGACCATAAAGACGAAAGAATGAGTCCCATTAATCCATCAAATCAGCTCCCATTTGACCCATACAAATCTGGGTTTAAAAAGGGATAAAAAGGATATAGCAATACTGTTAAATCACAAATCTAAAAAACTAGTTCCAAAAATTTTAAGTAACTCACACTCTATCTAGCTCAATCAGAAACCAATATTAATGGATCGCCAAATTTTCCTCCAATTCCTGGCATGATTTCTATGGGCACATTAATTGCATATGAACTGCAGTTAGTCATCGGGATTTTCAATTTGCCAGTACAATATAAATATTACTAGTTTTTTGAATTTTACAGTGAAAATTTGGATTTTGACATACTGACCACACATTGGATCTATTAGGATGCACTCAAGAGTACTCATTCTTCATAATACACTTCTCTGTAGCTTGGTTAAAACCAACAAATTATGAAACATTGCATCCACAATGAAGGGCCGTGTAGCCTTGACGGCCTTAATTTTCTCTTGGTCTAAAATGGGGCACCAACTCTTGACCACATTGAGGATCGACATCCACAAACATCTTGTTATGCAACTTTCCCTCCAAGAAAAGATAAAGTAATCAAATAAACCTTTAGAAATAAAAGTAATGAGAAAAATAAAAGATATTATGATCCTTGTGGGATTCCTTTATGGGTTTTTACACTTTTTGGGGAAAAAATAACAATTTGTAATCATGGGTTTGGCAATTTTTCCCTCAAAACTTGTGACGTTTTACAATCTATTTTGGGCATCATGCTCTGCTGCAAAAATTTAGAGGGTTAGTTGATTATTCCCTCAAAATAGTGGCAATTGTTTTTGGTGTATGTCTCTGGCTATAGAGAGGAACAGCCTTGTATCCAACATCAAGTTGGACATTTTGTAATGATTTTTACTCAAAAGTTTTGCAAATTTTGGGAGGGTTAGTGGCAAACTCATCTCAATGGCAGAGTCAACGGTAGAGTCAGTGGCAGGGTTGTCTCTCTTGTGTATGTAAGTTACTAGATTCCCCCGTTTAGCCTCGGATCCTAGTTCTAGTTCGAGTCTAACTCCAATCATGCTCAAATTCTGGACGGGTATTCCTACCAAAATATGAGCATAATCAAGAGGAATAAAGCATGCATTTGATCATTTGACGATCATTCATTTATCTCTCAGGCATTTTTAGCCATTTTGTTTTGTTCTACAGCTGTAGCATTTTTTTTGAAGGCAACTGCTACAAAGGACTAAGACCTGCATCAAAGACTTGCCAATCATTGACAGAGGCAACTATAGCAATCAAAGGTAAGTATATCTTCATTTCGTTGAAGTTTTTAATGAATTTTTCACAATCTTTCAACATTTTTTTATTTTTATTTTTAAATTAAAAAAAATTTAAATGCTTTTAATACTTTTTTATACTTTGCATGCATATTAAGGTGTTATAATGTCGATTTTTTCCAATTACTTTTTTTGCAATAGCATTTTAGCTTCATTATTCAAAGTCACACAAAATGGTTGGAAGTGCCAGTGGAGCCTCTAGTTTACTTGTCGGGACAAACTCTTTAAAAATTGATGCAAGCTCATTGCTTTGGCATTACACACCAATGATTCAGGCAGTGCTTGGTGGTGGGAGTTATATTGGGTGGTGTAACCATTAAAACATAGAGTATTCAAGCTCATACTATTGAGTGAAATTGCACTTCATCCCCAACACTGAAAAGGGAATGAAACTTTGTAGGGGGAAAGATGGGAACAACTTGTCAACTCAATTAATCCTGCAATGTGCCACAGAAGTTAATAGAAGAACCAACATTGGAAGATAGTCACTACTCCATTCCCTACCCAGACAGGCTCGAGGAGACCTCCTTAGTGGCTAATCAGCTGGCCCACATCCTTTCTTGCCAACGCCACCACCTTTTTAACCACAAAATGTTCCACAGAAAAGAGGCCCATTAGATTTGGCCTTCATAAATGAAAAGCGAGATGTTGTTGATCAAGTTATTGCTCATTGCTTATATGTGAATGGGCTTCCATTCAACCTTGTTAGATCACCTTATTGGCGAGAGATGGTGACTACCCTATGCAACCTAATTATGTTAGTCATGTTTATGAAAAGGTATGAATCACCTTACTATCGAAGGAGAAAGCCTCAATAGAGACACACTTGAGAGTGACAAGGGATACATGGATGAAACAAGTGTCTAGTCTTGATGGATGGAAAGATTGCAAGAATAGGCATTTGATCAATGTTACAACAGTATCACCTGAAGAGGTGGCATTCTTGAAAGCAGTGGGTTGTGAAGGGCAAGTGAAAGATGCAAGTTCATTGCCAATATGCTCATGGAATCAATTGAGATGGTGGGTGCTACGAATGTTTGCAAGTCATAACTGATGATGCTAAAAAATTGTATATTGATTGGAGCTATAGTGGAGGCCACATATAATCACACTTTGTGGACACCATGTGCAATTCACTCACTCAATTTAATCATGCCAAAGATTGGCATTCAAGTCGAATGGGTCAATAAAATTTACACAAAGGCTGAGGAGATACAAGTGTTTGTGATTAATCATCACATGACACAAGCCATATTGAGGACCTTCTTTGCATAGCAGTTGTTGAAGGTAATTTAAGTTTGTTTTTATATGTTATTTTTCAGTTTGAGATTTTTTATTTTCAAAAATCCTATAGATGAACTTGATATATGACATGTGTTTTATGCCACAATAGGATGTTGAAAGCAATTTGTATACCACACAATCATCTTAAGATGACTTGTGAAGGTGCAAAAGGCCTTGAGTGTTGTGGTTATTAACACTTTGTGGAGTGTACAAAGGCATTCAAACACAAAAAGAGCAAAAAGGTAGAAGCATTGATCCTTGATGATGAATGTTGGGATCGTTCGGAATATGTTTTGGAATTCATTGAGCCCATCATGAGCATGATTAGGTTTGTTGATATTGATTGCTCATGTTTGGGAGAAATTTATGATGACATGAACACCATTGTGGAACACATGAAAACAATAATAGCAGTCAAGGAGCATACAAATACATTTTTCAAAGCTGTGGAAAATATTGTTGTTGACCGTTGGAACAAGATGACCACCCCCTTACTTCTCTTGGCATATGCTTTGTCGTCAAGGTTTTATAGTCAAGAGATGGTTTCACAACCAAACAAGGTGGCACCATATAGAGGTGCAGAGGTTGTTGTTGATTAAAGGGATGTGTTTACAACAGTGTAACGTGACGCACCGCAAGTCGGGCGAGTCTCTCGAGTCGGCGAGTCACGAATGGCCTGCCAGGTCAATATGACCCGTGACCCGGGCTCGGCGGGTCAAGTGATGTGACTCGCCTAACTTGCGGGTCACGACCAACTTGACCCGGCTGCAGCAGCAGGCTTCCGGTTGAGTTAAAATAACATAAAAACAATTTTTTTTAATATTTTGTTTTGTTCTTTGCTATTCTTATAACCCTAAAAGGGCTTTCATAACACTCTATTGTGAGAAGAAGAAAGAGAGAGAGAGAGAGAGAGAAGAGAAATAGAGTGTCATTATTTTGCAACCAGCTGAAAGGAAGAGGAGAAAAGCTTGCATTTGTGACATTGGAGCTTGCATTTAGATCATCAAGGAGTTTATAGGAGCTCTTCTCAAGACTTCCCAAAGCATTTCAAAGACGTGAGAGTTGATTTCTTAGATTTTGATGATTTTTTTTCTCTATGCTTATGGGTTTTTCGGATGAATTTTTTTTGTATGTTTATGGGTTTTGTTTTACTTTTGATCTTCATAAAATACAATACTTAAATGGTAATACTTGGTCTAAAATGTCTTATTGCAGCAACCTTTACATTTTTCCTTACTCATAATGGCTCCTGGAGGTAAAAAACCCAAGCTCTCTAAAGGCAATAAAAAAGATGAGTGTTGGAAGTACACCATAGACTTTCCCAGTAGAGGTAGAACTCAAGCAAAATGCCAATTTTGTAAGGTCGTTAATAGTGCGGGGATAAAAAGATTGAAATACCATATTGCTAGCATATGTAGTCATGATACTAAGCCTTGTAGAGCTGCAACTGTTGAGGCTCAACATTTTTGTTATGTTGCCTTAGGAAAATATGAACAAGAAAAGGAATTAAAACAAAAACAATTAGCAGATTTATCTCAGATTGGTTCCAATTCCCTTCCGCACTCATCTGAAAATGTTCCTGTCTAGTTTAACACCCAGGCTAGGTTCAATAGGTTGTGTTGGAAAAGGTTCTTCCCTTCCCCCCTATCATCCTAGTGCTTCTACTACTTGTACTTCTTCTACATCTATTCCTTGCCCTGCTAGTGGTGTTGTAGCTACTGCCCCTTCTAGTAGTACTAGCTTTACCTTTTGTCCTAGAGTCAGAAAATCTAGGTTGGACAATTTTTTTTGTACTGCATTCCAGTCCTAGTGCACAACCCTCACTTGAGAGCTTGGGCTAGAATAGGGAGATCCGTGAACCTAAAATAAGAGAAATTTGCAAGTTTTGGTTTTTCTACAACATTCCATTTATAGCAGCCAGGTACTTCAACTTCATTTATATTTGATTGTTTTACATTTTTAACTTTTAAGTATTAAAATTTAAATTCAATTTTATAATTTTAACTTGATGTCGAAAATTTGAAATATGCTAATTAAAATATTTTTATAAATGTAACAAGACTCCTTATTGGTAGGGGATGACTGATGTGGTTTCCATATGTTGTGCGAGGTTTAGCCCATACTGAAGATGAGTTGAGTGGCCCCCTCTTACTAGAAATGGTTGAGGAGATAAAACTTGAGTTGGAGGACCTTAGAAAGATTTGGAGCCAAAAGGGGTGTACCATTATGACGGATGGATGGACAAATAGGAGGAATAGGACCCTCCTAAATTTTCTTGTTTCTAGCGGAGGTAATTCATCATCCTCTACTTCTCGAAGTCTAAAATTTAATGTATTATTGAATAACTAAAATTTTGTTTTATTGACTATTGATTCTTAAATGATAATTAGTTTGTTTAATTTTCACGTTCAGGATCCACCATGTTTTTGAAGTCTATAGATGCTTCCTCACATGTCAAAAATGCAAAATTCGTATGTGAGACTATTGAAGAGGTCATAAGGGAGGTGGGGGAAGAGAATGTTGTCCAAATGGTGACTGATAATGCAGCTAATTATATTGCTGCAAGTAAAATTTTAACTTCTAACTTTCTAAGTTCTAAAAAATTTATTTTAGTTTTTCATTAAATTTTAGAAATTAAAAGTTTTTTAATACATCAAAAAATTCCATTGTTTACTAACTAATTTAAAATTGCTGCAGGAAAACTTTTGATGGAGAGACACCCAAAAATCTTTTTGACTCCATGTGCGGCCCATTGCCTCGACCTCATGTTAGAGGATATTGGCAAGCTTGAATGGGTGAAATCATGTGTTACTAAAGCCAAAAATCTTTGTAAGTTCATCTATAATCATGCCTTGGTCCTTAGCATTATGAGGGAATACACGAAGGGAAAGGAGTTGGCTTGTCCTGGTATCACAAGATTTGCCTCTAATTTTATCACACTAAAATCCTTGTTGAGTTCAAGGTTAGCTTTGAGGTGCATGTTTGTTGGTCCACAATGGAGTTCCTCCTCCTTTGCCACCACTCCTACAGGGATAGATGCAACAAAATGCATTTATGATGAAGAAGGTTTTTGGGAGCCATGTTCAAAGATTGTGAAGGTAATTTAAATTTTAAAAGCTTGTCTTAAAATTTTATAAATTAATTTATCTCATACATATTTTTGTTTTATTTTCATTGTGCAACTTTGCAAAGTTTCATCATTCACTAAATTGTTTTTTTGTTTAATTGTTTTGTAGATCACTGAGCCCCTTGTAGCCCTCCTACGAGTTGTTGATGGGGAGAAGCCCTCTATGGGCTACATATACGAAGGCATGGATAGGGCCAAGGAGGCTATTAAAACCAAAATATGTAGGAGTTGAGGAAAAGTATGGCCCTATTTGGGACATAATTGATAGGAGATGGAAAAATCAGTTTCATAAGCCCATCCACGCAGCAGCCTATTACCTCAATCCGGCATATCGTTTCTGTGAAGATTTCAAGACAGATGAGGAGGTTCTTAGTGGCCTATACGCTATGATATCAAAGATGGCCACTAATGCCACAAATGTATAGCTTGAGATGGATGCCTACAATAATGCATCAGGGCCCATTTTTTCAAGTCAAATTTGCAAAGAAGATCGTACAAAATTACAGCCAGGTAAAAATTGCAGCTTAAGTCTTATACAATCTAGTTTGTAAATTTCTAGCTTTATAGTTCAAATTTTGAAATGAGACTAATATTTTTTTCTTTTCCTTTTTTCAAAATTCAAATAGATGGTGGCAAATGTTTGAGCCTTCAACCAAAAACCTTCAGCAAATCACCATCTGCATAATGAGCCAGCCAAGTAGCGCTTCTAGATGTGAGCGCAACTGGAGCATGTTCGAGCACATCCACTTGAAGAGGTGTAACAAGTTGTCTGTGGAAAAAATGAATAGGCTAGTCTTTGTGCATTACAACCTACGCATTAGGACCAAGGAGATTTTGGATATTGACACCTCTCCGATTACACTAGAGGAGGTTGATCCAGATACTAAGTGGATCACTGAGGCTACTGATCCTGTCTTTGATGATGAGGACCTAAAGTGGGTTGACGAGGCAGATAGAGAGGTTGAAGCCATGGCTATGGCAGCAGAGGACTAGAGAGCTCTAGTTGTTCCCAGTGGCACCTCATAGGCACTGGCAGAGCCAGAGACTACAATTTATTCTAGAGGCACCTCACAAGCTGATGCTATGGCTAATCAGTCATCCAGGACCTACCTTAGACGCCTTACTAAGAGGCACTTTATAGATTATACTGAGCCTGAGGTTGAGGTTGGGGATGAGGATGAGGATCATGATGAGGATGAGGATGACGATGAGGACTAGGAGCCATAGCTATGGTCTTGCTTTAACTTTTTGTTTAACTTAACATATGATCGGATTTTGGAACATTTGATGATGACTATTGATGTGTTGGATTTCATATACATTTTAATGGGTTGCATGGATTTATCATTTTATATATCTATGTTTTACTTTTATAATATTTCCTTCAACTACTATTTAGTATTTAGCAATTTACCCTTGTAGTATTGTACTTATGTAATCGATGTATGTTTAACTTTTAAGTATGTGCATTATGATCAAATTATCTTCTATTTAATAACGTTATTGCATCTTTAAGCTTTATTCAATAATGGGTGCATGGAATGTTCTATAATCCTAAAAAATCTCAAAATTTCGAGGTTTTTTCACTTTGCCGAGTCACTGCTGAGTCCGAGTCCAGTCACGAGTCAAGTTACCCTTGCCGAGTTCGAGCTTGGTCCAAGTCACGTTACTTTGGTTTACAAAGATATATGATGATAATGAAACTTGAAATATTGTCCTCACCAAGTTTGCCCAATTTGCATCAACCAAATATCATGACATTGCCGCTCTTCATGCTCAATACAGGATGGATGTTGATGAATGGTGGTATGTACATGGTTAACTCTTTATTTTCTTGCAGCCTCTTGCAATCAAAGTTCTCTCTGAAGTATGTTTAATTCTTTTTCATCATTTTTCATTTGATCATATGATGCTAACTCAACAAGTTGCAAGTTCTTCATCTCAGCGGAATTGGAGTACATACTCCTCCATCCACCTAGTTAAGAAAAATCACTTGGGTGCCAAAAAAGCAGAGGATTTGGTGTTCATACACTCCAACCTTCATCTATTGTCACATAAGAAAACAGACTACCATGAGGGTGTGACAAGAAATTGGGATCTAGTCCCTAAGTGTGCTGATTTAAATGCCACAGTTGCACAACTTATCCAAGTCTTTGTACATGAACAAGTGGCGGTTGTTTCACATGACATGGACATAGCAAGTAGCCCAGCTGCTGATTCAAATGAAGTTGAAGTGGAACCAAACATTGACCTCAATTCTTATGAAGATAATGACGATGAATTTGGATAATTTTTAAATATGAAATACAGCTTGTAATTTAAATCTTCATCATGTAATGACTTTTTGAGATTTTTGCAAAGCATGAATATCCTATATGAGGTATTTTATTTATAATTTTATTGGCAATATGGATTTGTCATTTTATGAGTTCCACGCTTCTAATTTCTTATTATTATATGTTTGAAGTTTTGAACCAATGATGAATAAACATTGACATGTTACATATATGAATATACATACATATACATATTTATATTTATTGAAAATTTCTCTATATATATACCTGCAGTAACAGAACCCGCCCCCAAAAAAAAGTTTTGCCAGATCTCAAAATCCAAATCCAAACCCAAATCTGAACCAGAACCAGGATCGGCATGTGTGTGTGTGTAACTTTTCCATATTTTTGCACTAATGAGCCCAAAACCCCATTTCAGAATTTTGATGTACCTGCAAATTTGTTCTTCAAACCTGAATCCAAACTGGCAACTTGGGTTTTTTATTGAACAACACTTCTACATTACTGGCCCCAGCTGGTAACATCACCAAAAAGGTACTTCATCCCCACCTTTGAAGGGACTTGAACACAGTACCATGTGTGCCCACACTACAGCTACCTGCTGCTACTTATGATTGCAATTGCAAAGACTAATTCTTAAGAGCTTTAAACCATGATAATTTATTCTATGCAATAACTGTAATCTAAATTGTTACAGCCTTTGCTTGTTGAAGATAACACCATTTATTGCTTTCCAGATCGAGTGTCCTTTAAAGTAGGTTTGAAGGATCGCAGAACCAATAAACCTAGGGAAAAGGTTGATTGGTCTAATGAAATTTATGTGTATTCAGTGGTAGGGAAAACTCTTGACAGTAAATTTCAAATAAAACTGGTACAACATAAATTTCCGAAGTATCTGATGTTATCAGTTTTCTGAAAATTTATGAAGTATGCCATAGTTTTATCTTTACCCTGCAGAATGGCAGGATCAATGCTGTCATACCAATAGTAATGTCCCCTATTGGGACTCTTAATTTTCCCTAGAATTCCCAAATGGGTTTTGGATTATGCTTGTGAATGTAAATTGTCTACATAATATCTTGATTTCAAATCTACCACCAGGTTAGTTATCAATGATAAATAAACATATAATTCAATAATGTTAAAAATAGAATTCTAATCGTCATAATAATATTCATATTGTATGTGTGGGATACACTTAAGCTTTCCCTGAAAACTTATCACAATTATAAAGCACCATGGAAGATCATATAAGGCACCTTGAACCTGACCATCAAGCTCTTGAGTACAAAATGACACCCACCATCCTGCCTCCCAACATCACCTGAGGCCACCCAACTCGAATAGGCCATAATGCTGATTGCATTCCTCATATAGCCTACCTCCCCTCCATAACAAAATGGCAAATCGGATGAAAATTTAAAAGAATCGTTATATCCAGTCTATTATGCATAAGACTACATAATAACAAGAACAATAATGTGTGTGTGTAGCTCTGAAAGTTTTTTGTCATCATCTCAAGCCAGATCTATCACGGAGACTTGAGAAGGGTGATAATATTAGATTTTGAAGAGACTGTTGGTTGGACAAGTGCGCTTTGTGTGACCAATATTCTTTCCGCTTCTTAATGTCTCACTTTGAGGTTGTCATGGGCATGCATAATACTGCCTGTATAGAGGGCTCCCCTCCTAGCAGATACTGGAAGCCCCTTGATGCCCCTGTTGCAGAATTGAGCAGGGTGTGCAAGGAAATCCAACTGATGATGAATAAATGGCCTCTAATTGGGATGGCCACAGAGAATAGGGTCATGTGGAAAAGGCACAACAGTGGCTTGGTGACTGACAAGGAATCCTATTTGGCTTTTTCAACAAGGTCAATTCTATGGGCAACCCAAGGACCTGATTTAAGTTAAGCATTCCTAAGATGAATGCTTTCATGTGGCTCACCTGGAAAAAAAGGGTGTTAACTTAGGACAGGCCTTGAACTATGCGTAAAGCTGGTCCCTCTCGTTGTGTCCTGTGTAAGACTCGAGAAAAACACTGATCACTTGTTCATACACTGCAAAACTTCTTGGATTCTGTGATGTCGATTCTTAGAGAGATGGGATGTTTGCTTGATCACTCCAGCAAGTCTTGTTGATCTTCTTAATGCTTGGGATCTTAGAGTTTTGAGTCTTGGTCTCTATCTTATATGTGATGCTGCTTCGGCTATAATTATCTGCACAATCTGAACTGAGACAAACCGTAGGGTCTTTGGATAAGAGGAATGGTCTATGGATAGGATGTGAGACTGGGTGGTCTGCACCATTGGTAAATTGAATGAATCTCACAAAAAGAGAGTGAAAGGTCCCCAATAGGAATCTAAGGCAAAAATCTGATTTTTGTTAACCTTTTGTGCCTTTGACCAGCATAAGATGAATGATGTCTAATTTCTTTTGGTTTTTGCGATATATGATTGTTTTGTCTTTTTTTCAATATTTCTGCACAGCATTCTAACCCCCACATCCAACAGCAAACAGTGATTGGCTGCCTGGTAACCGTATGGCTCAGATATGTGATTGTTGTTGACTGATTTGATGGATCAGAACTCACAACTACAACCATGTATTATGAATATTGCCCAAAAGTGTCTTAACAAACCCTGAGACCCCTTTGACTTAACTTGGGAGCGGTACGGCTGAATATAGATGACTTGAAATTCCCCAACTCTGCTGCCACCTATCTGATATGTACATATGAAATGAAAATTTCTTCCTCTCTCCAATCAAGTTCAATCACCTCCAAAATCGATCCTTCAATAGCTCTCTCTAGTTGATTAATCACTGTGAATAATGCTAAGCTCAAGCTATAAGGACATCTGGCTTGAATGCTTCAAGAATTTTCATTCTCAAAGCTAAATCTGCTGTAACCCTGTCAATCAGAGCTACAACAACAATTTGGGATAAAATAATAAAACCTGGATGATTCAAAATGAGGTCCAGTTCACCTTTTAACAATTCTTCCTCTTCCCAATTGGTTTGAACCCTTTCTAGGGTTTCTATGCATTATTAATAACTTTAAAACCATTTAAATTCCTCTTCCTACAAATTTGAACCAAAGGCCTTATTTCTCATTTTAAAGTTGAGCCCTTTAAAATAACAACTTATCAAATCAATTGCCTAGGGAAATGAGCTAGGGCTTTATTACATTTTATTATAACGTAAAATGATTTTATAAAATCACTTTAATATTATTAGATTAATCCAACTATGGAAATAATTAAATATTTCCCAATGTATTCATAAAATGCTATTTCGCTGTTTGAAACACCTTGATCACTAACGATGCCGAGTCCTGCAAGACAACCAGCACTTCCTCCTAAAAAGTAGGGATCCGCCCTAAAAGTAGGAAAATTGGAACTATCCCCAATCACCTGAAACTGCTTGAAAGGGATCTTGCTCTGATCCACGGTCCTCTGGGTGGTCAATCAACTGCAAGACCTCCCTAAAAAATAGGAGCCCTCCCTAAAATGTAGGAACTACTGTCTGAGAATCTGAAACAGCTCACAGAGCCACTACAAAGCTCCATGACCCTCTAAATGAGTCCCCTAACCATACCGTTGAGCTACAGAACTCAAATGGTAAGTCAGCCCTCTGCCAATTGTTGATCAGTCTAATGAGAGGACATTGCAAAGAGCTAGATTTTGAGGGACAGAGGTTAAGTTGACCAATGCTTGGTCCACATACAAAGATAATGTCCAAAAACGTTGGGCCATTAAGAGTTGTTTCAGGGCCTATAAGTGGGAGCATCCTCAGCTAGAGATGATCAAGCTTAATTTCAATTGGGCTGCAAAGTGAAACCCTGGCAAAGCTGGTGATGGTGGTGTTTTAGGAATAACCTTGATATCCCCTTCTTTTGTATGCTTTAGACTTTGATTTTGATTTTAACAATTTGGTTGAGGCTAGAGCTCTACTCTGAGGCCTGATGATTGCAAGGGACAAAACGGAGGAAGCTGCGTATTGAAGGCAATTCTAAGCTACTCACTGATGCCTTGAAAGGAGGAAGACTCAACAATCGCCATTTGCATGTAATCTTAAGTTTCTTATTGATGGTTTGGAAGAGGTTAGAATTCCATTTAGGCAGAGAAGGGATTTCTATGGCAGATTGGCCAGTAAACTATTGTCCGTGTTTGGGATCCAACTCCGTGTTTATGTCAAGACCTGGGAAGGAGGCTGTTCTTTCGAGATCTCAGTTTTGATTGATGGTGATATGGCAGCCGTCACAATCAACTAGCTGTTTTCTTTAGAATAATCCTTTCTCTTTTTCGTTTTTTCATGGTTCCTGGTCCCTCAAAGCTGAGTGTTTATTAACAAACAAAAAATGAGGTATCTATATAGTTTTCCTGTTTCATATCAAACAGATGATAAATAACTGTTTAGCTTGATCAAAATCCAAGGCCTTATATTGCATATTCATTCACCAGTATATAGACTACTGTTCAATTTAATAATAATTGGACTGCCAGTTCTTACTTAATCGAATGCTTATCTCGTCTTCGATGACCATTTTCCATGTATACATTCTTCCTCTTATATCTTCCAAATAGACGGTGTCACACTCTTTCATCAAGACTATTGTCTTATTAAGGGACACGCTTCTTCAATGATAATTTCTCTAATTAATATTAATCAACTTGGTCGGCCCCAAATTAACCTGCTATTAATCCCTCTGATTCTGGTTGGCCCTCAAACAAGTGTTATTCATCGTAATCCAATTTTAATTATTTAATTTGAGGCAACTCCTTACGCTAATAATTCCCTTGACTGAGTCAGCATTTAGTTCAATAGTTATTCTCAAATCTCAATTGGCCCTGGCTTCACTGCTATGAAGGCTACAATCTGAGTTTTCAAGACTGTAATTTTATTTTACAAAGGCTACTAGCAGGGGATGTGACATAAAACTCTCCAAGTAATCTTCATTCCCAAGTCATAAGTTTAAACTGGGAAAACTTGGTACACAAAAAAACTGCAAGTACTCATCAACTTCAAGTTTTCCGACTATGAAGCACGATGCCATGAAGTCATCTCTAGCGGACATGACATTCATAATGGTTAGCTTAGACAATTGGAATTCAGTGAAGACAAGTTGGTAGAATACCACATTAATTATAGCTTAATTATTTACTGTCAATGAATCTCAAAGGAACATTCTTCCAAACATATTTCAATAAAAAGAGCTTATCCTGCCATAGACCTGTCAATCTTGGGCAACTGACTTGTAAGATCATGTGTACATGGCACTAGCATAATCAAAAAGTTTGACATGAAATTTGTCATTAGATAAAATCATCCTAGCTCGATTATCAGTAACCTGCATGATAAAACCAAACAAACAAAGCGCCACTGGAAGATGCTTTATATTCTGCTAAACATCTGTTGTTATACATAACTCTTTAAAGACTTGAACATTTAGTTCAGGCAAAGAAAAAGAAAGGAAGTCTGTTCCGACACAATCCTTATGAATACTCTGTAATGTCCCTTTCCCAATTAACTTAGGAATTTGAGACAACTACCTCAAATTGTCTTTGCTCACTTGATAGATAATGATGTTTCTCAATATATATATATATATCTTTTAATGGAAAGTTTTATCAATAACATAGCTATTTTAGAGTAGATAACTATACATGTGCCATGAGAATGGATTTCATATATATTTGTGTAATATAATGTATTCTGTAAAGAAGAAGCAATCTGGATAGGTCAAAAAGCTTATCCTCTCAACAATCGTTCTAATAAGACTTGTGATGAATAAGTGAAAATATTCTCCATTGATAACTAATGGTGTTTCTCAATACTATATATAATTTTCTTTTAATGGAAAATTTTATCAATAACATTGCTATTTTAGAGTAGGTAATTATACATGTGTTATGAGAATGGATTTCACATATATACTTTCTGATATCTAATGCGTTCTGTAAAGAAGAAGCAATCTGGATAGGCCAAAAGCTTATGCTCTCAACAGTGTCTCTAATAAGACTTGTGATGAATAACTATATTCTCCATTGACCAGATATGAAATGACAAGTAAAAAAAAAAAAATTGATTTTCTGATGTTTGAATGAGAAATATCCATGCCCTTCTTATAGCCTTTATCTTCCAAAGATAACATCTCTTCTTTAATAATGAAGCATCGCCCTTCCTTTATTAAGTAACGGAGCCCCTTCTCATATTCCTTGAGCTTTTCAGGGATGTTTCCAATTTGTATTTCCAACTGAGCTCTCACAGTACATTCATAGTCCAGCTCTTTCTGCGTAACCCCCACTTTTTTCTTAAGTACCATGAACTCATTTAAAGCCAAGAATTGTCTTGAAGGGAAGCCTCCGCTTTAAGCTTAGCAGTATGAAGGATAATTATTGTGTTATTTTATATATATATATATATATATTAATGACATTGTAATATAAATATATATACCATTATTACACTAATAATAGATTTATTATTAATTCATTTATTTACATTTAGATTATCATAAGTTATATTGTTATTATATTATATTATTATCTGTTTATCTTTAATATTATCAATTGCTTATTAAATCTTCTTTATGAAAGGGGGAAGGGGGGCATTACAGGCCGCCCTTCCTCAAATTGCTTGCACTCAAGCAAGTACACATTTTCAACATGTACCAAGAATGTCCTCTTCAAGAGATATGTAATCTCTACCTTTTAGTAGGGTGCCCTTAGTGGTTCTCACTGGATCACAATGCAGCAGGGTGACTTTATGGTGGTTCTCCCATAGCTGCCACTAAAATAGGGTATCCTTAGTTGTTCTGCCTTTAACTATTTCTGCAATAGAGTGCTCTTAGTGGTTCTCCCTTAATCATAGAGCAGTAGGGTGCCCTTATAGCGGTTCTCCCTTAACTACTACTACAATAGGCTGGCCTTAGCAGGTCTCCCTTGAGCCTTAGCAGGGTCTCCCTTGATTGCTAATACAATAGGTTAGCCTTAGCTGTTATCCCTCAATCACAGTGAAATAGAATGCCATTACAGCATATCTCACTAAACTGTCATTACAGTACAATGCCCTTACACTAGATCACCCTTAACTGCCATTACAGTAGGATGCCCTTACAATGGTTCTCCTATAACCATCATTGTAGTAGGGTGCCTTTAGCAGTTCTTCCTTATCTATTTTTGTAATAGAGTGCCCTTCGCAGTTCCCCCTAGATCACAGTACAGTAGGATGCCCCTATAGCATTTCTCCCTTAATTGTCATTGCACTAGGGTGCCCTTGACAATACGCCCTTAATTAAAGACTCAATTAGAAAGGTATTTGCAATAGGGTGCCCTAGCAGTTATCCCTTAATCGCAGAGCAATAGGATGCCCTCCTAGTCATTCTCCCTTAACTGCTACTACAATAGGGAGCCCTAGTGATTCTCCCCTAATTACAGCCTTAGGAAGGTGCTACCAATAGGGTGCCCTTAGCAATTCTCTCTAAATCACAATACAGTAGGGTTCCCTTTGAGCAATTCTCCCTTAGCTACCACTCCAATAGGGTGCCTTTCATGATTCTCCCTTAATTTTTAGTCTTTTCCTCTTTAATTAAACCATATCTTAAATGTTTTAATAATAATCAAAATTACATTGTAGAGTACAAATGTAAGTTAATCATTATTTCTACATTACTAGTTAAAACAATATTTCAAATGGTTGTCACTACTAGGGCTGAACCTCCTCGAAGCTCTACTAGTTTTCTACTCAATTCTTTGAATGGATGTTGTTGAGATTCCCTTAATCATATCTATTCCTATTGTGGCGTGTCTTTGTTTTCTTTATTGAGTCAGGCTTCTATTCTATGGACCTGACTACTTTTCCCACACTTATGCCCTGGTTCCCATGGTTCTTTTTCATAGTTCCAAGAATCACGGCGATTCATGCGATTCACGCGATTCGGCGATTCGATTCAAGCCAAACGATTTTTTGTGAATCGGTGAATCGAATCAGCGATAAAGGGTTTATGAAATAAGTTACTCACTAAATTTCAAGGGTTTTTTAAATTTTCCGATTCATGGCCGATTCACGATTTGATTCGGCCTTGCCGATTTCGATCCGATTTCGATTCTTGTTACTTTGTTCTTTTTATCTGAAACATAAGTTCTTCCTTCTTAGGTCAATCTCTGTTTTGAGGCATTCTTGTCTTGGCAGACATGTCCATATTCATAGCTCTCATTGCAATGGAAGCATTTTCTTTTTGGGAATTCCTTCTAATGCTTTTCATCCTTACCATGGAATTGTTTGGTATGGTTGCTTGAGGGTTTGATATTTGTTGACAAAACTTCTAGCCTCGAAGTTATTTTAATGGCATATTCAAGAGACGCAAGTTTGAGAGCACTTAGCAATTCTTTTAATGAATCTTTTAATCCTTCCACAAATAAGTGAGTTTGTCATCATCTACACCTTAAACTCAAACAGAGAGCTTTTGGAAATCAGCAATATAACCTTTGATTGTTCCTTGGTGCTTGATTTGAGTCAGCATTTTAAAGTCTTATTGAGGTTGCTTTCTATTGATTCTTCTAATAAGTTTTTGTTAAAAAATCTTCATAGGATATGATTTTGATGGCCTTGGGTGCAGATCCCATCGTACCACCACTCATGTGCCAATCCTTCTAAATGCAAGATAGTGAATTAAAGTACATCCTCTTTTTGTCATTGGACTGAGGGTGAGATGAGTGTTCAATTATAGTAGCCAAGCATGATTTGTAACTTTCCCCAATCCATCGAAATTGAGAAGTGTAACTTTATTTACTTTATGCTTTCGATCCTTATTCAGGTGTAACCTTGTTCTTCTTGACATTTCATTGCTTTGACCTTCACAAAACTCTCTAAATGTTATCATTGAGTTCTCTGATTGTATGCTGATCTATTCTTTCTTCCTCCATTGGTATGTCTGCCCTCAATAGGAAACTGGCTTGAATACCTTAGATGTTGATGATCCATTGTTATTCTCTGTTGGTTCAAACTTATTTCTCTCCCATTTAAAGAATTATTTTTAAGATTACTACTTCAATTCCTCATATTCTGCAAAGCCTGAAGGAATGATTGGTTTGATTTTTGTGTTTGGTTATTAAGCATTTGATTAGCTTGTTCCATGAATGCTCTCATTTCATTGGCTAATTGTTCATTTATTTTGGATTTACTCCCTTTTCTTTGATAGGTTTGCATTAAATATTCCCACTGGATAGCAGGATTACACTCTAATAGCACTTGTTTAAAACAAGAAACAAAGATGAAATTACAAATAAAATTTTCATCTGTTATGTCCAACATTCAAAAGCACTCCAAGAAGCATAGCCAGCATTGTTATGAAGAACCTGCAAGTAAACCATGGCTAGAATTTAATAACTCTATTGTCAAACACTTTTTCTGCACTGCTTTTTTGTTTTCAATTCTGAATATATAAACTTAAAAGAGGTCTGATAATCTCTCATGTAATACTATAAAAATGCGAAGGCCGCTTCTTATTCTATTAAGCAATATAAATTGTAATCCTGCATTTCAAAAAACCCACCATAAAAAAGTTATAAATTAAGAAAAGGCATCTAGACATTATTTGTGTTGTATTTAGCACAATAACAACTGGTTACAATTCCGTATTTTAAGCAATTTTTTCCCTCTTCTAGCAAATACTACAACAAATACAGTGTCATTAAGGACAACATCTCTGATCGAATTGAAAGTTTCACCAATATAACCTCAACAATATTTCCAATATACAACCCCATAATCCTCAGAAAATCATCTGGGTCATGGAACCTCCAAAAGTGAAGATAATATTGATTTAGCAATCTCAATGCTGAAAGCTCCCAGGATAATAAGTAGGGAGCAAACTTATTCCTTATGGCCTTCACAAAGAGCTACAACCCCTCTTCTTCTGGGTCCCAAACCGTTGTTAACATTTGCTTATGCTACTTAATGCAATCAGCATACATGTAGGAACCATAGAAGACCACATCTTTCACAAATTTTATACTCTTAAATTCTGCCAAGCTTCCTGCAATATCACAGAGCACACAGTCTAAGACAAATGTTCCTGGCACAAGCTCTATGCCAATGACTGTGACCAGGACTCCTATTATACCTAATATAAACTCCACAAATTCAAGCTCTGGCAGGAGATTGGAGTAGTACTACAAGAAATAGCATTACAAACAATGTTCTGATGTCAAAAAATTCACAAGTTTGATCCCAATTGCAATGTGCTCCCTCTGCAACTATAAATTCCTTTTCTCACAATCAGCTTCTCGATAAATCTCAGTCTTCAGACACTGAATGGGGGCCGTAGTTTACCAATGCAACAACCCAGAGCATTGAATTCTGTATCAACATCTTCTATGTGCAGGTCTTCTGCCATGGCAAATCATTGAAATATCAAATCTCAACAATTTGTTGGTACTCAAAAAGATCAACAAAACACATTGCACACATAAATACTAGAGCAATAGAATCCACTATTAACACTAATGTTTCTCAAGTCAAAAATCAATGGATTACCTTCTCCAACATCAAATTGCATGAAGATGGAAGACAGCTACCAAATTGCACAAAAAGTTAGAAGAGCTGAATTTTCACAATGATCAACATTTGGTCATGCCAAATTATCTTCAAGTTCCTCAAATTGAGGATATAGGTTTTAGCTTTAAATCTAGGATTGGAAATTACGAATTTCCAAGATCAATTTGGGTTTCCAATATCTTCAAAAAGAGTCAATCAAGTGAGAAGAAAACCTTTCAGTATCCTAATTTATGATTGCTTGAGGACGAGCAATACTGGGAAGGGTGGACAGTAAAATCCCCTTTCAAAGTGGGAATTATCATAATAATAATAAATTAAAATATCAAAAAAATATATATAAAACTGAAGTTTGATTTTATCAAAAACAAAGGGGCATGTGATCAATGGGGACTACTGTGGAAGAAAGATAGACAAGAGACCCCAAACAAGAAGTAACTCCCACCATACACTGAATACATCTTTTCTTATCATAAACTGTGGTTCGTTTATCATGTTGGTAAAACCCCTCATGGCAGGAATTGAAGGACAGAAACCCACCATTTCATGATAGTGATTTCACATGCAAATCGCCATTGTGCAAAGTTGACTGATCTTTTAACATACATTCCTAGATTTTCAAGTTGATTACATTTGTTATTTATCAGTAGTTCCCATTGATGTCTTCAAAAGAAAAAAATATACATTGTGCAAATTCAATTAATTATCAGAAATAACAATTGGAAAAGGACTAGTTTCTGGTGTATGTATTATTGCATTGAAATTAAAAACTAAAATTAATTGATATTACAAAATAATACCTCTAAACTATTAAAAATTCAACAGAGACATTATTGGTATTTAGGAGAATTTTTCTTTTTTTAATGATTTCCTTTTACTTTACTAGCTTGGCAGGTGAACCAGCCAGGGTCTAGGCAACTTGCAAACGTGCCAAGATCTGCAAGGATACAGGCCGACCCTAGGTGAACTAGAAGTCATCCCATCCCTAAACCTAGATCAGACCCTTACACATACAGGAGTCTTCCTTCAAAATCCAGTAAACTTCGGAACATATCAACTGCAGGAACAGCCAAAAAGAACCTGTTAACTGTTGATCCAAAAAGGGAAATGAAAGTCTAGGTGAGGGTCTGATGTTCAATTGATATAAAAATGACAGAAATATGTAGAAAATCATAAGAATAATCACAAAGATGAGGCAGGAAGGTCTTGTCTCCATGAAATATAAAACTGTCAAAAGGCAGATCCATCAAAGCCATCCAAAATGGAACTTAAAATGTCACAAAAATGAGAGGATTTTGAGGGCGTGAAAAAGAAAGCAATAGAAAACGGAGTACAGCTGGAATTGCTCATATAAAAACAACAGAATTTGGAGTAGTGAAATATAACAGCCGAAGCATTCAAGCTCACAAAGCTTGGAGATCTCCATGGGAAAGAATATTTACCATCCTGCAAAATACCCAAGTTCTATTCAAACATGTTGCAAGATTATCCAACTGGCATTCTCTACAGTTGCACAATGAATTGAATGTGTATTACATGTTAAATATTTGTTTATATTTATTTCACACTATCATTTATAAAAATGAGAAAAAAAAATCCAAACTATTATTTAGCCAATTGATAGTCACCTTGTTCCAAAGAATTTACTTGATAATCACTTCACCCACTCTTAAAGAGTGAAGATTCTAAGCTCTAACTTCATTAATCCATAATCAGATGGTACATGTGTGTTTGTGGTTGGTTGGTTGGGTAGATGGGTGTGGATGTAGGCGTCTGTGCGAGCAATCATATTTCCAGGTGTTGCAAAAAAATACTCTTTTTAACATTGTGTCATATGAAACAGGTAGGATCCTTCAAAGTCATGAAAATCAAATAAAAAATTGACAATCCATAATGCCATCTTCCTGATACCCCACTTTCCTACCTACCAAATAATGAAGCAATCAAAGAGATGACCCGCTCTTCCAATTCTTCCTGGAACCTCCCCCCTTGAACCTTCTTATTCACGGGAATCTGATCACAACAACAAATTCCAGGTCATGTTTAAATTGGAAAAACAAAATATGCAATGTAACGAAAAAAAGACTGAATAATGTATACCAGTTTGACCTACAACACATGCATGTTTCCAAATAAATGCTTGTGTATGTGTGTAAATAATGGATATGATGAAAATCTTCAGAAATAATAAACATTGATAGTTCCTTTAAAAACTTCATTTCCATTGACAGATCAAGAAATATGAAATTAGTGAATACCATGAGGTGTATTTGGATGTTTCCTTACTTAAATAAGATCTTCTTAAGCAGGCATTATTGGGTTATGGAGGGTATATCTGTTTCATCTTGCAAACCCTGTCACTGAATTCTCTAACTTTGAAATTGAGGAGTCTAATTACAGGGTTTTGGTTGGCTAAGCTTGTTTCCTGTGTCAGCTCTGTATTGCAGATAAAACTCAAGTATGTGGTAGATTTGATATCTTTTAATTGCAGTGACCTAAGTTACTGAATTCTATGCATATTTTGGTTTATTTAGTTTACTTGACTTTAATTTTAAATGTCGATGTTCTACAATTTTCTAGTAGCCATATCAAAATCTGGGCCAAAACAATCAGCAATATACCACACCAATATGCAACCCTTACCTGGATGAGCAGATTTGGTATTGAATATCTCCTGCATAGTCTTATCATACTTGCCACTGCTCCTATCAATGACCAGGCCAATGGGGATATCTGATGAATTATTGCACCATGGAAGAAAACCATCAAGATTTACTTTGGACTTTAAGAGATTATGGGAAATATAAATTAGTTTTTGCAAAATAGAGTGATGATGGCTGAAAGCATCAGAAACTCTATAGAGCAGGCATTAAAATATTTATGAAATGTCCTGATTGAGGGAATTCATAGATCTAAACTACTGCAATGAACTGCAACTTAATTAAGGCTGTGCTCTAGGCCAGATTGGGTAAATATATACTGGACAGCCAACATTCAGGGACAAGATTATGATAGGAGCTCCAATTCTAGAAGTTGCAAATGTGCTACTTAATTCAAGAAATGTTTTGGGCATTTTGAAGATTTACTACAACTGAAGGGAGATTATGATGAGCCTGGATCAGATACTAAGATTGAAGGGAAAGGCAGAGAATATGATTGTAGACGATCAAAAATGGTTCTTGCCTGCGATGCTATGTATTAACACTTTTGCATTATGATTGAAACAATGTTCTGCATACTCTGATTGTTCTCCTATGTGCACATATGGTCTTTATCATATGCCTACATCATATCATTCTTCAGCGATTAAACATGAAATTTGTTTAGTTAATTACTAATGTTTCTCTTCGATTCGCCTCATATTTGACCTAATCAATCACTTACCAAAATCATTTCAAAAGCATCAAAATTGATTCAAATCATTATCAAAATGATAAATCAACCTTTTTGTCACATCAACATCATCAAATCAATCAAAATTCACTAACTTTCCCTTCTCAAGGATAAAATAACCCTTGATTTATCCCACATCCTAAGCTTTGACAAATAAATTACATGTATTTATCCCTTTTCCCTAAGTTTCACAATTAACTAATTCACATTAATTAATTGGCTATTTCTTGATTTATGGAATTTTCATAATTTCATAACTCCCTTTTACTAATTTATGAGGACAAATG
Organism: Cupressus sempervirens; assembly: GCA_028749045.1. Taxonomy (NCBI): domain Eukaryota; kingdom Viridiplantae; phylum Streptophyta; class Pinopsida; order Cupressales; family Cupressaceae; genus Cupressus; species Cupressus sempervirens. The sequence goes on from CM053793.1 coordinate 348,676,613, forward strand.
AATCTTAATTCAAATATTCCCTCACTTTTCAATTGCCCTAGTTGTTCTTCCAATCCCAATACTATAGCCTCCTAATTGATTGCACCTTCCTAATCCATTTTCCCACTAATTTAGCCTACACTAATTCCCTGATTTGTACATACCAAAATGCATTCAAATCATGTCATAATTTGTCATACTTATGACACTTTTCCATTTGTGCATCAATTTGTCAGTTTGGAAATTTGGGAATCAAACTTTGTAAATTGAGCCCAATTCCCACATTGATTTATTAGAATATTATTATGTTTCTTTAATGGTCATCTTAATCTTTAGTTTATTAGGCAGTTTTTGTTTCCATCATTAGTCCACGATTGTTTTTTTTAGAAACATTGTCTTTGTAAATCTATATAAGGAGCTTTCATCTCCTTTGTTTAATACAACTACAACAACATTGATTTACCATAACATGGTATCAAAGCAGGTTGATGGGATTTTATTAAATTTGGCAATATTTTTAAGAAAAATTCGAGCCTCTTTTGATTTGGCATTTTTTTTGCAAAAATTTGTCTTTTGACTTTTAGAAATAAAAATCGTTAAGAGGTATTTTATGAAACTTTGTGGTTTGTCTTCGATGATTTTTGTTGGAAATCACACCTGGCAAAGGTTCTTGATCCCATGATTTCTTGGTTGCAGCAAAAATCTCCATTTCTTTTTGTTGAATGTACTTGCATGTACTCGTATGTTCTTGCATGTGCTGGTTTATCATGCGAAATCTCTTGTTTTGTTGCCCTTTAAATTTTCTAATGGGTTTTCATAATTTTTTCCCTTAAAAAAAAGTTCTTATGGGTTTCCAAAACTTTTCCCTTAAAATTTCTGATTCTGTAATTCGCAAAGTTGCATGGGATTCCTTTGTGAGTTTATTATTTTTTCCTCAAAAATTATCCGTTAGGTTTTACCGTTGTCCCTAAAAAAACGAAGCATTGTATTTTCTAGTTTTGATTGGTTTTCCACCTCAAAAATCATGGTGGGTTTTGATCGATTTTTCACCTCAAAATTTGTGTTCGGCTTTTCCAATTTTCCTTCTCAAAAATTGCGCCTTTTTGCAATTTGTTTTGAGGCATCATGCTCATCTGCAAAGTTTGGAAGGTTGTCGATTTTTCCTCAAAATCGTGCTAGTTGTTCTCAATGTTTGTCTCTGTCTCCAAAGAAGAGCAGCTTCATTATCCAACATCAAGTTGGATATTTTGTGACGATTTTTGGTCAAATGTTTTGTTGATTCTAGGAGGGTTAGTGGCAGACTCATCTCAGTGGCAAAGTTAGTGGCAGGCTCTTGTCTCTTGTTACAAAGCATTCTGAAGAAAGGGGCACCCTTCTCTATTATTTTTTGGACTGATTTTGGTTTATTGGTCATTAACATTTTGCAGATCCATGGAGGGTCTCAACAGTGGCAAAAGGTTTTGAAGAATTTGTGACCAAAAAACATCAGTTAGACAATAACCTTTAAGGGAGGGTATTAGAATATTATAATGTTCTTTTAATGGTCGTCTTAGTTAGTCTTTAGTTTATTAAGTAGTTTCTATTTCCATCATTAGTTCACGATTGTTTCTTTTAGCAACATCGTCTTTGTAAATCTATATAAGAAGCTTCAATCTCCTTTGTTTAATGCAACATCATCGATTTACCATAACATGATTTGCCAACCATCATCTTTTGAATCTTCTCGCCATTATCATCATTTTGCTTTCGCAGTTAAGTGTGTTTCTCACGGGAACTACATACCAACTTTTGAGGAGAAAGAAAGGACCTTGAAGTCCAATTGAGGGAGTCCTTTTGAGTTGAATTGCTTTCATTTTGTGCATTCCATCTCAATTCTTTTAATGGTTGGTTAAGATAAGTGTTGCTTTCTATGCTTTCAGGGTTTGATGGTTGCTCTAGCATGCATATTTCCTCATTTTCCTGTCCTACACTGACAAACTAAAAACAACCAATCTGCATTTTTCTAAGATGCATTTAGGAATAACTGAGTTCAAAAGTTAATATTCTAAAGAATGGAGCATCTGCCAGAGTATCTGTAAGCATTTGGAGAGTAAGGCTCAGACCCAGTTGAGTGTAACAAGAAGGAAAAAATTAAGTCTGCTCACTGTAGTGATAAAGCATGGGGTATCCCTTGTTTTGCAGCAGCTGATGGCTGAAAGCTGAGACCTTTTCTCTTGATCCTCTCTAGGAGCAGCAGATTGCAGCATAAAATACTTTGACCCAGATTCAAGCCATGACAGATGACTTTGCCTAGCATGTTATGCAGGTTAGCAGTTGTTTTCTCATCACATCTGGATAATAAAATATGTGTTCTGATGACTACCAAAAAGAGCTACAAGAGCCCTCAGAGATGTATATTTTGGAAGAGCTTTTTTAGTGTCCAGTCTACTTATACTGTTATCATTTCTCCATTGTGCAGCATGAGGCTGCTTGGGTTGAATAGAGAACATTTGCTACTCTACTACAGATAGCTAAATGAAGTAAGCATTGAGATGCAGTAAGAAAGTTTAATAGTAATAAATGAGAGACTTGTAAAAATTTGACTTCTCATTTGGAGTAGCTCACAAATGGTATATCATGGCATTGTGACCCAAGGATATGACTCGATCACTAGCATAGAAGACTTCAGGTAGACATTGATAGAAAGGTTTGATAGGAGGAACTCAGAAAAAAAAATCCAGAGAGTTTAGCTCAGCCGAACCATAATTTCAGAGGCTTTTAGTTTTAATTCCATATGTGAGAAAGGCGGCTCATAGTCCTTTTTGTACAAGGCCTATCTTAACCCCACAAAGGATTGGTGAGAACATAACAATTAAAGTCCCAAAAGAGTAATATTGTAATGTCCTATGTTGAAACATTATTCTAATTTGCCCCAAAATTCCCAAATAAGGTACAGATAATGTTGGGAAATATAAATCTCAACTTAATTCCCTGGTTTACTACAAATAGAAACCTGATTCACTATTATAATATTCACAGTGTACATGAGATTCCTTTTAGTTCCACCCAAACAACCAAGTGTCATTGTGGAGCACCAGTTGGGAGATCATTTAAGTTACCTCGAGCTGTTCCACCCAACTCAGAAGCATGGAAAGACAACAATCATTCGGCCTCCCAGCCCCACTTGGGGTGTCTATATTAAAATGGTTTCCTAGCTACTTGCATTCTGCATATGCACTATCTCCCCTTCAAAATGGGATGTCCAATTGGACAAGAAATTTAATGGAATCATTATTTCTAGTCTGTTGTGTAGAGGCAGAATCATAGCAAGAATAACAATATATAGTAATATATATACATATGACAGTAGCAATGTGTGATATTCTACTTCCTAACAAATGAAAGATCAACAATAATCAGCAAAATCATTATGCATTGTACTTCATACCACAATATTGGATAGGAATACAAGCTATTGAATATGTATGTATGTATGTATGCATGTGCGTGTGTGTGCACGTGTACGTGTGTATTATGAGTGATGCACTCTGATTAGATCAAATGCTCAATGATTCTCTTTCTTCCATATGTTTTTCTCCTCCCCACTCTCCTCTTTAATACCCTCCACTACCCCCTCATGAAGTGTGTAGACTCCTCCCAAGGGGGTCATCTTTATCCAAAGGAGGTATCCCTTTCTCAATGATCTTCCAATCAAAAATTTTGCTTTTTAATTATAACATTGCCTCTTCAAGTGTACCAATGAAATATTCCTAAAAGATATTTACTCGTTCTTACCCAAAATATATATTCAAAACTAAACATATGCAGATTTATTAATCAAGATTCAAAACCAATAGAAAATCCAACAAATATTTATCCAGCTTCTTCTTGAATATAGTATTCAAAATTCAAACATAAGCAGATGTAATACAATACAACAATAAAACCAGAAAATTCTCCACAAGATAATAATCCATTCTTGTCAAAATAATATTCAGCAATTCGAGCATATAAAATGTGTTACTAACCAACAGCATAAAACCAGTAAACTCTCATAAAAACTCCTTAAAACAACGTTATTGCATTATACCACAGCAATACAGTAACCGATTTCCTAAATACAACTTCATAGTCAGATTGGAAAACTTAAGAAAAGAATCTGTAAGCACATGCAAGACACCTGATGTGATGTCTCCGAGGACAATGGGTTTGCGTCCATTGTCTGCCAGCACGAGGGGCTATGGCCTCATACTAGCTAAAAGCTGAAGCTTTCCAATTACACTCCCAAGAGAGAACTGAAATCTAAATAATAAATCCAAGCATATCCAATGAATGAGTCTCATCTCCTTTTATCTTCATAGTTATGACTCTTCGACTCCCTTCTGGGCCATTCGTCTTATCTCTCTTTGTCTTTTTTGCCCACTTTGTAATATTAAATTGACCTTTTATATTTTGAGACCATGCTCTCCAAGTCAATTTTAATATTATATATAATATGCCCTTAATATTTCTAATGTTCCAAAAATGGGACATTACAAATCTCCCCTCCTTAAAATTTGTTTGTCCTCAAGCAATCAGCACCAAGATCCCATATGAATCTGCAAGTAGCTCTGGTAGCTTTGCAACCTAAACAAAATACAAATCCGGTCATACTGCGAAGTAAGGTGCTCCTCTGCAATCCATTTGTCAACCGGATCCTTGGATCACATATAACTCTATGAAAAAATGTTGCACCTGTAAACTGTACAACTGACTGTCCTCGCGTCCAGTCTCAAACTGAGTAGAACTATAACCAACTCCTTAATAAGCCATAGATGCATACTGTCAACACCCGAATCCCAAACCCTGATGTCATAACCAACTGATATGACAACCTAGATAGATGATGAAATAAACAAGCCGCTCAAAAATTAAAAGTAACACCTTGGTCGCATCAAATACCATACTATCATCATCAAACTGAAGAACTTCCAGGTACATAGGTACTATGAATAAGAATGAAGTTGAAAGAGCATTTCCTATGACCAACATATGACTCTCCTCAATACTACACAAAGAACTATCCAAAGGCTGATGTATAAAATCCAACCAACTCCTGTGTGGTGTGAAATCAGGAACCCTATTTGGACTGATCCAATGACACACAATCGAAGCCAATTCACCACTCCCATCTTGTGACCAAGTTTCGCTTTTAAGAACTGTAGCTTGATCCGAATCTCTAAAACCAAGGTCATCCTCTTCTTGGGAATCAAGAGGAACTCTCTCCTCTACCTCAAAAAGTGGGTTATTGGAAAACCAAACAGCATCTACCTCAAACAAAGGGTTGTCTATAAGCTGAACGTGATCTGAAGTTTTGAAACTTGGTCGTTTGGGGCAACTATCCAAATCATACGTCTACTAAATGCTATCAAGTTCATCAATTACCTCAAGGAAAAATTCCTACCTCTCTTTATCCTCATGTTCCTGAGAGTGATTTGTGATCCTAATCTGATTTTCTACTTCCTGAAGGGAGATCCAAGCATCATCTAATGCCTCATGAGTATACTTAAGCTCTCTATTGAGCTCCAAAATCTCATTCCTTTCTTTGTTCAGTTGATCAACATGTATTTCAGCAACTTTAAGAGTGTTATCCTTGTCGGAAAGCAAACATAAATAATCTGATTTCATAGTTTCAAGAGCTTTTTTAATCACTTGCAAATGAACAACAAGCCAATCTGCTTCCACTCCCTTTTGAACCTTCTTGTAGAGATCTTCAACCTTTTTGTGAGTGTTGTCATAATGTACCAAAGAGGCCACAACCATGTCTTTACTAACCTTCAACTGGTTCTTTAAGGCATACATTTCATTGTTGTCATGTTGACGTGGTTCATCATCTTGCAGTGTCGTCTCAGTTTGCTCTTCTAATTTCATGTCATGGACATCAGAAATATATGGTTCATCACCTCTCTCAAAATCATAGGTATTCTTTCCCTTGTTCTCTTGATTTGTATGAAAAGGCCAAAGTGTTGTCATGTTATCATATGCATATAAGGGCTCATCATACAAGGACCCTAACCTGCTATTACCTCATGTACAACCTACCTCATCAACCTGTTTGTCAACACTAACCTTCAATTCACCAACATAGAAACTTGCACCATGAGTAACATCCTCTACACGATCGCTAGAAGGCTATAAATCAATGGTAGTTGACTGCTCCTCTTTAACAAGAACCTCTATTCGATGATTTTGATCTGCTAGAAATTCTCCATACACATTCTTGCATTTATCTTTTGCAAGGAGATCCTGAACCAAATCCAAATACTTTCTTTTTTCCATATCAATCTTATTTTGCTGCTATAGGTGAAGATCCATATAATCACTGAACGATAAATCATTTTGAATTTGATTAGGAAGTTCTTTATACTCTTTGTAAATGTTGATTATTTCTGCTCTTATATTGGATTCAAAACTCTGGGCTAACTGCGCTTGTAGCTTCATAGTACCTTGGTTTTATCCAAACCCTATATTTTCCAAATTTGCAAACCACCAATACTGGAGCGATCTACCCAACAGTTTGTTTCGTTTATGCGTATGTAACTGTTTAGTTCCAGCAAGTGCAGAGATCTGGATGGCCTGTCCCCAAAAGCATTCACCAATCAGCAATCATGCCACAGGCTTGAGCCTTTGCAACAATTGGTACAAGTTTCGAGCCACTCCTCCAGCAACTACGCCAACCTTGCGATAGAATCTATTGATGAATTCGCCACCCTTTCTATGTATGCAAAACTCTATAATTTTTTGCCATTACTTGGATATTTCCTTTTCCTTTTGTACCACGATGCTATGATCACATACTACAACCTAATAAGGTAATCATCCTTCCAACAAAGACTTTGTAGAAGATGAGTACCTAATCCACTTGTTGAGATCAAAAGCTAAGGATAAAGTGGTGGAAAACAAGTTTTGTAATCTTGTTCCCTTTTATCTGTTCTATTGCTTCTTCTATAAATGAATACCAATTGTGCATTCCAACATAGTTTTTATTTTATTTTAGTTGGGGTCTTCTTGCCTTCTAAAGTGTAATGCAATGCATCAGCCAGCTCGTAAGTTATTTTTCTCAATGGTGAACCGCCTCCTATAGCAGTAGAAGAAAAGGCCTTCCCTCATTCAATATAAAACTGAATGTTGTAGAAAATAATTTACACTATAGATCGACATTTTGCAAAAGTGGGAACAAAGTCAATGACCAAAAGCTTCAGGCCATATAGAAGACTATTGAACAAATTATGCTAATATACAACAGGTTTCCTTTTTGGCACCAATCTCCTGCTCTGGCCCTAGAACAACTATTTTTGTCCTTGATAAGGGTGATGCATCTCCATTACCTTGAGCTTGATTTACAATAAGGACATTCTTACTGACTACGCTGAAAATCTCTGTCAACACAGTTAAGAATGCACTCCCAACATTTGTTGCTTCCAACGCTGATGTTTCTAAAAAGGACTTAATTTCTATGGAGATAGCCAAGTGATTAAGTTTAAAGATGACAAGACACCCACAACCATACTCTATGGGATGGGTTAATGAAGGAAAAGACATTCAGGTAAATCAGCAGTGTCGCCTATCATACTCAATCAAACCATTCAAGGATGAAGTAATTTGTGGTGTAGCACCTTTAGATGTAGGTGACGTTTTGTTGGGGCATCCATACATGTATCAAAGGCATGGTATGTATGAATCTAGACCATGCAGTGTCACAATCAAGCTTGGTGAAAAAAAATATCGAATACCAAAGGTATGCCCAACTCAAGCTTCTTCTTTAATTAGTGCTAAACAATGTAAACGTTTAATTGCTCAAACTAGCACTTTTGTACTCCTCATGATTCGTTTTGAGAAAGAAAAGTCAGTTGTCCTTAACACACACACTAAGGTGGCCACAACAATAGACCAGCAAAAGGAGATGGATAAAATCTTGACAGAATACCATAGTGTGTTTAAATCACCAATAGGGGTCCCAACACACTGTCAAGTCAAACATTCTATTGATCTAGTTCCAGGAACACCATTACCGCATGAATCAATATATAGGTCAATTATCGAAAATGATGAAATTAAGAGACAAATTCGAGAATTGATTAAAAAGGGACATATCAGGCCAAGTGCTTCACCTTGTGGCAGCCCTATTGTTTTGGCAAGAAAGAAAGATGGGACATGGAGACTTTGTATTGATTACAGGGCACTTAACAGAATTATTGTGAAAAACAGAGATCCAATTCCTCGAATTGATGATCTTTTGGATCAACTTAAGGGGGCTAAATTCTTTACAAAAATTGACTTGAAATCTGGATATCACCAAGTACCAATTGATCTAGCAGATGTATGGAAGATTGCGTTCAAGCCCAAGGAAGGTTTGTTTGAATGGCCGGTTATGCCTTTTGGCCTTACAAATGCTCCCGCTACATTTCTGAGGTTGGTGAATGATGTGCTTGGACCATTCATTGATTCTTTTGTAGTTGTTTATTTGGATGATATCCTCATTTTTAGTAAAACTTGGTCTGAACATTTGAAACATGTTGAGCAACTACTCTTGACTTTGCAGAAACATAAACTCTATGCCAACATAGACAAGTGCTCTTTTGGTATGCACTGCATCTAGTACTTAGGGTACATCATGGATCGTGAGGGTGTTCATGTGGACCCTACAAAGATACAGATAATCAAAGATTGGCCACCTCCTAAAAATTTCACAGAACTTCGCAGTTTCTTGGGTCTAGCCAACTTCTACCGCAGATTTGTATTGGTTTTTCACATTTATCATGACCTCTTAATCAGTCACTCAAAGGTCGAACACAAGCAAAATTTCAATGGTCAAAGGACAAACAAAAAGCATTTGAGGAATTGAAACTTAGATTATGTTCAGCTCTAGTATTGGTCCTTCCAAATTTGAAACAATCATTTGAAATAGAAACAGATGCATCAGATTACACTCTTGATAGTGTACTCATGCAACACGGGCATCCTGTTGCATATCATAGTGAGACATTTTCTGAAATAGTTCAAAGGTACCCCACCTATGACAAGGAGTTGTATGCCATTGTTCAGGCCTATAAACAGTGGAAGCACTATATTTTGGGAAAGGGAACTTTGATACATACAGATCATAAACCTCTTCAATTCTTGCAAACACAAGGGAAGTTGCAGAATGATAGGCATCAGAGATGGTCAGCTTACTTGCAACAATTTCACCTCAACATTCGTCATAAAAAGTGCAGTACTAATAAAGTAGCAGACTGTTTGAGTAGGCCTTGGTGTTGGATTCCTATGGCCATCAAACAAAAACTTAGGCTCAACTATATGGTAATGATCCTGAATTTTGTAACATTTACAATGCAGTCTTAGAAGGAAAGCATGTTCCTGAATTTTATATACAGGATGGATTACTTTGTCATGTTGATCACATATGTGTCCCCAGAGAAGAAAAACAGAAACTAATATGGGAGACACACTATAGCTGGGTGGCAAGACATTTTGGTATTGGTAAGACTACTGAAATTCTCCAAAAGTATTTCTATTGGCCAAAAATGAAAAATGATATTATTTTATATATAAAATCTTGTGTTGCATGTGCAATTGCAAAGCCTTCAAACCGTAAATTGGGCCTCTATCTACCATTACCTATCCCTGATAAACCATGGCATTTTGTTTCCATGGATTTTATGTCTAGGCTCCCAAGTAGCAGAAGGGGAGATGATTGTATATATGTGGTAGTAGATAAATTTTCTAAGATGGCAATTTTGGTGGCCTGTTAAAAAATGATTTCAGCAAAGGAGACCGCCAAGCTATTTTTTGAACATGTTTGGGTTCACTTTGGGCTGCCAAAAAAGCATTATTTCGAATAAGGATAGCACGTTCCTCAGCAATTTTTGGTCTTCATTATGGGCTAGAATGGACACGAAGTTGATAAAGTCTACAGCATTCCATCCTCAAATAGATGGCCAAACAAAGGTAGTCAATAGAATGATTATCCATATCCTTCGAATGTCCCACTCCAAAAACCCACGCACATGGGATGAGAGCTTGCCTTATGTGCAACATAGCTACAACTGTGCACTCCACACTACTATAGGACATAGTCCATTTGAGGTTTGTCTTGGGTATCAACCATTGGCACCTATAGATGTACCACTACCCATCTTGCAATCTAGTCAACCACTCAATACTAAAAAGGAAGCAGATAAAGCAAAAAAGATTATTGAAAAGATCAAACAATTACAGCAACAAGTTCATGATATTTTAGAGCAAAGCAATAAGAAGTATAAGGAAAGACATAATCAGCATATAACTCCCCACCATTTCCAAATTGGTGACAAGGTATGGCTACATCTTCAAAAGGAGCGCCTCCAAGGACCTTATAGAAAGCTTCGTCCTATTTGGTATGGACCATATACCATTAAGAAACAAGTGAGAATGCTTTTGAACTTGATTTGCCACAATTTTTGGGATTACATCCAATTTTTAATGTGGCACTATTGCGACCCTATTTTCCTCCATTATTGGACATCTCTCAAGCTGTTGAACATATTCATGCTACAAAATTGAATCCATCCACTATTACTCCATTACAGTGTGATCATGTCACTGAAGTCATGCTGAAATCTTTGAGAAATCAGAAAATTCTGCTATATAGGGTGGTTTGGGCTGGTCAATTCTCTAATCAGGGCAAATGGTTAACCAAGGAACAGATTGTTGCACAATTCCCTCATTTGTTGCAGAAGATTGATGCAATGGGGCCCACTACCTCTGAAGGGGGGAGGAATGATCCAGATTATATAGAATATCAAATGTTTGAAAGTATTTTTATCGTATTTTTTAAAAGTTTTTTCTGTCTTTTTATTTGGCCTTTTCAGAGGTCTCCTACTCAAAATTTTGCCTTCATCAATCCCTAAAACTGGGCAGCATAGGCTCACTATTTTAGGGACAAAAATTAGATTTGTAGTTCTTTACAATGATAAGCAGTTTCGAAATCCGAGCTTTACATCAAAATTTATGACCCTGACAAGTTGAGGTAATTAAACACCTAGTTTTGAATAGTTTTAGTTTAATTTTGTTGTTTTTTATTATAGCCACATAAACATTTTGAATTCATGGCTATGGTGACTATTGATATTCCATCATTGTATATATTCTTTCAATTTCAATTAATAAGATGGCTTTTGGTTTGCATACAACTCTTTCAAGTTTTGCAAGATTTTCCAAAACTTGAACACTGGTATCGGAGGTATTTTGATTCACCAAATATTGTGTTTGTAGCCCACTTCTTAAATTCAGATCACCGAGGACAATGGGTTTGTGTCCACTGTCTACCGACACGAGGGGATACGTCCTCATACTAACTAAAAGCTTAAGCTTTCTGATTACTCACCCAAGAGATAACTGAAATCTGAATAATAAATCCAAGCATATCCAATGAATGAGTCTCATCTCCTTTTATCTTCACTATTGTGACTCTTCGACTCCCTTCCTGGCCTTTCGTCTTATCTCTCTTTGTCCTTTTTGCCCACTTTGTAATATTAAATTGACCTTTTATATTTTGAGACCACGCTCTCCAAGTCAATTTTACTATTATATAATATGCCCTTAATATTTCTAATGTTCCAAAAAGGGGCCATTACAACCAATAGGTCCAATACCCATAATTGTTGTTTTATAATTACTACCACTTATTTATTATCGATGTCTTCTGTAGAATCGCTGCATATAATTTCTCCTTCATAATTACTAATATATTGCTTTAAACTTCTATCTTCTTTATCTCCCATCTCTACTCCAATTATATGACCAAATGCTTATCGTCATGAATCAACCACCACTCCCCAAATAATCCTTTTCTCCAACCTGGGAGATAACTTCTTTAGTATATTATCTTTGCTAGGGCCCGAACATAGGGGTCAGCCAGCTTAATGAGGATCAACCATGGAGCTAATCCAGTTCCAATTAAGATGGGCTATAATTGAAACATATTGTCTTCATCCAAAAAATTTCATCATTTTTTGTGCTCACTTCTCATATCATCATATTCATCAATTTACACTTGTAATTTGATTTTGTTTAGCCTTGTATGTTGCCAACTTGTCCATTGATTAGGCCTTCAGCCTTAGAAATTTACCATATACTTCTTTTAACAGGGGTCGTGGCAGTCCCCCCTCCCGAGATTACTTGTCCTCGAGCAATGATAGTTTCAAAACAATATTTTTCAGTACTCCTAAACATTCCTTACACCTCTGTTGTGATATATTTAGCTTTTAATGGGCAACTTTAATATAATCTGATATATGTGTCTTTTAATTCATTTGAGTTATCACAACCAATGATTGGAAATTTATAAGGTTTCTAATATTAAGACAAGTTTTCTCCCATTTGCATAATGTCACAAATACCTCCTTGAATCTCTGCAAGGGTGTGCTTTGCACACATTAAGATGAGAATTAGAAGCATAACATACATCTAGAATGTTTAGTATATTAAGAATGGACTATGTGCGCCTCATTTTAATTGGAAAAACATAATAAGAATCTAGAAACAGTTACAAGTACTCGATATGGAATAACTTGCTGAAAACATATCAAACATAATCCATACATTAGAGTAATGGTGCTGAAAACACCTCAAACATGAAGCAAACATATAAATTCACATGAGATTTGAAGCATATCCATAAATACATATAAAGGATAGACATTGATATCCATTAAGCATGGAATATCCACTTAACGCAAGGAGCATGATGTATACACATGAATACACATAGGGGATGAAACATACACAGAATACACATAAGGCATGAAGCATACACCTAAATACACACAAGGTATGTGTCATACACATGAATACACATAAGGCATGAATCATAAATCATACAGAAAAGGCATGAAGTGATATACATAAATACATGTCAGACATGTAAGGCGTGAAATAATACACATGTATACACATCAAACATGTATGGCACGAAGCAATACACAAAGGCACAAACCATGCTTGAGGATATTTCTCATGGAATAAGCATGCTGAAGTCGATACTTCATTTAGTAAACATGAAGAGAATGCATATAATACACACAAAGTAAGCATGCTTACATTTGACCCGAAGTTAAGGCACATACATATAGAAATGCAATGTTGACCTATTCAATTTTTTTTACTTGCTTACGAAAGGGACAAAATAGTTAACCATGGTAATTAAATTAGGTTTGTCCCATAAGTTAGCAAGATTATTGCTTTGATGCCAATTGTAATATCCCAATAGGAGACATCATATCTATGGTACTGGTTAAGAAAAAGGAAGGGACTACGAAGATGTGCATTGATTATAGAACCCTCAACAAAAAAACAATCAAAGTTGGTACCCCATACCTAAGATTGACAAATTGATGATGAATTTCACAGGACTGTATATTTCTCCAAAATCAATCTAGGATCAATGGTACCATCAAATAATGATTAAAGATGAGAATGTCTACAAAAAAACCTTTACATTTCACTATGGGCATAAATTCTTGGTCATGTAATTTAAATTAGCGAATACACCTGCTACTTTCCAATCAATCATGAATAGGGTATTCATTCTACAATTGAGAAATTTTAGATTGGTTTTCTTCTATGTTGTTGGGTTTGCGCCATGAGCCCTTGAACTCGGTACAAATTAACATGAAGGTTCATGCTAGATGTGCACAAGGTGCACACCCAACACGAACCGAAGCACTACCACTAAGTATTGGGCGAAACTCGTGAGAAACCACGACCCAAAGTAGAAAAAGTGGGCCCAGACATGAATTGAAAACATTTTTTTAATTATATTTAATTTCTAACTCTAAAACATTCTAATATGAGGCCTTCAGACACACTCTCATTTCATGCTTACCTCTCATTTTGCTCTCTCAATATTGTCTCTCCATCTTGGCATTGATCAATGATCAAGCATCACACTATAAAATGATTTAGTTTTCCAATTTTGGATGTTTCTCTTATTCTTGTGCGTGTGTGTGTGCATATACACACGTGTACCCATACATACCCAAACTCCTAAAAAAATTCACACACCCACGTTCTGGGCCCTCATACCTGTTGGTACCCAATATAGACCCAGTGATTGAAATTTTCAGTGTGTGGAATCTTGAACCTCTTTGAACTAAGGTTCAAAGCAGTTCGATATGACTGGAACAGGTTCAGTGTTTCTTTGTTTCGAAATGGTTCATTCGGCAAGTTCATTGGTTGTCAATATTGAAGTTCAGAGGTGCAAACCAGATTTCAGAGGTTCAAAGCTCCAACGCGTACACCAAGACCATCAGAGTTCAAGTCTAGGTTCAAATATCAGATTAAAGTTGGAGATTTATATACATGGTTTGGGCCGCAGATTCAAAAGCTCAAGAACTTTGGTCCAATAATCAAAATTTGAATTTGGGAGCCCTTAGATTTAGATTCTCAATTCTGAGATCCAAAATTATGATTTCAAGTATAGGTGACATCGGGCCAATTCGAGCCAATAAAGATTATGAGATCCATGGAGGAAGATGTCGAGAATCGGGATTTTCTAAAGTGAAACCAAATCACTTCATCATGTCACCCCAAGGTTTGAACAAGCCTTCATATGGTTCAATGCATCCACATTAGATCGAAATCATGTTCGAGTACTAGGGGAAGTGAGAATCCATGTGATTTGGTTGAAAGAATACCAACAATGATAGAAATTGGGAATGTCAAGCAAGGTGTGCTCAGTCATGAGCCCTCCAAAGACATGAAAATTGTTGAGCACCCAAATACATTTAAAATAGATATCACATGTAGAGTGCAAATCAAGGGGTATAGCAATCAAACTTCGAGTATGATGATAACATATACAAGAGGAAGTTGCAAGAAAGCTCGAGCAATCTGACTGCTTCGGATTTAAAGAATGTTTAAAGGCGGTGAAGAAAAAATCCGAGACACCATCACTGTCGCCAATTGTTCTCACCATTCTGCTAGGAACAAGCAAGTCAGAATTTCTTTGACAATCCACATGAATGATCTTGGTCATCACTAATTCATTCCAAATGGCATGGAGACCACTAAAATGTGGTGATGTTAGAGGCGGTTCAGGGGTCTCGCATAAAATTTGGATATAACCACTCTGTTTTAGCATGATGCTCCAAGAATATGAATCGGTGTGTGATCTTAATATGAACATTTTGGCAACCTACATTTGACCAGGCGCAAAATCGTGATCTCCACAATCTTGCTGGTTACCACAAGCATCCAATAGAAATCCATTAGAAATAATGATTGGAGCATGGAGAGTCCAAGTCCGAGAAAGGGTTGGCATGTATGCCCGAGGTGAAGAAATGAAAAAGAAGGGTGCATGCGGAAGTCAATATTAGAGGCAATAACCAGGCCTATACCAATAATGATTTGAATGCTTAACATACTTGTTCCATGACAGGAGTAGAGCCAATTGCATCCTCGATGGAGTGCTCACGGTGGAGCAAATAGATGGAGGGAGCCTATGACTCCTTGACCCGACTGTGGCAACGACACCTCACTGATGAGCATCTACAACTCCCCTGTTGTCTTTCATCACCAAGTATTAGTAAGATAATTAATAGGATAAACCTGTGAGATCTAAGAGAAATTAATATAATTAGATGATTCGTATATATGTGTGTGTGTGTGTGTGTGTGTGTGTGCATGTGTGTGTATCTATCTATCTATATATACACATATACATATATATATATATATATACATAAAACTATAATTAAGTTTGCCATTATATTAATTATATTAATGAATAGACATGTCCCATTAAGGGACATGTCTCTTCTTGGTTTATTCCTCGTACAAATTCAAAGAGATCGATGCATTTGAAAAACACATACCAAACATTATGGCAGTGCTTAGTACATTTGCAAAGATCCCAATAAAAAAACATGGTATTAGAGATAGGTTCAAGCATGGCCAATGATAAGGTTTGAACTAGGTTTCAACTTCCGAACATCAAAGCATTCTCATTAGCAACGTAAATAGTCAAGGAAATACTTTAGATTGATCGAAGACTTCAGAATCCGACATGTAGGTAATAAGGGTGTAACAATTTTGTGAAGGCAATCACACCAAATACATACTTACACGTTTTTTTGACTATAGACAAATATGAGAGACTATAATCCACAAAGACCTTGATAGGTTTGTCACAGGTCATAATGACAGTTATGCAGACATTGTCTACCAAAGACATTATGGACAAGAAACCGGCAAATAAAATAATATTTTTTCTTTGCACACACACTGCGAGATATAACATAACATGTGATAGCCTTGATCGAAAGGCACTAATAGAAATGATAACAACAACAATTAAGAAAAAACCATCCTACATCGATACCACCAATCGAGGATTCATTGGATCTGATGCAGTGGTATAAAGAAAGATGATAATTAATACTGAGAAGAGAAATCAAAGACGAATGTAGGTAAAATAATAAACGAGGTCAAACTCTGGATTCATCCATAAGACAATGAGGCACCTTGAATGTGCAGAGGCCACGACCATTTTACTATTGATCAACTTGCAAACCTAAACTCTAAATAGACCTACAAAAACTAGAACAACCAAATTGTTAAACGGAATAAACAATAGCAATGAAGTTGAACCGTATCATCCAACAACCTCATGCATCTGTGATTCTAGAGTGACATTGATGAGTCTGAAACTTCATACCCCGTCATGCTCAATTGCAAATTCTTTGCAAATAGCAACTGAATTTTGTCCTATTTGAAATAGGAATTCAAAGGTTACGATAGCCATTCTTTTATTCAAAATCAGTTACCGCAAGTTCATGGCCACAATAGGAACATCAGTCATCAACAAAGTCTAGTTAGACGCAATTATACACTGAACAAACTAGGGTCAAATCACGGATATGAACTAAGCTAGTTGGACATTAAATAAATCGTAGGTGCTAAATAAGAAAGGAAAAACATTGAAAATCAAGAATATCAAAGTCCCTAAGAAGGCGGTGACATCAGACATGTAGTGACTAACTGTACAATCATCATAAAAAGGGTGGCGAGGAGGAGATTAAAGACTTATGCAGAAGCAAATAGAGACAATCCAATAAGAGGAATATTTGCATGATATGGAGGATAGGTGGTGAACAATAATAACATTACGTGGTATCCACGGGATATAATAGATCGCAACTGTTAGCAGACAATGTAATATCGAAGCAGCATAAAGCGAATAAGCGCCAGGGGTAAAGGGTGCCTTCGGTACTCCTTAAGGTCATTGAATGCACACATAAAATTAGACCTGACTCACAAGCTCAGACGTGGATAGTTCAAATATTAAAAAACGGCTATTGGCAAGGGATGACTTTGAAATGCGAACCCTAAATGCCAAAGACAGTCAAAGCCAACTTAGCCACCACATGGTAAACGGTCAACCCCAAGTAGGAAGGCGGTGAGAAATATTAAAGTATGTGAAGTAGAGCCCTAATAAGGAGGAACTCTCTTACACTAAAATCAATATTAAATCCTAAGGGTATTCACCATTCTGGCATCATTCTTTGAGTACATGAGATTAGTATTCCCTTTTCAAGTAAAATTTTAAGTGTCATATTTTAATAAAGTAAATATCTCTCATATGTATTTCTATATACTTAGTATAAGAGCTAGGTGCCTTGATCTATTCCTCCAAGATTATATTTGTAGGAAAATTGACCGGTATCAAATTCAAAAGGAGTCAGAAAATTTGTTAAAGGAAAGTTTGGATAAGAAGCTTAGAAGATTGATTTTTAGAGGGAGTATGACATAGTTGTCTGAAGGAGCGGATAGAGGATATGTTTCAATTGATCTTTGAATATCTTGATCATATCAAAATCAGAGGGATTTTTGACTTCATGTAAACTATGGTATCATGCGTGTGATTGAATGATTTAATGGGTCTACCCCCTGTGTACATCATGAGGAAGTGACCACTTCCAAATGATGTCACTTGTATTTGCAAAAGTTATTGAAGGTTGACAATTTTACAATAATTTAATTTTATATTATGATATATATCTTACGATGTCTATACAGATCATGATAGATTATACTTTGCATGGTGGATGTTTATATGCTAAGCATTATGAGAATATGTGTTCACGTACCTTATAAACTTTTTTTTTTTAGTACATGGTGAATGTTATGCAAATTGATGATCTGAAGGAACATTACACAAAGAACTTGGTGAATATCATGTGACTTGATGTTCTAAAAGGCCATTACTCATAGTACTTGATGAGTATCTTGCATCTCAACATTCTGGAAGGCTATTACCCAAGGAGTATTTGGTGAATATCTTGTATTCATAGTTCAACTTCTCGCCAATATATTAGCGATAAATCAACTTCTCGCGAGAAGTCCCAAGTGGCGAGAAAACTTGAGATTTTATCGCCAACTTTGGGGGCTGAGATTTTGCACTTCTCGAAGCGAGAAGTTGGCGAGAAGTCTGCGATATATCGCCAATTTCCCGCGATAACTTGCAGTCTTCTCACGAGCGGCGTCCAATAAATACCTGCACACTAAAAACGTCATTTTTGTTTGCTGCCTTCAGCATCTTGGGTGGAGGAGAAGGGTTTTGGAGAAGCACCTAAATGTTTGGCATTGATTTGTAGCGATTTCCAGTGGATTAGGAGCGGAACTTTACTAGAACTACTGGGATGGGGAAGAGGAAGATGTAGACTAGTTTCATATTGAATTTGAGACATTTGTATTTGCTTATATTTTGACAGAGACAATTCGGTATTTACTATTTGTAGCTTGTTTTAGAGTTCAGAGTCTTGGACTACATCGACATTCCACATGAGGATGCGATTTTGTTACTTATTGCATTTATATATATCTAGATCAGTTTGTTTGGTTTGTTTACTCATTTACTAACTCAATAAATGAATCTACTTATTGCATTTTGTGAAAAAAGGCATTTTTTAATTAAATAAGTCATTTTTTAATTCCCGATATTTTTCCGAGAAGTTACCGACTTCTCTCCGATATTTGCTGAGAAAAAAAAATTTGGCCTCGCCGAGAAGTGGCAGAGAACAAGAAGTTGAACCATGCATGTATTGATATTCTGGGAGACCAATACTCATGATATCAAATGTGATATCAAAACCTTTTGAGTACATAGTGAATATCAAATGTCGATATTCTAGGAGAACAATCTCATGATATCAAATATGATATCAAAAAAAAATTGAGCACTCAATGAATATCGAATGTGGATATTCTAGGAGACCAATCCTCGTGATATCAGATGTGATATCAAAAAAAAAAAGTGTATTTGGTGAATATCATGTGTTGATATTCTAGAAGAACAATACTCATGATATCAAAATGGTAGATATCTTCTGATCAAAGATATCTTTAAAATTTGTCATACCTAATATTAACAATGGTGTAATACATGTCCTGTGTTTATCCTCCCTAGCTAAAAAGGAGTGTTGATGTTTTGATAACTTTAGTAGGATAAACCTGTGAGATCAAGAGAAATTAATATAACTACAATGATTCATATATATATATATATATATAAGTTTTCCATTACATTAATGAATAGACATGTCCCATGGAGGGACATGTCTCTTCTTGGTTTATTACTCATACAAACTCAAAGGGATCGATGCTTTTGGAAAACACATACTAAATGTTATGGCAATGCTTAGTACACTTGCAGTGATCTTGAAAAAAATAACAATAGGCAAGGGTTGCATATTTAATTAATTGGACTATAATTAATTAATTGAATTAATTAATTAGGGGATCAACATGAACTAATTAAATAATAAATATTTCATTAATGATGTCTAAAAGAGAACTAAACTTGATTATAGATTTGGTAACCAGATTTAGGTCTCTACATCTGCAAAAACAAACTTATTTTTCCAGCCAATTTGTTGTAGCCCCTACTCATCCAAAATATTAAAAATGAGAGGATATATCCATTGGTTTCATTGCATGATTGCCAAAGGTACAAGGTAAGGATAATATGTGTGTGTGTAATTATTGATAGGCTAAAGATGTTCACTTTCATACAATTTCTTTGAAATATACGGGCCCACAAGTGCAAATCTGTTTTCTAGAGAGATTTTTAGAGTTCATGGTTTGCTAAATAATACTGCAAGTGAGAAAGGCAGCATATTTATCATCTTTTTTGGCAAGAGCTCCTTCATTTGACAAGTATGAAACTAAGCACAATCACCAGCTCTCATCCTCAAACTGATGGGAATACCAAAATTGTGAACAAATGGATAGAAAGCTACTTGAGGAATACGTTACAAGACAACAAACAATCTGGACTGAATGGTTGCACCTTGAGAAATATTGCTACAACACATCATATCACATGTCAATAGACATCACTCCTTCCAAAGCACTTTATGGATATGATACTACTTCATTCATGAATTCGATCCTCATTGATAGAAAAATAAGGGCAAGGGATGTGGTGCAACAGAGTATGGAGATCTTAAATGCTTTCAAAAAAAATTTGTAGCAGGCCCAAAACCAACAGAAGATGTATGCTGATCAACACCAAACAAAAAAGGTTTTTGAGGTTGGAGATATGGTTTACTTGAGGTTGCAGCCCTGTAGAAAGTCTTCTCGGAAAAGAAGTGGCACAAAAAAATTGAAGACAAAATTCTATGTGCCTTTCAAAATCCGAAGGAGTGTTGGTGAGGTTGCATAGAATTAAAACAACAAGAACACAGCAAAAAATAAACAATATCTTTCATGTGTCATATCTCAAGAAGGCCCTTGGGCAGCGAATCATTCCATAAGCATAGTTGCCAAGATTGAAATTTGAAGGAAAATTATTCTTAGAACCAGAATCAATCTTGGACGTGACGGAAAAAGGTTGAGGAACAATGTTATTGTGAAATACTTGGTCAACTGGAAGAATCTGCGTCTTGAAGATGCAACATGGGAAGGAGTGGAAAATTAAGCATCCAAATATGTGGGGTTCCTTGAGGACACGCAACATTTGGGAGAGAAGGACCGTCATGTCTCTCTAGGTTTTAATTGAAAAACTAAGTTACCAAATTCTCTTCAGCAACCCTCAAAGACTGGTTCGATTCTGTACAAAGTCTGGTCCTTGTCAAATTCTCTTGCATGTTAATGTTTTAGCCCATAAATAGGGATAAACAGCAATAAAAGAGCATAAACAATCCACAAAACACTCAATCCATTTATCCTAGGAAAACCCTTGCATTGGAAAGGCAAAACCCAACCACGCCAGCAAAATGACTTTTATTGATCATAAAAAATTATTGCACATGGCTTTCCACTTGATTGATTAACGATATACCAAGCAATCATATAAATAGATTGCATAAGACTCTTCATCTTTCACACGAAGGTCTCTTTGAGTCCCAAAAATAAGACCCTTCATATTTCCACATATTCAACACTTCACATTTCCATACGCATGCCTCTTCACATGATATATGACATGTCTTTTTACATAATATTAACTTAAATATAATCATAAATATCTCTTTCAGCTGAAGATGAACATAACAGTCATAACAAACATATTTTTATCTCATAAAATCAGACAGAAAAATCTCTATCGCAGCTACAAACTTCAACACTCCCTCTTAGCAAGAGAAAGATCTTTAGTCAAGCATGCACACATAGCTGCAACCAAAGATGATAAATTCACATATGTTATCTCAACATGATATAATCCACCATAGTTACATCATAAACACATAGAATGGAGTCACACACATAACTTTCACCATGCCTGCTTGCAGAGGGTAGAACGAAGACTTTTATCTCAAAACTTCTCCCAAAGAAGGATACATTTCCACCATGCCTACTCGTAGAGGGTGGTCCACTGCACCTACTCGTAGAAGGTGGAACGAGGGCTTTCACCTCAAACTTCTCCCAGAGACGAATGCATTCCACCATGCCTACTCGCAAAGGGTGGTCCACCATACATACTCACCGAGGATGGAATGAGGGCTTTCACCTCAAACTTTTCCCAAAGAAAAATGCAGTAATAACTGAGATTTTCACTTAATAGAGACTCCCTCTCAGCAAAGGACATCTTTAATAACAGAGCCTCTCTCTCGGCAGGGACAGCTTTAATCACTACAATAAGATGGGTGACTATTGCATAAACTTGCAGAGGGTTGGAGATCTCCCTCTGTCACGTAACCTCCTCCGAAGCTAAATAGTCTCTATCTCTAAATATAATCTTCCCCTTTTAATAATGTGTCATCAGTTTAGTATGAAGGCTGCAAAAAATGTTGCATAATCTCTCACCGTCCCATTGCATCCTACAACCATGAGAGATATTCAGTACTCATGATTATTAAATAATATTCAACACTACTTTCAGTGCTATTCAATATTCAAGATACTTATCTCTCAGCTCCGCAGAAAGCAACCATAAGAGAATAGAGAACACACAGAAAATGTGCAATATTTCACAGATTGAACTACTTGTGTTCTTCACCATATAAAACTTCTAGAAAGCTTTGTGCATTGACACAAAGGGCTTCATTCCATAGATTTGTACAAAATCTGCTTTCAATCAAGACTCACAAATGAAGTAATATGCACATACTGAGTGTCTAACACTGCCACTCTTCAAGAAGATAGAAAACGGTAATAAAAAGAACAGAACCAAGGAATAAGGACAGCTCTGCCAAGAATAGTGGCCAGTGCAATTCCCATCAAAGTTGTAATCACAATGTTTGCAGAGCTGGCACTCCTATTGTACATGATATTTTTGATGCCATTATATGAAGGATTTGAGAATGCAACTATGATTGACTATTTCGATCGTTGTATCCCACTCAGCTCCCTCAAAGATCAAAATCAGTGGTCGCAATACTTAGATAAAAGAGCTTTACTTAAAATATTTATTATACTAATTGCTCAATATTGAACAATTCATCAAAGTCTGAAGCAATTATTAGGGCTACAAATATCACAAAAAGAACATACAGGAAATCTGAAGAAGAATGAACAAAGTCCAAGAATAGCAATATTCCAAAACAGACGAAGACAATCAATAATTAAAAATGACAGCTTCTACAAACGACTGACTGGGATGCCAAGAAAGATATTAAAATACTAACCTAAAAAACAGAAATTGGCACCCGAACTCAACAGGACTTGACAAAAAATAGCTCAAATATATATATATATATATATATATATATATATATATATATATATATATATAAAACTTATGACAAGACAGATTTAAATAAAATTGGCCAATTGCAATGTCGCACACTGAAACAACAATCGAAATCAATCCAATGATTCTCTGTTAAATAAAAACATAACACTGTGCACCAGCAATCGACCCGACTCTTCATCTGAAAGAGAGATACATCAATCAAGAATTACAATACCACGAATCAATGTTACAAGAAGAAGACTATCTCATAAACAACCAACTGAAACAACATGAAACACAAACTAACACAAGGGAGGTGAAAAAAACAACTAACAAATATAAAGAAATATGAAGCAATAATGACTTCAACACCGAGATGACTATGCAACAAACATCTCTGATACCACTAACAGCAATAAAAAAAACAGAGAAAGCTAGGCCAGATTTAATGATGACATGGCATCAAGAAAACAAAGATAAAGATGAACTATCACAAGAAAAATAAATAAATAAAGAAAAAACGATTGCATGAGGAGCGACTAAAGCGGCTCAACAATAGTCTTGAAACATAACCACAGAGAAGATAAACTCAGAATGCTAAATTTCCCTTAGCAGAATCAAATGAAAACTTAGTACCTGCCTATCAATCATGGAAGATTTTTCCTGATTGAAATAAAGAACATACCCTGCCCCTTTGATTGGATGTCAGATTAAAATCTCTGCACATAATCCAGGTATGGCATCATTCTTCTTGATAAATCCCTAAAGTACACAAGCTTTGGTTGCTTTGACGACTTCTCCTCCAAGAGGCACTAAAAAATTAATGTTCAGGCAGAGTTTAGATTTAATGCATATAGTGAAAAAGAAACAAATCACTTAATCTAAAAAATGCACTGAGGCAATAAAAAGGATTGTTTCATAGAGTTTAATGAGAAACGAAACATGTCTCCCAAAACCGCAAAAGATCAAGTTCAACGTTGATACGTCTTGAGTATAATTATTCATAGTTAAAGCCACAACCGCATAACTAAGGGCTTCTGCTCTACTTGAGCCTGTGATTAAAACCTTCAGTTCCAGTATTCTTGTCGCAATAGCAACATTGAGAAAATCCTATGCACCTTAAACGTACCTCTAGAATCTTATTTCAAGAATGTTCTTCGATCGTACAACACGCACATATTTTAGTTTCACAAATTACAATACTATATATAATCTTCATTTCCTAGGGCAAAATATGAAGAGCTTGAAAATTTAACAGCATGAAAACTGCTTGCAATTTGAAAGGCTAAATGTTCTAAATTTATTTTAAGATCCATAGCTGAAGATGAACTTCAACCTGCCTGCTTCCCAGCTCTAAAGTATTTAGAGGAGACTACATCCTAAGAAGCCATGTCAAACTATCAGCACACAAATAAATAGCATGAAGAAATAACTGAATAAATGAGAACTAACAACACAACATGACATGAACTGAGATTTCAATCGCGGCTACCATCTGCAACCTGGCTCTAATACCATGTTAATGTTTTGGCCCAGAAATAGAGATAAATAGAAATAAAAGAGAATAAACAATCCACAAAACACTCCATACATTTATCCTATGAAAACCCTTCCACTGGAAGGGAAAAACCCAGCCACACCAGCAAAAATGTCTTTTATTGATCATAAAAATATTCAAGTACATGGCTTTCCACTTGATTGATTTACAATATACCAAGCAATCATATAAATAGATTGCATAAGACTCTTCATCTTTCACACGAAGGTCTCTTTGAGTCCCGAAAATAAGACCCTTCAAATTTCCACATATTCAGCACTTCACATTTCCATACGCATACCTCTTCGCATGACGTATGACACATGTCTTTTTGCATAATATTAACTTAAATATAATCACAAATACCTCTTTCAGCTGAACATGACCATACGGTCATAAAAAACATATTACTATCTCATTAAATAAGAGATAAAGATCTCCATTGCAGCTACAAACTTCAACATTGCAGAACTATGAATTTTCTGCAGTTCTGTTAGAGGAGTCCTCACAGAATTTGCAGCAAATTTTGAAGAATTTTCTGCCCACTGGCCGAACCTGGGCTGAATTTGGTCTCAAAATATTTTTTTAGACATTTTTGAAGTGATCTTTTTGGCCTAATTTTGTCTATTTGAATCTCCCAACCCTAAAGTGACCAAAAAAATGGTCTATATGCCATTTATGCATTTGTGAATGAAAATGAACACTAGCTTATAGAGGAAATCCAAATTGACAATAGGTGTGACATTCAAGTTGACGATTATAGAGAAATTTCTTTAAAAAAGGTATGATATATTTGAATCCAGGGCTTAAATTTTAATCTAGTCTGATTAGAAATCCTCTAGCCAATACAAAATAAAAACTCAGATAACTGCACTTACCTTTCGACAATTCCTTTCATTCTCAAACTGCCCCCCTGATATGGAAATATGTTCCATGCATGTGACCAAGCAAATGTAACATGTTGTTTGTATGGCTAAATGATGCAATTAAGATCCTATCGAACTGAACACAGATATGGTCGTGTATTTGCTATGTTGCTTTAAATTAGCATAGTGATGTATGGACTTAATTGTTGTTGCATTTATATACACACACATACATATTTTAAAAATATATGTCTTTGTACAGATGAACCCAAAATGAATCCAAACCCAACCCCAAAAAAATTGGACGAATTTCAAGCCTGAATCTCGAACCTGCATCCGTACCGGAATCCAAACCGGCAACTTAGTTCAAAAATTGTAAAAAGCGGGAAAGTGTTTTTCAACAGTATAAGGCAAAAATATTTTGAAAATAATGTTAAACATAATAATAGTAATATTAAGTATATATTAATTATGATTATTATTTTGCTCCAGCCAACCCACTGCAATACTGTCATTAAAATATATCAATTTTTCTTGAGCCACACTGTTGGAGCTTTGTGTTTTGGTGCCTATATGAAGTCAGTACTGAACATCTCCCACCCAAGGAATTTAGGTAAATCACGCTCAGCAACAGGATAGTCTGATGGGGCAAAACCCCCAGCGGATACAAAACGGGAAGGATGACACCCCAGACCCATCTTCCAACAAAATCCACTGCACGGGAATAGTATAACGAAATCATTTGATTATTTGCATGTCTTTAACAACAGAGGGTAGAAAAAGAAGTTTTCAAATCTGAAATTTCTCGATCAGGAAGAATCAATGAGATTCTGTGCAAGGACTGTTAATGTTTTGTAGCTTCGGTCAAATAATTCTAACCAATGAAATGAAATGTTCAATTGACCTATTGGCCTTAAGCATTTGATATCTATCCTCCACTAGATAATATATGATTATACATTAAATATTATATTTGATTATGTAAACATCATAATATAATACTATATGTTATTATTATTATATTTGTTATACTTTCTTCAGAATTCACAGAAAATTGTTATCAAACTTGTAAGTATTTATGACTAATATGATAGTAGTTATCATAATCGATAACTACCATTGTTATCGTTAACAATAATGACTATCATTATCAATATTGATAAAAATATCAATAGGACTTGCTGCTATATAATAATAATGATATCAACTGTCATATATTACAAGTCAATAACAATACACTCACAAAGATGATAACGACATCAACTATCATATACTGCAAGCCGATGTTAATATTATCTAATGTCGATATCAGTATTGACCACCTCATAATGCAGATCGATATTATACAAACTCAAGGACGATTACTTTGTATTACAATTACTTTGTATTACACAGTATTAAGATTGGTCTCAGAAAGAGACACATCTCCTCGTGAGACCTGGAGATATTTACGACATCAAAAACAATTTGGAAATATAAGATAAGATAACTTTATTAATGTCCAACAAGAGACCACCAAAAGGGTCTAAGGGACTGAAAGCGTACAACAAAAGAGACAGTACACAAAGGGCACACCAAACGGTGCCCAGGAAAGAGCAAGCAAAGAACAAGAACGAGAGAAGAAGAGCAAGAAGACAAAGGAGGCCAAAACTACGGGTCTATTCTTCGCGGAAAGAAGTCCTCCACTGATGGGTATAGACTATGACTGCCCAAGGCACTAGTCTATCTCTGAAAATATTTGGAGGAGTGTCGCTGTCGAGAGGGACCACCAGGGGTCCTAGTCTGTCTCTGAATACCACTGGAAGAGTGATGGTAACGAGTAGACCTGCTGCAGGATCTGACAGATCTAGAGTGACAGGTGGTATAAGTGTCAAGTAGTCACTTCTTACCCCGAGTGGGCAGCAAGGGTGAGAAGAAAGTTGTGATAAGCCGATCAGAGGCCTGGTGCTAAGGAAAAAGTAACTGTAGAGTGTGGTCGCGAAGCTGCGACACCTCCTATAGGTAAAGCACAAGGCATCTATGATTTGGGTAACTGAAAAAGGCGGAGAGGGAACGACACTCTCTGAACAAACAATAGAACCTCCCTCCAATCTCATAGGAAATGGGGCACCGAAAAATTAAGTAGATCTCCATTTCGCCCTCAATCAAAGAGCATAACCGACAAATACGGTCATCTCTATCAATGCGATGATCAGTCTGAATCCGGAGTCTGTGAGAACCAACAGGGAAGGAACCCAAGGAGATACGCAAGGCATGGCTCCATTGCTGAAACAGATATCCAGGGTGCACAATGATCCCATCCTCAATATCCTGAATAGCCAGGGCACATAGTGATCAACATACATTCCATCTTCAATACAGATCAAGCTTGAGATTATCGACAACAATAAGTCATATTGATATTGATATCAATATTGATAAAGAGTCCAATCTGGGCTTTACCACTACATATGCTGTAAGATTCCTCTGTGTTTGCACTATTTTTGATGATCAGAATCGTATCTCTGTAAATTGGACCAACTAACCTGTGTTCTGTTCAATTTACTTTGTTTCTGCAAGTAGCATTGATGAGCTTGAGTAAGTGTGTAGTCAAAGAATTGAAGAATTTTGAATCTGCAAATCATTTTCCAAGTTCTGGAGGATCTGTGAGCATTGTTTTGAATTTATTTTTGGTTCAGAGTTATGGAGAACTACATGTTCTATTAGTGATTTGTAAAGATTAAAATTCATTTCAACTCACAAACCACATGCACATATCTTAATCATTCCTTAAAATATTTGTAAATTTGTCGGTACTAAAAAACTAAGTTGCCGGTACGGGTACGGGCACGGGTACACATACGTGGGTACGATACGTGGGTACGGCAATTTTTTGGGAGGGGGGTTTGGGTACGTCTGGGTACGTCCATAAAAAAATATATATATAAATTATATATATATAGCCTGAAAAGTAGAAACAAAACTAACTACCATAAATATTGCGCTGGAACATTTATAAATTATATTTTAAATATTAAATAATATATATTGAATATATATTAAGATTATAATGTTCCAATTTATAATAAATGTTATTATATAAATATTAAAATATTTTAGTCATTATAATATTATATAACACTATACTACCTGAATATTAAAAAAACTTACAATCTAAATTTAAATATTATATTTAATTTATTAAAAAAATTAAAAACTTACTATATTAATAATTATATACGATTTATATTATATATAATGTTTTGAAGTTTAAAACATCAAATAAATTTTAAAACTATATTAAGATTATAACATTACAATTTATAACAAATGTTATTATATAAATATTAAAACATATTATAATATTTTAGTCATTATAATATTACGTAACACTATACTACCTGAATATTAAAAAAACTTATCTAAATTTAAGTATTATATTTAATTTATTAAAAAAATTTAAAACTTACTATATTAATAATTATATACGATTCATGCCAATAGTGGCATGTTGTGATGGTTAAGTTGTTGTGTTGTTATCCTTGCCATCAAGGTTCAAATCTCATGGGGATGAGGTCCCCCGTTTGTGGCCTCACTGGTTCATAGCTCCAAGTCAAAGCGTTTACCCCTCTTTTAAAAAAAAAAAAAATTACATACGATTCATATTATATATAATGTTTTGAAGTTTAAAACATCAAATAAATTTTAAAACAAAATATAAATCATTTTAATACACACCCCGATACCTAATGAACTTAAACGCTGGCTGCAGAATGAACTTGGACGTGTCGCAGATTTTAAATGCAGATTTTCCACAGCCTGATACCTGTCTAAATTCCCAACTTGGACACAGATTAATGCAGGTTGTCGTCACAATTGTAGTGGATTCCCGTCCTCACAGCTGCTTCTACCGTCCGACGAAAGGGTTTTGTTTTGCAGCCGAAAGAATGACTGAGCAGCAAATGTAAAACGCTTTCCAGATTCAAATTTAGGGTTTTTGCAAGTGGAAAGAAGGGTTAAAAACAAGCACATCATGTTCAGAAGTACCTAGAATCGAACTCAAATCATAGTCAAGTTGCTGTGTCATCACAAAAACGTTCGGATATGGGTTGAAAATTGTAAATGTGTTTCAGCCTTCAAAAATTTGAATCCTGTTCGATTCCACTGGGTTTTATGGACGTATCCAAATCTGATACGTACCGTACCAGCATCTGAAGGCAAAAGAGGAAGTACCGGTAACTTAGTTAAAAAACAGACCTGAGACATATCTTGAACCAAAACTCCGTGCTCATTCTGAAAATCCTACCTCTTTGCTTTTGTTTTGTCCTGGCATCAAAGTTAAGCAACACCTGTCACATGCTAAAGATCTGGAAGATGAAGTGCATTCATCTCAATCAGCAAGCCCTACATATGTAGCTTACCTATAAATCCTATGCATAAGTTCTTGGACATTTTAATAAATCTATTATCTCATTTCAAACCACAAATCCCAGCCATATCTTAAAATCCAACAATCCCATGCTGATCTACGTAACAAACCCTGATTTGATTCCTTCCTTTTTTTCCATACCAAAGCATCTTAACCACAAAGGGTTATACTCCATGTTCATTTTACCTAGCAATTTTAGTGTGTTTCTTCATCCAACCCGAAAACCCTAAAAATATTTTAACCTCCGATTTTGAAAACCAAAAGCATGAAATGAATTATTGTCAAACTATAAATATATAAATATTAAAAAACGATCATCAACAAAATACATATAACAACTTAATTAACAGGACATGCAATTCCTGTTCTCTTTTTCTTAAATATTTTTGTGGGTTGACAACACTTTTTAGAAATATCCCAGCATATCTGTTATTTCATATCAAAAATAGACCCTAAACATATTTTAACCCCAAAAGTCATGATCAATTTGTTTAATCTATTACTTCATCAACTCACAAAGCCCAGCCACATATTATTCCCAAAGCATGTTTGCCTACCCTCCCAACCATATGACCAAGTTGACAAGATTCATTTCTGTCTGAGCTCATAATTCTATATTGTAAGGTATGATTATCTTAAACTACAATCATTGCGCATATCTTAAGAGAAACAAAAACCAAAAAAACTGAATTTGCCTTTGTCCCACAGTGAAGCGATAGATATCAGAAACTTGCCTTACCCATGAAAGCTGCAAATAATGTCTTCAGACCCAACACGTCCACAAATCTCTCACATGCTGGCGAAAATTTTGTCATGGCAAAATCCAGAGTCCTCATTGCACTCCCATAGACAGATTTCTTCTGTTTCATTATAATTATCATCAACTCAACCCCCTCTGCCTTCACAAACCTCTCCTTATTTTCCATCGGCATCACCAAACTACACAATCAAGCAAATCAAATCATTTAGGTTTCCAAAGCTACCTCGTGACAAACAGAAGCTTTTAAGTTTTATGTAATCCTATATTTCTTATGGTATTACTATTACCTACAAAGACAGTCAAACAAATTCTCCACCATCTCTTCTTCATCCCCACTCTTTGGATCCTTTGACTTGTACGGTGCCACTGCCTGAAGCACTGCATCAACACCATTCATCCCCCCTAAACGTCGCTGATTTGCACTACTATTCTGCAAAAGTATAGCCAGAACCTCTGTTGCATATTGCTTGTTGGAATCAAATTCCCTTGGCTTTATACGGCCCAAAAGAAACTTCAAGAGCTTTGTTCTTTCACAGACCAACTCAGCTACAGAAGGTTTAACTTCTATCATATTTTCAATTGTGGCAAGAGTGTTGTAGACAGCTGTTGATTCGTCCGGGTCAGTCTCATCTAGCCTTGTGATCAAATTCAAACATCGTTAACATTGAATAAATATGTGTGCAATTAATTACAACCACTGAAAAATAGCCAATAGTGCAGTGATCCAAAAAAGTTCATGACTGTGCATTCATGCAAACCTCCTTCACAGAACTACAAGCATGCGTGCAGGCTAGAAAAGGCAATATAATCAAAAAGCATGCTAAACATACAAATAAATTCCTATTCAAGTGTCCGTTCCAAAAGCCGTGAGGAGCAAGTGCTGGTTATAAATTACCAAATTCCAAACACAAGCAAAGTCCGAAAAGCGTGATGAGCCAGGATACATAATTGAGCATCGTGCTACCTGGGGTCATGGTGCATCTAAATTGCGTGATATAGTAAAAATATGAATACAGTATGCAGCTCGTGACTTGTTGAAACTTCAGATGTTTTAACTTCAACATTTGCAGCTAGGATAACCTACAGCATTGAACAACAACCAATGCAGGTACAACTCAGCCCAACAAAGACACAAAGCGGTCATGTTTTTGACGTATCGTGCGTTAGAGGAAAAGACGACAGGTCGCAGACAAAGGTTCATTGAAAGGAATGAACTTGGGAGACATGATCTCAGAAAAAGATTCGACTTTTGTCTGTTTAAATGAGAAAAACAATCAAAGATTCTCAATTTTCACAGTCAGGAATGATATCATGTACTTGAATACCAGTAAGTAATATTGTACACTTCTCGTTTCATGTCATCTTCGAGACTCGTCTTCAGGGAATTGTCCATATTTCACAGTGAGAAGCCCTACACAACTAAGTGCATACGTGTAATAGGCTGAACATTTGAGGGCAATATGTGAGAAACTAAGTAGCCAAAAAGATTGC
Organism: Cupressus sempervirens; assembly: GCA_028749045.1. NCBI lineage: Eukaryota > Viridiplantae > Streptophyta > Pinopsida > Cupressales > Cupressaceae > Cupressus > Cupressus sempervirens. Next base: position 348,708,827 of record CM053793.1, read on the forward strand.
AGGCGAGTGTTACTTATCAAGCAGAGAAGCAACCCATAATGTACCTTGCAAGGTTTTGTACCAAAAGCTCAAGCGCATTGTTTTCAAGGAGGGCGTGGACGAGAACTGTTGCAGGGTCCTGAGCGTCGTCGAACACGTCCTCATCAGTGAGGTCCTGAATGAGGGCCACAACATCGGAAGCTATGTCTGTGTTGTCATGTGTCAACAGTCCCAAAATGGAGGGAATGGTGTTCAGCTGCACCAACTCCGGGTACAGCTCTGGGGCGCCCGCCAGGGTTTTTAGCTTTGTTATCTCATCGTGCAATTCCACCTCTGATTCCGCGAATTTTTCGGGATTTTCCGCGTATTTCATTCGCGCTTCGAGGTTTTCTTTGAGGCGCCGCTCGAACGAAAGCACCAGTTTTTTCAGGCCGCGGACGTCCAGTGCTGGGACGCTCTGCCCCTGCGAGTTCTCCAAAGCTTCTAGCAGGCTTAACTCCACTTCGCCCTCTTCTCCTTCTTCTTCCATTTCGTCTCTCTTTCGCTTGCTCGGATTCCACCCCATGAACCTCCCCACCGTTTTGTTTGGTACTGTCACTCCCCGGTTTCTACTCTTGCAGAGACGAACACACCCCGAGCTTCAGACTTTTTTTCTTGAGTAGAGTAGTTTTATCTGGCATGTTTCAGAACCACATGGGTGAAGGCAGCTTTCAACGAGCAGTTGCGAAGTTTTCTAAGAAATGTTTGAAAGATAAGGCATCTCTATGTCTAATTACCTATGTTGAATTTTGAAAGACAAAAACAAATTTTATTTTAAAAATATTGTGATATTTATATATAATATGTATTGTTTCAATTATATTAACCATTTTATTAATTATAAAGAATGGTGATGAGTGGGAATGGCAATCCTCGTAGCAGGGGTAGGTATGGTCACAGAGATTAGCAGGGAGATTGGAGGAATCCAGCAAGGCTAGTTAGGGGTGGGGAAGACATTCAGTAGTCTTCCACCATTGGACGTGACCCAATCCCACCCTTTCAAAAATTAGGGGGACATTTGGAAAAAACCCTAACGGTGATCATCGGGGTCTACTTGGAAAACAAAGACTAGGAGCCTTTGACATGCGGTCCAGATTGCCAAGTAGGGCATGCAAGAATGTCCCAAATGCTAATAACACAGGGTTCTTGGGTTTTTTTCTGGAATGGTGGGGATGGGAGGATCAGAAGAAATGGAGGGACACAATATCGCCCTATATACCCAGTGCCTACAAACTTCAGCTTCAAAAACATTGAAAAGAAATTATGGTGAAAGAAGGAGGAGACGAGATCCATTCAAGGAGACAAAAACGATGGTCCTAATGCCATAGGTAAGTGATGGTTTCCCTAAATATATTCAGTGAGGCACAACTTTAGAATTTTGTAATCATGCGTGGGAAGTTTTAGTTAGTAGATTACAAAACATAGCCTTCTTCATAATATGGTTGGGATCGTGGCCTTCAATCAGGAAAATATAGACGTGGATTGAAAGAAACTGGGGACAATCTCTAACTCTTAAATTACTCTCTAATGAGCTTTTGATGGTTTCATGCCCTTCTAAATCAACAAAGGAAGATATTCTAAAGGGGCGTCCTTATATAATGGATGGGAAAGGAATTTATATTTATGACTGGCACCCTGACTTTAATCCTGATCTAGAGGAAGTTAAAAATGTGATGGTCTAGATAAAGTTAAAAAATTTACCCTACGAGTTTAAAGATGAAGAAACCCTAAGATCCATAGGTAACTATTTTGGGTTATACTACACCTTTGAGGAGACCCTAGATTCAAATGACTTCTATCAGTTCACTAGAATACTGATTAAAATGTAGGACTGTTATATGATTTCAATCTTTGTTATGTTGAAAACTTCACAAGGGGAATGGAGACTACGCTTGGAGGTGGACTATGTGGAGGATAAGTGCTCTAGAGTAGACACGAACCCCAAAGGGAAAGGCTTAGAGGATAATTTATGTGTAGATTTGGTCAAAAGCATTGAAAAGGAGAGAGAAATAATCCCACTCTAGTTGATCTCCTATGAGGAAGACATGATCATGAATAGAACTTAGACTACCTCTCAGGTGAACAAGATGGTTTTGGAAAAGGTCAATTCGAATGTTATGGTATCAGATGTGCGAAAGGAGACAATTGAGAGACCTTTCTCCCAAGAATCTACTCAAGTGGTAAAGGAAACCCCATATACACTTTTGAGAATTAGGATCCATACTATTGTAAGATTCATAGAGGAAAGAAATATTATAAATAATCAAACATCATGCATCATCTTGGATACAAAGGAAGGGATTGAACATGACCGCCCCAACTTGGAAGGCATTATGGAAGATAGAGGACAAAAACTAGATCAGAAGGCTAACCCAAAATTTTCAAGAGGCAATGTTTCTACTCCAATCAATGATAATCTTGAATATGGTGATGGTTTTAAAGACATTCAAATTTCTCCCATTAGAAATTCAGACTGAGCATTGGAAGGCACGAAGGATAGTGGAGGGGATAGTTTAGTCTCAGAGTCGGAATACTACTCACATGAGGAGGAACAAGGTCAAGATGAATGTGATCTTAGAGATCAAGTTGACATTGAGCAAAATAAAACAATCTCTCAAATGGCCTCTCACATTCAAAAACCAAACTGAAGAGAGCAAAAGAAGAGAGGACCTAAATCGGCAAAGGTTAAACTTGACATAGCTAGTAACACAATTGACTAGGCCAAATTGCTAAGATCGGGAAGGGGATATACCTCTTCCCAACATAAATGAAGATCCTTACATGGAATGTTAGAGGCTACAATGCCTTTGACAAAAGGTGTTTGATCAAATATGGTATTGATCAAACCTAGTCATATATGGTTTATATCCAAGAAACTAAGTTAAGTGGTGATAGCAAAGCCTCCTTTGCTAAGAAGTTTGCAATGTGGGGTAATATGTTTGTGGATGTAGAAGGGGGCTTAGGAGGCCTGTATATCCTTTGGAAAGATAATTCTTTGGATGTGCAGCTAGTGGATTCAAACACAAACTGGTAATTGGTAAAGGTTAGTTTATTTCAATTGAGGATTGTTTTCTTTGCCTTCAATATATGTGGCCCTATTCAAAGGTCTTTGAAGTCTAAGCTCTGGGAAGCCTTATCAAAAAAATGCAATAATCTTACAGATAGCTTATTTTTCATTGGCTCGATATTTTAATATTATACTGTCTCCAACTAAAAAGTCAGGAGGTGTATCATCTTAAAATAGAAGCACTTCCATGATAAGAGTGTTTAGCCCTCTGAGTAAGTGGTATGGGGTCATGTCAAGCACCTTGAATGGGTCCTTAGCTTGGATCTGGCTTTTTCTCCTATTCTGTTCCCTTTTCCACTTTCATTCTGCACTTTTCTGGCATTCAGGATTGAGATCTTGAGATTTTTGACCTTAGGGTCAAGGACAACCTTTTAGGTCAAGGTTGACCTCAACCCTGACCTATGGTGGGGTCGACTTCATCCCTGACCCCAGGTTCAAATTTCAAGGTTCCATGATTTCCAGATGTCAGGTTTCAAAAAGAATTGTTTTCCCACTTTTGGGTTGGTTGTTTTGGTCTTTGAAATTGTAGTGCTTGCCTTTGGTTTGCATTTTGTTATCAATGTTGAACTCTTTAGAGCTAGTTTTATGTTGATGGTTAGCAACATTGTTTTGAGACTTTCAGATATTGTGCTATGGATTTAGTTAATATAGGATGAGATTATTTGGTACTTTATATTTCATGGTTGCATGATGATTATTACATTGCTTTCAGTTATTGATGATGATTAGATTAGATGATTTATTATCATATGTGTTTTCTTATGGTTACTTACCCCATACTTGCATGTGTATGGTGTGCGTGTTTGTTCTTATGTATGACGTGCCTGATGTGGTTAAGGAAGGGAGTCGTAGTCACCTGCTAGTTGGGATCTACACGATGCACCACTTCTTGCCATTGCTTGTTTAGTTTAGTATATATTGTGCTTGTACATGCATGGCTTTTATGTAGGTTGCAGGTACTGGGTACCGACTTCCCTGAATTGCCAGGATGAGCGTACCCTATCACATTATCTCAATGATAAAAGAAGGGAGATAAATTCTCAAGTCCAAATCCCAACCCTTTAAGCTATTTGTTCTAATTGGAAATTAGGACAAGTATCTGAGTTGAGTACCCTCCGAATGCGTCGGATGATGTAATTCGTGATATTAACCCTTGGTTTGATTTTGTATGTATTTTGGCTATGATGGGTTTTCATATTTTACCTTGTGAGTCTTTGGAGTATTTTCTATTAATTAAGCCTAATTAAAAGATTTAATCAATGGTTTAATTTAATGGAAAATTAATATGATATTTTAATATTTATTTTATTTAATTAATTGGAAAATTAATTAAATAAAATAATTAAATTAAAAGATAAAATTTATAGTTTTAAAAGTTGGAATGTGATAATATTTATTTTAATTAATAAATATTTTAGCAATTAAGTTTTGAAAATAAATTTAAAAGTGGAAAGGATATTAAATTATTAAAAGATTCTAGATTTCATGTGATTAAAATATAAATATATTAAGATTAAATAAGTGGAGTTATTAAAGTTAGTGCATGAGATTTAAAAATTAATAAATTAAATTGAAAAGAGTGAAGTGAATATTAAATTAATTAATATGCATTATTTTAATATTTAGGAGTTTGCAAATTCTCGGGAGTTGTCATGTAGACAACACAGGAGTTTGCACTCTAAGAATGCACTAGTTGTCTACACTTAGGAGTTAGCATATTATTTGAGCACATGGTGTCTACAACCTTAAGACTCATCTAGAAGGTTGGAGAAGACTCATGCTTAGATGTCATGCTTATCTTCTAGTTGTTTCTAAAGACACTCTAGATGCATCTTAGAGGCCTTTAAATAGAGGCTCTCCTAGTGTGTTTGGACAAGCTTCAAAGTTTACATGCATTCGAGAAGCTCATATGCTTCTACATGCTCCTATGCTTCTTCAAGCACTTCTAATCACGCGGGAATTTCAGTTGGCTTGGATCTTGGAGGAATTGTGAATGTTGGAGAAGGAAGGGATTCTCTATGGACTTCTGAGGCATGGCAAATTAGCATCAGTGTCCAGGTGCACCCGTGATAATCACATAATTTATTTGCACTTTTTCTCTTCCTGTCTTCATCGTGTCTGTTATATGTGTCTGAATACTCTTTGTGATTGAATCTGCAATTTGAAATTTGAATCTAGATATGTATGTTATTTGGTTGCAAAGAAAACAATAGAAAACCCTAGCTTCAATTTAGAAAAGAAATTAGATTTGAATCGGGTCTGGGTTCGAATTGTATTGGAATCGAAGATTTGATTATACAAGGGTTGGTATTTTAATGAAGAAATTCTAAGTTGAAATTTATGATCAAACCTATTAGACGAATTAATAGGTAAATCTGAGGAACGATTATTATGAGTAAATTTAGAGACCATTATTTTAAAAGGAAAAATTCTTAATTTAAAAAGTTAGAAGACCCTTTTTATTTAGAACTATGTATATGTTCTCATTTTTTATATATATGTTTATGATTGAAATACTATAATGTTTAAATTTTGCATATATATATAAAATTTAAACACTGATCATTTATAATCGCGATTAAAAACGCGACGGAAAAACCTTTATTAAAAATGAATCGTATAGTTGTTGAGATTGTTTTATACGATTTGAAAGAAAATATATATTAATTTTGGTGAGGGCAGGCAGTCACACCCCACCCCCATCGGTGGTCACTGTCCATGACAGTGGTACCGCCGGCAGTCATTTAAGACTGCACGGCGGCCATTATCGTGGCAGTGCCACGGCAGCCTCCCATATGGGAGTGCTGTGTTCGTAGGTTGTGGACTATACTATACAGTACCGTGCGTTTTATATTATATTTGATACATGTGCAATTCAATTTTTTATATATGAAGTTATTAAATATTATTTTATGTATATATACATGTGTGTGTATAAATGTATATATATATGTGTGTGTATATAATATTGTAATTCAATTTTGTAAGTATAATGAAGTATTGAAAAAAAAAAAAAAATATATATATATATATATATATATATATATATATATGTATGTATGTATGTATGTATGTATGTATGTATGTATGTATGTATGTATATATATATATATATATATATATGTATGTATGTATACATATATATATATATATACATATGTATATATACATACATATATATATATATATGTATATATGTATGTCTATATACATACATACATAGTATATAGACATACATATATACATACATACATATGTATACATACATACATATATACATGTATGTATGTATGTTTATATACATATGTATGTATGTATGTATGTATGTACATACATACATACATACATATATAGATATATGTATACATATATACATATACATATATGTACATATATACATATATATGTACATATATGTACATATGTACATATATGTATACATGTACATATGTATACATATATACATATATGTATATATGTACATATATGTATACATGTACATATATGTATACATATATACATATGTATATATATATATATATATATATATATATATATATATATATATATATATATATATATATATATATAATATTAATTAAGTAATGAATTGGTGTAATTAAGATTAATAAAAATGTTGTCATTGAAATATTGAAGTTGTCCAAATAATTTTGGAATTCTCACGAATGAAAAATTGAGAAAATTACATATGAATTTTAAAAGAACAATTTTTCGTAGAGATATTAATTTTTACTTGATACTCATGAAATGATTGAATGAACGATGAGTTTGATTTAAATATTGATCATTATAATTAAATAGTGAAATTATTAATGAGTTATTATTTATTAATAATTGTTAAGGTTAGCAATTATTAATGAATGATAAGTATAGCTAGTATAACTATTAATTAATTCAATTCAAATTGGAGTTAGTTAATAATTGAAGTATAGCAATAAGTCATAATTTTAAATTGGTTTAGACAATCTCAGGAGATATGAGACGAAGGGATAAAGTAATTAATAGATAAAGATATTGAGAGGTAGTTATCCTTATATCATTGGGAATATTAATGCATCGAAAAATAGTTATGGAAGTTTCTCTATATCGATTAAAAATAGTTTTGAGGAGTTTACTATTTATTAATGTTTGTTGGGTCTAACAAACTATTAATAAATAATGGTTTAAATAGTTATCAATAAATTCGATTAGAGTTAATTTAGTGGAGATTATTTAATGATTGAAGTTTTGTAAAAGATATTAATTTTTTGGATTTGAAGTATAATTGATTTTTAATCAATTGATATTTATTGAATTGATATTATAACTATGATATTAATAATTAAGTTGTGTGATAGAGTCTTATTTGAAATGATTATTGATAATACGAATTTGTCAAGGGAATGTTAGTATTTTTTGAAAGAAAGATGAATGTGGTCATTGTAGATTTATTAATAAGATTTCCAATATAGCTTGTTATTAAATATTAACAAGATATTATTATTGAATTATGAATATGAATATTTGTGTATTGGATTATGGCTGACTTTTAGTTATTAGCCAACTGATATTCATTAGGTTGATGGTATGGTTGTGTAATTATTAATTAAATCAATTAACTAGAGTTAATTGGATTTAATTAATAATTATGTTATGTAATAGAGATTTAATTGATATAAATCTTTTAACGAGATTGTAAAAAAATATTGATATCGAAGTTGATAAGTCTTATTCTGATGACTTGAATAATGACCTTAGATGTTTTAAGGGTGAGACTTAGTAATATTTAATTGAGAACTATTCAAATGTTAAAAGGTCATGGATTGTGTACCTATGTCAATTAATCATTTTAATAAAGATATAATCTTCTTATTTGAAAATTGATAATTGGTTCTCTTATAATATAACGAATAATGATCTTTTGATTATGTTGAAAAGTCGAAGTAACATTAAAGAAGAGTTATACGATTAGAATATGGATCCTAGTCAAATAAAGCGAATTATTTAATTAAGGGTCAAGAAGATTAGTTTAATGAGTAAAAAATTTATCCTTCAGATATTCTTATAATGTTATAATGCTATCGAGGGAACATAAGGGTTGACTTTTAGGTCAAATGATTACTGTTATATACTTGAAGTATACTTGAAACGAGAACTGAAGCTCTACACTTAATTCAACTATGTAATTGCAGTAAACCAAAACATGTGTTTGCATTGTGTTTTCTTTATGCTATTTGATTTGGGTTTTTTGGGTTGACTAGTGTTGACCAGTCTTAGATGTTTCCAGAGGCTTGGGGGTTTATGAGATGTGATGGCATGTTGATCTTACTTGGTCTCGATCTTTCTAAACCCAACCATGGTTATGTGATAGAATGCTCTATGAGATGTTGTATTTACTGATTTGTTAATGCTTTTCAGTCTTCATGTGTGAAGTTGAGATTCTTATGTATCTAAGACACTGGACTTAACCATTTTTGAGTCATCGATTAGTTATCCTTGGATTACTTTCCAGTCGCCATGATGGGACTGAAATGTTGATTTATGATGTCATGTTGTGACATGTTTGACTCAACCATTTTGGAGTCTTCGATCAGTATTACTTTGAGATACCTTTTGGTTGCTTGTTAAGAACCAATGGATATTGTGAATTCATATTGGAGATTACATTTATGAGGTTTATTTTGTGGAGCTTTTATGTGTTCTTGGACGGGAGAACCATCTTATTATCAGGTTGCCTGTTAAGGAACCGAGTTTGATCTTTATGAGTGTTGTGGTATGGGACACAACTGTGGATTTATGTGCTTAGGAGAGGCTGTCTAGGTACATGACTATGGGAGTGGCTTGCATAGGGGTCTGGGGCCCAAAGTGGTCAGTACCAGGGTAACCTAATGCAAGTTATGTAATAAAGTGATAATCTAGTAACTAAAATTTATGGGGGGAAACACACTAATAAGATAAGTTAGAGATATTTGATCCACCCATGCTTTGAGTGCTTGTATAGACTAAGGATGGGATGAGTACCTCGTCTTCTTGAGAGGGCTTCTTGGTTTCCACATGTGCCACATTGAGGGTCTGAGGTTCAGAGTAACCAGTCCAGGGTAACTCAACGCTTGAGGGTCTGGGGTTTAATGAGAGACCAATCCAGGGTAACTCAAGCAGCCATGTGATGACACTCCCTAGTATGTAGCCTAAGTCTCCTCTATAGATTTTGTGTACCTCTGGTGGTGTACTTATTGTTGTGCCTCTGGGATTAGATGTCATTTTGAGATTGGAACCTTTGAGTTAGTATACTTTTAGGATTCCTAGACTTAGAGAGCATCTTTGCTATGTGATTTTTCTATAGCTTGTTTAGGACTTGAGATTATCTCCTCAGCACGGTGGGAGTGGACATTTAGGTTCCACGCGGTCGGGTGGTAGTGTTTATCACTCTTATCATTTGAGATCCATCCAAGACACCGTGGTTGAAACATTCTTGATTGATATTTATCTTCATTCTATTCTTGGAGCATTATGATAGATGATATACTCTATGATGGATGTATTTACTAGTATGTTTCTTATATTGATGATTTGCATATGTTAGATGATGTTATCTTATGCTTATATTTACATGTTAGATTACTTTCTATATATGATGTAGTATGTTTAGGTGTGACATTCCTACTGTGTTAGTACCAATGATCTCTTCGGTGATTTGGAATGTTATGCACGGAGGGATGGCTAGGATCCACAATGGTCTAATGATGCTATTAACGGTTGGGAGGAACTGTGCACTTAGTTATTTATGTTTGTGATATATGGTTATCTTTTATGATGGATGTTTATATCTTTTGCGATGATGTATCATGTATGGTTTTATTTATGTTATTGCATCATGGATTAGAGTTAGTATGATGATGTACTTTCTTTACATGGATGTTTATTCTTTTAAGCCTCTCATACCTTGTGACATGTACAGTGGATAATTGAGCTAAACTAAAATGTAAATTTCAAAAAGGACACTTGTATATTGTTTTAGAACTTTGGATGTATCATTGCTAAGGATGTAATGATAGATGAATAGTTAGTTTAGATGTAATTCAACGTTAAGGGATCTTAAAAGAATGTAATATGTTATGTATGTTATGTTTACTTGAATTATTTTTATTAGGAAAACAGGTTTTACAGGGATCCTGAAACCCAAAGTTTTACAACAGAAAAGATAGAAAAAAAGCTGCCTTAAAAGGCCAGAAACAAAAAGGCTCGAAGCCTGAGAAACAAAGGCCAGGAACAGAGCCTAGCAGGCAGACTAGTGTCCCTTCTTTTCCATTTCCTGCAGGGTTTTTGCAGCGTCACTTTCCTTCTAGTTGGCCTCTTCCTCCTGGATCGTGGGGAGGAAATGCATTTGGTCCCCCTGACTTTCCTAAATTCCAGTCTCTTTCTGAGGATCTTCCCGGCTGGTTCCGTGCTCTGTACTCTGCTCCACGTTCCTCACAAGACTGGCATTGGTCAGATAGTCCCCCAGATTAACAATGTTTTCATTCAAGGTATGGAGGGTATCCACAATCTGTTTAGTCACAACCTAGTGGATGGAATCCAACCTTTGGACCTTCTGCTCGAGCTAGGTGATTCTGTCCTCCTAATTGTCTCTGGGGTCCTGGCTTCTGTCTTTTTCCTGGCTTCCCACTTGGTCTTTACTACCTCTGGCCTCATAATCCTTGACATCCCCCCTGTTGTTGGTCTGGTTGGACCTATCCTTCAGAGTCTCAATTTCCTGAAAAAGCCACTTAATGGAGCGGAAATTGTCAATCAGGTTGTTTTTTGCATTGTTGAGAAAGTTGAAACCCATTTCACAAACATTGTCAGAGAGAACCAGAAGAGTCGAGTCAAGGAGCTCATCATAGTGGGTGCTACTGTCGAGATCCCCCAACACTTGGATTTTAGCAGGTTCTCTAACAATGCCCATACTGACACTATCCATATTGAAATTGCTCCAGGCTCTTCTCTTATTTTTCTTGATGGCCTCCCCCCCCTTTTCAACCATGATTTCTATCATCTCTTTTGGGGGTGAAATGGGGACCTCCAGGGGGGAGGTGGGCGCAGTAGGGCTGGGGGGCAAATCAGCGTGGTCACTGAGATGATCATGGGTTGGGGTCTGGTCCAATTTTCTTTTCTTGGGGTTATCCTGGGTTACCAAGGGGGTCACCTCCTTCTTGTCATTATCTTTCTCCTTGTCGTCTTCCAACTCACTTTCCTTCTCTGCCACCGAATTCGCCTCCTCCGACTCTGTATCTGACTCATCACTAGACTCCTTAGGATGAGGGGTAGGGGGGTTAGGGGAAGGGCACCTGGGGCTCTTCCTGCTAGGGAAGTGGGGAGAGGGATTAGCTTTTGGGGTTTCAGACTTGACAGATTTCACAATGCGCACTCCCCCTAAGTCTGAGCTGGCAGTGTTCTCCAACGAGCCACCTGAAACCCCAACGGACTTGACTCTTGTCTAGGTTTTCAGAAACTCAAAAATGAGGAGTAGAAGACCTTCGTGAAGGGTGGGGTTCTTGACAGGACATTTCTTGTAACTCTCTATATTCTTAGTCATAGAAGTATAAATATAGAAAGGAAATGAGATTTTCACTTTATGTCTAAAATGATTAAGCAGAACAAAATGATGGGTCCTGACTCTATCAAACCTGGGCTCCAAAGTGACATACTCTATGATGATCGTCAGAACAAGCCCCCAGAACTTCTTGATGGACTCAATGTCATAGTAGGTGTTAATCTTTACCAGTTTATTTTTCTCCTTGTCGTTCTTGACGAAAGCGTTCACAGCATTGGCGGACATCTTCTTATCCCTGAAGAAGCTCATGCCTTCCTGGGAGAAGCCTGTCACCTCCGCAATGAGACCCTTTGTGATTTGGTGGGAGACACCATCAATTTTGACCTTTTCGTTGTGCCAGGTTTCAACCATAATCTTGGTAACCCCCACGTCGAAACCATGGAGCCTCTCCATGAAGCTGGTTATGCCACCCTTCTGGAGTTTTTTCCAAACCTTCCCTTTTTCTTTCCAGCTCTCCGTTTCTCCACATGGCTCTCTTCTAATCCTTTCTCCCACCATTGCAATATTATGCCTCTCTAACCCTAAACCCTTAACAGAATTGCAGAGCTCAAAGATGAAAAAATCGCTAAGGACAAGAGCTTTAATGCGCGTGTTATTGGGTTTAACTCTGACTTTCTTCTGCTCGTGTAATCCGTACACGTTATTATGAAATGGTGGGGGTTCCACATAACTCCAAATGATTCCCTTTTTAAAACATGATTTAGCATGTCTCATCATCATAAAAAGATTTTGAGTTGGTACCTTGAATTTGCTCCTTTTGGATGAGCTCCATAGCTACCGTCAGAAAATGATTATTGTTTCTCCACGTCATCACCGAATTGAATGTGACTGTTGCGTTTGTGAACCAATCAGCAACCACGTTAGCTTCACGGTAGACATGGCTGACGTGGTAATTTTAAAATTTGCTCAAGTCCATTTTTAGGTCCTCAATTATGCTTTCAATGGTCCATGATGGTTTGGTTACTCCTAAAATACAATTTATTATATTTAGGGAGTCTCCTTCAAGCCACAATTGTTCGATCCCTGAGTCCAGGGCCAGCTTAACAATGAGTCTGGCTGCACTGGCTTCAGCCAAATGGTTGGTTTGGTGACCAATAGGGGAGGAGATAGCAGCAGTGCCCCCTCCCAAGCTGTTTCTTATGATTCCACTGCATCCGACGGAACCCGAGTTCCCCTTAGCCGCTCCATCAAAATTGGCTTTATGCCAGTTTTGGGGGGGGGGGGGGGAGGACCAAGTAGCTTGCTGTCTTCTTTTGATCCTGTCTTCTTTCCTGGTCTTAATTTTCCCTTCGTCCTTTATGTTTCCATCTCTAGTTGTGGAATAGTTCTCTCTCATGAGGCCATCAATTTTCTTTGCTATAATACCCTCAGGAGCTTCTCTGTCTTTGAATATCCTGTTGTTGCGCTCCTTCCAGATTCCCCAGCAAAAGTGTGGGATAATCCAGGAACTCAAAATTTGGGATTCCAGGCCTTTGTGGTTGCTACTCCACTGTATGAAGAAATCCTGGATACTGGCTGGCGGGCACCAGTAGAAGTTCATATTGGAAGTCAAAAGACTCCACACTCTAGAGGAAAAGGGGCAGTGAATGAAAATGTGATTAACCGTTTCCAGGTCATGCTTACAGAGGCAGCATCTACTGGGAATAATTTGGTCTCTCTTGGCTAAATTATCCAGGGTAAGGATTTTGTCTTGCAAGAGGAGCCAAAAGAAAATGTTGATTTTGGGCGTTAATCCAAGGGTCCAGGCCTTGGCCCAAAAAGGTTTCTCCCCTATGCCCACAAGGGAAAGATAGCCTGAGGCTACAGTATAATGGCCTCCAGAAGAGTCTCCCCAGACTAAGGCATCACCTATCTAGTTGATGTTGATAGCGTTCAAAGAGGCCATCAAAGGCTCGAGATCTTGTGAAAGCTCAACTAAATTGTGCCATTCATTCCCATTTCTGTAGTTCCTAACCAACATACCATATCTGCCTATTGCCTGATCAGCCCACCTGCCGAATGAAGGATGGTTATTGAGAGGTTCCTGAAAAAGCCAGCTGTCCTGCCAAAAAAGGATTTTGTCTCCCATTCCAGCTTTCCATTTGGCCCTGGATTTAGCAAGGGGAAGGGCCTTCAAGATACCATTCCAAATGTTAGAACCCAACGGCAGCTCGACCCCTTGGAAAATGGAGGAGAGAGACAGGCCTCCCAGGTACTTCTCAGCCAAGATGTCCCTCCAAAACCCTATGCCTTGGAAGATGCACCAAGGGAGTTTAGCTAAGATGGATTGATTGAGGTGAGAAATTTTCCTGATTCCAAGACCTCCCTGGCTTTTGGGCAAGCAAACCTGGTCCTAGGCTACCAGGTGGTATCTCTTGTGGTCATCAATTCCAGTCCAGAGAAAGTCCCTCTGAATCCTCTCCATTCTGTCCACAAACTTAACCGGAATCCCAAAGAGACTGAGGGCATAGGTGGGGAGGTTCTGGAGAATCGAGTTAACCAAGGTGCATTTACCTGCCTGACTGAGGGTGGCCCCTTTCCAACCAGCAAGTTTCTTGATGAAGTTGTCGATAATGCTTGTCCAAAAGGAGTCTAGGGGTTTGGAGCCTAGAGGAAGCCCAAGATAAGTCGTCGACAGGGACCCAATGCCACAACCCAGAATTCAAGCAATTTTCCTCTACCTCTCCAGAGGAGTGTTGAGGAAGAAGACAGAGCTCTTGTCTAAGTTAATAGCTTGTCTAGTACCCCTGGTGTAGGAATTAAGAATGCTTTTGAAGGTCCTGGCCTCCTGAACTGAAGCTTCACCCCCCAAAATCATGTCATCCACAAATTGCTGATGAGTGAAAGTGGATGGACCCAAAGAAGGTCTCAAACCCACAAAACACCTGTCCCTGATCTTCTTCTGGATGAGTCTGCCAAGGCATTCCGCCATGATAACAAACAGGATCGGAGAGATGGGGTCTCCTTTCCTTAGATCCCTAGAGGGGGAGAAGAAAGGAGAGGGGTGGTCGTTGGCCAGAACCGACAAAGAGGGTGAAGACACAAGCTGGGAGATGAGCTTGCAAACCTGATCATCGAGGCCAAAGGTACGAAGAACAGCAAAGAGGAACTTCCAGTCAACCTTGTCGTAAGCTTTTGACAGGTCCAGCTTAAGAAGGAAGCCTTCCTTTTTGTCTGCCTCAAGAGAGTGGATAACCTCATGAACCGAAACAATTGAATCAAGGATTTGCCTGCCTGGGACAAAGCCGGTTTGCTGAGGAGAGATAATCAAAGGGAGAACTCTGAGGAGCTTGGAAGTGAGAACCTTGGCAATGATCTTATAGAAGGAATTGCAGAGGCTAATGAGCCTGAATTTATCCAGAGAATCAGCACCCAGGATTTTAGGGATGAGGACCAGAAAGGTAGCATTAAGTTCTTTAAGCAAATTCCTGGCTCCAAAGAACTCCTGAACCACTTTAACCACATCCTTTTTCACTACATTCCAAAAGATCTGAAAGAAAAAAGTTGGGAAACCATCCGGGATAGGAGCTTTATCCCCCGGGAGAGAGAATAGGGCCTGATGGATTTCCTCCAAGGAGGGGATTACCTTCAGCATGGAGTTGTGGTGAACATGAAGAATGGGGGGAATGGTCGCCAGGATTTCCTCTTGTTCAGACCTAGAGAGGGAAGGATCAACTGAGAGGAGAGATGAGAAGTAGCAGACAACTTCCTCCTCAATTTCATCCTCTTTGGTAAGCTGAACCTGGCCCTTAACAATGTTGGTTATTCTATTATTAGCTCGGTGCTTAAGGGTGGTCAGGTGAAAAAATCTGGTGTTGCGGTCTCCTTCCTTCAACCAACTGACTCTTGATCTCTGTTTCCAGAAAAGCTCTTCCTTAGATATGATGTTGTGCAGATCCAAAAGGATGGCTTTTTCTTGCTGGCTATTATGAGCATTGTATCCTGAATGCTGGATTTCATCCTGAATAGAAGAGAGCTGATCAGATATCTCATCTTTCTCCTGGAAGATGTTTACTTGAATTGTTGTTATTGCTTCCGCGAATGTTATGAATGGTTTTACTTTCATGTTTAAAAAAAAAAAAAAATGTTTGGCAAACTTAGTAATATTTTAGATTATTTCTTTGGATCCCTTGGTGAGGCATTAAAAAAATGGTAAACTCTTAAATTGCATTTAATCTAGCTCCATTTCTAAGGGTTAAGGTTAATTGGGATTTAATGCTCCCATGTTGACCTTCTCTAGAAGTTTGTGCCTTGGATCTTTATATAAGGTAGCCTTCTTCCCTAATTTTCTCTAACAAGGGCATAAGGAGATGAGACGAAGTTATACTCTTTCATGAGCAAACATTCAAGCATTATCAAGTTCAAGCAAGTATCCATCTTCAAGCATTCAATTCATCAAGGAGATCCATTAGTAGCCATTAAAGGATTCAAGCTCTATGGAGCCCTCTCGTTGAAGATTCCTCCATTTCTATTCAAGCCTCTTTCTAATCTAAGATCCATTCAAGATTGGTGTTGAAGATCTATTGCCATTGATTTGAGACATCTTACATTCATTTCTACATTCATTTGGAGCATCCATACTTGTGGATTGAAGGATTTGAATCCTCCACAAGAATTTCAACATAAACAAGGTGAATTGTTTCATTTACTTTGTTTATACATATTGCAATTTCAATTCAATTTCAAGGTTAATTCCAAACTGGGGTTTGACTAAGGCGAACCCCCCATCCAACAAACAAAACCATTTTTCTTGCAGGTACATGTGTAGAACAACAAATTGAAGTACAAATTTTGATACCCTTTTCGTAGAACTTGTGGGATCCGTGAACAAAGATTCTGTTGGAGCAATGCAGGTCAAGGTTGACTCTTTGGGGCACAATTGTGCCCCACTATCTAGGTCAAGGTCAACCTACCCTCAAAAAAGGAAAAGATTTCTAGGTTTTGAAGATCTCGCAGTTTCGATTTAGGACGAGGAAAAGCAACAATTTTTGAGATCATTTGACAGGGTTTTGAGCTGATTCTTTTTCGAATGTAAGTACCTTTTATTTCTTCATCTCAATATTAATCTTCTATATTTACATGCCATATCATAAGAATCTATATGTATGTGTAAAATATGGGCTTAGGGTCTCTTTCATGTGCATTATTCTAAACCCTATTCATCATTCATATTTTTCATATTATAGAAGGTAAAGGATGCCTTGGCTAGAGTCATTTGGAATTTGTAGATTTTGTAATAGCTAATGATTTGCAGGATATAGACTCAAGCAATGGTAATTATACATGGACAAATCGTCAAAAAGGTTTCATTGATATTGCTGAAAGAATAGATTGTTTCCTACTGGGGGGAGTGGTAGTAGTCTAAATGGTTATGTGAAGCAGAAGTGAAGTTGTTAAGTGGTTCAGATCACTTCCCCATTTGCTTAAGGATATGGAATGATGCAGCTCCAGAACATGCTCCCTTTCAATTTGAAAAGATGTGGTTATGAGAGGTGGCATTTATGGACTTGATACAAGAATGGTGGCAATCAATGCCTAGAAGAACAAGGACTTTTAGCCTTTTTATTTTTCAAAAAACTTCAGTATGTGAAAGAGTAGTTAAAGATTTGGAATAGAGTTACCTTTAGAAATATATTTGATGAGAAAGTAAAATTGGAAAATTAATTGGCTGACCTCAATGAGAACTTAATGAAAGGAGTGATGGATGAAGTTATGTTTTTACAAGAATCTAGTCTGAAGAAACAGTACAACGAGGTTTTATATAGAGAGGAAATCTTTTGGATGCAAAAATCACAAGAATTATGGCTTAGAGAAGGGAATAGAAATACAAAAAAAAACCATAACTTAGTTAAAGGAAGGAGGGTAATGAACAAGATCTTCTCTATTAAAACTAAAAATTGAAGGTTGTTCGAGGAAACTAAGTTAATTAATAAGGAGGCGGTCAACTTTTACATCATTTTTTTTGTGAAAGATAATCAGGATTTGTTGTGTGATGGGGAATTACTAGAGGTTATCCCCAAACTTGTATCATAGGAACATAATGATATGCTAACGAAACCTATTACTAAAAAGGAGGTGAAGATAACCTTATTCAATTTAGATAGTGATAAAGCCCCGAGACCAGATGGCTTCCCTGCTTTGTTCTTTTAAAAAGGGTAGAGTGTGTTAGGGAAAGACCTTTGGGAGGTGGTGGAAGAATCTAGGAAGGGGGGTTTCATGTTTAAGGACTTCAATAATACATTCCTAATGCTGATACCTTAAAAAGGTGCTAATGAATCCTTTAAGGACTGCAGACCCATAGCCTTATGCAACACCACATATAAGGTCATTTCCAAAGTTATTGCTAATAGATTGAAATTTGTGTTGCCAACCATAATTTTAGGGGAACAGAGTGGCTTTGCTCCTAGGAGGTCCATTTATGAAGAAAGCATTATTGTGCAGGAAGCTATACATTCTCTAATACGTGGGAATGATGATCAAATTGGATATTAAGAAAGCTTATGACAATGTAAACATAGCCTTCCTCATTAAAATCCTAAAGGGTTTTGGGTGTGTCTCGTGTTGGTGTTAATGGATTTATAGTTGTATCTCAACCCCTTGTCTCTCCATCATGATAAATGGAAGTCCACAAGGTTTTTTTTAATACTATAATCGATATCAGATAAGGTGATCCCCTTTCCCCCTTTTTGTTTATCATTATAGTAGAGGTGTTGGGCAAATCATTAAAAAAAGCCAATCGAGACAATGTATGGAAAGGTTTGAATATCACCAAAGGTATTGATTCAAATAATCATTTGTAGTTTGTAGATGATACTTTTCTTATGGGAAAATCTTTGGTTCTTGAAGCAACCTACATGAAATCAATTCTTGAGAAACATAGCAATTCTTCAGGATAGTACATTAATTGGAACAAGTCAAAGATTTTTTTTCTTTAATACCTCACTCCAAACTCAGGAACACATCACTAGATTACTCATGATGAAGATGGGCACTCTACCTAGTAAATATTTGGGGATTCCTCTATTTAATGGGGCAAATAGAGCAAACCTGTGGAAATATTTAATGGATGCTTGTGTTAAAAGGCTTGAAAGCTAGAAAGATAAATGGTTGATATGCACAGACAAAATCTTATTATTACATTCTATTATTTCAGCTATCCCTATGCTTTCTATGGGATGTTTAAAGATTCCCCTAAAAGTGCTACGATATATTAAACAACGTATGCAAAATTTTTTATAGAATGGAGCATAAGAGGAAGAGAAGATCCCTTTGATAGCTTGGGAATCCTTATGTAAACCAAAGAAATAGGGGGGTGTGGGTCTAAGAAGATGGCATTTAGTCAATTGAGTTTTAGGAGCTAAGTTAGTTTGGGACATGTATGCCGACCCCACTCAATTGTGGGTTCCTATCCTTCAAGCTAAATACTTGGATAATAATGAAGCCTCTAGGATCCTAACATTTAGAAACCCCCCAAAAGGATTTGCCTTATGGAATTTTATTCTCGAATACAAACCGGTTATAATGTAACATCTCTCATGGCAGATTGGGAATGGTAAAACTGCTCCCTTTTGGGATGACTCGTGGAATGGAAATTTAGACCTTTCTAATCTACAGGAAAAATAGGATGTCAGAAATTCTTTGGTGAGGTAGTGGGGGGACAAGGTGGTAAATTACATAGAAAGGAAAGATTCTCCATTAGGTCCTCAATGGGACTAGAAAGATTGTTTCTCCCTAAATAGTCTAGAGAATCAAAAATAGATGATGCAAGATTTTTTTTTTGGAAAGAACTATAGTTATACAAGATAGAGAAGATATGATTATATGGTGTGTAGCGAAAAGTGGTGGTTATTCAGCTAAAGTGGGATATCAATTGTTGTGTTGGGCAGAGGAGGGTGAAGACTGGCCCTCTAAATTATGTTGGCATAAAGATTGTCTGTAGAAAGCAGGAGCTTTCATGGTTACCCATCCAAGGTAAAAATTTAATGTGTGAGAGAAGGAAGAAGTATGGATTTTTAGGACCCACAAGATGCTATTTATGTATGAAGGAGGTGGAAGATGCAGATCACTTGCTGGTTCAATGTGAATTCACACAAGTTTGTTGGGATAAGTTGAGATCCTATTTGAATTGGTCAAGTGCAATGCCAAAAACTTTATGGGTTGTGTTCCAGAGTTGGCCAAGAACTTCTAAAAGACTACCTTCTAAAAATTATGGGTTATCAGTCCCTCCATAATTTGGGAAGTGTGGAAAGAATGGAATCATAGAATTTTTTAGGAATCTATAGAGTCTTTGGATAGAATTTGGGAAAGAATACATTGAACAATTGATGAAACTTTGAAATTCATCACATCTTGGGGGAGATCTTACAGGACTCATTCATCATGGGATTGTATTATCCAAAAACACTAGCCCAACATACAAGTAAATTGGAATGTAGATAGTGATAGTCAAGGGCATCCAAAAAGGATTAGGGAGAAAGAGGTATGGAAATCGTCAAAAGAGGGATTGGTTAAAATAAATTTTGATGGTACCTCTAAAGGGAATTCAGGTGTTTTAGGAGTAGGAGCAATAGCTAGAAAAGAGGATGGGATGATTTTAGCGATAGTGGCTAAAAGATTACTAAATGGGTCAAATAACTTTGCAGAAGTACAAGCATTTACTTTAGCAGTTAAATTAGGTTCCAAATTGGGTCTAATAATATCCATATAGAAGGGACTCGAAGATTATAGTGGATGCTCTAAAGAAGTGACAATTGCAAACCTAGTTTCTACGAAGTCAAATTGAAGGAATACTAGAGAACTTGGACAAGTTTACAAATTTTAAAATTAGCCATTTATTTAGAGAAGGGAATATGGAAGTGCATAAATTGGCCAATATAGGGACAACCTACTATAATATTAGTGACATGGTAATTGAAGACTTCAGGGAGTGTATAGATGTTGTAATTATGTTTCAACCGAGTGATTTTAGGTGATATCTAGAGAAGATTGGAAATTTAGGGTGAGATATTAGGGAAGTAGCTTTCATCAAAGGTGGAGATACTTTTTGACGATGAGGTGTAATTATAAAAATAAGTAGCAATGTGATGGGACTTTTATTGCATGTGAAAGCAAGCGTAAAGCTGAAGTTCACTCTACATTTGATTTAGCATTCACAAAGGCTTTGTTTTGAGATAGAAGAATTTGAAGTCACAACAATTAAGAAGGAGAAAATGGAGGCTTCCTTCTTGGTGGACTTTGATAGATAGATGAAGGCCTTCAAAGGACCATCAAGCTATGAAAGGTTGAACAGTCTACTGAGAATCAAAACGGAGGAAATGATTCTCATGGTAATGGGAGTCATAGGAGATCAGTTTCAAGAATGACCAGAAAAAGAAGAACAAACCTAGATGTCATTTTTGTTTTCATTGGATAGGGCTTGGAGCTGAATGTGGAAACTCAAGAGGGGAGAAGAATTGTTGAAGATTTGTTTACTAAGGACATGCTGGGAGGGCTAGAATTGATATTGAAATGGTCAATTATGGGTATTGGACAAGATATTTTTGAGTATTTTGTAGATGAAGATGAAGCACAATGGTTTGGATATATGCCCTTTCTCTGTTGGAGTGTTTGGTTTGATAAAGCTTTAATGTATCAAAGGGTAGATGAGGCATGGCTGAGAGTGGTGAGGGAATTGGAGCAAGTGGAACAGGCTAAAATTGATGATGTTGGAGCACAGTGGGAGAACGTTCCTCGCCATTGTAGGAGTAATGGGCAATCAAGGTATGGGTTGGGGGGGAATGAATGAAGTGGGTGTGTTGCAGTTGGAACATTTTTAAAAAAAAATTGTGGAGAAGGATGGCATAGGGAGCCAAAATAGATATGCAATAGGGATTAGCAGAAGTCAGCAAGGATTTTTTTACGAAGAACATGGATAGACTCAATCCACCGGGAAAGGGTAGTGCATGGACAAACAAGGATAAAATTTTGGGATGAAACGATGTCATGAGGCCCAAATTTTGAAATATAATGATTTAGATATAATAGCAAATGTGTGAGTGATTATGTCATTATCCATTGTAATAGATAGAACAGTGTGCAAAGGTTAATAGCACTAGTGTGATGAAAGAACCATGGTTTGGACTAGATGAATTTTTTGTGATGTAGGAAATCTTGGACTATGGTTATGCTGTAAGACTTTATGTTTTATTAATAAAATTAAAGACCTATTAATGATATAAAAAATATTAACTATTTTATTAAAAACAAATTATATATATGTATGTATGTATGTACATACATACATATATACATACATACGAGATGATTGAAAGAATTCAGAAGAACTAATAAAGTAGAATTGGATTAAAACAATGATTTCATTAGGTTGTGGCATATTAAGTTTGAGAGAAATAAAGTTTAAATTTTCAAAAAAAAAGAAAGATATATTATTGTAGATAAGAGGTACTTTGTGTTTTGTTTGCTTTATATAGTATGGGGCTTGAAGTTCAATCTATGTGTGCTTTTTGTTCTAAGGTAATTTCTCAAAGAACATAATTGAAAACTCTTGGCCTATATATATATTAACTTTGCTCAAGCTTATATGAATATATTTGATGACATATTAATCATAAGTTTATATTTGTTGTCTCTTTAAAAAAAATAAAAAATTATAACTTTAGTTATTATTTGACATTTTAGTAATTAGTAATGGATCTTTGTAGAAATAATAGTTATATTATGTTATGTCTAGTTGGACGTTTTGATACTAATAGATATATGAAATTTTTGTAGTTATATCCAAACTTTATGGTACCATTTTTTTATGGTTATCATGAGGGATGAGAATATTAGCCTAAATGGGATATTAGATAGTAGTGACATAATCACTACTTCATTATACCTCAATTGATTTCCTAATTCAATGTAAAAAATAGAGGGACAAATTTGGGATTGGCCTCTTCTATTTAAGCTATTATATGATGGTTTGGCTTAGCATGTCTAGATTTTAGAGCATAATGGTGGACCATAACATATTTCTTAGCTATCCATTCTAAATTTCTTGAATACATCATGCATCTAATAAAAAATAAGCTAGAGGAATTTATCTGTAAATATTCATGAGGTGTTGATAGTTTTAGGTTTTAACTCAATTAATAATGACCTTTCTCCCACCCTTTCATGCCCTTTCATGTATGAAATTCTCTTGTTTTGTTATAGCTATATGAAGTTCAAAACAAAATTAAAGGAAAATTTTAAAAGAGGAGATGGTTTTACTTCATTAGAGCTAGCTAAGTTTGTAATATTCATTCAAATCACTAGTTGGATTCTTCAGAAATTAAGGTAAATTTATAGCTTGATCACTGTCAAGTATGGATCATGGTCAAATTACCTCGACTCCTTAGGATCTAAAGAACACATCTATTTTTTAAACTTGCAATGGAAACCCTTGCCTTTTAGACTTTGTGTAGTGAAGTTTATCGATAAATCTTGATTAATAATTGCTCAAATAAAAAGTATATAAACTATTAGGGATTTATTATCTAGATTTAGATTGGGTTTTTGAAATTGCTCTATTTTCTTCCAATTTCATGACAATTAAGGATATTTATGATTTGACATTATATCCTTAATTTATGAAGAAACTCATTTATTTTTCCATCTTATATCATACAAAAGATAGTACAAAGGGATTTTAGCATACAAAGGGAAATTTCTTACAAACAGAAAAATAAGGCAAAGCCTTGACAACTTGCTACATTTTGAAAGGGGAAGATCTATCAAGTAAGCATAGGATTTTGTAGGCAAAGATTGAATGAACTTATTTTTGTGGTCATAATTGGGAATTGATTATATCTTGACTTCAACCCTTTACCAAATAAAATAGTGCGTTGTTTAAGATTTTTTTAAACATATGTCTATCCTCAAGTCTTTTAGGGTCTACCATTATTTAAGATCCCAATGTAAATATACTATTTAAATACCAATTTCTATTAGAACTTTATTGTAATGAAAGATTGAAGTTAGGGTGGTTAGCAAGGAGAACATTCCTACACATAAGAAAGAAATGTGGCATAAAGAGAAATGAGATAAGGATGATAGAACACATAATTAAGATTTATTAGGTAATGACAGTACCCATCTTCTAGTGTTGGGATTAGGGACTTGGATAAGGAAATGGTCTTCCCAATCAATCCAAAGATAGTATCTTGAGGTCCTTCAAGGTACTCAAGAGCCTCCTAGCCTCAATCTAGATTGGAGGAGGTTCGACACCTAAACTAAGGTCCTGAGGTAGTGGGTGGAAATAGACAAACAAGATTGGTGAGGAAGTAGATCTTTTAACGCAACATGTGCAAATAAATAACCTAGTTCTCTATCGCACTATATAACACATAACAAAAAGCTATTATAAATTCTAACATTAATTACATCTAACCCAAAAATATTGAAATAAGGTTTGGGGTGGTTAATTAAAGATACTATAAGATATAGTTTATGTAATTATTTGGTTGTTATTAATAGTTGAGATCTTGTTATATTGCTTTAGCTATGCATTTATTGTTTGCGGTCTCACGTAAAAAATTGCAATGTGTTTGTTTTTTTATATCATTTTTCTAATCAAGAGGCATGCATTTGATATAAATATATTTCTTATATGATTTATTAGTCATCCAAAAGAAAGTTTTGATTGTTAACTTGTCCCATCTATGATGCAAGACCATGGGTGAAGAACCTCGAGATGGGATATCCAACCTTGCAACTAAACACACTTAGCAACAATAAAACCAAAATGAGAGAGAGAAAATGTAGGATCAATCATTTATTCAGATAGGTACATTATACATGGAAAGTTGTATGATTGTCCCAGCTTAGGCCATATATAAATAAGAATCAACTCAATTCTAAGATGCGATGTAAGACCCCTCTTATGAATGTAATAAAACTCTAATTTTGATGTGACCCTTGTTAGAGGATAGAAAGGGTAAGTATGCGAGGGGAGATGTTGTACTTGAAAGACAAGTGACGACCTTCCTTGGGAATATTATTGTGAATCACATAATGTTCCTCCATATGAAAGATTGATGTATTACATTTTATGCAGTGATGTTATTATGGGGATTTTTAGGATTTTGGTATATCTACCCCTCAATGAGTAACAATAATGAGAATCTATATGGGATGTATATATCTTTTTATTCATCTTCATGATTAGATCTCCTATTTGATAATATTAGGTTGACATGTTCAGATTTTTTTTTAAACAACAATTTGATATGTCATTATAATAGAACAAAACTTATATTGATGGTTTTATGATGTTTCACTCATTATTGAGGATGCTTGATTCAATGATTATTATAGTAGAAGGATTCAATAATTACCTTCAGGAGAATCAATAGGAATTGTAGATTGAATTAGTATTGGGATTGGAAGCTATTTCATGGTAGAATAATATTTATGTTATAAGTGGCTTAGTGTGCAAGATGTGTTAGGGGGATATGATGTTGTGAAATGTTAAATGTATATATCAATGGTTCTTGGATCTAGACTGCATTGATAGAGAATGTTAGCATAAAATGTGATGCATTTCATGTTGCAAATGATTACTGAAACTAGGTCAACATAGTCATACATACAATTATGATTAACTAATTTAAGTGAACTATGTGTAAAATGGAGATGGATGTTAGTTATATAGTATAAGATGATTGGATTCTTGTGTATGCTTTAAAGTTGAATCATGATTGGATCAGAACTTACGAATTAGTTTATGAAATTGGAACTTAGATAGGGAACTATCACAAAATGTTTTAAATTTTGCACGTACCTTATATTACAATTGGGTTAGGAATATTACTTCAAGAGTATAAGATTTCTTGAATATGAATTATACATTAACTAACTTAATTATTCAAAAACTTGTTAAGATTATGATAGGAACTATTGCACATGTTTTTAATGTTATCTATTTGGATGATAATTTTGATTTTGTAAATTGAATTAAGGTTCAATGGAGGTCATTATGTGAATAATGTTTCAAGATGAAATTGATTTTATTTGATGTTATGGACATAGGATATGAAATGTAATGTTTATAGTGTTTTGTAAATGGTAGAAAATGTTATTCAAATTGATATATTGATTATATGTATGGTTTCTTGGACTACTAATATTCGAATTGAGTGTATAGGAAAAAAAAACATGGAAATAAATCAAAGAATCAAGATCTAAATTGTGAGTTGATTAAGACAAGGTTTAATCTAATGAAGAGATAAGAACCTTGTATTATATTTTATTTGTAAAATTATTTTGAACGAATGTATTAGATTAAATTTCATTATGTAACTGAACATGCCACTTGTATTGTGAAGTATATTTTGTAGTTTCATTTGACACTTGTAATTGTTTATGTGGTTGTGACATGTCCACTTGGGTTTGTCAAGAGTAACCTAACCTAGTGTAGATTCCAACACCTTACCAAGGTCAACCACTTGAGTACCATGTCACATGTGAGATCAAATCAAGTCAAACCTATAGGTTAACTTCAAGTGAGGTTTTGAAGGGTTAGGAGACCTTGGGGGTTGGCTTGGTAAAAAATAGATAGCCATATGGGTGCACTATGGGTTGGGGGATAATTTTTAATAACATGAGAGTGTCAAAATCTCATTTGTGACTCTCTAAAATGATCATTTTCCAAAAGTTTCAAAAATGGGCAAAGGCCAAGTACATTACCTTTCTCCACACTTTTGGTTTACCTCTCATTAATGAGGGGGGCAAGTGGTAAGGGAAGGATAGGTAGTCATGTCCCTATGAATGATAATGGTTGAGAGTTGGTCTAGGAATCCATTTAGAGGGTGTTTGTCAAACTTAGTGGGTGGTTGACCCACTCTTTGATTTTAGAGACACACTTGTGATTTGAGGCACTTTTGGAAGAACTAGATCAAAAGGGAAGCTCAACTCACACTCACCTTTCACTTTCTTTGTAATGCCCCACTTAGGAACCCAAGAGAAGTAAACCTAACATGATACCACATTTATTGAACTATATATTTTTTAAAGTTTAAACAATATCAAAGTAACAATGTAGAAGCAAAATACACATATGCAATAAATAACATATTTCATTCCTCAAGAGTTCCTTCATGTTGAGTCACATTCAAGAAGTTTTATTAATTATTTTAAGTCTCAAGTACAATTTTCAAGATCATAAAGAAATAATAGATACATAGTCTCATAGCCACATACATAAGTACTACTGATATAATGAAATGCGTCTAATTAGTAACATCCACTACACATGGCATAGGGAATGCAAGAATAGATATGAATACACCAAAATACAACACACACACACACACACACACACACATGTATATGTATGTATATATGTATGTATATGCATATATGTATGTATGTATGTATATATATACATATACATATATATATATATATGTATATATACATATGTGTATATATATACATATACATATATATGTACATATATATATACATATATACATATACATATATATGTACATATATATATACATATATACATATATGTATATACATATATGTATGTATATATACATATGTATATATATATATACATATGTATATACATGTATATATATATACATATACATATGCATATGTATATATATACATATACATATACATATGTATATATATATATATGTATATGTATATATACATATGTATATACATATATGTATATATATATATACATATATACATATATACATATATGTATGTATATACACATATGTATATATATACATATATACATATATGTATGTATATACATATATATACATGTATATATACATATGTATATGTATATGTATATATATACATATGTATATGTATATATATACATATGTATATATACATGTATATATATACATATGCATATGTATATATATGTATATATATACATATGTATATGTATACGTATATACATATGTATATGTATACGTATATACATATGTATATGTATACGTATATACATATGTATATGTATATACATATATACATATACATATACATATATATATGTACATATATATGTATATGTATATGTATATGTGTGTGTGTATATATATATATATATATCCACTGAATAGAAGTCTACAAGATAAGAATAAGAATCATAATGGTACAAGTACATCAACAAATATCCAACATCTACTAATATGATGTTAGCCCTGTTGGAAATGTAGTATAGACTGGGTGACTGAGAAGGGGAGGGGATGAATCATGAACCAATAAAACTTTAACTTTAATTCACTAATTAAACCTTCACAATATAATATGATCTAATTATGTGCATCAAATATTGAAAGCAATAAAACAATCATAACACTTGACACAATATTTGGTAACCTAGAAACCTTCCAAATAGAAAGTAAAATTGGGGTGAGGATGATACCCACAAGCTTTATTACTGCACTATAAAGTTAGCCTATTAAAGCTTACAATTGATCACTTCTGGTGATCTCTATTAGGAGATTTGGAAAAGACTATTAAGTCCACCTTGTTAAAGGATTTGGCTGATGCACCTGTTAGGATGAATTAGTGGCTGATCTCTAATTTGCAACTTGATTTGTTGAATGAGATTCCTTTGAAATACAATGATCACCTAACTGTGACAAATAAGACTCTTATTTTCCTTATACTTCCTGTAGCCTTCTTAATTTACACTCATACTACTTCTCTCTTGATTCACTTCGATTGTGTATTGGATATGATACGATGTATTACATATATACCAATCCAATAAATTAACTTCTAGAGTCGGCTACAACACCTAATTCAAGTAATCTTCACTAAGTTGGCTTATTACTATAACTCGAGTTCTGAAAACAACTCAAGTGATATTCTTACACTCGACAACACTGTCAATTTGGCAAACTCTGGCATTCATTTGACACTAGTGCTCAGTCCACATTGATCACTTTCAAGTAGTAGGAACCTAATTAGCATTGGGTGACTCGGTGAATGCTAAAGAACTTGGTAGACTCGCTCATTGAAGCTTGGTCAACACTATCTTCATTCTACTTCATTAACACATTGTAGCTCGATAATCATTGATGGACTTGGTAGACACACCAAAGCTCGATTGACACTAAAATCTTCATCGATTACACTAAAGAGATTGGTAGCAATTGATAAGCTCGGTAGGAACTGATATCTGCTTCTAAAGTTCAGTAGACTCTGCTACGCTCGGGAGACTCTTCTTTCTACATATGGAGCTCGGTAGCAACTATGAACAACTGACTAAGTGTTAAGTCACTAATTGACAAATTATTTGACCTTAATGTCAACAATCTCCCCCTTTGGCATTAGTGACAAAAACACTTATCATTAAAAAAAAATGAATACTCGAAATACAAGTCAAAACTCCCCTTATCAACATGTCTATGTCTGTAATTCAATTTTGATTGTTGCTTGCTACTGCTGCTCAGTAACCTCTAACTCTGTTTTTTTTTTTTCAAAATTGTTTTTGTATACATATTTTCTGCTATGTATATACATCTCTCTTAGTGTACATTTATTTCCTTCTTGTATATATACATTCCCCTTGACTTTATTTATGATATACATAAACATTTCCCCTTTTTTGACACAAATGCCAAAATGCATAACTATAAGGTAATGCCAAAATGTGAAAGGAAATCATTATGTACCTTCAAAAGTATGGATGTTGTCTTGTCCCAATTCTCTTGCAAAACATTTGAACTATGCAAAGCTATCTACACCTCTGCTGATAGTTCCATCAAGTGATAAGCTATAGAGAAATTATTGTCATGGATCAATGTTTTTGCATTGCATCCATGTTAGGAAGTATCATGCCCTATATTTCTACTAGTGTGGCCCTTATCCTGACTTCTTCCCTCAACAATTATGCTTGCAAATCTATTAGATATCTGATTTTCATAAAATATGCAAAACTACTGCTAGGATCAAGTGACAAATGATGTGTACTTTCCTTCATATCAACATCTATCTTAACTAACTTATCTTTCATTTCCTTAGTAAAATTTGATGTGTCACTCAACCGCACAAATAAAGTAACAACATTATTTATAGAAGATAATTCAACTTGATCAATGGCTATTTTTCGAGCTACTTTCTCCAAAAAAAATTTTTTAAATTTCCTTTTTGCCCTCTACAGAAGTTTGTCTTAGCCATTCACTTCCTCATTATACTTGTGAACAAAGTCAACAAGTTGATCTAGAATTGGTTATTTTTCATCAACCTTAATGTTCAGTGCATCAATAAATATGTCATTAATATCTTCAAGAACTTGATTTTACTTTTTCTTCTCTTCTCTGAGATTTTTCTATCTAGCCCTTTTCTTCCATAGCTCACCTAGGGTGTCCATTTGATCAGGGATTAGATTGGAAAGATCCCAATCTAGTATTACAATATCTTCCTCTAGATCAATTTCCTCAATATAGGCTTCTACCTCTTTACCCTTTTCAACAAAAGGAATAATTTCCTTTCCTTTGCTCAAGACTTCAGTGCTCAGTTGAGGCTTAACCTCAACTATCATTGTGCTTGCAATAGTAGAAACAATATAAATTGTAGCAAAAATAGTATTAACAGTGGAAATACATGTCGTACCTTGCAGAGACTCAGTTTGTCCTATTGTTGAGATGATTGGAGCTTTTTGCTGGGTAGATGAAGTGATAGCACTCATCATTATACTCGATAGAGTTGCACCAACAGTTAATTGGATGTTTGGTAAGACATTGTTTACCTCAACTGACTCGGTAGTGGCCTTCTTTGAGCTAGATTGCACTAAGGCTTTGCTTAGAGAGAGTGGAAGGGAGGCCATTACCTTTGCTGTTATCTTCTATAGATTTGAGTCTTCAATACTCTGAATTTTAGAAAGATCTCCTCCTACAGTCTGATCCTCTTCATCCACATTATCAACTTCATCATCATTTATCTCCTTATCATCTTTCTCAACGTCATCTATTTTCACAACCTCTTAAGTAGGTCTATGAAACCCATAGATGTTTTTCCATGCAATTATGTTAGACTTCACAACTGATTAAATATCTTTTGCCAGAATTAGGAATACATTGAATCAGAGGGTCGGCTTTTATTCATTATCCTTCAATGATTCCTTCACTTCCTTGTCAAAAAGATTTGGCATAAGTTGTCTTAGGGTCTGTTCTCTGATGTCCCTAACAATATTTAATGCATTCTCCCAATAATGTGTTACTATCTTCAGCAGGATTTTAGGAACTTGCTTTATCGGTTCCTCTAGGGAGTACTTCCACTTTGCCATTTTAGCCACTAAGGCTTCTTCAACTAGTTTATGCTCTTCCTTTATCCTTGTTTCATATTTCAAAAACTTGAAATTAGACATGCCTCTACCATCTTGAATTCTTTTCAATCTTTGTCCAAAGGTGAGGGCTAATCTCTTGAATGTCACTTGTTGGTCTTCTTCTTCTTCATCATCATCACCTAATTTGAGCTTCTTCTTAGATTTTGTAGATCTTCTAGTGAATACTATAGGGGATTATTTTGTTGGCCTGGTTATTATAACCTTCCCTTTCTTCTTGGAAGGCTCCTTCTCTTTAGATTCTTCTTCCTCTGCATGCTCTTCTTCTCCTTCCTTTTCCTCAATGTCATCTTCTTTGCCTTCTGTTAGCAAAAGATGAGAGTTGGATAATTTGTTGTCCTTTAGAATTTTCTCCACTTTCTTTCTTCCTCTTTTCAAGGCTTGAGCAAGATTGATTTCCAAAGAAACCCTAGCCTTGGCTTCTTTATATGCACCAAAATATGGTGCCTTTGGGTCCATTGGCTCATTCACAAGAGCCTCAAATATATCCCTTGTATCATCAATGTTAACCTCATATCCTAGAGGCTTAAACCATGCCACTCTTGGCCTTATTGCCTGGATATGTACTTTGTCACAATCTACAAGAAAATACATATCTTGTTCATAATCTACCACTAGCTTCTTGGGAATTTTTTGTATCTATTTTGCATTTTCTCCTTAAAGGTCTCAAAATATGCATCCATAATTCTTTCAAAATTATCACTCATCTCAGTTATGAATTCATTAATTTGATATACAACTAGTGTATCCTTCTTTGATGCCACAGTTCCTTTGGAAGGGAAAACATTTTGAACATAAAAGAATAAGTAGGTCAAAAGAGATCCAAACTTACACAGATTATTCTTTAATGACCAAATGCTCTCCATGCTTTGCTCAGTTGATTGATTTGCAACTCAACAAGGTCAAAAGGCAAGTTTTTTCTTCACAAATTTGTAAGCTAGGTCAACAGCTTCACATAGAACACTATTTAGATGGTTTGAGTTGTAGATCTTGTGGGCAATAACATGTATGCTGAATTTGATCTTCATGTCAATGACTCCATTCAACTTCATGCCTCTGCCATTCCATTCGGCAAGAATCTTCTTTGCAAGTTTGACTTGACCTAGGGTTTTAGTGGTTTTTGCCTTGTTAAGCATATGTAACCCTCTGATTCTATGAATCATCTTCTTAGTGATCTAAATTGATTGATCCAACCATAAATGCATATCATGCTCTGAATTGATTGATCCAACCATAAATGCATATCATGAACTCGACTTAGAATAAACCTAATCCACTTTCCTTAAAATCCTCTTGGCATATGCAAGATATGTGTTAAACCTTTCGTTTCCAAGTAGCTTGTGCTAAGGCTTCATATTCCCATCCACACACAACTCATTATATGCCTAGTTCAATTCTAGGGTTCCTAATTCTTGGATAAAATAATGATAATACAATTGAATATCGTGAATTAGAAGTACCTTAGGAGGAATCTACAATTGATCTCTAACTGGTTCAAGTTCTTCCATAATCACCAAACTTAGTTTGAATGTTGGGGCTTTGCAATTGTTATCTCAGACCAATGTTTTTGAACCTTTCTTTACTTTGTTGCTGGAAGATGCCATACTGCTCAGTAATATTTCAAATGTAGGAATAAACTTCAATGATTTTTTTCTGAATCACTCGAGGGGGCTTTGGAATGCTCTTCACTCTTTGCTCTAAAAATTCATTGTGAAAGAATAACCTTTGATTTCTCCTTTTGACAAAATTTTATCTTTAAGCTCACCATTAATGCATTGTACAATAGTTGGCTCAGTAATAGGCTGTCCAACTCGGCTAATTCTTCATCACTTGAAAGATACCTTTGACTTGGTAAGGTCTTTAAACTTGGAAGGAACTTCAACTGGGTAAGAATATCAAACTCAGTAGAGCCTTCAACTTAGTAAGAACTTCGATCTCACCATCTGTATCCAAGCTTAGTTAGGTCTTGCAACCCGACCATTCTTGGTAAGATATAATACATCACTTGAACTACCATTCCAACTCGGTGATCCTAATGCATCTAAAATGTTGATATGGATCTTTTTCTTGCTTATTGGAACTGATGTGAGATATCTCCTTCTAAATCAGAGTTCTAATAATCTCCACAAATAACTAGTTTGAAATGGCTGAGTCACCCAACTCATTGACTTGGGTGTCAACACTTTCATTACTCTGGCTTGCATTCTTTGGAGACTTCTTTACCCATTGCTTCCTCATTTGACTTCTGATATTGTTAGCCTTTGCATTCTTTTCATCTTCAGCTCTTCCTCGGTTCATATAGTTATTAGCAAGATGTCCAAAATCTGTACATACAAAACATCTTTTTTTAGTGTCTCTCTTCCTTATGTGATGTTTTATGCAATTTTCTCCAATGTGCCCATACTCACCACAATAGTGACATCTGTACCATGTGTTGTAATTCCAACCAAATATAGCTTTGACAATTTGTTCTATTGGGTTCCATTTCTTGGTTTTGTATTTTGAAGATTTATGTCCTTGTTTGTTGCAATTGAAATGCTTTCCTTCAAACTTAGGTTTTTTTATGCATTCACTTGCTCCTTTTCCTAGTTTGTTGCAACTATAACACTTTATATTGAACTTTGATTTACCATTGCTCCAACACTTGTTTGATGTATCTTCTATCTTTCCACAATGATTATATGTAGGCCTTTTGTTCTTTTGAGCTCCTTGCTGAGATGATTCACGTTCTTCTATGTATCTTAATCCAGCTTTACTTTTGTGTCTAAATTGAGTTTGCTCATTCAATTGATTCATGCTTTCTTGAGATTTTGTCATCCTCTCATTGGTTTGCTTCTTTAGGTTGAGATCATTCTACAATCGTTCATTCTCTGTCCTCAAGTTGATAAGCTCTTAATTTGCATCATTTAGTTGATCAAATAGATCTATTTACTAAAGAGATAGTTGATGAATTTCATTGTCCTTTTCTTCTATTTCTTCTTTGGATTTGTTTTTTTGTTTCATGACTTCACACATTCTGATTGATTAAATTTCTTGTTCTCTTTTATGCTTTCTGATTTCTTCATGAAGAGTAAGGTTATTTTCAAGTAGATGTTTGATTGCTACATCAACTTCATCTAAACTTCTTTCTTGACAAATGTCTTCATTTCTTTCTTCAATGTAGATATTGTCATTTATTTGTGCTGCAAGATCTTTTCTTCTTTTCACGAATTGAGAGAGTCGCTCCTTCATTTTCTTAAATTTTTCCATGGCCAATTACATGTCTAACTTTTCATTTTCAATATCTTTCTTGAGTCTATATACTTTCATTGCCTCTGATCTTTTCTCAAGTTACTAAACTTCTTATATGAGAACCAATGCTCTGATACCAATTGTTGGAAATGTAGTATAGATTAGGTGACTAAGAGGGGGAGAGAGTGAATCAAAAACTAATAAAACTTTAACTTTAATTCACCAAATAAACCTTCATAATATAATCTAATCTAATTGCATGCATGAAACATTGAAAGCAATAAAACATTCATAACACTTGACACAATATTTGTAACCTAGAAACCTTCCAAATAAAAAGTAAAATTGGGGTGGGGATGATACCCACAAGCTTTGATACTATAGTATAAAGTTAGCATATTAAAGCTTACAATTGATCACTTCTGGTGATCTCCCTATTAGGAGCGATAAGGACTATTAGGTTCACCTTGCGAAAGGATTTACAACATAAAACAAAGTATGCACTTCGTTAGGAGATTTAGAAAAGACTGTCAAGTCCACCTTGTTAGAGGATTTGGTTGATGCACCTATTAGGATGAATCAATGGTTGATCTTTGATCTACAACTCGATTTGCTAAATGAGATTCCTTTAAATATAATGATCACTTGGATGTGATAGATAAGACTATGCTTTTCCTTATACTTCTTGTAGCCTTCTCAATTCACACTCATGTTGCTTCTTTCTTGATTCACTTCGATTGTGCATTGGATATGATAAGATGTATTAAATATATACCAATCCAATAAATCACCTTCTGGAGTTGACTACAACACCTATTTCAAACAATCTTCACTAACTTAGCTTCTTGCTATAACTCAAGTTTTGAAGACAACTCAGGTGATATTCTGACACTCAAAAACATTGTCAACTCGAAAAACTTTGGCATTTGTTTGACACTAGTGATTGGTCCACATTAATCACTTTGGAGTAGCAAGAACTCAGTTAGCATTGGGTAACTTAGTGAATACTGAAGAACTCAGTAGATTCGGTTGATACTGAAGCTTGGTTAACACCACCTTCATTCTACTTCATTAACGCACCACAACTCAGTAGTCATTGATAGACTCGGTAGACACACTAAAGCTCAGTTAACACTAAAATCTTCATCAATTATGCTAAAGAGCTCACTAGCAACTAATAAGCTTAGTAGTAATTGATATCTACTTTTGGAGCTTGGTAGACTCTGCTACACTTGGGAGACTCTTCTTCTTACATATGGAGCTCGGTAGCAATTGTGAACAACTGACTAAGTATTAAGTCACTAATTTAAAAATGATTTGACCTTAATGTTAACAAGCCCCAACTGATAATATAACTGAGAATTTTGTTATTGTATGTAAAAGAGTCATGTTAGCTATTGTGTTGTCATTTATGTCAAGCCTTACTTGGTTAGACATTATGCTAATTCAGTAGAGTACCATATGATTTGATTGATGAAGAGGATTTGAAGAAAGAACGATGATGACATAGTTAATAAGTTTTGGTATTCAAAGGGTACTTGAATGAATTGGATTATGACTAAGTTTTGGTATTTAAAGGGTACTTGAATGAATTGGATTATGACTATATAATGTTGGTTTGATTATTTTGCAATCATGTCATGTTGTGATTAAGTTCATAATTGGTGAGTTAGTGAAAGAAGGACCACAATATTAATCAAATGATTATAGTTGTTACAGAGCACCTAAAAAACCAAAGTTATAGTTTAGTGTTAACTGAGTGATGCATTACCTGAGTCTAATTACAATGTTCATTGAGTGGAGAATTAAAAAAAAGATTAATTTGAGGCTGAAAAATGATGAAAATTGAGAATGTTCAAGAAGCAAAAAGGATAAAGATGAAGTTTGTTATGAGATCAATGACTAGAATAATTCAAATATGATTGTATGGAGAGGATTTCTATTTTTAGAACAAGTGCAAACTTTGAGTTGAACTAGTATTGACTGAATGACTAGATGCAATGAATCTGAGATCTATGTGTTGACATTACAGTCATGTTTGTTATTAGTGACACACACATATTTAGATTGTAAGTATCTACCAAGTCTGTTGTACAATTAATAGAGTTAATCAAGCATTTCATACTCTACTGAGTTCTACAATTTCTATCAAGTCCAAGAAACAATATTCAATTTGTGCCGAGCGATTTCTACCATAATGGTGATCAACAGTGTAAATCGAGCTTCATAAGGTTTACCAAGTTCCTCAGTGTAAACTGAGTTGTGTAGTGCTTATCAAGTTCATAGTTACAATGATGTGAATCCAGTGTTGATTGAGCCACTCAATGTTAACCAAGTGACTCAGTTTATACTGAGCTCGTAGTGATAGCATTTACTGTGCTATGCAATATGAATCAAGTGACTCAATTTATATGTCGAGTTTCATTGTATTCACTGAGTCACTAATGTAGACTGAATTTAGACTACTTGGAAGTGATCAGTATGGACCGAGCTTCTATGCCTACCAAGTGCATGAAAATGCTGAGCATTGACTATGGATGTCAAGTATCAGAACCTCACCGAGCTAGTCTTCAGAATCCAAGTTCCTGCAATTGGGCCGAGTTTGTGTATTTTGTGTGAACTTGTATTGTAACCGACTTTGTTGATTTGTAAATTGGATTGGTATATATGTAATGTATTGCATCACATCCAATATATAGAATGGATGTAAGATAAAAATTAAAGAACAACAAAAAGTGTGAAATATAAGGCTACAAAATATAAGGAGCAACAAAGATTTATCTATCACAACAAGGTGATCATTACACTTAAAGGAATCTCATTCAGCAAACCAAGTTGCATATCATAGATCAGCCACTGTTTCATCCTAATAGGTGGATCATTTAAACCCTTACACAAGGTAGACTTAAAAATCTTTTGTAAATCTCTTTACCAAGTGCATACTTCATTGTATGTTTGTAAATCCTTTTCCAAGGTGGACCTAGTAGTCCTTATTGCTCCTATAAGGGTAGATCATTGTAAGACTTAACATGCCAACTTTATACTGCAGTACTAAAGCTTGTGGGTATCATCCCCACCATAGTTCTACTTTCTATTTGGAAGGTTTTTGGGTCACCAAATTATGTGTCATAGTGGTATGAATTTTTTAATGCTTTCAGTTATTCATGCATGCAATTAGATTAGAATACACATGAAGGATTAATTGGTAATTAAGGATTAAGTTTTGTTAGTTTCTAATTCACCCCTCCCCTCTTAATAACTTATCCTATCATACATATTTCCAACAATTGGTATCAAAGCATTTGTGGTTCTCAAAGAAAAGTCTAACAACTTGAGCAAATATCAGAGGCTATGGAGGTATTCAAACTTGACAAGGCTATTGACAATGAGAAGCTAGATTTGGAATTGGCTATTGGACAACTCAAGAAAGCAAAGGAGCAACTCTCTTAACCTCTAAAAAGAAGAAAAGATCTTGCAATACAGAAGAATGACCAACTCTGCATTGAAGAAAGAATTGAAGATATCCATTTAAACAATTCAGATGAAGCTAATGAGGCAATCAAAGAACTATTGGAAAAGAATGGTACACTTCAAGAAGAAGTAAGAAAGCTAAAAAGAGCAAGAAATTCAGTCAGTAAGATTATGTGAAGTCATGGAAGAGAAAAATAAGATAAAAGAAGAGATAGAAGGAAATAACAATGAAATTCAACATCTACCCCTTCAACAAGTAGACTTCATTAATTAGCTCACTAATGCAAATGAAGAAATCATGAATCTAAGATCAGAGAATGAAAGATTGTAGAATGATTTAAACACTAAAAAACAAACCAATGAGAGGATGATGAAATATCAAGCAGTCATGAATCAAATGAATGAGCAAAGTCATCACAAACAAAAAGGAAAAGCAAGAATTAGATATACAGAAGAAGGTGCATCATCCAAGCAAGGAGCTCAAAAGAAGCAAAGACCTACTTGCAGTCACTGTGGTAAGATTGGACATACACCAAACAAATGTTGGAGAAATTGGAAAGCTAAATTCAATGGAAAATGCTACAATTGCAATCAGCATGGACATAGAGCTAATGAATGCAAAGAGAAACTTGAATTTGAAGGCAAATGTCACAAATGCAAGAAGCATGGGCATAAATCTTGAGAATGCAAAACTAAGATATTAAACCGAACATAACATATTGTAAAAGCTATATTTGGTTGGGACTATAACACTTGGTGCAGATGTCATTATTGTGGAGAATTTGGACACATTGGAATGAACTATGTAAAACATTACACGAGGACAAGAGACACCACCAAAAGATTTTTTATCTATATAGAATTTGGTCATCTTACCAAGAACTGTATGAATACTAGAAGAATTGAAGATGAAAAGAAGGCAAAAGCTAATAACATCAAAAAGTAGATGAGACAATAATGGATTCCAAAATCTTCTGAGAATGCAAGTCTGTGAAATGATGAACATGTCACTCAAGAATTGGGTGATTCCAGTAATTCCACTTGATCTCATAAGGAGTATTGGAACTAGGACTCTAAAGAAGACATCTCACATCAGTTCCAGTCAGTAGAATGAAAGATCCATATCAACATTCAAGATGTAAAGGGATCACCGAGCAATTAAGAAGGTGCCAGTAATTATAGAATAAGGTCAGGTTACAATCCTTACCTAGCGAGGTTAGGTCGCAAGACTCTACCAAGCAAGGTCGGGAGCAACTAAGTTTTGTATGGTAACCAAGTCATTGATGACTCTACCAAATATTCAATACAAGCAAAGTGGAGGAAGTCTATAATTTGAGTGAACAATTGTACCAGGCATTCAAGCAATTTGAGCAAATTACTATTGAATATTTCCATGTTCTCTCAAACCCTACTGAGCAATATGGCATCCATCGAGTATTGGAACTAGGACTCTGAAGAAGACATCTCACATTAGTTCTAATTAGCAGACTGAAAGATCCATATCAGCATTCAAGATGTAAAGGGATCACCGAGCAATCAAGAAGGTGCCAGTCATTACAGAGTAAGGTCGGGTTACAATCCTTATCGAGCGATGTCAAGTCGCAAGACTCTACCAAGTAAGGTCAGAAGCAACTAAGTTTTGTATGGTAATCGAGTCATTGATGACTCTACCAAACATTCAATGCAAGCAAAGTGGAGGCCAGTCTATCATTTGAGTGAACAATCATACCAGACATTCAAGCGATTCAAGCGAATTACTATTGAATATTTCCATGTTCTCTCAAACCCTACTAAGCAATATGGCATCGACTAGCAACAAATCAAAGAAAGTATCTGATATGTTGGTTCGATGAGTTGAATGGAAGGCACTAGAATTTAAGCTGAGTCCTACCATTGTGGAAACCCTAGATCTGAACGGAGCTCAATCACAAATACCACCAAAGGTATTGTTAATTAACAACATTCTTTCACATTTTTTTTATGCTATTCAAGATATTGGAAGATTGGAAATGGATGAAACCTTGGAGAAGCTGTGTGTAAATGGTGTGCTAAAACCTGAGCATCAACACCTTGAAGTGAAGGGTTTAACTCATATTCCACATATGCCATGAGATTTTTAGACCAAATGGATAAGATTCATTCTCAGTTATGTGCATAATGGTTAGTTATGGTTAGAACAACCTATTTTGATAACCAAGAAGATGATCCACAGGATCATTGGTCTTCCTATGTTGGCAAAAGGTAAAATGACCAAAACCCTAAGTAGGGTCGAGATCGAAAAGAAAACCTGTGCTAAGTGGGATGGAAGGGGAATGAAGATCAACTATGTTACATATATGGAACATAAGTTTAGGATACATATCATTGTGCACAAAATATACAGCTTGAGCAGACTCAACAATGTGTCATGCGAAGTAGTGGATCTCGCATACAAAGTGGTCAAGAATAACCTGTCACTTGACCTTGCCGAGTTGATGTTGAACGAGTTCAACAAGAATATAGAGAGTATAAGAACTTTAAGGAAAAATCCTTGTAAGTTTGGTTCACTCTTAAGTTGTTTATTTTTCTATGTGCAAAAGTTCTTCCCATCTAAAAGTACAATCACAATCATATGGAGAAAGGATGTACCTATTCTTTATCAGATTAATGAATATATAGCTAAAGTGGGAGAAAACTATGTGAGTATTATGGACAATTACTTTGATGCATTTAAAGATAAGATGAATAACAGGTTCAAGATCCCCAAGAAACTTGTTGATGATTACAAAGATGATATTTGTTTCATGGTTGATAGTGACAAAGTGTATATACAAGCAGTTAGACTAAGAATTGTATGGGTCAAACCTCTAGGTTATGAGGTAAACATAGGTGAAACCAAGGACATTATTGAAGAACTAATTAATGAGTCTATTCACCCAAAAGTTGCATGGTACCTATGATGAAGCTAAGGCAAGAATAGAACTTGAAATTAGACTCCCTCAGGCAATCAACAAAGGGAACAAGAGAATTGCAAAGTTAAAAACTAGCGCCACTATTTTGCTGACTGAAGGCAAAGGTGATGATATTGAGGATGATGAAGTAGAATATGAAGAGAAATCAGAGGAAGAAGAGCCACTAAAGAAGAAAGTTAAGGTTATTATAACCAAGCCTTCTGAACCATCTACTATTGTGTTCACGAGGAGGACATCTAGGAAGAAACTTAACAAAGAAGGAGGGGATGCGATCTTTAAAAGGCCTCCACCCATCTTTGAAGAAAGGTTGAAGGAAATAGAGTCAGGAGTAGGCATATCAAACTTTAAATCACTACGGTATGAGACTAGGACTAGAGAGGAACAAAAGCAAATAGAGGACATGATAATGTCTAAAATGGGTAAGTGTAAGTATTCCCTAGACCAGCTTACTTAGCAGATACCAAGTGATGTAATGGAGAAAATCAAGCCAAGATGGGAGAATGCTATGAAAACTACTAAAGACATATATGAGCAGACCCTAAGGGAACTCATGCCGAGTTTGAATGACAAGGAGGCAAAAGAATCTCTGAAAAAGAATGAAGAAAAACTTACCTTGAGATTGAAAACTTGTCTTATATTGTTGAATGACATTGAACATGTGATATGGAATGCACTAACATATGGAAAAATATTTATGTTCTTCACAAG
The DNA here is from genome assembly GCA_028749045.1 of Cupressus sempervirens. Classification (NCBI taxonomy): domain Eukaryota; kingdom Viridiplantae; phylum Streptophyta; class Pinopsida; order Cupressales; family Cupressaceae; genus Cupressus; species Cupressus sempervirens. The sequence continues at coordinate 348,750,202 of CM053793.1, forward strand.
CAAAGTGATTTTGTTGTCAAGTTAGTGACAAGGATGATGATGAACATGAAAAAGATGAGGAAATTGTTAATGAAGAAGCTATACATTATAACAATGTAGGTGATGAGGAAGAGGAATAGAGACATGAAGCTACTGAGGAAGATTTACTTGAAGATCAAAACATTGAGGAGACTGACCCAGTGAAAATTGCAACAACAGTCATAGTCTCACTTCCTCATTCTTCGAGTGAAGTATTGTAGACATCAAGCCTAGAGAAAGCTACTATAGAATTGATTGTGACAAGCATTGTAAGTATAAGCACTCAATCAATTTTTGCACTTGTTCAGCTCAGTACTTCATTGACAGAAGTGACAATCACTTCATTTGCCAAGTAGTCAACACCTCCCTCTACATTAGTTTTTGTTACACCAAGTATTTTATTAATAAGTACAGTATCTACTTTTTTAGCGAGTCCTACTATCTCTACCATTGTTTCCATTCCTAGCATGCAAGTAATAAGTGCAAGGATAGTTGAGATCAAGCCTCAAACGAGTACAAATTTTTTGAGTAAAGGCAAAGAAAAAGAAGAAGATATAGATCTTGATGAGGAGATTGTTATTACAAATTGGGACATCTCCAATCTGAAACCTAATCAAATGCATATATCTGGAGAACTTCTTCAGAAGAAAGCTAAGCAACAGAGGCTTAGAGAAGAAAGAAATAAAGAATTTCAAATAATTGAAGATGCAAAGAATATCCTAGCAGAGGCACTAAACATAGAAGTTGACACTTCTCAACCAATTTAGATTTAGTTAGCAGAGATAGTCCAAAAATTCAATGAAGATTTGAATGTATAGGAGAAATTGTTGCAAAGAGCAGAGAAGAAATTTGAGAATAAAGTTTTGGAGCTTATTTCTCAAAAGATTGCAATTCATCAACTAGATCTATCTACTATCCTAAGCTCACTGGAGACCTCTTGCAACAACGTGTCTTCATTATTCAGTAAACTCTGTGATATTTCAATCTTCACCAAAGAAATTAAGGAAGAACTTTCAAAGATTGCTGAATATCTACATGCAAGTGCACAATAGTTGCAACTTGACCCGAGTTACAGCTCTACCCACTACCCAAAGATTAGATTCTTAACTAATATGTAGGTAGAATTGCTAAGATAAGAAGCTAGAATAAGAGTTACACTGATAAACATACAGGGCATGATTCTCCGAAACATGGATGCATCACAGAAACATATTGCACATGCCAAAATGCTCATCCATGATAACAACTTCTCAATTGCAAATCACATGATAAAACTTTTAGTAGAAGTTTGAGTTGCATTGCACACATGCAAGGTGTTGCAAGAAAATTGGGACAAGACAATGGTGCTAATTCTAAAGGTACATTTAGATTTCTTGTCACATTTTGGCATTACTGTATAGCATATAGCATACATCTTTGGCATTAATGTCAGAAAGGGGGAGAAGATTGTATATTGCAAAGAAGATGTATATTATAAAGAGGAAGTATACATAAAGGGGGAGAAAATGTATATACCAGATGTGAAAAGATGTAAAGTATATTGTATATGTATGGGGGAACATTATATATGTACAGATACTCAAAGATACATCTCTTTCAAAAATAATTTTGAAAAATCTCAAAATAGAGTACTCTACTGAGTTGGAGACACAAGGTGATGAATAAAAGGTATCCTTGAATTCAATTTTGACTAACAAGTGTTTTTGTCACTAATGCCAAAGGGAGAGATTGTTGATATTAGAGTCATGTTTGTTATTAGTGAAACATACTTATTCAGAGTGTAAGTATCTACCAAGCGTATTGTATAGTTAACAGAGTTAACCAAGCATTTCAGACTCTACCAAGTTCTACGGTTGGTAATGTGTCCAAGAAACAATATTCAGTTTGCGCCAAGCAGTTTCTACCATAATGGTGATCAACAGTGTAAACCAAGCTTCATAAGGTTTACCAAGTTCCTTAGTGCAAACCAAGTTGTATAGTGCTTACTGAGTTTGCAGTTATAATGATGTGAATCTAGTGTTGATCGAGCCACTCAGTGTTAACCAAGTGACTCAGTTTATACCAAGCTCATAGTGATAGCATTTAGCAAGCTATGCAGTATGAATCAAGTGACTCAGTTTATATGCTGAGTTTCATAGTATTCACTGAGTCACCCGTGTAGATTGAGTTTAGACTACTTGGAAGTGATTAGTATGGATCGAGCTTCTACGTCTACTGAGTGCATGACAATACTGAGCATTAACTGTGGATGTCGAATATCAAACCTCATCGAGCTAGTCTTTAGAACCCGAGTTATTGCAATTGGTCAACTTTGTGTATTTTGTGTAAACTTGTATTGTAGCCTACTTTGTTGATTTGTAAATTGGATTGGTATATATGTAATGTATTGTATCACATCCAATATAGAATGGATGTAGGATAAAAATTAGAGAAGACCAAAAAGTGCAAAATACAAGGCTACAACAACATAAGGAGCAACAAAGATTTATCTATCACAGCAAGGTGATCATTACACTTAAAGGAATCTCATTCAGAAAACCATGTTGCAGATCAGAGATCAGCCACTATTTCATCCTAATAGGTGGATCAGTTAAATCCTTTCACAAGGTAGACTTAATAGTCTTTTGTAAATCTCTTTACCAAGTGCATATTTTATTGTATGTTTGTAAATCCTTTCGCAAGGTGGACCTAGCAGTCCTTATTGCTCGTAACAGGGCAGACCATCAAAAGTGATCATTGTAGCAACTTTATACTATAGTACTAAAGCTTGTGGGTATTATCCCCACCCTAGTTTTACTTTTTATTTGGAAGATTTTTGTCTCACCAAATTGTGTGTCAAAGTGTTATGAATATTTTAATTCTTTCAATTATTCATGCATGCAATTAGATTAAAATACACATGAAGGATAAATTGGTAATTAAGGATTAAGTTTTATTAGTTACTAATTCACCCCTCCCCTCATAGTAACTTAGCCTATCATACATATTTCAAACACTATGATTGTAATTAAGCAAAAAAAAATGGAATGATCTAGAAGGCATAAGTTAGCTATTTAACGAGATGAACAAGACCATTTTTGGTTGTTGATTATTCACTAATTTTCCTGATGAAGTGCAAGAATTGAAGAAGAAGAAAAAGAAAAGGTGAATTGAGTAGAATAATGGTGAATAGATCAAGCAAGGGAAGGGCTAAAGTGGAGAGATAATGTGTGAATTAGTTGGAAAGAGATCAGAAGGTAGAAATTGAGTGAAGAAGAGTTTGAACAAGCAAGGTAGTGCTAAACCTAAAAAATCATTTGATTGTTAATTTCTTACCATTGTAGCAAATAAAGTCTCTTAACCAAATGGACCTAATAGGTCTTTGGAATTCTATATGGTAACATTGATTAGTGATATTTGTAAGTTCTTTAGAGCATGACACTCTTTAGTAATAAAAATGAGTGATAAGGTCTAGATGATTTTTGGTTAAAATCCTTTAACCAAGTCACACTAAAAAATGTGCATGTAAACCTTTGATAAGATTGGCTCCTAGTAGAGCTCACTTCAGAAGAGTGAAATTTTTCGGTTATTAGCTCCAAGATATTTTTTCCCCCTTTATAGGGTTTTCACTTTAAATACATGTGTCAAAATGTGTAAATACTTATGAGTATGTTGCAAGTTTATTTTTTATATTATTTACCGAATGTCACAACTCAGTACCAATTATGTTAATACTCTAATACTCAGTAAAGTAAACAACAGTGAGATAATAGTTGGAAGTAAAGTTGACATAAGTTTGTTTTTAGAAGTTGAATGTGGTTACCGAGTTATTGTTGTGAAAGGTTATGAAGTTTAAATTGGAACTAAATTATTTTAAAGTCTTTAGGATAACTAGTGATAATTGATTCACCCCTCCCACCTATTTATCTAACAATTGGTATTAGATCCTAGTTTCGTGGAGAAAAAGTTTGAAGGAACTTGAGCTAGAGATCCAAAGATGTATAAGAGAGAGGTACCAAAGCTGAAAAAGGAGAACTTATCCCCATGGAAAAAAAAAAATGAGGCTACATATATCTGGTATTAGAGATAATACCCTAAATTGGCAAGAATATGCATATGCTGCCCCTACCTCTTCTATGACTTTGGAAGAGATGATATAGAAGAAAGAGAATTATAGTTTGATGATTGAGATTGTATCTGCCTTGAATGATGTTGAGTTTGATGATATCAAGAATTGTACTAATGCAAAAGAAATGTGAGATAAGTTGGAAGTTGTACATGGTGGAGGTGAAAATGTGTTGAGAGAAAGAGTAAAAAGTCTGAGAGGAAAATATGATGACATGAGAATGTAAAAAGGTGAAAATGTTGTGTAGTACGTGAACCAAACCAAAGAAGTTGTTAGTGCAATCAAAGCTATTGGAGGAATCATCAATGATCCTAAAGTTGTAAGTAAGGTTATCATAACTCTTATTTTTTTATGCTATAAAATTTTCTACAATGTATGAAGTTAGAGTTATGTTACAATTGGTATCAGAGCCTAGTTGTCTAGAGAAAAAGTTTGAAGGAACTTGAGCTAAACATATGAAGATGTATAAGAGAGAGGTGTCGAAGCTAAACAAGGAGAACTTCTCCTCATGGAAAAATAGAATGAGGCTACATGTATTAAGTAATAGAGACAATACTTTACACTCGCTAGAAAATGTATCTGTTGCTCTAACCCCTCCTATGATTATGGAAGAGATGACACAAAAGAAAGAGCATAATAGTTTGATGATTGAGATTGCATATGCATTGAATGATGTCAATTTTGATGATATCAAGAACTATAATAATTAAAAAGAAACATGGGAGAAGTTAGCACTTATATATGGTGGAGATGAGAATGTGTTGAGAGAAAGAGGAGGAAGTCTAAGAGGCAAATATGATGACATGAGAATGAAGGAAGGTGAAAATATTGTGTAGTATGTAAAAAAATTCAAGGAAGTTGTGAGTATAATCAAAGTTGTTGGAGTCATCAGTGATAATGAAGTCGTAAGTAAGGTTCTCACAACTCTCTTACCTATTTATGCTATAAAGATTTCTACAATTTATGAAGTTAGAGTTATGCCTAGTAATAATCTTATACTTAATGGTTTAGTTGGTTAGTTGACTGCATTTGAGTTAGGTAATTTTAATAATATTGTGGTTACAATCGGGAATGCTTTCAAGACTTCAATAACTATTGGTAGTTCAAGGAAAGAAAATAGCAATAAAGATGAAAGTGAGTCAGAATCAAAAAATGACATGGATAACATTGAAGCATTGCTTGCAAGGAGGTTATCGAGAGGTAAAGGTAAATTACCTCTAATGTATTTCAAATGTAATGAAGTTGATCACTTTGCTACAAAATGTCCTAACAAGTACAAAGATGACAAGAAAGACATAAATGATAAGAATGATCATAAGTATAGAAAGAATAAAGACTACAAGGACAAAGGGAAGAAATCATGCTACATAGATGAGGAAGAGCACACCGAGTCAGATATTGAAGATGAGAAAGATGGAGTAGAAATGGTGTATGTTGTTGTTGAAGAAGATCCTAGTGAGGAAAGGTATGGGAATGATAAATCTCTTATTTCACATATTAGTAAGAATGATAAAGGGATCATTGATAGTGAATGATCACATTATATGACTAGAGATCATAGTAAGCTTGATAATTTTCAAGAATGTGATGGTGGAACTATTAAATTAGGGAATGGTAATACATTTCTAGTAAAAGGTAGGAGTTCATTAATGTTGAATGGCATGATCAGATGTGATGATGCATATTGGGTGTAATGAATAGGATATAATATATTGAGTGTTGTTCAATTGAATAATATAGGTCATAAGTTAGAATTTTGGAATAGGAAGATCAAAATTTATGATGACAATGGAAATCTATTTTTCACTAGAGAAGAAACTAAAGATAAATCATTTCATCTTGATCCTACAGTTGGTACATGCTTGTTTTCAAAAGTTGAAGATCTGTGGTTGTGGCATAAAAGGTTACATCATGTCAATTTTTTGAATATGATTAAGGTCAGTAGGAAGCAAGGAGTTAGAGGTTTAATAAATTTTCATAAACTTGAGAATGTTATGTGCAAATAGTGTTAGCTCAGTAAGATGACCAATTCAAGTTTTTCAAGTAAGATCCATACATCTAATGACATTATCTAATTAGTGAATACTAATTTGTGTGGATGAATGAGAGTATAAAGTCATTACAGTGACAAATATTTCATATTTTTTGTTGATGATTATTCTAGGATGATGACAGTCATGTTCATGAAGTTGAAGTTACATGCTTTTGATATGTTCAAATGGTATAAACCAAGAGTTGAAAAAGAGACTAGTAAAAAATTGAAATGTTTAAGATCTAATAGAGGTGGTGAGTTTATATATATTGATTTCACTAACTTTTGTGATGAGCATGGTTTTAAGAGACAATAGTTAGCATTGAGTACACCACAACAAAATGAGATTGCTCAAAGAAGGAACTAATCAATTTTTGACTGTGCAAGAACATCGCTGATTGAAAAAGGAAATGCTCAAATATTTTGGAGAGAAGCCATTAACACTTCAATTTACACTCTCAACCAAGTTCACTTAAAGAAAGAGACAAACAAGACACCCTATGAACTTTGGTATGGTCATACACCTAATGTTAGTTATTTCAAGATATTTGGAAGTATATGCTACATTCATAAAGATGAAATGAATGATAATTTTGATTCTAAAGGTGATGAAGGTATTTTCCTTGGTTATTCTTCTAAGAGAAAGGCTTACAAATGTTTGAACAAAGCTACTAATACAATGATTGAAAGTGTAAAGGTAAGAATTGATGAGTTTGCAAATAAGAATGATGAGAAAAGCAAAAAGGAACCAAATGATTATTACAAGTTTGTCTATGTATATAAAGATTTTCCTAGCATAATGACTGAAGAGCAATGGAGATCCATTAAGCGTCAGCCTACAACACATGAGTTACAAACATAATAACCCAAGCAAGATGTTGAGCCCCAACTGAGTTAAGATAATGCTAGTAATCAAAGAACTGAACTAATGCTAGAAAAATAAGTGAGAAGGAATAATTAATTGAAAACAATATTAGAGATACAAGTGTTGGAATTATGAAAATAAGTAAGTTGAAGGACAATGCATGTTTAATGTTGAATTTGAACCTAGAACTATTATAGTTGCACTTGATAATGATGACTAGATTAATGTTATGAATGAAGAGATTGATCAGGCTGAGAAGAATAATACATGGACACCAGTATCAAGATCAATTTCAACAAGAATGTGATTGGAACAAAATGGATTTTTAGAAACAAATTGAATGAAAATGGTGAGGTTGTGAGAAACAAGGCAAAATTAGTTTGCAAAGGTTATGCCTAAGAAGGAATTGAATATGGTCAGACGTTTTCCCATATTACAAGATTGGAAGGAGTTAGAACTTTATTGGCTTATGCTACCTACAAGAAATTCAAAGTATGGCAAATGGATGTTGAATCAACATTTCTGAATGGGACACTTAAAGAGGAAGTCTATATAGAACAACCCGAAGGATTTGTTGAACCTAATTTGAGACACCTAGTTTGCAAATTCAACAAAGATTTTGTATGGACTAAAGTAAGCACCAAGAGCCTGATATGAAAGGTTACATTCATATTTGATTAAGATTGGATTTGTTCGAATGAGTGAAAACAATAGTCTATTAATGAAGAATGAAGTTGAAAACATGGCGTTGATTGCTAATTTTTGTGTGGATGATATTATATTTGGTGGTGATGATTTATTATGCAAGTCATTTGTTAATAAAATGAGCAAGGAATTTGAAATGTCTATGTTTGGTGAGATAATTTTTTTGATTGAATTACAAGCTCATCAAACAAAAGATGGTATTTATGTGACCCAATCTAAGTATGTGAAGGAAATTTTGAAAACATTTGGAATGGATGAGTCAAGCCTAGTCCATACACCTATGGTGACTGGATGTAAATTATCTAAAGAGGATACTACTATTGAGGTAAATGAGACACAATACAAATCAATGATTGGAAAATTGAAGTATGTTGTACACATTAGACCTAATATTGCACATGTAATGGGAATAGTTGTAAGGCTTTCTTCTAATCCTAAGGAAACTCATATGACTATTGTAAAAATGATATTTAGATATCTAAAAGGTGTTGACATTCCAGTCATGTCTGTTATTAGTGACATACACTTATTCAGATTGTGAGTCCATACTGAACATATTGTATAGTTAACAGTGTTAACCAAGCATCTCAGTTGCTACCAAGTTCTACTGTTACTACCAAGTCCTATGAACATATTTTAGTTTGAACCAAGCAATTACTATAGAGTTGAAGATCAATAGTGTAAACTGAACATTTTAGTGTATGTTGAGTTTACCAGTGTAAACTAAGTTGTGTAGTGTTTACCAAGTTCATAGTTGATATGATGTGAGTTAAGTATTGACTGAGCTACTCAGTGTTAACCAAGAGACTTAGTTCATAGGAGCTCTAGGTGATAGTGTTTACTGAGCTAAGCAATGTAAATCAAGTGATTTAGTTATATGTTGAGTTTCACATTATTCATCAAGTCACTAGTGTAGATCGAGTTCAAGACTACTTGGAAGTGATCAATATGGACCGAGCTTGTATGTATACTGAGTGCATGATGATGCCAAGCATTGACAGTGGATGCCAAGTATCAGAACCTCACCGAGTCAGCCTTCAAAGCCTAAGTTTCTACACCTTGCTCGACTTTGTAATATTTGTGTAAACTTGTATTGTGGTCGACTTTGTAATTGTGTAATTGGATATATATATATAGTAATAGTATCACGTCCAAATAAAAAAAAGGGGAAGTAATGTAATCATTAGAGAAGAGCAGAAGAGAAAATTACAAAGTCTACAATAATATAAGGAGTACCAAAGATTCATTTGTCACAGCAAGGTGATTTGTACACTTAGAGGAATCTCATTCAACAAACCAAGTTGTAGATTAGAGATCAACTACTGTTTCATCCTTATAGGTGCATCAGTCAAATCCTTTAACAAGGTAAACCTAATAGTCTAATGTAAATCTCTTTACCGAGTACATACTTCATTGTATGTTTGTAAATCCTTTTGCAAGGTGAACCTAGCAACCCTTATTGCTCCTAATAGGGCAGATCATCATAAGTGATCATTGTAGCCTTAACAGGCCAACTTTATACTGTAGTAATAAAGCTTGTAGGTATAATCCCCACCCTAATTTTACTTTCTAATTAGAAGGTATCTGGGTCACCAAATCTTGTGTTAAAGTGTTATGTATGCTTTCATGTTTTTCAGTTTCTCATGCATGAAGTTCGATCCGAATTCATATAAAGGATTAATTGCTAATTGGGATAAAAGTTTTAGAAGTTACTAATTCACCCCTTCCCTCTTAGTAACTTAGCTTGTCATAATATTTCAAATAATTGGTATCAGAGCTTGTTGTTCTCAATGAAATGTTTAACAACTTGAGTAAAGATCAAAGGCAATGGAGGTATTCAGACTTAACAAGGCTATTGACAATGAGAAGCTAGATTTGGAATTGGCCATTGGACAACTCAAGAAAGAAAAAGAGCAACTCTCTCAATCCTTGAAAAGAAGAAAAGATCTTGCAATCTTGATGAATGATTCACTCTACATTAAATAAAGAATTGAAGACATCTATCCAAGCAATTTAGATGAAGCTGATGAAGCAATCAAAGAACTATTAGAAACGAATAATACTCTTTAAGAAGAAGTAAGAAAACTAAGAAGAGAGCGAGAAATTCAATTAGTGAGAATGTGTGAAGTCATGGAAGAGAAAAATAAGATAAGATAAGAGATAGAAGGAAAGAACAATGAAATTCAGCACCTATCCCTTCAGCAAGCAGACTTCATTGATCAACTCACCAATGCAAATGAAGAAATCATGAACCTAAGAGCAGAGAATGAAAGATTGTAGAATTATCTAAACATTGAAAGGCAAACCAATGAAAAAATGTTGAAATCCCAAGCAAACATGAATTAGTTGAATGAACAAAATCACTTCAGACAAAAAGGAAAAGTAGGAATTGGATATATAGAAGAAGGAGAATCATCCAAGCAAGGAGCTCAAAGGAACCAAAAACCTACTTGCAATCATTGTGGAAAAATAGGTCGTACTCCAAACAAAAATTTGGAGCAATGGGAAAGTAAAATTCAATGGAAAATGCTACAAGTGTTATCAACATAGTCATAAAGCAAATGAATGCAAAGAGAAAACAAGATTTGAAGGTAAATGCCACAAATGTAAGAAGCATGGGCAAAAGTCATTAGAATGCAAAACCAAGATATTGAATCCAATAGAACAAATTATGAAAGCTATATTTGTTTGGGACTATAACACCTAGTGCAGATGTCATTACTGTGGAGAATTTGGACACATTGGAATGAATTGTGTAAAACATCACATGAGGAAAAGAGATACTACCAAATGATGTTTCATCTGTACAAAACTTTGTCATCTTTCCAAGAACTGTATGAACACTGGAAGAATTGAAGATAAAAGGAAGGCAAAAGCTGATAACATTAGGAAAAAAATAAGACAACAATGGGTTCCAATGTCTATCGAGAATGCAAGTCCAAGAAATGATGATCGAGTCACTAAAGAATTGGGTGACTCCACCATTTCCACTTGATTTCTCAGAGAAGAACTGGAACTAGGCTACCAAAGAAGACATATAAATAAGTTCCAGTTGTCAAGACAAAAGATCCATATCAGCATTCAAGATATAAAAGGGACCACCGTGTAAAATGGTAACAGTTACTACCGAATTACCTTCCTTACCAAGTGAGGTCGGATCATAGACTCAATTGAGCAAGGTCGGGAGTAACTAAATTTTATGTGGCTATCGAATGAAGACTTTAGCGATTAATCAATGTAAGCAAAGTGGATGACACTCTCTCAAATTCATCTAACTTTTGTACCAGGCATTTATGACAAAATTTGATAAAAGGAAAGAAATCAAAGTCATTTTTACCATGAATTTTTGAGAGAAAATTGTGTAGAGCGATCTTCAAGAGCATTCAAGCGATTTGTGCAAATTATTATCAATTTTTTAAAATTCTCTCAAACCCTATTGAGTGAAGATGGTAGCAACTAGCAGCAAAGCAAAATGAGGGTCAAACATGTTGGTTCAAGGTGTAGAATGGAAGGCACTGGATTTCAAGCTCACTTTTGTAGTCACTAACATACAAGTACATTTATCTTCTAATTGTTCCCATTTTGATTTTCATGTGCTATGCAATTTCTGGCAATGTGTCCAGGATTGTTACATTTGTAAGAAACAAACTACTTTTTCTCACCATTATGTTTCTCTCCATCATTGGATCTTCTCTGGGATCTACTTATTCCATTACCTGCAGGGTTATTATTCTCAATCACTCTATTATTCTTATTATCATCAATAAAGTTAGGTTTCTTACATTCTATTGCCTTATGTCCATAACCATGACAATTATAATAATAGAAATTAGTAATAGGTTTAAAAGACTTACTTGTGCAATATTTCATCATATGTATGACTTCATTACATATATAGCATCTACCTCTGAATTCAACTTGCTTTGTTGTTTTAGGTTCATCAAATTTCTTTGTTAATTTAATTCTCTCAACTTCATTAGACCACTTGAAATTTTATTTAGGGATTTCTCTTATAGGATTTAGTTTTATCCTAATATCATCTTTCTTTGCTTACTCCTCTCCAAGAAGATATCCAAGTCCTGTCTTATCGTAAGAAGATCTTTGATGAAATATCTAATCTTCAATTTTCTCAGAACTAGTGTAAAGTTTCTATAACTGTTGTTTTTCTTGTGTTAGCTCTCCTTTCACAATGATATTGTATTTTTCCAACTCTGCATGCTCTATCTTAATAGAATCTAATTCAGATATCAGTTGACTTAGTTGGGATCTAAGGTCTGCATTCTCAGATTTTAGATTAGGTTCACTCTTATTTCCATTAATCTTAAGACTCAACTATAGTTCAATAATTTTCAACTCATGTTTCAAGATCTCATTCTCTTTCTTGAGATTTTCTATATCATTATTATCATTGATTTGTGCAAAAGGTTCTTTACCAAATTTAAGATCATCAATTTCATCTTTTATTTGCCAATGTAAACTTTTGCATCTTTAAATATATCTTTTAAGTTTCCTCTCTCTTTAGTATGAAGGTCAATTTGTTCAAGGGCTTCTTCAAGATTCTTCTTCAACTGTTCCATATTCATTGGATCTTACTTAAGCTATTAAGCCTCTTCAAGGTAGCTTGTGATTTGATAGCAATTGTTAGAAATAGATAATACTTGGGGGGGGGGGGGGGGGGGGGGGGGGGGGGGCGGGGGGTGGTGGGGTGAATCAACATTTTACTAGTTTTTGCCCACAATTAAATATCGTTAATTACTTTATAACTTGCATATGAAAGTAAACCAACCATGTTGAATAGTAAATATAACCATGCACATAGAGAAATCATAACACCATTATTTGTTAACTAGGGAAATCCTGGTCAAGGGAAAACCTTGGTGGGGATGATACCCACTAGATGATTCACTAGACAATAGGATCCTGTTAAGGATATTGACCCTATTAGGAGTCTATGAAGTACATATAGTGTCTCGAGTCCTTGTTAGAAGCCTCAACCCCATTAGGATTTGCTACAACCCTGTTAGGAGTTGGTAAAACAATTACAATGTATGCAAGAAGAGCCCACTTCCCTAACATGCAATTATACAAATCAATTCCTTCACAAGATAGGTATACATTATATAATACTTTCTTTGCTGCTATAACTCGCACTTTCCTTGATCTTACATCAATTTTCACATCACATAAGGCTCACAAATAGTTCTCATAATAGTTCGCATGACACATCTAATCACACAACTTCCCCATTATTTGTGCAAGATAATCTATCTTTACTTATACCTTGCATAATCACAAAACTCTGCATTGTTAGCCTTCATGTTATTGCACACTTCACATAATATAAAATAACTTATGGAATAATATCCACGTAGTCGGCTCAACATAACTTAGTAATTATTTTGTAACCAAAATAATTTTAAAGCCGTACAACTTTATTTTCTACCATGCTTTGTTCTACACTATTAAATGCCTACACTGTTAATCTTAGTATAACTTGCATCATACTATATGTACACATATGCACACTGGTACACATCATCATGATAGTGTCACAAGCCTTTCCTCAGTTGCGCATAAGCTAACTCTCTACACATCATCTGCACTCTTAAGATATGTACTTTATGCTATTGCAAACTATCTAATAATTAGACAATTTTCTACCTCTAAATGGATAAATGAAATGTTGATTGTATTTTGCTATAACTGACAACCATCAAGACATCTATCTGACCATATTGCCAATAGCATCAATTTTGCATTATTTTCTAATAGCGAGGAAATAAATATAATAGAAAGAAATAATACTTTGGAGATAACTAATTTATCTACTAAGAAACAAGTTGTTAGGGATAAATGGGTTTATAAAATTGAAAGCAATATTGGAGGAAAACTAAATATAGGCATACGATATGATCGGTGGTCAAGGATACAAACAATACTTTGGTATAGACTATGATGATATGTATCCTCCTATTACAAGAATGGAAATCATGCTTATTTTCATAGAAATCTCAACCCAACATAAATGGAAATAATATCAAATGGATGCGAAGTCCATCTTCTTGAATAGTGTGTTCAAAGAACATTTGTATATGGAGAAACCACCTAGCTATGAAATTCTTGATGAAGAACAAAAAGTGTATAGAATGAAAAGAGCTCATTTTGGGTTAAAGAAAGCTCCATAGGCATGGTACAACAAGATTGACTCATATAAATAGTGAACAATAACTTTAGCAAATGCGATGGTGAATCCATTCTTTACATTAAGATAACTGATGGTAAAAATTTAATTTTTGTCTTGTATGTTGATGAGTTAATTTTTACTTGTGATATGATTTTCTCATTATTGATTTAAAAAAGTCCATGTAAAGTGAGCTTGAAATGTTTGACTTAGGTGTAATAGAAGTAAAATAAATGTATGATGATACATTTATCTCTCAAAAAAATGAAAAATATTTTAGAGAGAGATTTAGAATACAAAATAGCAAGACAAACCTAACAAAATCAACCATAGGTCTGAATTTATGAAAGAAAGATTGCAACAACAATATGAATCCAGTATTCTATAAAATTAGGTTGGAAGTTTGATATATTCGAGGGTACAACTTGGCTTGATATATGTTAGGATTAACCCTAGATAGAAATAACAATTACATACAAGTATAACCAATATCAAAAAATAATAAATCACACATAAGAGAACAAAAAACACAAGGATTTAACATGGTTCACTCAATCTCTAGGCTACATCCTACAACAAGAAGTTCAATATTGTTATTATCCAGTGATTACAATTCACAATCCCTTATAGCTCAATATTGTTGCAATAAGAAACAATCTCATCATACATTATAAAATACTTAACCCTAAGTCATTTTATACAAGCTTTTGTTGCCTACAAAATTAGGGCTAAAATAGGTCATCTAATATACAAATAATAGCGGATGCCCTTTACAATAGTAGGGTCATTTTTGGCTTCAAGTGTGCTACCCTTGAAAACCCCCATAGGGTGTTTCTTGTCAACCTCATAATGTATTGTGACAAGGAACGCACCCGGGGCGCTGCCTAGGACCCCACAAGGGTTGATGCCCCCAAACCTTTATAAAAATAATATGGGGGGAAATCATGCAGAATAAATCTTTGAGTTTGATTAGGCTCCACATTTCAATAATATCCCACTTGGATACTGATCAAACTCAACAACAATAAACTCCCACTTGGAGGCCTATCATAGCACCACTAAACCTATAGCTCCCACTAGAATGTCAAACCACCTTGGACTCTACTATTTTTTATTCTATTTAGTCTAGAAGACTAACCAAAGATGAAGAGGAGTTCAACTTCTCCCTTCTTATTGCCTTGGTAAACATATCTACTTGATTTTTATCTATATATATCCTCTCTATTTTTAAATCTACATCATCTAAAATTGATTGAATGAAATGATATTGCAGCTGTATGTGTTTTGTCTTTGAATGTAGAGCATAATTCTTCATAAGATGAATGATGCTCTAGCTATTTGTGAACAAATAATTATCCCTCTATGGGTGTCCGAATTATTTCATGAAGAATTGAAGCCATATCATCTCTTTGGCTTCCTTTGTAGCAAAAAAATACTTTTCCTCTATTGTGGATAAAGCATTCACCTTCTATAACTGAGAAAACCAACTTACTACTACCCTGCTAACAATAAATTCATAATATGTAGTACACTTCACCTAGTATTAATATCCCTTGCTAAATTTGAGTCAACATAGCCCTGTAAATCAGTAGTAGAGCCCCAAAAAATGTTAACACTTACTGGTTGTTCCTCTCAAATATTTGAGAATCCATTTAATTGCATTCCAATGCACAAGCCCTAGATGACTCATATACCTACTAGCGGCTCCCACTACATGTGCAATATCTAGCCTCGTTCATACCATATCATACATTGAAAGCTTCATAAAATTGAAGCATAGGGTACCTTGTACATTTTTTCCTCCTCATCCTGCATCTTGGGACACATCTTCTTAGTTAATATTAAATGACCTGGTAAAGGTGTGGCGACAACTTTAACATTCTCCATAGAGACACATTGCAACAAATTTACAATATAATTAGCCTAAGATAAAGTCAAATTTTTATTTTTCCCATCTCTATAAATCTTCATACCAAAGATTCTTTTTGCCTCCCCCAAATCCTTCATAGAAAATGAATATGCTAACTATTCTTTTAACCCCTTAATGTGATCCATGTTAGACCTAGTTACAAGCATATCATCAACATGTAAACATAAAATAATGTAGTTGTCATCATCTAACCTCTTAAAATAAACACAATGATCTAAATGACACCTGCTATATCCATGCTCATGCATAAAACTATCAAATTTTAGATACCATTGCCAAGGTGATTGCTTCAAGCCATATAAACTTTTCTTTAGTCTACACACTAAGTTATCCTTACCTTTGACCTCAAATCCCTGATGGTGTCAAGCATAATTGCATATTTCTAAATTCCTTTCTATCTAAAATCTCTCAATTCTCTTATGTCATAGTTCCTTGTTTCAGGCTTTTCCTTCCAATGGCTTCCATAAATCCTCCTGATAAAGATATTCCTCCATATGCATTTTCCATAACTGAAAGATCTGGCCATTGAACTTCTCATCCTTCAGCTTGTCCTCATTTGCAATCACTCCCACTTAACCATGAGACTCCCACTTAATTGTGAGACCTTCCTACAGAGGATAGCTGAAAAAATTATGATAGTCCAGCTAAAAAAAAGATGACGATCTGGTTCTAATACCACTTGTTAGGATTAACCTCAGACAGAAATAAAAATTACATGCATATGTAACCAATATTAGAAAATAATAAATCACACAGAGGAGGACACAAGACACAAGGATTTAACATGGTTCACCCAATCCCTGGGCTACATCCACCAACAACAAGTCCAATATTATTATTATCTAGTGATTACAATCCACAAGCCCTTACAACTCAATACCGTCACATGAAACTACAATCTCATCATATATTATCAAATCCCTAACCCTAAGACATTATACAAGCTTTTATCGCTTACAAAATTAGGTCTAGAATAAATCATCCAATAGAAAATAGTAGTCGCTCCCTTTATAATAGTAGGGTCAATTTTGGCTTAAGGGGTGCTACCCTTGAAAACCCCTGTAGGGGCATTGTCCCTCGACCCCCCTGTATTGCAATAGGCAACACACCTAGGGCTTTGCCCCAAGATCTTGGAAGGGAAAACCCCCATAGAGATAATCTAGGGGGAAACTATGTTGAATAAACCTTTGAGTCTGATTAGGATCCACATCACAACAATATAATGCATGCACTAAGTTTTATTTCCAGACTTATAGAAACTCAAAAACACCCCCATTAGCAATTGAGGAAGAGAATCCTAAGATATAATAATATGATACCAAAGGATATGGTATTTTATATACTACTAAAAATTATATTAGGCTGGTTGGTTTTATAGATATTGATTGGTAGGAAGTTTTGATATGGGTTTAGGTGTCATCTCACCCACTTCAAAGAAGCAACCCATAGTTTCTTAATCTATAGTAGATAGAGTATATAACATCCAATGTAGAAGAATGCCAAGCTATTTGGTTGAAAATGATCTTGGTAGATATAAAAGATGAACAAGATGATGATACTATAATTTATTATGAGAATATTTCCTCAGTAAAATTAACAAAAAATTCCATGTTGCATGGAGGAAGAAGAAGACACGTCAAGAAATTAGGTATCATATTATCTAAAAATTAGTTGATAATTGTGAAATAAAAATAGAGTTTTGCAGGTTTGGAAAGCAACTAGCTCAGACATTTTCACCAAGCCATTGGGCATACACAATTTTGAGAGCCTAAGGAGAAAATTGGGCATAGTTGATTTCGATCAAATTTGATCCTTATTTGCCAACTTGACGCAAATGAAGAGTCTTGGAATTTTTTTATTATTTAAATTCAAACTTGGTCTTTCCTTGAATTTGTTTTGCCACCTAGCTATGAGGAGCTTGTGGAAGTCAAGAACAGATAGTTAATGCTACTCAAATTTGAGCAGATCTATTTGGAGAATGAAATTCCCGATTATCTTTTGATGTAACACCAAGCAATCATTTGAATTTATTATTGATATTTGAATTTGAAATTTGAAATTTGTGGAGAAAAATATGTACAACAAATAGACAAAAGGAAAGAATGTTAACATTTTTTAGTATGCTAAGTTAATTGATTATGAGCAACAACACCAATAATTTAAATAATTTTTTTACAAGAACACTATGTGAATTTGAAGACTAAATGTGAGATGAGCATTGATTGCTCTTGACATTCCTTATGGTTCCTAGTGAGTAGAATTGTGAGAGCTTTGTACAATTACATGTGTCTTTGGATGCAATTCTAAACTGCTCCAAGTTAGTTTGTAAATTATAAATTTAATCACTAAGTTTTATCTCTAAGTTAATAGTTTTTATTTCTAGATTTGTAAAACATATTTTTAAAGTTTTAATAGAAAGCAAGAAGAATTGTGCATAGCTTCGACCATTTGTTTTGTTATCTTCATTTGAATTTTTATTTTGCTTCCATGTCATGGGGAAAATCAGAATTGCAAATTTGAATCAGAAAATTTCTTTACACATTTTCTAAATTAAAAAAGGTATCTCATTCAAAGTCATGGTAATTAAATTTAGTCATTTAACTTGAAAAATTAGAATAATAAAATATTTCCTTATATAAGTATAAATTTCTAGATGAAATTATTAGTTATTTAAATAATTCTACTAAATTAAAAACAACATTCCCCGCTTTAGACATCTAGTTCCTAAAACATACCTCTTAGTAGAATTTTAAAGAAAATCCCTTATATTATGAAAAATATCAGCATCAAATAAATAGTTATTTCAACTTTAAAATTATGAAAAAATAAAAAACTTAATCAACATTTTCTAGATCAAATAGCCGTTTCATTTAAAGCCATTGTAAGTGACATAAATAGCTACTTCCCATTACAATATATTTTTCAAATCAAATTTAACTAATTTTTCTTAAAATGTTAGCAATAAATTTGATTACAAAATTTATCTCACAAGTTATAAATAAATTAGTAACTTGGCACAAAAAAAGAGAACACAAACTTAATTATTCTTTAAAACTGTCAATAAATTTGATTACAAAATTTGTCCAACAAATTGTAAATAAATTAGTAACCTTGGCACAAGAAAAAGAGCACAAACTTCATTATTTCCTTCATCTGAGCTTCATATAGGCTACCGAGAATTATTTCC
The DNA here is from genome assembly GCA_028749045.1 of Cupressus sempervirens. Classification (NCBI taxonomy): domain Eukaryota; kingdom Viridiplantae; phylum Streptophyta; class Pinopsida; order Cupressales; family Cupressaceae; genus Cupressus; species Cupressus sempervirens. The sequence continues at coordinate 348,769,225 of CM053793.1, forward strand.
TTCATTTGAGCTTCATATAGGCTACCGAGATATCTCTTAAGAAAATGTTCACAACTTCGAAAATCTAAGTGATAAAGCAATAAAAAAATTAGTATTTTCCCTTCTTGAGCTTATATTGACTACCTAGCCTCTTCACATTTCACATAGGATTCTTTTTGTTGTTTTCTATGTTATTTCCAAATTTGTTTCGAAGGGAGTCGTTTTCAAATGTTTTAAGAAAGACAATGTTTAAGTATTATATTTTCGAAAAAAGAACCATCATAGGGAGATTAGTGGGATTTGTGATCTTTTTTCTTAACAAAAATGGAACTCAAAAACTAGGTTAGTTATCAGAGGAGTCTGTACATAACTTCAACAAAGCCGTTAAAATCTCCAATGGAAACTCCAATAACCCCATTTCCAATGGCGTTGCAGCTTCAAGTTAGAATATAAAATTACAAAAGAGTGATGATAAAATCCTAGTCGATCAGCCAAACAAAAACTTTTACGGATGCTTGGAGAAGGTGAAATCATAGAACTTCATACCAAAACAAACCGAGGACTAAAATTCATTTCATTTTGGCATAACAAGTTTTATAAGTTTTTTAAGGTATAAATTTTTTTGGATGGAAGTCATTTATAAATAAATTTTAGACAAAAATAATTTTCAAATTATTTAAATGAATAAAAATTTAGAAATATTATAAATAAAGATTAATAAACAACTGTTTTAAAATAAGATCTAATCATTTATTTAGATTGGCTGATTGATTTTTCAATTAAAAAAATTAACCTTAATTGCAGGAACTAAAAATAATTGGTCTACTCAAAGCTTCTGAATTGCTTAATTTTAATTTAAAATAAAATATAAACCTAAACAACCATATGAAAGGATTAGATCCTTCTATCGAACAAATGAATGGCTGAGCGCAACGATTCGCTTATTCTGCCTCAACTAAACTGTTCTAGCTGAAACTTAGGAGCACAATAACAGCCTATTATAAAAATAGATACATTATGAATGCTTGTATTTTAGCATCGCAGAATTTAGAATTTTAAGCTTATTATCTAAACAGCAATAAGTCAAACGATTCTAAAGTACCATCTAATTAAAAAGATCAGTGTGATCTGCAACAAAAGAGCTTAGCAATACATAAACTTATTTGTTTAAGCTGTCTGAATTACAATCACACTACTGAATTACCCATAACAGAGAGCAAGCAGAACTATCAATCCTCATTATTTTCGGTGTTCTTTATTCTCATAATTTGTTCATTTATAGGCCACGGCAGATGCCCAGGTCTGCAGTAAAATCTAAACCGTTGAAAAACCTGAATGGCATTCATTGGCACATCGTATTTGTCCAATACAGACCTCAATGTCTCCCAACGTTCTAGCTTCTCTTTGGTTTCCTCCAACTTCTTTTCATTCCTTCTACTTTGTTGCTTCATAAACTCATCTTTCAGATTATTAATTTCTCTCTTCAGCTCATCCAATTCCTTCCTTAGTGTTTTCTCTAATAGACCAACTTGTTTAATCACAGTAGACTCCATTTTTGCTTGGCAAGCCCTGATGCTGCTTTCCTGATCAGCAATATTTTTTTCGAGGATTGTTTCTCTAGCCTCCTTTCTATTCTTCCTTTTTTCTTTCTTATTTCCTTTCTTCTTATTCTGCCGTTGAATATCATTTATCTCCATGTCGTGTTTATTAGCCTCCTCCGATTTCTTTTGTTTCCAATTTCCACTTTTCTCTGTTTCAATATTTGTTTCTCCAGAAACACTAGTTTTATGTACTGTTTTTTTTGTTTCTTGTACATCATGGAAAGTCTCAATCATCATCAGGTTCTTCCTTTCACGTTCTGTAAAATAGTCTACAATCATTTGCAGAGAAGGCCCATTGGATGGTGAGGATTCAGGAATCTCAATTTTTTTCCAGTTCTGTAAAGAAAAAAAAAACAAGATTTTATGCTTGTAAGTCTCAAATCTTCATCATTAACACACATAAGTGCAATTTAAAAACAGAACTATTTTACCTGGATAATACAGTTCATGTTCTCCCGCCATTCCCAACAAACAAAGATCCATGTGATCAATTGTACCTGCCATCCAGCTAAATCCTTAGCTTCTCTTGTTAGATATAATATATTCCACACCAGTCTATGATAAGTCAGGTGGCGCTTCCACTCTCGAGGAAGTTTTCTGCAATCTGTTACCAATTTCTGAAAGTATCGAAATGCATCTTGTTCTCCTTTGCTATATCTAACAAACAGCAGCTCCCTTATAGGAATGAAAGAGAGATGATATCTGTTACCTACACAAGCATAGTAAAATGTTCAAACATTGTAGTCTTGATTAACACAAACAAATTTCGTACAAAGTGAAGCGCCTATTATTCAAGTTAGTGTAAGTTGTTACGCAATTATTTTGTCTACAGCGTCCTTACCAATGAGAACTCCTCCTTGCCGAATTTCTCTTTCTGCAAAATGTTCAGAAACTGTAATCTTTATTAGTATAAATGATTATTTTTTAAAACTGGGAATTTGATATTACTCTCAAGGTGATTTATCATGTACCTGTTGTATTTGAAGTCGGTTCATTTCTTTCTTGCTGAGCTTCTCTTTGACCAGATAACGCTGCAACTGCACCACTTCTGGTTGCTTCCGTTTCATCTTCCTTTCCTATTTGAATCGGTAGAGGACTAGTTTATGTTAGCTGTTTGGAGTATGAAATTAGCCATCAAATATTCTTTTGTCATATTTTTTTTAATATATACATTATTTTTAATTTGAATAAAATTGAGTAAACCCTTTCGCATTTTTTTCAAATTTTTATTGATTAATGTTGACAGTACGTTGATAGATTTTGTTAAAATAAGATCAGAATATATCTCTTTTTGAAAAACAATACGGACAAGATGCTAACTTTAGTACATTATAAGATATCATTTTTTAAAATTATGAAAATTACGATAGTTTTTAAAAATATAAACATGACATAGTTAGAACTTAAAAGTATTATTAATGTAAGACGTATATCACAAAACTTGAATGTTTATTATAGATGTCATTATCATTCTTTTTCGTTCCTATTCACATAGATTACGTCTGCATATCATGTATTTATAAATAAACAAATGAAACACTTCCATCTCAACATCATCCAAAAAAAAATAAAAAATGAAGGACGAGAGAGTAAAGTATCGAAAAATTGCCTTTAGTTCCCATATATATAGTAACTTCTGAAACAGTTTCTGACGCAGCTGGTCCTTCCGTAATGTCACTCGACCTTACAGCCTCTGTTACTCAGAAATGTCACATATCACATCTACTTTTCGTAGAATTAAAAAATAAACATATAACTCGAGTCTAAAATACTTCATCTTCATAATTTTTTTGGATAAATACTCGACTCCTACCTGGTTTAAGTGTTTTCTGGGTTACTAATTTCGCCTTAGCTGTGCTCGGTTTTTGTACTGAATCAGTGCCTTCACTTGGATCTTCTTGGAAAATACCCAATTGTCCTTCTAAAAACTTTCTCGATTGCTCCTCACTAGGGTCAGGGAGGTCAAGTGGAAGTTGTATTATTTTTTGTAAATACTTATCTGCTAGTTCCTGATTATCTTTAAATGGCCTACTAGTTTTCATATCTCCATGTTTTCTAATTATAGCTTTTTCTATCATTTCTTTGTCAATTCCCAAGACAACGTTTATTTCACACACAGCCAAAACAAGATTGATGGCTGACAAAACCTGTACCAAATATGCAATTGTATTAGAGATTTGGAATAAGACTTGTTACTTTAGCCAATCTACAATTTAAACTGCAGGTTCATGCTTGATAGAAACAGAAAGAAATCAGTACTTTATAGAAACAGAAAGAAACTAGTACATGTACATACCTGCAAAATAACAGATTCTTGGCAACGATCAAGGTCATCAATGAAAACAATTATTCGCAAGTTTGAACCAAGTGCAGGAGGTATTTTTGGAAGCATCATTCTCTCTCCAAAGAAATTGAAATAGAAAAATAACGGTGCGACTAGGATCCACATTGCAGAAATCATGGCGAGTATCCAAGAATAGGCCTTAAAAACCATACAGGGTCTTTTGCCAATTTCTTCTTTTAAGAAAGAGATATCTGATATCACCCTTTCTTGATAACCCAATTTGTCTGCATGATCTGGGAATGATAAATAATTCATTAGCTGACTACTAACTGGTTTTAAAACGCCCATTACCGACTTTGTGACAATCCATACTACAACGACTATTGCTGTTGGTAAACATCCATATTTTGCTATTGCCCAATCTTTGAACTTATCTGATCTATCAAGAATTGCCCATAAAATCCAAGTGATTGCACATGCCAAAACCACTGCAAGAAGGCACGGATAAATAATTTCTATACATATATTATATTTCTTTTTTTGCCATGTATTTCTCCAGCAGGTACTAAGCAACTGAGCATCAGTCATAATTCCCTCCAATTCCTTAGTGATCTCAACGGCTAAGCCTGCCAATGCTTCTCTTTCGTTCCTATATTTCCACGCATTATATTGGACAGTCAAAACAGCTGGGATGCTTTCCTCTACGGAAGATTCTAGTGTTGATGGGAGACTTGATTTTGACTGTTGATTATTTATCGTAAACTGCCAAAAAAAGTAAGATTTTAGAACAAATATAGAATCGAAATATTCTTGATTAGGGTTAGATAATCACCATGTCCTTCACAATGTCTTTCACAGTTGTCCAAGCAGACTTTGGTTGTGGGTTTTGAAGCTCCTTGTCTTCTTTTGTTGTGGTTGTAAACTGAAAACATAAATGAATGTTTGTAATTAAAAATGGTCAAGCATTACGTAAATCATTGAGTATTAACTAATAATTTCTTTTAAATTAAGTATTTATAAACTAGTATACACACCATATCGCTGCTGTCCATTGCAGCAAGTGATTTAAAAACCTTGCGATGCTTAGCTTGGTAGTCACTAAGGAATACCTCTAGAGAATCAAGCTCATCATGTCCGTTCTAGAAAATAAACTTTCACCTAACATTAGTTCGGAAAATATTTCTAGCATGCATTGTAGAGGAGTAATGACATTTATCTCGGACACTGAAGATTTTACCTTATTTCGAGACACTTTTTTGTTATTTTTTTTTGCACAACACCAAATTTTATCCATCACAATAGAGAATAAGGTTCTATTATCTTTTTGGGCCAAATCAACATGTCTTTTGAGTTGTTCATATTTCTGCTCCCCCTTTTTAGATAATTGTGGGGTTGTGACTTCAGGCAATCCCAAAGCTGAACTCGATATTTTTGCACATTGCAACAATGCCATCTGTGCAGCCGTTTTCAGCAAAATGCTTTCTGTCTGAATTGTGTCACAACCAAATAGAATTTTAGGTTGACTGGTTTACAATAATAGATAATTGATCGTATTAAGCTTTAAAATGAATCATGATACCTGTACCATTAAACTGGACTTTCCCATCCCCCAAGACCCAGAAATTCCGACAACAATGGGAGGCTTTATGTAAGGGTTCAAAAGTAATGCAGCAAGACCATAAGCACAGTCAATTCGCCCTGAATGATTTGTAATGTTTAAGATAAATTAGAAAATGAAATTATAATTATAAATATGCAACTGTGAAAATTGGTTTGAAGAATTAGAGAAGCATTTAATTTACCGAGATTGTCCACTACAGTTGGTTGGTCGTTCCCTTGCTCGACGATTCTTTGAAGGTGGCGTGAAACTGGAAATAAAACAATCAATCGAATAGTAATTCTCGTAGAAATAATAAAATGGAGTACAAAGAATATTTTTTAAACTCACCTTTCTGTACATTGTCCGTTTTGTCCTTTGGTATTTCTAATCCATCACTCCATTTTTTAATCTCCCCCATTTCATGATATTTAATATCCCCCATTTGATAACCTCTGGTGATAAGTTCTTTTGTCATTTCTACATCTCCCTCAGAAGCGGCTGTTTTCAACAAATTGCTAGTGTGCAAGTGTGCTTTAATTTCATCTCTTTTCTTACGAAGAAATTGACGAAGTGGATCATCGCTATTCAAACACTCGTGAGCAGTGCCTAAGCCTGCAGCAGAGGCCCATAACAAGAGCCATCTGTCTTCATAGGTTTTGCACCCTTGTTGCAACAGCAAATCAATCAATTTCTTTTTATCTCCTTCGTTTTTAGATTTCACAACGTAATGAAGTGCAGTCCGCCCATCACAATCACGTTCTTCTAGTGGATGGGCACCTTTCCTCAACAAAAGTTCTACTGTTTCTGCGTTTCCACAGTTTGCTGCCTTGTGAAGAGCTGTTTGTCCAAGTAAATCACTCATCTTCAAATATTCCAAAGTTTCTTGTGCAGTGACATCTCTTCGCTTCACATATTCCTTGCCTTTCTTGTCATTGGAAAGGAGCAATTTGACCAGTTCTCTTCTGCCAAGGGAAGCAGCAACATGCAATGGTGTTAAGCCATTTCGATCTATCAAAGCATTCAGAGGAATATCTTTCTTGTAGTATACAGAAAGCAACTTCTTCATAACATTCTCCTCATTCTGTTTTGCTTTAGCTGCATCGTATATTGGGTTTCGACCGTCCACGTCTTTGAAATTTATTATTTTTGGATTTATTTCCAGAAGGTGTGTGCACAGCTCTTCATTTCCATTGAAAGCGGCCTCCTGGAGAGCAGTCCTCATTCTTCTGTCTGGCTGGGCCACCAATTTTTCCTTTTCTGCAGCATTATCCAATACCAATTTGACCATTTCCATTGCTTTACGGTTATCTTCACACATCGCAGCCAAATGCAAAGCTGTTTTTTCTTCGTCATCACATTCACCAGCTGACAGTTTTGCTTTTCTCTTAAACAAATCTCTCACAACACTGAGCGACCCATTTAGCAAAGAGTAACGGAGGAGCTGTGTCAGATCCAGTCTCTCGAAATAATCTGATGGCTCTTTTGAATTCTCTATCAACTTTGCTACTAATCTCATATCTTTCCTGGCAGCCGCTGTATCAATAGGGCTCTGTTGTATCTTATCTCTAATATCAACCACATTACCAATACCTTGATCCTTCATAAATAAATCGATGATCGTATCTTTCCCTAATTCGACTGCAATGTGCAGGGCTGTCCTGTCGTCTTCATCTAGAACATGTAATTGAGCTCCGTAGTGAAGAAGGATTTTACAAGTATTTTCTTTACCCCACAAAGTAGCCAAGTGAAGAGCAGTCCATCCATTTTCATTCGGAGTATTTACCATCAACAGTTTTTCCTGTTCCTTATTGCAACTTTTGAGCAAACTTTGGGCAATTTCTTTTAATATACCATCATCATTAACATAACACAGAGCAGCGTTTAGGGCTGTCAACTTTTCGTAGCCTAAAAATGGGTAGGCTGATATAGGCCGAGCTCCGCATTCTAATAAGCTCTCCACCATAAGGGGGCCGATTGTTTTCTCCGTTTCCAGCCAACTACAACAATAGCCAGAGGCTGCGAAGACTAGAAGCTTGTTTAGAACATCGTAATTTCCGATGGGGTCGTAGCACCTCCACATTGCGTTGTTTTTCAGGGCCTGGTTGAAACCTGGAAGATCATCTCGCCCGTGTTTTAATGCCACGTGACATATCATCTCTGATGCACAACTCTGAAAGCAATCGTGTTTCAGCTGTGCATGTATGATGTCGGTTCGGCCTTCGGAGAGACACAGCAGAATGAAACTGGCAACTATGAAATTCTTCTGTTTTGGGGTTTTTGTCTCCATATCACTTTTCTTACATATATATTCAAGCATTAAGGTTGCCATGATTTCTACCATCGACCCTGCATAACTTTCAGACAAAAAGTCCCAAATCGCATCTGCAATATAATTCCAGTCCTCACCTTCCTGCTCAGCAATACCTTCAAGCCAGTCTGGCCCCAGAGACCACGGCAAACAAGACTCTTCAAATTCATCTAGATCCAAACAAGCATGGAAACTGTATTGCTGTAAGTATTCTTTATCTACAAGTTTGATCATGTCATCTAGCACTTCTTTGACTGAATCTGGCCCCGAAAATGCCCGCTTCTTTGCTTTTCGACTCATAGGTTCTTTATCTCCAAGCTTCCCGGCCGCAGAGCAGATCACCTTGTTCATCTCTATGAATTTCCCGGGATCGCTGAATGGAATTCTGCCTTCCATAACGTCTTCCAGGTCCATATAACTATCCTTTTTGGCCCACGAGTTCAACAGCCAGTAAACAACCTCATAATTCCAATCATCCGTGCAGAGGAGCAGCGCTACTTGTTTTTGTGAATCGCTAATTTCAACATCCGCATATGCACATCCTGACGGTACTTCTCAGTATTAGTTAGCATGTCTAGCTAATTCATCAATATCAAACAACTGATTCTACTTCAACATTCTTTTACAAAATAAAGCTTATAATTTTAACGCCCGGACAACACCAATCTTTTCCGCACCTCAAAGAAGGGAGAAGAAAACCCAGACGTCCTCTTCGAAGGAAATCGACAGTACAATATGGGGACATATACTACTAAGAGAAACATTTGGATTAACAGTGGACACGATACCAAGGTGGTCTAAGCAATCAATTTATTTACAAATTATTGTCCCAAAAAAAAAAATTCAAATAATAATAATAATCTGTAAAGCTATCAATTTGTTAAATAATAAATCTTTAACTATCTCATAATCATCATATTGTAGAAGTACAAATAAAAATAATAAAATATTGTAACATAAGTTCGTTTCAAAGAAACAAGTAACACATAGTGGTTAGTATTTGTCTTACAGTTAGAAAAAAATATTTAAAAAAAATATAATTCTAATTAATTGTTGTTAAATGAATCAAAACTTGGTAAAGATACACAAAATCATATTGTTTAATAAATATTAATAATGTGTCTTCCGATTAAATTGTCTAATAAGACCCCAAGGTTATTAGCCAATCAATGTATAGAAAAACATATTTAATCAATTCATAACTAATAAAATTCACATGTTTAGAATAATTTATAATAATAAAAAATTCTTGAATAAAAATACTCAATGATAATTGGTTTGAATAAGTTTTATTAATAACTAGTTAGCAAAATTGATTGCAATAGTATATAGACTTTGCCAAATATTAATAACATAAAATGTAAATTTAAACATTAGACTTTCAACAAAACATCATCATAGGACATATTGTTGTTACTGCTATTGAAAATAATTACAATCTTCAAAAATTATTGCTGTCACAGTTGCTTTTATAATTTGCAATTCACATATTCTTCCAATTTACAATTTACACCTTTTACACTTGACAGCAAAGATATATATAATATTTTCAAGATACAATCATTAGTAAACATAGAAAAATCAATTTAATTATTTGAAAAAAAATAGCATTTTCTTCTCCAACGATAAAAATTGTTTTCCTTGCTCTTATTTCCTTCATTTTAATATTTTCACATTGTCACAATTCAACATATCACTTATCAATTGGTTATGGATTATGTAAAATAGGGTTCTAATCATTATGATATAAAAATATTTGAGCTTTTAGAAATCATCATCTCTTCTTCTATTTTGAGACCTCAATATAGGATTTGAATTTGTGTAGTTTGATGTGTATATGTTTAATATTTTATATCAAAATTAGCAAAAAAAATAATAATTGGTTTTTCTTTTTAGATAAAAAATTTGTCACTTGCAATTCTAATATTGTCTTTGCTTTACTACCGAATCTTATCGAGTGTTTTAGGATAATTTTACTCCAGCCTTGTCTATTCAACCACTTGTGCTAGCTTTGTGTTGCATTATTGTATGTTTGGAACTATTTTATTTGCTTAATTTTTACTTCATGTGTTTGTATTATATTTTTGTTCCATCTTGTTAAGTCCCTAATTGCATTCTACTTGGATATTAGCATAATGTGTAGCTATCCTTTGACCATACAATCATATATTTTAATTTCATAGGACTTTCCAATTATCTTTTAGCTCTCAAATATTATTCTACATATTAAATCACTCGATTCTTGAAAGTCCAATAGTCATCTTTGCATCTTGAATGACTATTGGGCTGCTTGCTTAGTCTTCCATGATTGGCTTTCATTCTTCATAAAAGCTTGAGATCTCCATGTACTCTTTTATCATGGTAGAGGCTAGCGTAGAAAATTTCTACCATGTTTTCCTTTATGAGTCAATATACAATACTACCAATATCCATTCATACTTATGGGAATGTTAAATATTTATTTCCTTTAATGCAATTACAAATTAATTTAAATTTAGGTATTGCTTTTAGATTTAGACACATGGTAAATATATATATTGAAGTTTATTTTCCTCTATTTCAGTGGACTATCCATGAACATTGAAACACCAAATGAGGGACATTAAGTTTAATTACTAACAAAAAAATGTATTTTGGGCCACATTCTCCTTTATCCTTGATCATGTCCTTGTAATTCGTTGAATGCATAGAAGTTTGTTAATCCTTCTTTTGAATTTTCTATTTATTATTTCATTTATAATTGATCAAAACAAATAAATATGATTTTTTTTTTTTTTTTTTTGAGTGCTCTTCTCCTATTTTTTGTCTATTATTTCCATTACTTCATTTGCAATTCTACTTAGGGGCCTCCACTTTATACCATTTGGGAATAACAAACACACTTAAGGACAACATCAAAAACAAAATGACTATATGACCTGGTGACATTTTTACAAGTATTAATATCTTGGCATTAATTTCCAAGTCTCTATTATTTTATATTGACTATTGTATAGATGATTTCTAATATTTTATTTTATAGTTTCCACTTATATCTCAATTAATATGAATGCATTTTTTAAATTATAATAAACTAAAAATAATACAATATTTAAAAAGAAGATTCAGATGTTATCTCCATATCACCCAAGAGTTACCCTAGTTTAGATCAATAGCCACAAAACAAACCCAATAGTTGCTACTAGCAAAATTGATCTTACAATTTGTAACTCACACATTATTTCAATTTACAATTTATAATCTTTATTCTTACATTACCTTCTAGAGAAAATTGTAATATATAACATTTTCAAGGTAATAGACTCTAGGAAACATAGGATAAGTAAATTTTATTAATTTGAAAATAACATCAAATGTTTTTCAAAGATTAATTTATTTTTCTTTCTAAAGATGAGATAATAATTTTTATTTTGGTTTTTTTATTTGAATGTTGTGAGAATTCAACATATTACCTATAAAATGAGTCTGGACTACTTCAAATAGGGTTCAAATGATCATGATATAAATCAATTTGAGAGTATATTTGAGCTCATCAATCACAACTTTTGGAGATCTCTAAGAGTTTGTTTGAGATTTTAGAAACCATCATCACTTCTTGTATTTTGGGCCCTAAATGAATCAAATTTACATATATAGAGGTATATATGGTCAATATTTCATATCCAAATTCCTAAATAAATTTATTTTCTTTTATATTTTTAAGGTAAAATTTGTATACTAGACATTCAAACATAGTCTTTGTACTAATATCAAATCTTATAGCATGTTCTAGGATCCCTTGAATCTACCCTTGGTTTTTCACACACTCCTAGTGCTAGCTTTGTGTTGTCATTTTGTAAGTTTGAAACTATTTAAAATTTTTTTTTTTGTCTCATATGTTTGTATTAAATTTTAATTCTACCTTGTTAAGTCTTGAAGTAGATTCTACTTAGATATTAGCACAATGTGTAGCTATCCTTTGACCATACGATCATGCATCATCATTTTTTATGACTTGCAAATAATATTTTAACTTCCAATTTTTTTAATATAATATTACCTAATTCTTGAAAGTCCGATGACTATCTTTTCATTTTGAATGACTATTGGGTTCCCCTCTTAGTCTTCCATGATTGAAATTTATCTTTCATGCAATCTTGAGATCTCCAAGATAAACTACAACACCCTCCTTTATCTTGACAATATTTTTCAACACTATACAACACTTCATGGAATTATTATTTTTGTACTTCTTCAACATCATGAGCATCCTCTATTATCATTGTTGAGACTAGTGTAAAAATTGTCTTTAATACTTTCCTTTATCATTAAATATATAGCACCTCTTACATTCATTCATTATTCATTAACTCGTGGATGTTAAATATTTATAGACTTTAATGCAAGTATAAAATAATTTTAATTTACCATTAATTTTATATCTTGACACAAGACAAACAAATATGTTGAAATTTATCTTCCTCTATTTCAATTGACTATCCATGAAGGTTGAAAGACTAAACAAGGGGATTTAACATTCATTATTAACTCTAAAATAGTCACCTCATTCTCCTTTATTGAAGATTGTGTACTTGTAACTCTTTGAATGTGTAAATTTTACTCTTCATTCTTTTGAATTTTCTATTTATTATTTAAGTTATAAGGTGTGTGCATCAAGATGGTGTTCAAAAAGGGAGTATAAGTTGTTAGAGTAATTAATTGTTTACACTTATTAATTAAATAAGTTGCCTATTACTCTAGTTTTCTAAAGTTATCTCTTAGGTGCATATAATTAATATTTTATATTAATTATATTGTACAACCTAGCTTTTTTAGGCTTTAGGGCTTTCGTTCACCTTTAAGGTTGAACTCTTGTAATTCTTTTTCAATTTAATCAATCAATCTTGGAATACAGTTTTTCTCTCATCTTGTTGAGTTTTTCCAAGCTATGCTTTTTCCTTCTTTTTTCGATTTCTCTTTAGTAGGTTATTTGCATGCAGGTGATCTTGGCAATCTGTGAAGTTCGTTTTCACAACTTCTACATGGTATTAGAGCCGTCCTGCTGCTTCTTGTTCGAAGGATTTTTGAAGCTGCGATTTGGAGTTAGAAACCTCAGCTTTTTTGAGATTTTTTTCTTCAATTAGGAGGAAGAACGACTTTTTGGGACACTTTGGGCCTAAACAGACACTGCCATTGGATTCAGAAAGTCGTTTACAGTCAGGAACCATATAAAAGTTGTCTTTTTTGGCTTCTGGGTGTTTGGGAAATTTTTTTAGCACACTTGGGAGGCCGTACAGACGCATTTATTGTGATTTTTCAAAAAAAAAATTGTTTTTGGGCTGCTTCGCCTAGTGGCCACCTGTGTGCTACCGGAGGACCGCCTGTGCCCGACCCGTGCGCAGCCATTGCTGGTGCGCCACCGTGGCCCGACCATCGCCGCACCGCTGACCCTCCACCCTCCAGGTAGCGCTGCCAACTCCAGCCACCACTGCGACCACTGCCGCCAGTGGTTGCCGCCCACCTGCGGCCCCACCCATTCAGTGCTAGTGTGGCTTTTTCCTACACACTTGGCAATCTCTGCGGGTGACACGTGGCAGGGGTGCCACGCTAGCCTCTTTCCACGTGCACTACCATGTGGCACTGCCACGCAACATGCCACGTGGCCTTCTTTTATGCTGCGAGGACCCCTAAGCCGTCAAATTTAAGGTAGGGTTTTGATGACATTAGCATGACATCATCTTGCATCAGCACCCCTGCCAGCACTCTAGGTCCTTTTTTGACCTACTCGCAATTTTTTGGCCATATCTCAAGCATACAAAGGTCTTTTTCCGATTTGAAAGAAGCATAAAAAATCTGGTTCCGAGACGGAAACAATGGTGTAGGAGTTTTTTTGGTTTTGATGTAGTTTAGTTTCCTATTTTTCAGTTGAAGTCTAAAGTTCTATTTTTGACTTCAGCAAGCATTTCTTGTGTGTCCCATCTCCGTTTTTTGAAAACATAATGTTTTTGGAAAGCTGGTTCTGTCTAGTTTTCATAAATGATGTAATTTCTTCCAAATTCTACCCCATGCTCTTTCTATCATGTTTTTGGCATTTTTGCTCTATGATGGATATCTTGGGTATTTCAGGTCCGAGGATCGTTTTCTTGGCATGGGATCTATTCTTTTGGGCTATACTATCTTTTGTATCAACTTTTTTCCTATTTTGATCATTGTTGATATCATTTGTAAGCATCTTTATGCAAACACACTGAGATAAAGTGCCACTCTTGCATTTCGGGATCCTTTTTTATCATTGTGGTTTGTTGTACTTGCACTATTTTATAAAGTGCCATGGGGGGGGGGGGGGATAGTTGTTTGCCAATTTTGTGCCCTCTTCCTCTTTTGCCTCATGCAGTGTTGGTGACACGTGTCTTTATAGGTGTCTGTACCTCACTCTCGATGTGTTTGGTTCTTGTGTTATAGGAGATTTTTGGCCCATCTTTTTAGTTGCCTATCACCTCACCCCGTCTGCATTAAGGGGGGGTTATATTGTTGGTTCTAATGCTTCCTTGGTTCGATGGTTTGTTGGAGTGAGCTATGTATTCAGTATTTTGATCCTATATACTAGGCGATTGCAATGGCTAGCTACCTATGCATTTCGGTGAGATGGATCACCTACCATATAGACACTCTCGATTCATGCCTTCTATTTCCATGGAGGATCCTCAAATTAGCAATTTCTTTCTAACAGAGTTTGTGGCTTCTTCTGCTTCAATGGTTTTCTTCATGATCTTCTCTTTGTTCCTATCTTCTGGAACATTCTTTGCTATCTGTTTTTGGAGAGAGGTTTTTCCCACTAGGTTTTCTCCTTTGTCTCTAGTTTACAGAGATTTCCTTGTTTTGGGTACCTGATCAGGCCTTGTTACCGAGACCCATTTTTTCTTGCTTTCTTAGTTGTGCTAGGTTAGCTTACCTCCCAAGCTTCACTTAAGGGGGGGTGTTAGAGTAATTAATTGTTTATACTTATTAATTAAATCACTTTGATTTAATTAAATAATTTTCTTATTACTCTAGTTTTCTTAAGCTATCTCTTAGGTGCATATAATTAATATTTTATATTAATTATATTGTGCAACCTAGCTTTTTTAGGCTTTAGGGCTTTCGTTCACCTTTAAGGTTGAACTCTTGTAATTCTTTTTCAATTCAATCAATCAATTTTGGAATACAGTTTTTCTCTCATCTTATTGAGTTTTTCCAAGCTCTGCTTTTTCCTTCTTTTTTCGGTTTCTCTTCAACAAGTTATTTGCATGCAGGTGATCTTGGCAATCTATGAAGTTGGTTTTCACAACTTCTACATAAGTGAACACCATTTTTTAAAATTAGGTAAAATTACTCTTGGAAGACCCATTTGAGGGTCATGCACTCAAACTAAGAAAATGTGTAAAATAAAAAAGTTGAAGTATATATACTAAATCCATTTTCTAAAATATTAAGTTTTTTAAAATTTAGAAATCATTAAGAAGGTCAAACACCATGTGAATGAAAAAATGTTCCTATTTTTTACTTAAAAACATAGCATAGTTGTTTCTGTGTGTTCAACAAAAAATATAGT
Organism: Cupressus sempervirens; assembly: GCA_028749045.1. Taxonomy (NCBI): domain Eukaryota; kingdom Viridiplantae; phylum Streptophyta; class Pinopsida; order Cupressales; family Cupressaceae; genus Cupressus; species Cupressus sempervirens. The sequence continues at coordinate 348,784,567 of CM053793.1, forward strand.
TATATTTAGTATTTTGAAGAAGATTTTGGTAAGATGATAAGTAAGAGTGAGGTCTAGTACTTTTATATTTTTTCATAATTTTTTGACAATTTGTTTTTCTATGATTTGTTGAAGTGAGTCCATCTTGAAATTCTGGTAGCTCTTCAAGTGTTGGGCATAACTTGTATTAAAAAAAATCTTAAATCAATATTTTTTAAACTGTATAAAATCAAGTGTAGAACACTAATATGTAATTTATTCTCAAAGGATTGACAAGACATTGATATAGAAAAATTAACTTCACAATGCTAATCTTGTATAATTTTTTTTTAAAATGGTTAGAAACGTAACAAAATGTGTGAGATTATGGTATTAATTTAGAGATAACCAGTTCACCATTTGCAAACATGATGAAGTCAAAGACAAGAATTGATCGTAGAATGTGGGAAAATATCTAAAGTAATTAAAAATAAAGGGAAGACATCAACCTAGGCCTTTGGGTTATTTAATAGGTCTCTTACCAAGCATAAATGATATCACACATTTTTTAATTAAAAAATGCAATTGGGTTATGCTTCGTATCACTAAACTGACATATTAGACATAATGCGATCACATTATATTTTTTACAACTATACTAGAAATAATGCAATCATGTTATATTTATGTAAAATTAAAATGAATTATTAAAGGCCTAATACACCTAATTAAGCCTAGTTAATGAAAGAAATACCCCAAAATGGATTGATTTCATCAAATAAGTGATTGGATTATTTAGGGAACTATAATTATTATTTTTTAAATCATGAGTTTCATGCTTTGAGTGAGCTATACATGGGACACATTAGAACCATCACATTTATCAATCACTTCATCATCTGCTACAAAATATTGTGAGAGTATTTAGAAAAAACACTCAAAGGAACACATGTGTTGTTAGCATGAATGTTGATGATATTCCTTTGGGGTAGTAGCCTAAGCATTGCTAAAACACTTAGGGGGATTGTTAGCATGATTGACATGTTGCATTCATGACTGTGTTTGTCACTGATGTCAACATAACATTGTTTCTCTGAAGACTAATAGAGTAGCAGACAAAGAACAAGGTTGTACAGACTACACATTGATGATCAATTCAAGTTCAATTGAGTAAATATTCTACAGTGTGCTCTGATGAAGTGGAAACAAATACATGTAAAGAATTGAAGACGTGAAAGAGATATTCTTGATTTATAGAGGATAATATTCAGACAGAGTACCTAAGAATCGATTTCTAAGGAATGTGTGTTAAGTTCGAAAGTGATAGTAGATAGCCTAATGATGACATCAACAAGTGTGCAAGGTCACATGTCATGCATGGGAGAAATTGTAAAGAATGTGAGCTGATAGTATTGTAATATTTTGTATTATCTTAATGAAGTCCTATTCTAATTAATTGGGAAAGCCTCCTCCAAGGTTATTTTCCTTTTGGTGAGGGAAGTAAGAAAAGAGTTCAAGTTTGATATGTGAAGTATTTGATAAATGCGAGTAAGTGATCCAAGGGATTATTGAATGCAAAGAAACGTGAATCGGAATCGGATCGGAATCGGCAAGGTCGAATCGAATCGTGAATCGGCAATGAATCGGCGATGAATCGGCAAATTTGAAAAAACCCTTTAAATTTAAAGATTTTAACAATTTAAAACTTATTTCATGCACCCTTTATTGAATATAACTTAAGCACACTATAACATCATCAAATAGAAGTTAAAACTTAACATACATAAACATGAAACATAAAATCCATCACATACGTAACTATGTTATCTAAAATTCTAAAATGTAAATTGTAGGCTAACTGAAGTAAATAGAAATCAAATGATCATAATGATTTAAATCATAGAATGTATGTAAGATGATCCATAAGACATCAAATCATAAATTTATGTAAGAATCTAAGATGAAGATCCATGAAAGTTTGAAACTTTGAAACATATGTCTATCAATGATTCAGTATCAATATCTGTAAACAAAATATAAAAACAAGGCTCCAACTCAAGCCTCAGGCTCATAGTCATCATCATCCTCAACATCATCCTCAAGCTCGGCTACAGCCTCAGCCTCAGCCTCTGAGTATCCAGTCTGCCTAGTAGCAAGGCGTCTAATGTAGGTCCTAGAGGACTGTCAAGCCATATCTCCCGCATATAAGATGGGCTCACGAATGTCGCTAGGGCCTGTGTCTGTGTGTGCACGTGTGCGTCTACCAATGCCTGAAGAACGTGCTCTAGCTGCCTCAGCCTCTATATCCACCTGGTCAATCCACGCACGGTCTTCCTCAGTGAAGACTGGATCTACAACCTCTGTGAGCCACTCTGATTCTGGATCAATCTCCTCCAGAATGATCGGAGAGGAGTCAGTGCCCAAAATCTGTCTGATCCTAAGACGGAGGTTGTAATGAACGAAGACAAGATCATTCAACCTCTGCACTGTCAACTTGTTTCTCCTCTTCGACTGGATGTGCTCGAACATGGACCAACTGCGCTCACATCCAGAAGCGCTGCTTGGCTGACTCAGAATACGAATGGCAATTTTTTGAAATTTTGGGGTTGTGGCCCCAAACATTTGCCACCATCTATCTGAAATAAGGGAAAATAAAAATAATTAGTCTCATTTACAAATTACAAATTACAAGTTAACTCTAAAATTACATAATCAACTTTAAGTTTAAACTTTAGAATCTAGATTCATGAACATTGAATATATTATTTAATTTTTACCTGGCTGTATTGTTTCCCGAGCATCTATGGCTACCCTGCTAGAGAAAAGTGGCCCTTCTTTATTATTGAACTTATCAAGCTCAATAATTGCAGCACTGCTATCCTCATTAGTACTCAACCTCTGGATCACTGTATATAATCCGGTGAGAACCTCCTCATCCGCCTTGAAGTCAGGACGGAAACGAAATGCCGAATTCAAAAAGTAAGCTGCTGCATGGATGGGTCTGTGGAGCTGATTCTGCCATCTCCTATCAATGATGTCCCAAATAGGGGCATACTTCTCCTGCACTCCTGCATACTGAGCTCTAATGGCCTCCTTGGCCCTATCCATGCCCTCATATATGTAGCCCATAGAGGGCTTCTCCCCATCAGCAGTTCGTAGGAGAGATACAAGAGGCTCAGTGGCCTACATATAAAGTAAAACAAAAATTTGAGTCAAAACTTAAACATAGAATAATTCAATAATATAAGGTAAACCGTAAAACTAAATCATTAAACAATTAGCATAGTAAACTGTAAAATATTAAATGTTAAATTGCAATAAAATTACCTTAAGTATTTCTCTAGCAGGTTTCCAAAAACCATCATCATCAAATATGCAATCCACCACATCTATCCCTGCAGTGGTCGTAGCATAGGAAGATGAAATCCACTCCCGCCCAACAAACATGCTCCTCAAATCATCCCTTGATGTCAACAAGGACTGCAAGGTGATGAAATTCGAGGCAAACCTCGTGATCCCTGGACGAGCTAACTCTTTGTCTCCTGTGTACTTCCTCATTGTGCTAAGGACAAATGAATGATTATAAATAAACTTACATATGTTTTTTGCCCTTTCCACACATGACTTGACCCACTCAAGTTTGCCAATTTCCTCCAACATGAGGTCAAGGCAGTGTGCTGCACAAGGGGACCAAAATATGGTGGGGTGCCTCTCCATCAAAAGTTTGCCTACAACAATTTTAAGATAATTAGAAATTCAAATTTCAAACATGTTAGAACTTAGAACTTAGGAAACTTAGAAATTCTAAGTTAGAATTAGAAAAAGTTCAAAATTCAAATAAATTTATTTTCAAAACTTAAAAAGTTAAAAGTTTACCTGCAGCAACATAACTTGCTGCATTATCCGTCACCACTTGCACCACATGTTGTTCCCCCACCTCTGCTATAACTTCCTCAATAACCTCACATAAGTATGTGGCGTTTTTTACATGAGCAGAAGCATCAATGGATTTGAGGAACATGGTATATCCTACAAGTAACAAAACAACGAATTATAATTACTATTAGCAATCAACAAATCAAAATTTGAAATAGTCAATCACGATTCAAAATTATGTATGTAGGAAAGTAGAATGATCAATCACCTCCACAGGATACAAGAAAATTGGGGAGTGTTCTTCCCCTCCTATCTGTCCAACCATCAGTCATGATGGTGCAACCCTTTTCGATCCACTCCTTTCGGTTGTCCTCAAGCTCATGCCTCATATCCTCAACCATTTCCTCTAGGAGGTATCCACTCAACTCAGCCTCAGTTGGGGCTTTAAACCCCGGACCACAAATGGCAACTGCATCTATCATGTTTTGCCAATAAGGAGTCCTGTCACAAATAGATAATGATATTGATTAGAAATTTAGATGTCAAAAACTAAAATCATAAAACAAGTAGATATAATTAAAGTTTTACTTTTACTTTTAACTTTAACTTTGAACATAACAAAGAAAAAAGAATCAATTACCTGGCTGCAATAAATGGAATGTTGCAAAAGTACCAGAATTTGCAAATCTCTTTTTTGGCAGCATCATGAATCTCCTTGTTCAAACCCATGCCCTCAAGCGTGGGTTGGGAGCCAGGAGTAGTGCGGGGCACAAAGTAACTATCCATTCTGCTTTTCCGCACTCTAGGCCGCAATAAGTTGGTGTTGGACTCTGTCTCAGTATGAGACCGACTACCACTAACACTCACATGAGCACTAGCACTAGGATGAAAAGGAGGCCTAGAAGAACCCTCCCCAACACAACCTACGGATGCGGAAGCTGATGCAGATGCACTTGCAGATGTAGATGCGGTTGCGGATGTGGGAGCACGGGAGCCAATACCTCTTAACCCTTCAAGTTGCATTTTCTTAGTCAACTTGTCTTGTTCAATTTTTTCTAATGCCACTAAACAAGAGCGTTTTGCCTCAGCGATTTGTTGAGTGCACACTGTGACATCATGGCCAGGTATGCCAGCAATGTGGTATTTCAATCTATAGATACCTCCCGAATTTATTTTTTCTTTGCAAAATATACATTTTGTTTGATATTTGGTTCTCCCAGGAAACTCTTCATTATATTTCCAGCATTCATCTTTTTTACCCATTGTGGAAATTGGAAAATGAAAGCAAAGGGCTGCTGCAATAAAAAAATTCATGTAAAAAATCAAAGTTTGCAACTAATAAACAAAAACTACAAAACAACAAACCCTAGTTTGCAATTTAGTAAAACTAAAAATAAAAAACATTCAAGATTTGCAAATGAACACTAAAAAAATTTAACAAAAAATGCATACTACACTAACATGCAAAAAAAAAACCAACACTTACCTCTTGCAAATGAGTTGAGGAGTGTTGATATTGACTCCTTAATGCTCCCAATGCAATTTATGGCCTCCCCAAATGGACTTCTGATCTCTTTGGTGCTCTTCCTTCTTGCCGGTTGGAAACCTATGGATTCTCTTTTCTCTTCTTCTCTCTCACTCTTCCTCTCTTCTACTCATACTAAGCAAATAGAAGGCTCTTTAGGGTTATAACAAAGAGGAAAGTCAACTTAGAAAGCAAATAAAACATGTGTTTTTTTTTAAAAATTGAACTTTCTATCCTTGCTGCCGCGGCCGATTTCTGGCGATACCCGATGGCGATTCTGGCGATTTTTTCCATGAATCGCCGATTTTGGTGATTCAGGCGATTCATGAGAAAAAATCGCCACCAGCGATTTCCGATTCCAAAAAAATCGGGAGCCATGAATCTTGTCGCGATTTCGGCGATTTCGGCGATTTCATGGCGATTTTTGGAACTATGATTGAATGCAAAGTTGGTGATCTGGTAACAAGATCATAAGACGTTTGGTCGATTAAAGAGGGCAATGAATGAGATGAGATCATTTCATTTATATTATTCTACAAGCATTAATACAAAGACTAGTTGGATAGTTAGTTCAATGGTCTTGCCCCTAAAGCTGTCTGGACAGTGGGTCCATCTGCCTTCTACAACTCCTATCAGGTTTGGCACAACTCCTAACATGTTTGGAATTTCCTAACAGGGATTTAATGTCTCCTAATAGGGATTGATATGTACTGAATGTATTTTATTGGCTCCTAAAAAAGACCATCCTCTAACAAGGAACTTTTATATTACTACATCATTTTGTGGGTATCATCCCCACCCAAGTTTTCTCTCTGATCAAGGGTTTCTCTAGTTAACATATCTAGTGTTATTGTGTATGTATATCTTCTTATGGTTGCTGATTATAAGCGTTTAAATAGTTTGATAACTGATTCACCCCTCCACCGTCTTAGTTATCTTGGTGAACTTTTACTTCCTAACAATTGGTATCAGATCATTAAGTCTTTGAAGAGAAAGCTTAATAGCTTTCAAAGATCAATAGTGGATAACTTTAGAAAAGAAAGTCCTAAATTTGATGGAGTTAACTATGAAAGATAGAGAGAGAAGGTGAAGACTCATTTTCTATGTATGGGTCTAATATATTAGTTGATGACAAAGAATGAAAAGGAGATTGTGGAAGAAAATAAACTTGAGGAATGCAATGAAGCTGAAAGAGGTCTATTTATGTGCAATATGCTTGTCAAAGAAACATTATTGTCAGTTCTTCTTGAAAATGAATACAGTGAGGTAAAACCCTTAAAAGAATCTCACAAAACTTGGATAGCTTTAGAAACTACTTTTCAAGGTGATAAGCTGATGTAGGAGCATCAAAGATTGCACTGCTATCTTGCATATTTTCTTTGTTTTTTAGTATCTATTGAGTTGCAATGTCTTGCATTTTCAAGTTCTCAATTTTTACCAAGCATTTAGTGGATGCCAATCTTCCTTGTTGATGCCAAGTTTGTGGTTTTTGCTGAGTGTTCTTTGGTTGCTGAGTTTTCTTTGGTTACTGAGTCATCCTTTGGTTTTCAAATGTTGTTTGGTTATTGAGTCATCCTTTGGTTGTCAAGTGTTATTTGGTCACTGAGTCATGTTTGGTTTCCAAATTCCTATCGTTAGCGAGTTCATGTGGATACCGAGTGTTAGTATTTCATAGAATCTTCAATTTCCTAGTTGTTTATGTGTGGTTTCTTATTGAGGCCGGCCTTTACATTTAATTTAGTGTTAGATATCCATTGTAAGTCAACTTGAGGCTTATCCTAACATTTAATATGAGAGTTTATTTGGTTGTATTTGCAATAGGCCAACTTGTGGTCATGCATATATTTAAGGTGGTCTTTGGTAGAGTCTTGTGGTGATTGATTTAGATCATAAGGGTATTGAATTTAGAAGATAGTAACAGAGACATGTTGTGATGTGAAGTTTTGGATATTGGAGTTTGAATCTGATTGTAATATGGTTGTAATCTAGAAGGCCTTACAACTGGGCATGTAATTGATCTCTTGATGAATATATGAATGATCTTTTGTCCCTCTATCTCTTGCATTTGTACTATTTGGTATTTGTTTCCATTTTATTTACTCTCACAAGTGGTTTGAATAGCTGGGTGAGCCTTTGGCCCTAGTTATCTTATTCCCTCCATGCGTCAGGTGGTATCAAAGCTTGAGGTTCATCCTTGTAGAGATTGGATCGTGTTTAGAACCCTAAGTGAATTTGGGTTGTGAGGTTGTAGATTTGCGAATTTGATTTACACCTTGTGGAGAGTTATGATCTTGCAAGAACCTGATATATAAAAATGATTCGAGGTAGAGGAAATCTTGATAATGCAATACTAGATACTTTGAGATGAATTGCATCTAGATTAGATGTTGTAGAGATAGCCCAGAGGAGAGGAGCACATCTTGATGATGTGAGTAATGATGAAGTAGCTACACAAAACCCTAAACCAGAACCTGAAGAAGACCAAGATGAGGCAAGGTCATTGAAAGTATTGTCTAGTGCTAATTCAAAGCCTATTGTTGAGTTTTTTCCTTATGATGGGAAATTGGATACCAATACTGTGTTGGATTGGATCTTTGAAATGGAAAAGTTCTTTGAGTATGAAAACACTCATGATAACAAGATAGTAAAAATTGTAGCTACAAGGTTGAAAGGACATGCCTCACTATGGTGGGAGCATTTGTAAACTGATAGACAAAGGAGAGGAAAGGAAAATATTAGGACTTGGGTGAAGATGGCAAACAAGGTGAAGAAAAAGTTCCTTCCTATTGATTACCAAGTTAGTTTGTTAAGAAAGATGCAAAATTTGAGACAAAGAGACATGACTTTAAAAGAGTATACTAAGGAGTTATAGATTGGACGTCAAATCTAGACATGTGGATGATGATGTTGAGAAAATTGAAAGGTACATTAATGGATTGAGATTTGGAATTCAAGATGAGATAAGTTTTGTGAAATCAAAAGTGTGGAGGAAGCATACCAATATGCCTTGAAAGCTGAGGAGATTTTGACAAAGAAGCATGAACAAAGACAAAGAGGTAGAGGTGGTAGATTCTAGAGGTAGAGGTAGATCTTATGGAGGTGGTGTTAGATCTAACAATTTTATACAAGATAAAGAAAAATTTGAATGAAAAAGTGATGATAAAAGCAAGACCAAGTGGAAAGGTGGTGATTCTTACTGAGGAGGTATCGGTTCTTACTAAGGAAGTGGTAATTCTTATTCTACAGGTGGCTTTCATGGTAATTGTTTCAGATGTGGTAGAGAAGGGCATAGAACTTTTGAATTTAGATCCTCTAAAAGTGGACAAGGTAGTAGAAATGTTGTAGTTCAAGGAGACATTAAGGGTTCACCGAGTGAACTTGAGGCTAGAAAGCATCTGATGGAGAAAAGGACCTTATGTAGTAAGGGAAGTGATGAGGAACCTATCCTGGGGAAAATCTTTTCAAAAGAAATGTAAGATGGCTGAAAAATATTCCAAGGTGATAATTGATAGTGGAAGTTCTACAAATTTAGCATCAGAAGAGTTGGTTACAAAATTGTAGTTGCATAGGTTGGAGCATCCTAAACCTTATCATGTTTCATGGATCAAGGATGAGCATAAGATATTGGTAAGTGAACAATGTATTGTGAAATTTAGGATTAAACATTATGTTGATGAAGTTTTGCGTGATATTATCCCTATGGATTGTTGTCATATTCTGTTGGGTGGACCTTGGCAATATGATAGATATGTTAGACATGACGGAAGATTGAATCAATATAGTCTTTGGGTGAATGGAAAGGAACAAATATTGTTGCCTTTGATTGAAAGTCCAAATGAGGATAAGTGTACTACTGTGAGAATTTTCATGGTTGATGGAAAAGTAATTTGAAAAGGAAATGAAGAAGAATCAAGTCTATTTTTCTATAATCTCAAGTAGACCAAATTGTACCAGTAACAATTGAGTGCCAGAAAATAGTGTTAACCAAGTACCAATCAATGGTGACCGAGTGATAGCAGAAACTGGTAGTATTGACTGAGCGCCACTAGAAATTGTAGACTAGTTAAATAAGTATAAGGAGATTGTTGCAGAGGGTCATTATATGGATTTGATTTCTGGAGCTAGTTTACCGAATAAAGTACCATATAGATTGACACCTACTAAAAATGAAGAACTTAGCAAGAAAGTGCATGAGTTGTTGGAAAAAGATTTGATCAGAGAAAGTTTGAGTCCATGTGTTGTACCTATCATATTAGTGCCTAAGAAGAATGGAGAACGGAGAATGTGTATTGATTCCAGAACTATTAACAAAATCATAGTGAAATATAGGTTTCCAATGCTGAGGATGGATGACATAATGGATTGTTTGAGTGGAGAAAAGCATTTTACAAATCTTTATTTGAAAAGTGGCTATCTTTATATTGGAATTAGAGAAGGTGATGAATGGAAGAATGCTTTCAAGACAAAAAATGGTTTGTATGAATGGTTGCTAATGCCTTTTGGTTTGACTAATGCACCTAGTACTTTTATGAGATTGATGAATGAAGTTATGAAAAGATTCTTGGGTGAGTTTGCGATTGTCTACCTGGATGATATTCTAATATTCATTAAGACAAAGGAAGAACATATTGAGCATGTTAGACAAGTATTACAAAGATTGAAAGAGGAGAAGTTGCTTACTCTGAAGAAGTTTTCTCTTATGCAAGAAGAGATTATGTATTTGGGATTTGTTATTTCATCTAGTGGTTTGAAGATGGACCTTGAGAAGGTTAAAGCTATTTTGGAGTGGCCCACACCTGAGAATGTGGTTGAGGTAAGATCATTTCATGGTTTAGCTAGTTTTTATATAAATTTTATAAGGAATTTTAGTTTTGTTTGTAATGTTGTGACTAAGACAATGAGAGGAGATAAAAAGAAATTCAAGTGGACACATGGAGCTGATAATAGTTTTGAAACTTTGATAAATTTTTTTTGTTGAATTGCCTGTATTAGTTTTGCATGATTTCAATAAGGTATTTCAAGTTGAATGTGATGTAAGTGGTAGTACAATAGGAGCTGTATTAAGTCAAGAAGGAAACCCATTGCTTTCTTTAGTGAAAATTTGAATGATGCTAAAAGGAAGTATTTTTTTTATGATCAAGAATTTTATGCTATTGTTCAAGCATTGAAGAAGTGGAAACATTATTTGATTCCTAAGGAGTTTGTGTTGTATATTGATCATAAAGCTTTACAGTACTTGGAAAGTCAACTTAAGTTGAATCCAAGACATATGAAGTGGGTTGAGTATTTACAGAATTATATATTTATGATTAAGCATAAGAGTGGGGTTACTAACTGAGTTGCAGATGCATTGAGTAGAAGACAATCTTTGTTGACCGAGATGAAGGTTGAAGTTCTTGGTTTTGATGAGATGAAGAAGTTGTATGACACCGATCCTAATTTTTTTGAGATGTGGAGAGAGTGTAGAGCACCTAGTCTGATAGGAAAGCCAAGTAAGTTTGATGAGTATTTTATTCAAGAAGGTATTTGTTTAAGGGTATTTAGTTGTGTATTCCTAAGAGTTCTATGAGGTTGAATTTGATCAAGGAAAAGAATAGTGGTAGATTGGTTGGACATTTTTTGATAAGACATTGAGTTTGTTGAAGGAGAAGTATTATTAGCCTCAGATGTATAAGGATGTTCATAATTTTGTAAAGAATTGGAGTTTTTCAAGTGGCAAAAGGAATAAGTCAAAATACTAGATTGTATAAACTTACTTCTTTTCCTAAGAAACTCTGGAGTGATATCAGTATGGATTTTGTTCTTGGATTTCCTAAAACACTGAAAGGGCCTAATTCTTGGAGTGATATTAGTATGGATTTTGTTCTTGGATTTCTTAAAACACCGAAAGGGTGTGATTCTATATTTGTGGTTGTGGATAGATTTTCTAAAATAGCTCATTTTATACCTTGTAAGAAGACATCAAATGATGAGAATGTTGTTGAACTTTTCTTTAAAGGGATTGTGAGATTGCATGGATTACCAAGAAGTATTATTTCTAACAGAGACAGTAAGTTATTTTTGGAAGACTTTATGGAAGAACATGGGTACTGAGTTGAAGTATAGTTCTACTTTTTATCCGTAGACAAATGGATAGACAAAGGTTGTGAATAGAATCTTGGGTAATTTTTTGAGATGCTTAGTTGGAAATGAATCACATATTTGGGAGATGGTGTTAGCACAAGCTGAGTTTGCATATAATAATTTTGTGAATAGGAGTACAGGGAAGACATCTTTTGAGATTGTTCCTGGAATAAATCTTAGAGGAGTATCGGATTTAAGAGATATTGCTGGTGAAGAGAAGCGAAGTGATGTGAGAGAAATTTTTTCTGATTTTCTAGAGTCTTTGCATAAGGAAGTGAAGCTGAAGTTGGAACAAAGTAATCATAAGTACAAGGAGAATGCTGATAAGTCTAGAAGACATCATGTTTTTGAAGTTGGTGAAGAGGTGATGATTTATTTGAAGAAAGGTAGGTTTCTTGATGGAAATACAGTAAGTTAAAGATGAATAAGTTTGGACCTTGTAAGATCTTGAAGAAGTTTGACGGTGGTAATGCATATGAAGTTGAGTTACCTAATGACATGGATATATCTCCTATATTCAATGTTGCTGATTTGTATAAGTATCATGAGTTAGATGATGAGGTGGATGTATTAGATGATTGTCGTAAGAAACAAAAAGAAGTTGAACATATATTAGATTAGAGAATTGGTAAGAGTGCAAGAGGAAAAGACTACTATGAGTATTTGGTAAACTAGAAAAAAAGACCTAGTCAAGATGCTACATGGATTTCTCAATCTAAGTTGGATTCATCTTAGGTTGTGACATCTCAATGATTCAGGAGAATTATTTTCTCCGACCCCAGTTGTCTGATGTAGAAGCATCCTAGGTTGCAGTGATATTTTGCATATTTCCTCTCTTTCTTAGTTTCTATTGAGTTGCAATGTCTTGCATTTATGGGTTCTCAATTGTTATTGAGCGTTTAGTGGATGTCAAGCTTCTTGGTTGATGCCAAGTTCACAATTTTTGATGAGTGTTCTTTGGTTGTCATGTGTTCCTTGGTTATTGAGTCATCCTTTGGTTTTTGTGTCTTCTTTGGTTACCGAGTCATCCTTTGGTTGCCAAGTGTTCTTTGGTTTCTGATTCATCCTTTGGTTTCCAAGTGTTCTTTGGTCAGTGAGTCGTGTTTGGTTGCCAAGTTCTATGGTTATCGAGTTCATATGGATGTCGAGTGTTAGTATTTTATGGAATCTTCATTTTCCAAGTTGTTTGTGTGTAGTTTCCGATTAAGGCTGACCTTCACATTTAATTTAGGTGATCCAACTTGTGGCTTATCCTAGCATTTAATATGAGAGTTTATTTGGTTGTATTTGCAATAGGTTGACTTGTGGCCATACATGTATTTAAGGTCTTTGGTAGATTCTTGGGGTGATCAATTTAGATCAGAAGGGTATCAAATTTAGAAGATAGTAATAGAGACATGCTGTGATGTGAAGTTTGGATATTGAAGTTCAAATTTAATTGTAATATGGCCATAACCCAGAAGGCCTTACAACTGGGCATGTAATTGATCTTTTGATGAATATATGAATGAGATTTTGTCCCTCTATCTCTTGTGTTTGTACTATTTTGTATTTGTTTATGTTGTGTTTACTCTCGCAAGTGGTTTGAATAGCTGGATGAGCCTTTGGCCCTAGTTATCTCATTCCCTCCCTACGTCATAAGCACACAAAAAGAATTAGACTATAGAATTGGATATGTTTGTTTCAACATGCTAAAATAATGGAAGATGAATCCATGAGAAGTTGTATTGGTAGAATATCATAAATTGTTACAAGAATTATGTTTTATCAGGGATCTAAAGAGGAAGATGAAATTGTATGGAAGATTTTGAAAACTTTGACACCACCATTCAAGCAAGTAGCGCAGATGATTAAACTAATAATATCTTGCACTGTAAAGTTCACCAAAGAGACTCTACTTGGAAGATTGGAAGCAAAAGAGGAAAAGTTGAAGCAATTTGAAGATTTGCATAGAGTGGAGATAACCTTTAGTCCATTAAGTGTTTGAGCTTCCTTATCTAGAAGTGCAAGTGCTAATAGAGGCTATGCTAGCAGGAATAGATCTAGATAGATCTGAAGAAGATAGAAAATTTGAAGAAGGAATAACCTTGCTTGTGAGAAGAGAACTAGATGGTAAGAAAGTATTTAAATTTTGGACTTGCAATAAATTTGGTCATTATGGTTCTAAATGTCCTAAAAGAGAGAAAAAGTAATAGAAGAATTTCAAGTATAGAAAAGCTAGAGATTGTTTGATCCTATTATTGGGATGATTTAAATAAGCTCATTATCCTTCATTTCAAGATTCTCAAACTCCATTTGAATCATCTACAACTTCACCACACTAACTTTATCAGTCCCTTTGAAGTTTGTTTTAAGAATATTCATACTTCCTTTGAATAGTTAGTTACTTCTATTTTGGGAAAAATAATTTCTATCATGGTTTCTTCAATCAAGCTTAATGTTTTTGCATCTTTCCTCCTTGACTTCTTCAATAGAGTCATTTGATTGTTTTTAAAGGAAGTATGTTGTACTGGGTCTATCACATCATTGAGACCATTTATCATAAACTCTCACAAATCATTTACAAACATAATGATTTTCATCTTCTTTTCCTAAGTACCATACTTTTTTCAGTAAAGGACGGTGGTTGTTGCCTAATCATTCCTTCATCTACAACCATGTCTCCTACACAAGAAACTTCAACACCTAGAAAAGAAAACCCCAAACTTATAATAATTTAGGGTTAAATAGCTTGATACCATGTCAAGAAACTCAAGATAGGGGATCAACCTTCTCACCACAATCGAGATGGTCAGTAAAGCACTCACTTTGTGAAAGAACTAAGTAACTGAGGTACTTGGTCAAAGAGATCAAACACGGGCTGTAGAAAATGCTAACTAGTAATCCAACATGTTAACCCACCATGAAGATTATGAAAAAGTCTCCAAACTATAGAGCAAGAATAGAGTTTTCTCCTCTATTTTTCCCAATAAACAAATGCACAATGAAATAAAGAAAATGGATGCAACACAAACAAAACACACTCGACATGTGCAAGAATGCTTTCTTGCTTGATTTCTATTAAACTAAAATGAACTTTTACAAGTTTGAAAGGAAATAAACTACAAACTCAGAAGCTATAATAACGAACTACTAGTATTATTCATAAAATAGACTTGTAGCAATATGCGGTTGCATACAAATTGTCTAGAGCAAACACTGTCCACTCAAAAACTTTCCCACTCAAAATTAAATTCAAAATCACCTACTACAATAAATAAATAGACTGTTGGGGCTGCAACATCAAAGTAAATCTAAGGATTTCACACCGGTGGCAGGCTCAAGGGACTACCAAATTAAATTTTTAATTTGAACAGTCCAATAAGAGTGATATGAGAATATGCATAAAAATAACTAAAGATGATACAAGACCAAAATATCTAGCTAATGGATATGCATACTATAGATATAGGAGAGTCGATAGAAAATGAATAAGATATAGGATACTTATCTCTTTATTCTTCCTTGTGATGCCTTTGAGAACTCCTCTTGAATAAGGTCAACATCTTTATCTAATAATTCATTCATAATAATTTATAATCTATCCAAGTTTTCAATTCTATAAGCATTATAGACAAAAAAAATTTAAAATGTATGCACAAGACATATCGAATGTAAGGGACAGTTTGATTCTGCTCACCAAAAATTTCTCCAACATAAGAAGCATGCACAACTTCAGTGGTTGCCTCAAAATTTTCATTTCATTATTCCATTCTAACACCACATCACTCCCTTTCAATGATGCAACATGAATTTGTTTTTCATAGCTCACCTTTATCCTTTGACCATATCCAATGTTAATTTGTCATCAGCATCAAATGTGGAATGGTTCATATCTTGTAAAGCTTCTCCTACTACTGATGAAGAAATGCTCATGGATTTAGAGATTAACAATAGGATTTTGGCCAAGTCATGCAGAAAAACATGTAATTCTTATTATAGTTGTGAGGAGTCTGAAGAGGTGAAACCTTACAAGAAGCCCTACATAGAATTTCTTGTTGTGCAAGGGATACGAGCTAAGGGTTTCTCTTTCATCATTTTCTATTTCCATACAGTTATGTCCTATTTGCAGAGTCTCTCTTTATTCAGGTTTTGTTAGGCTATGTGTTTATTCGTAGAAATTATTTGCTCAAAAGTATTTTCAGGTTTCATGCCATAAATTCTCAAGCATATTGAGATCCTATTATTGGGATGATTGATGGATTTATCCATCATTCACATTACAAAATATAAACTAAATTAGATGGGGAGATTTTAATCAGATTATCAAAGTTTCTGTATGATATTATTGTGAAATTTTAAACAGTGGAAATTTTTTTCCTGCGAAAGATTGTTGAATGTTCTGTACAATAGTTATATACTTTTATTTAGTATTAAATAAACTATTATGCCTCAAATGTAAATCATTCCCGAAGAAGAATTTGAAGAAATGAATCACACTCTCGAAAATGCTCATTGAAATAGTTTTTAGCTGTTCATCTGATAATAAAGAATTGTGCTCACAAATATAAATGCATGTTGTTTTTATTCAACCTTTTGTTTGTTTGTTTGCTAGTAATTCTTTAGTATTATCAGTTCATCGGTGTGCAATACTCCATATCCAATTAATTGTATTAGGCCTTACAGTTTAGAGTATTCTTATTAGAATATTTCAAAAAAATAAGGTTCCGCTCATAATATGAAAAAAAAATTGTTTGATTTAATTATAATTATTTCTAATAGAAATGAAAATTTGAATAGGTGAATTTTTAAATATATAATAGATTTTATGTAAAAAAAATTTTAAAAATTATTATAAGATATTTATTTATTTTTGAAAAATAATAGTATTAGAGTTATTTTGTGCTAATGAATACCTAGAAAAATATAGAAATATTTATTAAGAAATATAAGGAAAAATTAGAATTTATACGTGAAATATTATTTATATATTTGATAAAAGTTTAGAAAAATTAAATATATAGAAATGTTATACTTTATCTAGATGTAACTTTTAGAATTTGATTTTATATAGATCTACAAAAATATAGAAATATTTTACTTTTAATTAAATAATAGTAATACATATTTATTATATATTTAATATAATTATATATAAAAAAATCAAATTACTATTTGATAATTTATTAAAAATAGAGACTTTGGTCAAATTGAAGTCAATATACATATAAATATAATCACCAAAAAGTATGTCCTACTGTATGACTATTAGAAGAATAATATATTCTTCCAAACAATGATTGCAAAATGAATATTTGTAATAGTATAAATATTAAAGAAAATAGGTCATACATACCTCTATATACATTATGATTAACTAAATAACTATATTTTTAAAATAAAATAATATATTTTAACAATAATTAATATCTTTGAAGAATTAATTCAATTTAGCAATTTTTTTATTTTTTTACTAAAATTAAATAAAAATATACTAACATTTTTTAATATTTCTATGATAATAAATATATTTAGTAGGAATCCAAAGAATATGAAATAAAGACTACGTTTCATCTTATTTGATTAGTTTGAGTTCATAATAATAAGGAAGTTTAGGTTCAGGGTTTGAGTTTTACTTTTAGGGGTTAGATTATAGAGTACTTCAGATCAATTTTATAATAAATTTTTGGATGATTCCATATTTTTAACTTTTATAAAAGAAATAGTCACAACCCTAAATAATAAATCTTTAACCTAAAACATAATTTTAAATATTATTTACCCTTATTATAAATGTTAAGCCTTAATCCTATATCCTACCTCTAATGTGAATGGTAACACTCTAACCATACTTTTGACAATGATGTAAACTTGTACTCTAATCCTAACCCTAACCATAAATCATAAATATTAAGTCATGATCCTGAATACTATACCATAATTGTTAAACTCTAATCTCTATGCTAATCCAAAATGCTAAATTTTAGTCCAAAATGTTAAACCCCAATCCTAACCTAAATAATAATTCTAGATAGTAAATCTTAATCATATAATCCCTTATTCTAAATGCTATAAACTCACTATAAATGCTAAACCACAATCCTAACCCTATTTGTAAATGTTAAACCCTTATACTAGATGCTAGTCCTCACAATCCTAACCCTATTTGTAAATGTTAAACCCTTATACTAGATGCTAGTCCTGAACCCTTATTCTAAATTATAAACCCTAATATCAAAACTTTCACCCTTATCATAACCTTATCCATAAATTTTATCTTGATATAAACACTAACCCTAAAAATAAGTTTAATAATAATATAAATATATACCATAACCCTAATCATAACTACAACCCTAAATCATAAATGTTAAATCCTAATTTATAATCCTAGCCTCAAACTATAATCCTAACCCTAATCCTAGTCGCAATCCTAAATAATATCCCTAGCCATAATTATAGCTCTAACCCTAAACTTTAACTATAATAATTATCCAATCCCTAATCATAACTATTATCAAAATCCTAACCTAACCATAGTTTTGTTTATAAAGTAAACCTTTACACTAATCATGACACTAGCCTTAAATCCTAGAAACTAAACGCTAATCTAATGCTAAACCTAAACCTCAATCCTAATTTTAACCCTTGTAATAATCCTAATCCTAAAGTTGACCCTAATGGCAAGCTCTTTTAGCCATAACCCAAAGAAGGAAAAAATAACTATAACTATAATTGATCTTTTATAGGTTCCCAAGATCTAGTCTACTCTAATATAAAAAAAAAAGGGTGACCTAATAAATTAAACCTTGACCCTTACACTAAACTAAAATGAACTATAACCCTAATTTTGAACCTACTTGAACCTTGGCTTATATAAAATTCAAACAAGATTATGCTAATTGTAAAGTATATTGTTAATTTTAAGATACAAACATATGAAATCTATCTTGTATCCTAAATGATAGTACCAAATTTAATATATATAAATACATGAATCCAAATACTAACCCTAATATATCCAACTTTAAATTTAACCTATAACTTAGCCCTAAACCTAATAGAATGAAATTATATCCCTAATTTTCACTCTAATATTAAACACTAGTATAGATATCTTAAATAAATCCATCTAAATAAATGCCGATAGATATCCACTCCAAAATAATTATAATTTAATTTACTACATCTAAAATTATTTATATTTCCTTTATCTCTATTTATTTAGTTTTTTATTAACTTAACCTTTTTATTTTAATTTCTTAAAAAATGGATGACTTATATCTCCAAATATTATAATTTAAATAGATATTTTATGTGGTATTTATTAAATTTTTTTTGACATGTAGATGGTTGTCAAATTTAACATAGAAAAATAAAAGTTAACATTAACATGCTCACACCATCCCACTCCCCCATTCTGCCATTGTAGAATGCTTATTGGCATTAATGATGTAAACCCTAACCCTAATGATAATCCTTAGCTTGATCCCTTAATCCCAACCTTAATCAAATCCTTATCCCTAATCATAATACAAACATTAGGTAAACCCTCATTCTAACTATAATGCTAGACTCAACCCTAACCCTATACCTTAATTATATTAGAACCCTAGCCTAACCATAATACTATCCATGATGTAAATCCTTAGCCTAATAAAAAATCTAAATTTTAAATATAAACCCTAATTTTAACACTAAATTATAGACATAACCCCAAACCCTAATTTTAACCATAAACCATGATGCTAACCCTAATAATAACCCCAATCCTAAATGATAGTCCTAACAATATTCATATATTAAGCCTAACCATTATCAAAACCCTAACCTAAGCATAATACTATCCATACTCTAAATGCTTACCCTAATCATAATCCTAACTTTAAACCTTAAACAAATTTAGAATCCGAACTCTAAACCCAAACCTTAATCTTAACCCTAATATAGTCCTAAACCCTATCCCTAGTTGTAATCAAAATCCCAACCCTAATCCTAAGTCTACCATAATTATAAACCTAGCTAAAATCATACTTCTAACCTAAATCCTAACCATAATGATAATTCTAAGACTAGTCCTAACTATACCCTAAACATATACCCCAGCCATGATGTGTAATTTAGAACATACATATAATCCCAAAGATAATGCTAGGCTATAATGTTAAACCCAAACTAACCACTAACTCTATCCTTAACCATGGAATTAGTTTAAACTTTTATTCTTACCCTAACCCTAATCAAAGTGTTAACTCAAACCATAAATTATAATGTAAACTCTAACCTTATCAATAAAATTAATTCTAATCACTAACCTTTATTTCAGCCCTAATCAAAATCCCAACCCTAACTATAATACAAACCACGATGCCATCATTCACTCTAACCATAATTCTAAACCTAACCATAAACTTGACCCTATCAATAACCTTATACCCTAATTATAATCAATCCATAACCTAACTAAGCCATGATTTTATCCATGATATAAACCCTTACACTAATCATGACCCTCACCTCATGCACTAAACTCTAATCTCAATCCTAACTTTAAACAATAACCATAATCCTAACACCAATCCTAAAACTTAATTATAAAAATTATCTTGACCCTATTGTTAACCATAGTCCCTACCGTAATGATAACCATAATCCATTTTCTAGCCATTATTGCTAATCCTAATCATATTATAAATCATAATCATGATATACACTCTAATTATGAATATTAACCATGATATAAACTCTAACCTAAAATGTTAACCCTAATTATAACCGTTATTAAATCAATGTGTTCAATGTGGTATTTGTGGTACCACTTCTAATAGCTAATATATACTATATTTATAATACACTAAGATGCATGGATAAGTTGAATTTTTATGTAAATTACCTTTATTATAGATAAAGAAAATCAATGCCTTGATGCAACTCAATGTATTATAAATATAAAATATATTAGCTAGTATATATGAATTAAGAAAATACTTAGAATCCCCATGAAAGAGAATAGACAACATACACACAAAATGTGAGATGGGATATATCCTAGAAAACCCTTAATGAGGAAAAACCATAACCTCCAAAAGCATCCATCTCTATGTATTATTCTATGAAACACCATTACAATAAAACTGTGGAAGGCTTCAAATCCATAGATACAATGAAGAAGTCCATGCAAACAAGCATGAATCCCACATCCCATGCCATGCTTCCAACCTCCATAAATTCTACCTTGGATAAATCGTATGGTCTTGTCTTTCTCATCAACAACTATTTCTTTTATAGTAGCAAGCTCTGACAAAACTACCAAGTGGTACTACATAAACCATGTGCTATCTAACTACTATGAACCCACATTTAATATTGGTTATTTAACTATATTTCCACAATATTAAATAATTGCACCAAATATTATCATAATGTGTTAATACAACTCATCAAGAATATTCTATGGAAATGTCTACATTTTGCACATCTACTTGGGTGCTCCTAGGTGAAAAATTACATAATAAAATAAAATAATATTATTTAATATGTGAAACATACATAATCTCAATAGATTCCCTATTTGATTGTAATTGTGGCATCTCATAGGTAGAGAAATTGGACCCTCTCCCTGATCTACTAGACCTTTCTATTCCATTATGCATCCTCCCTCTATATCCTTCTCTTTTAATTGAGCCCTTAGATTGATCACCTTAGCTTGACTCCCCATTAGATCTTTGGCCTAGAATTATTCCTCCAAAGCTACATCTTCTCTTGAAATTTATTCCATCTTTGCCTTTATTAGTCCACACCCATTTTCTTTTTAATGCATCTTCTACCATTGGAGCTAATTGAAATAACATTTTTGCTACCTTTGGTGCTAGCATACTCACTTTATCTTGAACTCTTATCACAAGTCCATTCAAGTATCATGCAACCTTTTCTAGTTCATCTTCATGTCTCTTTGATCCAAGACTCAACTTATGGAACTACTTTGTATATTCATCTACTTCTAGATCTCTCTATCTAAGATTTTGTAATCTCTTATGCATTTGGACTTCATAGTCAATTGACATGAATTGAGTCTTAATCCTAGCCTTTATTCTCTTCCATGATTTTATCACACTTCTTCCTTTATTGACCATCTCCCCTTACACCTAGTTTCCCTATGAGAGGGAAGACCCTTTCAAATTATCCTTTTGTAATTTCACCCTTGTATCACTAGCAAACTTCTTGTATTCAAAGTAGTAGTTAAAATATTCAACTGATTCTATCACCTATTCTAGATCCAAACTTCCACTAACACTGATAAGCCATCAGTGAAATCCCTTCTTATGTATTTTAGGTCTTCTACATAGGATTTTTTATCTAGAAGAACTTCCACTACCTACCTATGGGCTTTTTACCCAAGTATTTTTCCATCCTTGATCTTCATTGTTTATATTATGCATTTATTTTTCTATTGAATAAAACTAAATTGAATTATATTACTTATGTATCTTCTTACCTAGGCTCAATTTTTTTGTCACTCAAATTAATGTAAACATCCTTGTTTGTGTGGATTATATACATAAGTTTGATGTACTATTTCATGATAAATATAGGTTTAAATCATGTAAAGCTATATTCATTATATTTGAAAATTTATATTATAGACCCTAAATTGGTGTTTTCCTTGTTATCATATTTATTTCACATGACCCACAAGGCAAGACAAACTCTTGTTATCTTGTCAAATTAATTTGAGTAGTTCATTGGTATCTTTGATAATGTCTTAGAGTTCATTGGGTCCATACAAACTAGACTTAAAAATCATTTAGTGGAAATATTATTTATTTTGATTAACTTAAGAAGAAATGGTGTTAACACAATATATAAAAGTAACAAGTAAAAAAATAAAGAAAATTACAGGAAATAAATAAAAAGAGCTTTTAAATGGAACAAAAATTATAAGGAGAAGATGATGACCCCAAGATAAACAAATACAACAATGAGAGAGTGACGAAAATCCCCACTCCCTTATATTTTTTATACTAGTTATTAAATTATATAACTTAATTCATCTAATAATGCCTATCTCTCCTATCTCATTCGAAAGCCAAGTATAGTATAACTAAGTAAGAAAAGAACATTTAAAACAATATTTATGAAGTTACTTTTGTGTCTTCCTATATTTAAGTCAATAGGATTATTCCATGTGAAAGACTTTACCTAGATTGTTTGAACAATCCTCTAGTCTTATGTTGTCAAATTCAAAAAATGGTGATTGAGGTTGTTTTCATCATCTTTTTTCATTCGCTTGATAAACATGATAGGTGGTGTTCTTATGTTTGTAAAACCATACGAGATAAAATATGGAGAGTGGTTTAAAAAGATACTAAAATATTTTGAAAGAGATATCTAACATGCAAAGGGTTGGGCTTTAACCTATAAGAAATTGATTATACTATAAAATCATTGTCAGAGAATGAAGAACCTAAATGAAGAATATGAAATATAGGAGAAGAATAGATAAATATGGAAAACAAAGTAGTGCAAGAATTTTACACAAAAACATGTAATATATTTATTGATCTCCAAATTTGATTACATATTGTGTCCAATATTTGACCTCTTTACAACCATTGTAGGGTACTGCACACCTTCTACTCTTTAGCTTATTAAAAAAATACAAATTGTATCTCCTTTTTAACGAGTCTCGAACAATTTTAGACTTTCTCATGCTCAAATATGATTGTTATCTATGTATGCACAACATACTTTAATTGGAAATTCTCCAAATCTGATTACATATTGTGTCCAATATTTGACCTCTTTACAACCATTGTAGGGTACTACACACCTTCTACTCTTTAGCTTATTAAAAAAATACAAATTGTATCTCCTTTTTAACGAGTCTCGAACAATTTTAGACTTTCTCATGCTCAAATATGATTGTTATCTATGTATGCACAACATACTTTAATTGGAAATTCCTAACAACAAGCTATGCATGTCAAAGCATCCAAAGCATCCAATTATTCCTTGGTTGTTGAGTGTAACTGAAACATTAATTAATAAGATAAAAATAATAAAACTAATATGCATGACTAATTAAAACAAGCTAACTCCCATTAATTTACGAAACTAGCATAATAGTAGTGGAAGTGTAAGTCAAAACATAAGTTACATCAACACTTCCCCTAAATGCTAAGATTCCCTTTTTTTTAATCTAATATGACTCAACCTAATCCATGCCCCATATAAAAAAACTCTTTATTGAAATAGAGTCTTATAGACTCACATAGTACTTCTAGTATAAGTTTAAACTATTTCCAATTGAAGAATCTAAAATAGAGGAAGAACAAAATACACAATGAACATTAATTTGAATACCAATAATTCACAAATAAACAAAATTTCTCTTTATTGATATCACAACCTAATTAAATATTGTAGGTTATTATTAATAATTTTATTATACAATATTTTATAGAGGTTACAACCTCTAAACAAATTGTTATTTTCTATTTTAAATTTCTTGCATTCAACATGTATTATTTAATGCATCTCTTAATTAGCAAAACTATGAAATAAACAAATATAAACATAATCTAAACAATCATTTTAAGAAATGCACCCAGAAGAACACATGTATAAGGATGCATGAAAAATATATGATGATAGAACTAAGAGTCAAAGCATTACTTCTCTATAGACACTCTACCTTGATATTGAGACTCACAATTTGATCTCAAGGCACATAAAATTGAGTCATGCAAGCAGTAATACAATTTTTATTCAATCGAGTCTTCTATACCCACATAACACTTCCAATAGAAGTAACCAATCTCTTTACTAATTTATCTCTTTCATGAGAGATCACAAGGATTTGTCTTTTCCCCCTTTCTCTTATATAAAGAAGACACATGAAACTTGCACGTGTCAATCATAAAAAGTAGTCATCAACTAATTCAATTAAATATCATAACCTTGATGCACCATTGCCATTTTTGACATCTAAAATTTGAGGCTTGTACAACCTTTTCAACATCTTTGTCACCTTCTGCCAACAATATCCATCAATCTATCAATAATTAATATTCATACAACTTTTCATAGATTCTCTATTGCAATGGCCATTCCAACATGATTTTTTACTGTGACTTTTCAACCCACAAATTTGGCAACTTGTAAAGATCCCAACATTTATCCTTAGAAGTTCCTTCCCTCTAACAATGAAAAATATCCACTCTTTCAACTAATTTCTCTCTCTCTCTCTCTCTCTCTCACACACACACACCCACGCGCGCGCGCGCACACACACACACACACACACCAAATCCTATGTCTTCAAATTTTAGCCTCCAAATGGGTTGGATGGGCTCCTTCATTTCCTACTCACACTTTCCTAATCCACCTCCTTTAAAACCCATTTTTTTCATAGTCTTTAAACCAATATTATTTTTTAAAAATCTATTATTATCATCACAATAATTTCCATCTATACCTTGAAATTTCTCACATGGGGCAATGGATTATTTTAGCCAACCAACAAAGGTAATTTTTTTATGCAAGATTTTTTATTTATTTAAACCAATTTAAGAATCTAAAATAGGGGAAGATAGAATATACAATGATTTTTTTTAACACCAACAATTAACACACAAACACAATTTCTATTTATTGATATCAATATTACATTATACAATATTTTATAAAGGTTACATCCTCAAAAAAGTAGTTCTTTTCTATTTTAAATTTCATGCATTATCTAATGCATATCTTAATTATGATAATTACAAAATAAAAAAATCCAAACTTGAGCTAAATAAGTAGTTTAAGCAATGCATGCTAAGAGCACATTCATAAGGATGTATGGAAAATATACGACGATAGAACTGAGAGTCAAAGCATTAGTTCTCTACATGCTTCACATTGATGCCGAGACTCACAATTTGATCTCAATGAACTCAAAATTGACTCATGCAACTAGGAATGCAAATTTTATTTACTCGAGTCTTATAGACCCACATAACACTTATAATAGAAGTCAACCAATAATATACTAATTTCTCTCTTTCATAAGAGATCACAAGGCTGATTCTTTCCCTCCATTCTCTAATATAGAGAAGACCCATGGCACTTCTATGTGTCAATCATAACAAGTTGTCATCAACTACTTCACTTAAACATTGGAACCTTGATCCACCATTGTCATTTATGACATGCAAACTTTGAGGCTTGTACAAAATTTTTAAAATATTTGTCACCTTCTTCCAACAAACTCCATCAATGCATCCATGATCAATCTTCTTTTCATAGATTCTCCACATCAATCTATATTCCAATATGACTTTTCACTATAACTCTTCAACCCAAAAAATTGACAAGGGTGAATATCCCAATATTTATCCATAGAATGCCCCTCCCTCTGACAATGAGAAAAATGCACTCTTTCAACTAATTTATGTAAACCTTCCATAGTAGCTACATAAGATCTATCACTAGCAACATCAACTCTCTCTCTCTCTCTCTCTCTCTCTCTCTCTCTCTCCTGATCCTTTGCCTTCAAATTCTGACCTTTAAATGGATTGGATGGGCTTCTTCATGTCTTGCCCATGCTTTCCTAATGCACTTCATTTAAATCCCATTTTTTACATAATCTTCCAACCAATATCGGTTTTAAAACATCTATTGTCACCATCATAACAATTCCCATCTATACCTTCAAATGACTTCTTAACTTCATCATTACTTGTCTAGACATGAGAGCAAACCAAATCTTTTGTGCCATTACTTATTAATGTTATTTACACAATGCCATGAAATAACATTAATCTATAAATTAGATTTTGAATGTAATCTATTAAATTGAGTCAATAAATTACCTTTCTATTCAAATGTCTAGTTTTTTTAAATTAAGAAAATTAATTTTATAACATGATTTTATAAACACAATATTTAAACAATGTAATGAAACAACAATCAATAAATTAGACTTTGAATGTAATTTATTAAAATTGAGTCAATAAGTTGCTCTTCTATTCAAATGTGTAATTTTGAATTTTGAATTTTTTTTAACATGATTTAATGAAACATATGGAATCAACATGCCACCAACTTTCTTAAATTTAAAAATAAAATTTGGAAGCTTATTTGGACTCCAAATAGAATTTATTCTTTAAATTTTTTAAACAAATCGAGTTCTATTATTTAATTTTTCAAATCTTTCCACTAAACCCAACCTTTAGAATCTTAATCGTCAGGTATAACTTTAAGAAAGCCCCTTTTGGAAAAAGGTATAAAATTTTGGTGAATCAAACATTATTTCAAGGGAAAAAATAATTCCTATTGTCGGATTAATTTTTTAACTAGGAAATTTTTTAATTTTATTAGCAATTTTTTTAATCATATAAAAATTCTATAAATCTCAACGAATATTTCATTATTGATAAAAATCATGAACAATGATACACATACTTAGAAACTGTGATATTATTATTATTATATTGAGCCTAATTAGTTATCTAAATCAAAAGTTAAATTTATCCCCACTTTTATCATTATAATTTCCATTCAAATTATTGAATGGTGGTTTGGAGGCAACAACCCTATTATTTATAACCATTGGATGTTCCTAAATCAATGGCCTGAATCCTATTTTAGGCTACACTTTTAAAAGGATACCAAGTTTTAAAGAAATTCCCAAAAATAGACAGGTGTCCCCATTCAAATCTATTTTGGGCTAAAGTGAGAAAGGATATAAAGTTTCACGAAAGGTCTTTGCAATAAAGACGCATGCCAAATCTACCTACCTAAACTATAACCTAACTTAATTTTTTACCAAATATTGGTGAATATGACCATTGGATTAGACAATACTTGGAAATTGTAGGAGAAAATAATTAATTTACCACATAGAAAAATTAGATTCCATTGGTGAAGCCATTGCTAAAATAAAAATACTTTTGTATTATTATTGGCGATTGGCCTAAGCATGGAACCCAATTTTTCTAAAGTACAGGCGACATGACCACCCCAAAAGTGCAAAACAATTAGTGAAATTTGGGATCCCTGATGAATGAGATTAGCCAATTGGCAAATATTAGCCACTAAAGTTTTCCTAAATCTTAATTTTTGAATTAAAAAATTAAAGAAACTAAAATCAAATCTTATATAAATATTAGATATTAAAGGTTCGTATAAGAAAGCACTAGTAATCATTATAACTACTTTTAGTATTTTACTCTTCTCTATATCTCTCAACATATTTTTGTTTAGTAAAGAGATACGTTTGAGACTAGTGTGAACCTTGCACAAAGAGTAAGAATTGATGGATGAAAAATAAGAAGATAAAAATATGTAAAAAGATAAAATAAGAGTTATTTTCTTACTTTCCTACAATTCTTTTGTTTCACTATATACAAATAGGAAAAAGTATACCTCCTCACCTATTTTAATGTATATAAAAACAAACAATTTGACATTAAATGAAAGAACAAATGTATTTGATTAATTATACTAGTTTAAATTTTATGAAAAAAAATTCTAATTATATATAATACATATTATGTATTTTTATTAATTATAACTATATATAAACAAATTTATTCCATTAACTATAATGGCAAGTACAAACTATTGTAAAAAACAAAAAAAGACATAGATTGCTACCTAAAACACAATCATCATATAAGGAATGTTGGGAAAAGATAATATAAGGGTTACTCTGCATTTAAAAAACATAATATTTCATGTACCTTTAATTAAATCTTTTTGACTATACCTAGGAACTTTGAGCTCTATAGATTTTATGTTTTTCTATTACATTTTTGTTGTATTATAGGTTTTTTGGTTGATCTACAAAATTATTTATCACATAATTATAATAGACAAATAAATAGCGGTACGGAGAGAAAGATATATATGCAAGAGGAAATATGAATAATAGGGATGTGTAAATAGTTGAAAAAATAGATAGATAGATAGAGATGATCAAAGAGAAATAGATGGATAGATAGATAGAGAAATAGTGATAGAACACATCAAAATAAAAGGAGGAAATATGATATAAATAGATAGAGGTGGAAGATAAGGAGAATGGTAAGATAGAAATAGAGTTAGAGAAAGACATTAAATTATATATTAATAAAGAAGGCTAGATATCAACAATTATATGACAATATCATCATTTTACATATATTTTACTTTCTTATCAATTTTAAGTCAAAAAATTGATATAACATTAATACACTAAAATATTTTGATAAAAATAAACAATGTGATACAATATGTTCGATCTAATATAATAGAGCCCAGAATTAATTTATAAGATGCCTTAGAATTTTTTAACATGTAAATGCATGAAATATTTTGAAGGTCAAGAGTGATTTATATAAGTTTTAGCATACCTTTCTTTTGTTAGTTTACGTTAAGTCATAACTTAGCCAAGGCCACACGGTGTACTTTCATGGATTCGAAGGAAATTTAATCTAGTCTCCAATGCATATATAGTGCGAGTTGTACAAATATGAGGGAAAGGTGTTACATTCTACTCTATCAGGAACATTTCAATTGCATTTTTCCTATCCCAGAAAACATTTTTCCTATGTAGAAGAGCGAATGCATTGTAGATGCACATTTGACCATATGATTAGATGTCCACTGATGTTGCCAAATAAGAATGCTATTGAGATATTGGGCTAAACCAGACTTTTAACATTTCAGAAATTAGTAATTATGCACTTAGTTAGGTCTTCAGATCTGTAAAGCAATTAAGCATTCAGATTTTACAATTACGGTTTATAATTTTCAAGGAAGTCTAGTTGTACCATTTAAATAGTTGGCTATGCTTATAGTTTTTATTTTTATTTTCTCCTTAAAGCAAGGTTTTCTTTCTAGTTCTTTCCCTGTTGAATTTTTGAACTAGTTATTAATAATATTAAATCTCAATGACTCTGTCCATTTTTGTTAAAAATAAATAAAAATTATGCACTTAGTTAGAGTAAAAATTCAGACCTGAAGTTACCGATAAAAAAAAACTGATAAAAAAAAGAATTCAGACCTGAAGCCTCTGTTTGAATGAGAAGCATGTAGCCGAGACATCCCTTGAAGTCATTTCCCATTTCAAAATTGTAGCCTGGACCAGTTATCCAACCGTCTAACAAACGCACTCTGTCCCACTCTTGTAAAAGATCTTTCTCGGCCTTAATCATCTCCAGCCTATTTTTGGCTTCTTCAAAAGTAGCTAGACGCCATCCAGTTGTACAGCAATAACTCCTTTCAACCCTCTTGAAAGGGAGGCTTACTATCTCTTCCATAGGCTTGGTCTTTAGGTCACCTTGGTGGATTATACCACAAAACCTCTGAAATATTCTGAAACTGTCTGAGGAAAAAAACATGTATAAGATATTTAATAAAGTAAACTAAAAAAGGGAAAATTTACTTCTCAATGATATTATATTAAAAAAAAGGAGTAATTTGAGTTAAATATAATTTCTGTTAATTTTATATTATTTTGACTCTAAATTTTTTTTAACCATCAAATATAAGATGGTACTATATATGATAGAATGAAAGCGATTTTTAGTTTCTAACCATTACTTTCTAATCATATAATATAAAAATAAAATAAAGATAAAAAGTAAACATTTTTGTAACAAATATGTAAAAAAAGTACATGGAGGATCACAGCACTGCTGAACCTTGTAACATTGGTTCTAACATATGATCTGCACACTGCGTAGCCCTTTAAATTGAGCAAAACAATTGGTTTAGTTTTATGATCGCCTTGTCACTATTTATATAATTATTACTTGTTCATATTCCCCACAAAACTTTCAACAGGTAAAGCCTAATTAAATTCCTTTTACTGTGACTAGTACAACACAATTGAACTATCTAGTGAAAAAACAGGTCGGAAGGGAGACCATTCATGAAGGAAACCTAAAGCACACTTGGTTTGTTTTTAATCAATTACCGATAGTCATAATTACTTGAGTTTCATATTATTCTCCGACATCGTCTAGCTTAATGAAGCTGATAAACAAGAAATTGTGAGAAATATTAATACAACATCAAAAATTCACAACCCTAAACCTAAAAATCTACTCGGCAAATACTATTACTGAGTGGCAGTTTTGCTCGATAAACATTAAGAAATCGAGTGACAGTTTTTCTCGGTAAACATTAAGAAACCGAGTGGCAGGAGAGGTTACTAAGTGAGCTCGGTAAATGAAGGGCAACTCGGTAAACACTAGATACCGAGTGAGGTCAGTAGATGAATAATCAACTCGGTAAACGAAGAACTCGGTAGACACTACAGGGTGTGATTACCGAGTGAACTCGGTAGCCACTGGAGAGTGGAGCAAGGTAGAAGGAGGCACCGAGTGAACTCGGTGGCCATTGCAGAGAATGACTTCTACCGAAGACAATACCAAGTGCAAACTTATGATGTGAATATTTCCACCATTAAAATCAGAGACCCAAAGCTTGAAATACTCAACAATAAATTTCAGAAATGCAATGAACGAGAAGCAATGAAATCACGTATCCCTGCTTGCTTACTATTCAACTTAGATTCAAACTATTACAAAATCTGGGAGCATTCGGCTTCAACCAAAAAACCCTAAAATAACCCTAAACTTTTAAACTGATAAAACTTCAAACTTGCAGCTCTAATGGCTGCATACAATAACCCCTGGAGCAATCACTGCTTCAACAGGTTGAAACCAATAAACTAAAAACTTACAAAATGACAGGAAGAAGCACGTGCAACTGCAAGCATGACAACGATTCCTTCTGTCTCTGCAACAACTGATCTGCTGATCACCTTTTTCTTTCTTTCTCTGCTTTGCAACTTCTAAGCTCTTCTACTGGTCGAATGGAATAGAACATTCCTTTTGTCTTCTACCAAAAATGATTTCCCCCTTATTTGCAAATTTGAAAACTCACCCACCGCATTTATGTTTCTATCTGTTCTGCTGATTGTCAGGTGGTAGGTGAGCGTTTGGCTCCAGGGAGAAACGACCATCTGCAATTAATATTCCAACAGAAATCATATTCTTTTCTTGGAGGATAAATTAAGTAATTGTTGAAATATTAATTGCAGTTGGTCGTTTCTCCCTAGAGCCAAATGGCCACCTACCTCCATGACAGCTTGCAGAACGATCAAAAGAATTTATTGCTTCGTAAGTGAGTTTTCAAATTCAAAAATGAGGGGTAAAACATTTTGCAAGTAAGACAAAAGGAATGTTTGATTCATTCATTCGTGAGACAGACAGAGTGAAGGTGAAGAAGAGTAGATCAGAGAGTTGTAGAGAGAAGAGAAGTGATCAACAGATCTAGTCGTCAGAGTGCAGAGAAAAGGAAGTTCATTTCGTGCTTGCAGTTGCACGTGTTTCTTCTTTGGTCATTCTGTAAGTTTATTATTTGTTTGTTTTGACATGTTGAAGCATTGATTGCTCCAAGCATTATTGTAAGCAGCCATTAGAACTGCAAGTTTAAAGTTTTTGAAGTTGTTCAAGTTTTACTAGTTTAGGATTATTTTAGGGTTTTCTTGTTGAAGCCGAATGCTCCTAGAGTTTGTAATAGTTTGAATCAAAGTTAAATAGTAAACAAGCAGGCATATGTTGAATCCATTGTCTTTCTTCTATAAATTCCATTTGTGAAGTTTATTGTTGAATATATTTAAAGTTTGGGTTCTCTGGTTTTAATCGTGATATTATTCACGTTGGAAGTCTGTCACTCGGTTTGCTCTTTATTTGAGTTTTTAACTTTATAGTTATTGTCGAGTTCACTCGGCATTTTCTTCTTCCGAGGTCCACCTTGCAGTGGCTACCAAGTTCACTCGGTACCTCCTGTGGCTACGAGTTCACTCGGCATCCACACTACCGAGCTCACTCGGCATCCATTGCTGCCGAATTGTTTTTTCTTTTATTTACCGAGATCACTCGGTAAACTCTCCTGCCACTTGGTTTCTTTGGCTACCGAGAAAATATTGTCACTCGGTAATAGTTGTTGCTGAGCAACTTTTAAGGTGGTAAAATTGATTTTAGGGTTGTGCAAGCAATTTTTAGAGTTGTTGGTGATTGAAATTTATTATTTCTCACAGTAATGACTGAAGGTATAATGCCTTATGCCAATAAATCAAGTAATGACTGTCAGTGTCGAAATCATTTATGCCCAATTTATCGCGTTGCTTTCTGTGGATAATGCGTTTATCTACCTTTTATTCCTTAACGCGACGCTCAGAAAGCTTCCAACAAAGGATGCTCCATGGGCAAGCTATTATCCTTTTCTCTTGTCAATATAATTAGATGCGCAAGCTATTATCCTTTTCTCTTTTGTTTTCTTTGTTTTATCTCTAGACTTAAAAAAATCTCTTGGTAGATGGGAGAAATGGGCAGCACTTTGATCTGGGGATCCACAAAAATCTATTATCAAACAAATATTGAAAAAAAAAAAATCCAGTCATGACTAGAAGTACTAATTTACAATGTTTTATCAGAAAATTGGGAGTGTTAAAGAGGGTCAATTAGAATATCAAAACAACTGCTTGATGGTTTGGTATGAGAGAATGGTGCAATATTCAATAGTTTTCTCCTTTCAATCTACTATAATAACTCTGTATTTTTAAATGTATATTTATGTATTTTTAATATGCTTTCACTTCGATTTCTCGATTTCAACCTTGTTTACCTTTGATCTTGCAGATTTGTATTGTATTTGCCGGAGATTTTAAGCTCCAATCTACATTTGGCGGCCTGCAACCATGCCTTTTCGTCTCGAGATCAAGGTTTAAGAAAAGTGGTTTACATCAAGAGCGGACTTCGCAGCGGAAGCAGAGAACAGAGATCAACAAACTTCGCAGCGGAAGCAGAGATCAGAGGATTCGCAGCAATCGACATAGGTATTCCCATCCGCAGGGCAGTTTTCAACGACAGTGCAGAGTGGGTATTCGCTGCAGGCATCAATTCCATAGCAATATCCAAGCTCCTCACCATTTTCATCGGTACCACAAGCTCCTTGATCGTAGCAGTAAGAATCATCCTGAATCGCCTGACAGTGCTCATCATCCACGCAGGTTTCATCGCAGAGATCGGGCTCAGGTTCGGGCTCAATATATACGCCGAATCAGATTTCTTAGGATGATTGCAGGATGCATAGGGAGTTTTGATTTGCCGCCTTCACAAACCCTCACATATATTAACCAAAGATAATATGATTGGTGGATTGTAGATCGGCGCTGTGCAGAATTGCTGGATTTATTTCGGGAAGTTTTTGCTTGAGAGGGAAGATTGAACTGAGTAGGAAAAACTTGAAGAGGCTAGGGTTAGATAAGGATTTGTAGAGTTTTTGGAATTGTGGCAAGGTGATTTATTTGAGGCAAAAAAGTTTGAGAATTTGTGTTGGATAGTGGAAAGGCAAAAACGGAGATAAGCAAAGGCTAGATTGGCTGGCTTTGTTTGGAGAATTCTTTTAGCTAGAAGCATTCAGGTTAGAATCAGATTTGCAAGCCAGGATTCCAAATTGTGACTTCTGTCAATCATTAATTTGCTACTATATTTACATGAGAGGAAATCAGGGCCTACCAGATCTGCAATTTTGTATACACTTACTAAGGTCTGTAATTGGATTATTGAAACACAAATATGGCATAGAAAGGACTGGAAAGGTCAAGTGGTTTGATTCGCAAAAGGGTTATGGATTTATTACCCCTGATGATGGCAGCAAAGATATTTTCATTCACAAGACATCGATTCGCTATAATGGATTTAGATCTTTGGCAGAAGGAGAATTGGTTGAGTTTTTTGTTGAGCATGAACGAGGTGGAAGGACTAGAGCTCTTGATGTGCATGGGACGCTTTTAAACCAAGCTCATCTTCCTCTTCTTTCTCATCATGGAGAAAAAACAGGTGTAAGGGATTTCAACATATCATATGGCTCTGGTCATGGTGGACGTGGTACAAAGAAGATAAAACATGGTCTCAAGACTACCAAACCCCAGATCCAGCCAATTTTTGACATTTGTCATGGGCCACTTCAACTGCCCACACTTATTTTTTCTAAAACTAGTGAGCAAATTGGACATTTCAACTACCAATTCCCCTCTTATGTGTCATGGTCAAATAATGTCTCCATTACCAATCCAAAATTTTTGTCTTATCCCAATAATATTTCACTTGGAGGTAAAAAATCTATGGGAAATCAGCCTGCCAAAGTTTGGAAGGAAAAATTGGGGTCTACATCTTCAGTAAGATCATCTAGTCCTGATAATAATTTGGATAGTTTAAATGCCACACACACAAATGGTGATGCCTAGCTTCTTGTGATTGAAGATGGACTTCTCAAACCACAGATCACTTACATGCTCAACACAACAATCATCGGTAAGATTTGGTCCTTCCTCCTAGCTACAGATCTTCTTTCTTGGGCGAAGCATTACTAGTATGGCGTTATTGATTTATTCTACATTGATCATGAGTCTTCTTTTTCTATTGCTATATTTGATTCTAAGTTTGCTTGGGATAATGTTCTTTGAATTAAGAGTTGGTTTTGTAAAAGGTTGGGAATATATACCACTGCTTGTTCTCCAAACTTTAAACCTCATCATTCAACTTGTGGTTTTATGCCATTTTAGATTGAGTTTCCTCTTTACCAATGGAATATAGAGATCTAAAAATTATTGAATTAATAGCAAATAAAATTAGGGTATTCATCCAACATGATCTAGTGTCTTTTGATGAAATATCCCTTTCTATAAGGTTTTGTGCCTTACTAAATCTGAATAAACTATTACCTTCTTCCTTAATTATGTCATCTAAATATGGATGTTAGAATTTTTTTAGTTATCCCTCTCGGGTAGAATTTTGCTTATCAAAACTATTCTTTCTACCATTCCTAACTATTACCTCTCCATTCTACATGCCCCCAAAGGTATCATCTCTCAAATTGAAATATTGATCTACACCTTTCTTTGGTGAGATAATATGAATGGTTAGAAGAAAATACCACTAATTTCTATTCATGCCATGTTAACCTCTTATAGAACAAGAGGTGTCAGACTTTCCAATATTACCAATAGGAATAGGGCTTTTATTGTTAAACTTGTTTGGCAAATGTATGAAAAATCCTTTGCCAAATGGTGTCACCTTTTGCAAGAGAAATATTTAGATAACTTGGAATCTCCCAGAGTTCTTATATGTTAGACCCACCAAAAGGGTTTGTCATTTGGGATTTCATGATGGCTTCTTGAGAAGTTATTGCTTCATTCATATCATGGCAAGTGAACAATGGGGATAGTGTCAATTTTTGGTTTGATTCATGTAATGGGTTCCCCCCCTGCCACTGTTGATTCTCAAAAGGATTTTTCAAACATAGTGATTTGAGCTTGGGGGACATCCTTTTCTACTTATGTCTCAGCTATTCATAGGTTAATAGGGCTAGTCATTTGGCAAGATTGGGCTCATCTCATCCTATATCCCACAATTAGACTACTTCCTTCAAACAAGTACTAGCTGAAAGGAATTTCTTTATGTGTAATCATCTAGATTGCCTGTTTTGGGTTCCAACTAAAGATGGTAAATACTCTATTAAATTAAGATACTTGGCTCTCCAACACAACCAGTATAATCAGGCCACATATCGTGCTTTTGAATTCTACTAGAATAGCTCAGTTTTGCCAAAAGGAGAATGCTTTGCATGGCTTGCACTAAAGAACCAAATTTTAACTAGTGATCATCTTCACAGATTGAACATTTTTTTATCCTTTTAACTATGTGCTCTGTTTGCAAGTTTTAGAAACAACATATCACCTCCTCTTAAACTGCCCTTTTGCCCAAGATTGTTAGCATTTTGTCCTTAATAACCTTAATTTTCATATGTCATTACCTAATTCTCTATGGGATTTATTCCAAGCATGGCCAATCTTATACTCTAAATCAATGTTTTCATGCCTTTGGAAGTGCATCCCTGCATCTGTAGTATGGGCAATTTGGTGGGAAAGAAACAAGACAATTTTTTGACAGATGTCATCTCCAATATCTCAATTTTTGAAAGGATTAGAGAGATCAATTATTGATCTTGTTAATGCTTCAGTAAGTAAATACAAGGGTAAACATGTTTTTTCTCCTTGGGATGGCTATGTTATTCAGTGGTGGAAGGGTTTACTTTTTCCTCATCTTCCTACTCCATTATGTCCATCCAAGATTCTTCTTATCCAAGCACAATCCAAGTGGATTCTTCCAAGTGAGGGCTTTTTCAAACTCAATTTTGATGGGGCCTCTAGAGGAAATCCAGGAAACTCTAGCTATGACATAGTCATTAGAGATTTTAAAAGTCATGTGATTGTAGCAAAATCATTTTCTCTCCCTCAATGTACTAATAACAAAGTTGGGGCCTTGGCCTTGCTTTTAGGTTTGGATCTTGCAAAATCTCTTTCTATATCTAAGTTACATGTTGAAGAAGATTCATCCATTCTTATTAATGTGTGTATTAAACGTCATGTATATAATTGGTCCATACAGTATATATTACATCAAGTATGATCTCTTCTTGATTCAATCTCTAAATGTTATATTATGCATACTTATAGAGAAGACAATCTTTTAGCTGATTGTTTGGCTAATTTGGGTGTTGACGGGGTTTATATTAACTCTTTACTTTCTCCACTTGGCCTCCTTGATCTCTCCAACTTGGTAAACATTATGACAAAAGAATATGTTTAGAATAAGGCCGAGTCCTCCTCATATTTTATTTGATAGTAAATCATGACTTCTCTATGACTTCGTATGTTTTTTTAATGGCTCTCACTTGTTCTTTTGAGATATTATATGTAGGTCAGGGTCTTGAATTACACTTGCATTAGATGGCTTTCTAATATGATGGTCTTAATTGAAGTTTTGGATGTAGATTAGTGATGGTAATCTCTATGATAGTTTTTGGCTAGGCTCTGGGTCTTG
This sequence comes from Cupressus sempervirens, assembly GCA_028749045.1. Classification (NCBI taxonomy): domain Eukaryota; kingdom Viridiplantae; phylum Streptophyta; class Pinopsida; order Cupressales; family Cupressaceae; genus Cupressus; species Cupressus sempervirens. The sequence continues at coordinate 348,821,959 of CM053793.1, forward strand.
TCTCTAGCACCAATCAATGAATTGTACATTCATATGAGTTGTGGACTCTTTGTAATTACTATTTTCTTGATTTGGGAATCTCTAGGACAAGATTCATTAGCATTGATAAATACTCTCTCTTGATGCAGTATTTCTTCTTCTGCATCCCTTTTTTGTATCAGGCAATGACCAAAGTTTTTCTTTTCTCAAGGAGCTTTTTTGGACTAGTTATTATTAATATAAATATAATTTTTTGCCAAAATAAATATTATTCTTTCACTTCCTTCATCGGCAATTTGATGTTCATGTAATTATAATTAATCTTTCCAAAGAGGCTGATTGCAAAAAAATCAATAGAACAAACAAACATGATTTTTGGTCACTGTAAGACCCACATTTCTTACTCCCATTTTTTCTAATTTGTGCGATCTAGTAGAAGTCATTTTCTTAGTCTATGACATTAAGGTAGTCTTCTTAGTCTTCAAAGGAAGTTTGATAAAAAATTATGTAAACCTTTAAAATGATAATATTATTGTATTTTCCTTTAGCTTTTGAAATGGGGGCAAAGAATATGTAGTGCTATCTTTTTTTTTATGGAGGTCATCTATAAACAAGTTTTAGGTACCTTGTATGACCCACGTGTGCCTGAAACCTCTTCAAAGCAAAGGACTAAGGAGCATCTATGCTGCCAAATTTTCCCCAGGCACAATCTGAGCCTCATCCCTTGTGATGTTTTCGAGCGTTGCACTCAGCAAGACTTGATCCTTGATAGGCTCTCTATGAACTATCCTTTATTAGAAAATTTGACCATATAAGATAGCCCTACATTAAATATTATCTAATGCAATGACTCTAACTTGGTGGTAGGGTGCATTGCCATGTTCTCCCTTAATAAGAATATTATGATTGATTTGGGGATTGGCAATAATAACAACATCATGCGGTTCTTAAAGACAAGCAAGAGTAGCTTGCATTAATAAATGGAGGAGTAGCTTGAATTAATAAATGAAAAGTATGAACTGTTGAATGATTCTTATTTCTCTCTATGTTTAACTCACTTCAAGACCAATGGTTTATTAGTAACCAATTCATTTTGTATCAAATACGTTTCTTAAACTTAATGAAAGGATCGCAACATCAGATTTTCAGTGGATTTTTCCACCCCTTTTACAACTTAAAACACTAACAAATGCATGAAGCAATATGAGAATTGAGCTACACCTCAATAGCTCATGATTCATGAAGATGATATGAAGATGAGATGAGGAGTCAAAATGGTGTTTTAAATAACATTTCATAAAATTGGAAAAGTTAAAAATTATGAAGGTGGTCTAATTCAGTAAGATTTATACAAGTAAAATGCTCATTTTGAGGAAATAATGTTCAAAAAAGTGTTGGAATAACTAATATATCTGCCTCCACATCAGTTGCAACTGAACTGTTGTTCTATTTAGTGGATGTTTGTTGACTAAGTAAATCTGTTTCTCACATTCCCTATTTCCCAGCGAATAGATAAGGACACTTTCAATGATGTCAAAAGTAGTAAGTCATACCCCTTCCACCACAACATGCATTTGGCCAAGTAGAAGGTTGTTAGAATTAACATCAGTTCTAATCAGAATTCTAGAAACTTGTGATTGCTAAGAGCCCTCTATAAATAGAGGCATAATCACAGCTTGTGACATATTGTAGTCACATATATTTATCAATAAAATTAGTTTTGTTTTCTCTGTTTTATTTTTCTTCCTATTCAGCTCTGTGACTCAATAGTGTGCTATTTTATATTTCAATTTTCACTTTGGTATCAAAGTGTATTTTGATTCAAGGACTATGATATAGTTCTTTGCTCTGATATATGGCTATATCAGAGTATCTATGGTTCACAGGTTATGATAAAAAAAATTTGTATGAATTTTGATTCTTTTCTAACTGCAGGTTATTGGTTATTTTGTGTAAGTGTTTTATTTCCAAGTTGAAGAAAGAGCAGAAAACCATTGAAAATTGTAGTAAGAAAATTGTTGTTTGCGTATTCCTTTAAAAATTCTTGGGTAGTTTTGGCTTTATGTTGTTTTAAATCTACATCTTTTTATAGGAGTTGTGTGTCTAGGTATAGATAATATTTGGGATAAGGTATTCTAAATTTTTCTACTGTGACACAATGAAGATTGTTTCAAATGAATTTTATGATGTGGAAAGAAATTGTACGGGTTGGCAAGCAAGTGGATGTGTCTATCTAAATGTGAAGGCTATGTTGTTGGCAAGATGTGATCATGTAATAGAATACTATTGAATTAAATATTCCTCAAGTGAGTATTGTACCAATCTATTGTAAGGAATGCATTATCAGTAGTGTCTAACACTCTAAAATATATATTTTCTTTATTGATGAACCATGTATCTAAGAAACATTTCTAGAGAACTGGTGAGCACAATGGCTGGGTACCCATGTGACTTGGTAGATGGATTGTTTTTTATATAGACTCAATAATTATTATGCATGAGAAAAGATAGAGCTAGTTTCCCCATCATTGGAACAATGTTTTGTGAAGTTTGAAGGGTTTGTGGTAATCCCAAACCACTTGTTTAAGTAAAGTCTTGAAGGGTTTGTGGTAAGCCAAAACCACTTGTTCGGTTGAAAAACCTAAGAGTTTTTAAATGTTTGTGGTAAGCTAAAACCACTTGTTTGGGTGCAAGACCTAAAAGTTTTGAAGGGTTTGTGGTAATCCAAAACCACTTGTTTAGGTGAAAAACCTAAAAGTATGTTGAAGGGTTCATGGTAAGCCAAAACCGCTTACATAGGTGAAAAACCTAATGCACACACACAATTTTATTACTTGAAGTAATGTAAAATATATAATACAATGATATTTGATTGACTGGCATGTGTAATGATGCAAATGAAAGCATCAGAGAGGAAAATTTAATTAAGGTTGGCTATTAGAAAGGAGGATATGCAATGTCATTGTAATATTTTGCCAAGTATTAGAATATATCAACCATTTCTTGAAGGTGTTTAGAGCTTCACGCAAAGTTCATCTAATTTATTTTTAAGTAGTTGTCTCATTTCTAAATGAAATTATAAATAAGTTGTAAATGGTGTTTCATTAAAATAAAGGGTAACATCAATGCATGAAATAGCATGGTAAATGATTGAAGGAAAGAATTTCTTAAATTAATAATAAGATTTTTATAATCATCTAACTTGCATGAAGAAATGCTTTTGATTTTTATTGTGTTTGAGTTTTTAACATTAATGTTTCAAATCACATTTTATATCTCATCATGTTCTTTCATTGTGATGATATGTTGATGTTTAAAACTCACACACTACAAAAACTAGAAGCATTTGTGAGCCACATGGTTTATCATTTCAAGTTTATTAATGAAAAAACAAATCTTTAGGATCATTTTCTTATACTATATCAATAAAAAAAAGACTTTAAATAAGAAACTTGGTATAAAGCCTCACTAAAAAATAAAAAATTGATTTTATATTTCAACATTTTATTCTTAAAAAATTGATGATACAAAAAAAATGGCTTGAAGGATAACATGGAGGAATATGTTTCATTGTTGATGGGTTCCAATTGGGGTAGCATTAGTTTTGTACCCAATTACTATATTTTACATCTATTTGTTATTATTGAAAAGAATGTTGTGAAAATAGCATTATGTGAGTTTTGCAAAAGTAGACTTGCAAGATTAATTAGGTAATATACACTTTGTTGTGGTGTTCCTATGAGTTTTGGAGAAATTTCAAATACAACAAAGGTGGATTGAATACTATACAAAAATATGGATTAAGTACTACACAAAAATATCTGCATACGATGAGCTTAGTAGATTAGGATTTAAATGAGAGAAATTGATCTAGTTTATTAAGAGTGCCAACTATCCAAGTATTAGGGATCTTAAGGGGGTTAAAGAATTGATACTATTGAGCCTTACCATTCGTCTTTATTATATATACATTTCTTGATTTGCCAAAGATAAATTATCGATAAGAATAAGAATAAGATAAAATAATAAAAGATAATTATCAAAACCCAATTTTATAGTAACCAATAATAATATAAAATAATAATAAATATTTATCATAAAGAAGAGTGAGATACTAAAGGCAAATGATAAGGAAATATTATTTTGACCAACTTAAACGTTCATCAATATATAAAAACACACTTTTCATTGACATTTCAAATCATGGTCTACAATCTACATTGAGTAAATAAATTAAATATTAACTTTTTTTCACTATTTTAGACTTTAACAATAGATGCAATTCTTATTTATTTTTATCAATAGTGTGTCAATTTATATTAAATAAACAAATATCGAACTAACACTGACATTTGATCCAACATTCCAAAGAGGTATTGACTAAGCATAAGGTTTTTGATCAATATATAGAAAATGGTGATTAGGCATACAAATCAGTACAAACTCCTCATTTTGATCATTGCCACCACATAGATATCATATTCGATAAAAAAAAATGAAAAAGAGAAAAGAAAAGAAATCAAGTGGGAGAAAGGGATGATAAGTAGATAGTTATAGTCATTGGTAAATAACAAAACATGAGATAGAGAGGTAGTGAGAGGAGTAAGAGTTTAGGAGAAGTAGAAAGGGAGAAGGTAGATAGTTCTAGATATTGGCTCAGAACAAAAAATGAGATAGAGAGGTAGTGAGAGAACGATTTTAGGAGAAAGTGTTTATTGTCAAACCTCATAACCAAAGTAACTAAGATGACCCAATTATTTATTCTTTTACTATTTTATTTTATATTGAATCCTAATTCCTATGCTCTAGAAGTCATTACTAAAAATGACAAATAAGGGGAGAGAGGGAGAGGGGTGGGAAAGAAAAATATTATGACCAATTTTTTCACATCAACAACACAATAAAAAACATATATATATATATATATCAGTGTAATCCTTGCACCCTTCGAAGGTGAAAGTGCTAGTTATTAATGCCACTTGATAATCATATGGTTGAATTGTACACTACAAGTAATTTAACTATGTGTGTGTGTGTGTGTGTGTGTGTGTGTGTTGATTTAATTTTTGTTGTACTAATATTTCCAGTAGATAGCTTCACTTCTTTGAACAATATAATACATGTCAATAAAATTCATAGATATAGACAAGTTTATGCATGTTAAATATTGATGGCCTTGAGTAATAAGCTCTCCATATAGCTTATCCAACCATCTTTCATCTTGGTAGATGTTTTCATCATCTCATTGGACCTTTTGAAGATGTTAAATTATTTTGAGATAAACATATACCAATTGTTATCATTTAAGAGTTGTGTATGCATGTTTATGAGGATTCTCTAAGGGTTATTATTTCAGAGTTGTGTATGCATGTTTATGACCTAATTCTCTATATGTGTGTCAAGTAGATTCAACAATAGAGAAGGGAGTTACTCTAATTTAAATAGTGTTCTCTAAAAATTGTTCTTTTTTACATGCATTTTCATGAAAGATCAAATAGTCCATTACATTACCTTTAAGCTTGAAGATTTAAGAATGTCTCATCACAATAAAGATTGTTATCAAGTTAATTAAACTATCTTTGGTCTCAAAAATCTAAGAGAATGACCTTAGCAATAAAGGTTATGAAATCAATTTTATTATTCTTCCTCTGGAACTTCTATAAGAATGACATATGGCAATAAAGGTTAACAAATCAATCACATTGTCCTTGATCTTAAAGATCTATGATAATGAATTAATGAGCTAACATATATACTTTTTAATATTATTATATATGGCTTAAATCTTTTCAATAGGAGAGTGAGATTTATGATTATTAATTTTCATATTATTTCCAGACTACATTGAGAAACCTTTAGGCCAGTTTCTTGGCATATAAATGATGATTATGATTATATCATTTGAGATAAGAATTCGAATGGCATTTATTCGATGGTATTTGTTTTTTCTATCTTGAACCCTTGTACTATCACTCCATTTTGGGTCTCCTACTAGATAAAGGACCATATCACTCCAAAAATGGGAATTTTATTTTGGATCATGATCCAAAATATGATCCTAACCCTTGGTAATATTTGTAGTAGAGGATTTTATTTAGCCAACATGTATCATCTCTGTAAAAAGGATGAGGAGACAAGGTATCATATTCTTTTTGAATACTCTCATGCTCAAAAAATTTGAAACTAGTGTCTCGCTAGATAGGACTTTAATTGGTTTTCTCTTAGAAATATTAAAGGCTTTTGTCAAACAATGACATTGGCAACCAAGACTAATAATCTCAAGGTAGTCTGGAATATAAAACCCATATATATATTGGAATATATGAATAGAGATGAATAACTAGGTTTATAGAGACAGGAAGTCCCCAAATTGGGTTGTTTTAGATTAAGGTAAAAACAAGTTCCAAAGGGACCCAAAATACTTTACAAAAAACTTATGATAAACATTAAGCACCACCAAGTTTTACAAGGACTTAAAACCTAAAGTTTAGAACAAAGAAACTGGGTTTTACAAGGACCTAAAACCAAAATTTTAAACCATAAAAAAGTAGCCAAGTTTTACAAGGACTTGGAACCTAGAGTTTTAAACAAGCTAGAAAACAAAAATAAAAACTAGTAAAACCACATAGACCAGCAACCAGCACACCAACTCTAACGACTAGCACCTTCAACAACTCTTTGATGATATTCACCACCTCTTTATCTGCTTCTATAGTACTCTAGATAATATCAACCAAAGCTAAAATAGGAGCCTCAAGAGCCTCAGTGATCTTTTTCCTCATTCTCTACCTAGTTCTCTTACTAGGTCCCCCTCGACTCCCCCATCCCAACATTAATTGGAGACATTATCTACTTGTTGCTCTTCTTACCTAGATTGGCCATTGCTGCACATAGATTAGAAGTGACCTATTCCATTCTTTGACCACTTTCTTTTATTAAGTAATAGAGCTCTTGCTCATATTCCTTGAGCTTTTTAGGGACGCTACCAATTTGTATTTCCATCTAAGCTCTCATCGTGTGTTCATAATCCAACTCTTTCTAGATAACCCCCATTTTCTTCTTAAGTACCATGATTTCATTGTAAAGCCAAGAATTTCCCTAAAGGGAAGCCTCCTCTTTAAGCTTAGCAGTATAAAGAAAGGATAATTTCACTTCATGAGATTCTTTTCTTCCATCTATAAGATCTCTAATCTCAAAATAAATAGTAGCGGTAACTGTAATGATCTGGATATTAGTATTGATATATTGCTTCTCCATCCTCTCCTCTTTTTCCTCTTTACTCAAGCTACTATCCTTAGCAACAAAGTCTTTATCCTCAATTTCCTTACTAGTATCCTCCTCCATTTCCTCCTCATTGACATTCCTCTCTAGATGGGAAGGGTGAGAACTCTATTTCTCTTCATCCTTCCCAAGGGCTTCTGACCAAACATTCGAGTCAGTAATTCTATCCTTGCTGCCCTCCACATTATCTCTACCAGTTGGATAGACCTTTTCTCTGACAATATCCATCTAGGTTGGAACTAATTTCCCCCATTTCCGTCTTGTCATCATTGTCAGAATTCTCACATTCTGTGATTTCCTGCACATTTTTCTTATGTGTCTCCTATTTGAAAGCCTTTTTTATACTCTTTCTATTACTAGTACCCTCCTTGCTTTTACCCTTAATTCTCTTAGAATGAGGATCATTGCCAGATGCTTTTCTCTTCTTCAAAACTAGAGAGGGCTTAATGACCTTGATTTTACAAAAAAATTCTATAAGTAATATTAAACATTCATGAAGGCGCAAGATGGGAATCTTTCTTCTTGTGAGCATAAGAGACTTTGAAGTAGAGAATACCTCAGATAAAATGGAAATGAGATCCTATCTTTATGCCTAAAATGATTTAGGAAAAGAAAGTGAAATTTATGGACTCTCTTTGCCCTACAATCAAGAATGAAATACTCACAGATACATGACAACATGTCCCTCCAGATGACCTTAATTTGTTTTAGGTCATAAAAGTCACTATTTTTCTCCAAATTTTTCTCTTTCGCTTCTGTCTTCAAGAATTTTACTAAATTTTATCCCTTCCATGGGAAGCCCCGTAAGGTCAAAAATGAATTCTTTAGTCAAGTTCACCATGACCCCATGCAAAGTGACCCTTTCTTCAAACCAATTTTTGAAAAAGTTCTATGTAATGTGAGGTTTATACCCATGGAGTCTCTCAATGTAAGTTATTAGTTTCCCCTTCTGTAGAATCTCCCACATAGAAGCATTTTCCTTCCATTCCTTGCAATTGCTCAGTTCTTGCTTTCTAGGTTCCCCTCCCATCTCAAAATCTTGCTTTCCCCTGCAATTCACCTGAGAAACAGAAACCAAAAAAAAGTAAAGTTGTTATGATTACCGAGGAGCTATTAACCTTACATACATGTCAAATGCAAGTCATAATAGCACCAAAGTACTTCCTAGGGAAAGTCATGATGTCCTCCATTAACCCATCACTCCCGTTAATAAATTTTCCAATCTTAGAAAATCTTTCATTCTCTAGTGTGTGTCTTGTCATAATTAGCTATCATCATCAGCTCCACTTCCTTGCATAGGTCAGCTGTCCACCTCAACTTACTTTCCCTAGAGATAGCTTGGTTGGAAATCCAAGTGCCAAATGAAACTTTGATGTATCATGGAAAACTTTATCATGGAAAACCATATTGGGTTGTTTCTAGCAACACAATTAGATGTATCATGGAAAAATTTATCACCATAAGGAAAAATTCTTGTATCAATGATGAAGGCTTTTTCTTAGGATGATGAGATCCTTTGTAATTTAAATACAAAAATTATTAAGAAGAACCCAAGAGAATGTCATTTGTCTTTTCCCTTCTAAAGTTCAGATAAAAGTCAACTTTGTCGGGGCAAACAAAGGGAACCTAGTGGAGGCAAGTGGGGTAGAATAATTAGAGACTCAAATAGTAATTGCATTGATGCTAGGGATTTTTCACTTGGCTCTTAATCCAGCCATGTGGATGAGGTTATTAGGACCCTCCTTGTAATCAAACTTGTTAAAGCTATGAAATGCAATTATCTTCTAGTTGAAAGAGATTAAAAAAATATAATTATCTACCTTAATAGGAAAACCTATCCTGCGTGGATAATTTTTGTAATTATTAAAGAGGAAATATCTATATTAAATACCTTTCAGAAAGTAATTATGTCTCATGTGTATAGAGAAGCCAATCCTTTTGTAGATGATGTTTCCAACCTTGGAGTACGAGCTGAAGGAAAGATATCATGGCAAGGTAATATTATAAAAGATTTCTTTCTAAAGGAAAATATTTATGAGTACAAGACAGGTTGTCTCATCAAAAATTTAGACAAGTATGATGTATATATTAATTTTGTACAATAATTGTTATAATTTAATGTGGTAGACTCAGAGTATTAAGAGAAGTGATTAAAATAACACTTTATAGTTTGTTTTGATTGTTCTTCTCCTTTTCTATGTCATTTTACAAATTCATCTAGCTTGTAAAGATGAGAAGACTACTAGAAAAATAATGGGTATAAAACCACAAAGATAGGAGCCTAGAAGCTATGATAAAAGGAGGGATGAATTGTAGGTTTGGGAACACCTAGTGAAGCGAGGAGTGACTTTGTATCTTGAATGAATCTGCGTATTTGAACACGAGGCAAAACTAATTTTTTTTAAGGGATGGAAAGAGTATAATGTTTGAATGTATGGGGTTTCCTTCCCTCTCAACACCAAGCTCATTTCTAAAATGTATGGCTTGTCAAATGATGGAAACAAATTCTTCAAGGAATAGAAAACCACATAAGAGCCATTGAATAAATTCCCAAATAATAAAATGCAGAAAAAGGCACTGGTTAAGGTGGATAGTTCTTTCTCTAACAATAAAATCAAACCATTATGGCTCTTTTTGTTGAGATATACATGTGAGATTACTTTACCCTAGATGCTAGGAAGAAGCAAGTGCATTGTAATAATTTCGTGTTATTGAGTCATTTTTGCTATGGGGATATAATTTCATTTCCCTATCTCATTATGTATTCCCTAAATATGAGTGTGTCTAGTCATAAGAAGAGATCTTCCGACCTACCCTGTATGAAGGATCAACTTCCTTTTCACTAAGTATTGCAAAGATAATACCCCCACCATGAGCCCTAATATGAAATTGGAATGTGGGTTGGGGAGAAAAAGTAAATCTTCTACAAGAAAAAAGAAAAAAAATGTGGAGAGTGAGGACACTGGGATGGAAATGAGTGATGAGGAAGAATCTATGGGCATACAAGGGAAGAAAGTGATGATTCCTCTCATATCAAAAGAATTAAACATTCCTCATTTTACCCTAAAGAAAAGAAGACCTTTGAATTATAAAAAAATTAAAATATTGTTGGGGATGTTCAGAAATATAAGAATATTGATAAGGGGGACTCTTCTATAAGGAAAATTGTTGGGTACTTGGTATCATATTCTAAAGAAGAACCCATGGAAGAAAAGGCAAGTGAAAATGAGTACATTTCCCCCATTACTAACCATGATTCTTCTACCAACATTGGTAGGGTTAAGGATGAAGTGGAGATGCTGATTTCTCTTAATATTATTGGTTATTAAAGAAATAAAAATCATGAAAGAGGTAGTAGGTAAATTAGGTAAAGACTTGTAGGAATAGATTGAGGTTGTGAGAAGGTTGGAAGAAGGTATCTTGAGGTAGATACAAGACTAGAGGAATTTATGGGGGATAGTGAATCCAAAATTCAATGGGTAGTGTCATAGGGTACCCTATGACCTCGTTTGACCCATTACATGAGAATATATGTTACTAGGGGCCCTAAGACACATAGGGACATACATATTGTGTTTGAATGGGTATAAAGGAGTCATAAGGTATCCCATGGCACCTTTTGACCTATTACATTACAAAATATGTTCATAGGGATCCTAAGACCCCTAGTGACATACATGTTGTGTTTCAATGGGTCAAATAGTGTTAAGGATATCCTATGACCCCTTTCAGCGCATTACATGACAAAATATGTTCCTATGGATCCTAGGACACCTAGGAAAAAATATATTGTGTTCAAATGGGTTGAAAGAGGTCATGGGATAACCTATGACCTATTTCAATCAAATACATGACAACATATGTTCCTAGGGACATACATATTGTATTACAATGGGTAGAAAGGGGCCATATGATATCTTATGACCCCTTTGGACCCATTACATGGCAACATATGTTCCTAAGACCCCTAGAGACATACCTCTTTTATTCCAATGGGTAGAAAGAGGTTATAGGGTATTCTATGACCCATTTCAACCTATTATATAATTAAATATATTCTTAGGGGTTCTAAGACCCCTAGAACCATACACATTGTGTTCCAATGACTCAAAGTGGGTCATCGGATGCCCTATGAACCCTTTCAACCCATTACATGAAAATATATTTTTCTACATGGCTTGTCATATAATAGGTCAAAGAATTCATAAGATACTCTATGACCCCTTATGACCCATTGGAACACACCATGTATGTTTGTAGGGGTCCTAGGACTCCTAGTAACATATGTTGTCATGTAATTGGGTGAAAGAGGTCATACAATACTCTATGATCCCTTTCAACCCATTGGAATACAACATATATGTCTGTATGGGTCATAGGACCCCTATAAACATATGTTATTATGTAATGGATCGAAAATATCCTATGACCTCTTTCTATCCATTGAAACACAAGATGTGTGTCCCTAGGCATGATAGGACCCCTAGGAACATATGTTATCATTTAATGGGTTGAAAGGGGCTATAGGTTATCCCATGATCCCTTTTGACCTATTGGAACACAACATATATGTCCCAAGAGGTACCCCTAGGAATATACAATATGGTTTATTAACTTAGGTTACTAATATATATAATATATAATTATAATATATATGATATATAATTATATATAATAAGTACTAACTATATGTAAAATACATATAGAATAATAAATAATTATTATTAGTTAATACTATACAATACATTTTAGTAACTAAATAGAATAATTGGTCACCACTCCCTTTACATTTGAATTTGGTGCCATGATTTGGGCAAATTGATCGAGTACTTGTTCTGAAATTGGGTACCCATTTTTAAATCAGGTACTCATTCTAAAATTGGGTACCCATTCTCAAATCAGGTACTTCAAAGGTAATGTATTACATTTTTGGTTTGGTATTAGGACGAGGTGCAAAAAAAATCAAAGAAGATTTTGAAATACTTTTAGACATTTCAAAACTACATATTTTTCACATCAACACTTTTTGGCACACCATGATCTTGTACACACCCTTAATAAAAAAAATATTTTTTATATTTCAAAGTTGTTTTTAGGAGAAAGAAGGAAAATTTATAGAAAAAATCTTATATCATAGGGTAGAAGCATAAGACATATGTGATCTTTTTGTAAAGGAAAAGGCTAACAAAAGTATAACTATTCACCTTCAATGATATAATATTGGTATTATTATTTAGAATTTGAAAATGAAGTAAACTAATAAAATGGGTAGAAATGGTTCAATTTTAGGATTATAATTTTTAATAATTATTTGGAATAAGAAATGATATATTTTCCTAATTTTTATAGAAAATTTTTTAGTTGCTGAAAAATGCCAAAAATTAGGGGTTTAGTTCCTACCATAAAACTATATGGAAATGAGCTTATATCCATTTGAAATCAGACTTTGTTATCGATAACACATATCTCTAAAACATTCAAAAATAAAAAATTTACTTTAGATCTATATTTTTTCTTTTATAGTGATTCATATTTAATCTCACCCGAAATTGATAGTTTTCATCTCCCACCACATTTTTCAAAATAAATCTATTATAACCAAAAGAAAAATTATACATTCTAAAAGAGAACTCTCTCGTCTAGAATGTCATGTAAGTTTTAATTTTTTTCATATGATTTAATATTTTTTTCTTTCTCAAAATTGACATCTTTTCAAGTGTTAAAACACATGCTTGTAGAATTTTTAAATTAGAATATACTATATCTAATTAAAACACCATAAACTCTATATGAGAATATTCTTCACTTTGAGATCTATAAAATGGTGTTTTTATTTTACTAAAAAAAATCATAAAAAGTAGTAAGAGTTATTGAAACATCAGTTTTCTGAATAATATTTTTATTTTAGTAATTGGATACAAACTAGTATAAAACATGCATTTAATAGACATTTGAAATTGGAAAAGTGTGAGACCATATATAACTTAGCTAGAATGAATTTATCTAGATCATATGTTTGAGAAAAAATGATTTTTGTATAGAAATACTCAAATTCAGTCATTCTGATAAGTCAGCCTGAAAGGTGACACAACTTTGTACTTTTACCATGCAAAATATTTTTCATCACATTTGTGTAGAAGATATTAGTACATGGTTCATATTGTTATCTTTATGTATTATTCTTCTTCATATACACTTATTCTACAACGTTGTGTTTAAATTTTAATGTCATAAGGTCTTAAAGATGGACATGCATGTTTGAATCTCCAAACTAACTTTTTTTGTTGCAACTTTATGTGTTAGTGTTATGTGTTCCATACTTGTTCCAACATTTTCTCTTGAAAATAATGGGTCTAGGCCTACCCTTTTTTCTTTTTTTTTTTGATTTTTTTTCTTTGTTTCCTTTCTAGTACTCTAGAGTTTGAGATTCCCAAGTTGCCATATTTTTTTTTTTGGTTCCTTGACTTGGTTCAGCAACCTCTAGGTGTCATAATGCCTATATAAAGTTGCATTTTCTCTTTGTCGTATTGGGGATCTTAAAGTCCTAGTTTTTAGTGCACTCAAATTTCCCTTGTTAGTATTGAAGGAAAAATTTATATAATGTACCTAGCCTAACGGGCTATAAATACCAACATCAAGCACTTTTCTACTTCAGAGGTGTTCAAAATGTGATAGAGCTTTAGTGTGACCTAACTTCCTTGAAAACAAGTTTTGTTTCATTTCTAAAAGCTAGTGTTGCGACTCCACATTAGATTCAATTGAATTTATGTGTTTTATTAACACTATAATTAAGAAGGTAAGATTTATTTTCATGTTAAAAAAAAATTTGCTTCACTATTTTTATTTCTATAGTTTAGAGTCTCCATTTGTATCTTAGAAATAAATAAAATTCTAGAAGAATCCATGTGGACTAGGTTCCTTATAGATATTCAATTTTTTTATTAGTTAGTTTTCCTATGCCCTATAATCCAATTCCCTGAGTTCTAGCTCAATAATTTAGTATTTAGGGATTTTTAATGTTTTACCCACATTCCCTAGCTTGTGTAGTGATGAGCTAGGACATTAATCTTTGTGGGTATAATAATGGTAGATCGTATAATTTGGATCCATTTTACTTTTGGATCTCCAAATTTAGACCCTCATATTATCCTTCTCAGAGGCTCCTCGGGTATAATGACTTATAGAACATGAAACGATAGCCAAAGTAAGGAAAACCAAGCCCAATGGATTCCAAACATTTGGGTTTTGTATTCCAATATCTGGCCTACCTAATTTGTATGAGTAGAATATTTATCATATCCCCAAACCTATGTTTCTAGTCTTTCCTTCCTAAAAACCTATAAATAGGTTCATAAGGGGAAGTATTTGGACATAACGGATTGGGAATCCTATCCCTACCACCCTCTTCTTTTGGCATGTTTTCTTTGAGAGGTCTAAACAAATTTTCCCAAACCAAGCCTTAAAGTTCTAGTTTTCAATGGTGAACGAGGAAAGTATAAAATGCACTTATTTTGATGAGATATAATAGAACAACTTCAAGCTAATTACTTACCAAGTGTTCAAATAAGATAGAGATTTTTTGCAACCTAGCTTCATTATTAACAAAGTTTAGTACGATTTTAAGAGAGTAATGCATCACCAACAAAATCAAGTGAATTTTTGCAATTTCTTGTCATTACACTCAAGAAGCTAAGATTTCTTTTCATTTTTCTTTATTTTTACTTTATGTTTTTTTCTTTCTACCATTTAGAGTTTTTCTTTGTAACTTAGAAATAAAGGATTTTATCATAGAATTCATGCCTTGGGTTCCTTAGAGCTCTTTTATTTTATTATTAGTTGGTTTTATATACCCTATAATCTAGTGCCATAATCTCTAGTTCAATAATTTCATTGATTAAGGTGTCTTAATGTTCTGCACACATGCATTAGTTTATGTGGTGATGAACTAGGGAGCCTATCATTGCGGCTTTATAATAATGGTTCATCTCATAATTTTGATCATTTTTTTTTTTTGGATTTTTAAAATTATACCCGTAGATCATATTTCATAGAGCCCCCATAGGCATACTAACTTATAAAACATGAATTTATAGCAAAGGAAAGGGAAACCAAGCCCAAGGGGTTTTAGAATATTAGTTTTTGGATCCTATCTATGGCTTAAGTCATGTGTATGGATATGAAATTTCTTGGATCGCTAGACATGTATTTTTGGTCCTATATTCCTAAAATCCAATGTTTACATCTATAAGGGAAAGCATTTGGACCTAGGGATCTACGAATTCTATCCCTAGTCCAACCCCTATTATTTTGGTATGATTTCTTTAAAAGAGGTCCAAACCCCAAGCATCAAATTCATTCTAAAGAAGGATAAACCACTTTCACAACATACTAAACTTTTTCTAGTGCTATTAAAAGATATAGGTTAAAACAAAATGGTAGCATCAACACCTACATCCCTTATTTCTAACAAGATGAAGGATGATTTACTTAAGGAAAATAACACCATTACTATGAGTTATGTATATCAAGGAAAGGTGCAAGCCACCAAAATATAGAGCATAATATAACATATAATAAAAGAAACATTAGTAACACTAGTCTAGGGATCATCAAGGGAGCAATTGAACTATCCCCAAGAGTCCTATTTTGAAATGGAACTTTGCAAGTTTTTGTTGCTTCAAGTGACTTTCTTGCACCAATTAATTTGGTCTTTGAAGTTGATTTTGACCTTCCCAACCACTACTCAAAGGTCATACGGTAATTTAACATTGTAAAGGGGAGAAAAATAGTAGACTCTAACCATATATATAATCTACATCATCTTCTAGCTCTTAGACTAGAATAAATGCACTCTAATCAATAAGAATGAGGTATTTCCATTGTATGTATTGGTATAGAGGCTAGAAATAAGTGACATCTTAATAAAAATTAGCTCACCAACCCATAAACCAAAATTGAATACATTAGTACACATTTTTACTTCATTCCTACTATCAAAGGCACTATAAAACTACTAAGCCATGTCTTTGGAAAGGAAGAATCAAAGAACTACCATCCTTGGATATATTAGTGTATGATTTATAGTGCCAAAGGTGCCAAGCATATTAATTAGACATAGATGTTTCTAGATACAATACACAACTAACTCCTCAAGATTCGTAATACCAACATGTTTTACATGATATAAGTCATTGTATGGTTGGCATTTAAATTAAAGAACAACCATTATGACCTATATAACTAGAGCCAACTAGGTGACCACCTATGGGAGGAACGACCATGAGAGTTCTACACATAGTCAGAAATCGAGAATTTTATAGTAAATATTTAGTGCATTTGATACAATTTTTTTTTAATAGAATAAATAGGTTGATTACAAATGTTAGATACAATGATTCCAAGGATTCCATATGATTAAAACAAGCTGAGGGAACTAGCTTAAATATAGTTTAAAGCATGAACATATTTGTGCTTTAGTGAATTTACATGAAATTCATTCTTGCTTCCTTAATATTTTAGTGATAGACCAATTTTTTATGAATTTTGTACATAACTCCTGGATGCACAAGTAATGATGACAATGTATATAAGAGCATAGGGTAGGCTTCCCATTCTCCTTAGGGTTATACAAGTGCACTACACTAATAATTTCCAAAGATATATTTTTTGAGCTTTAAATATTAAACCTAACCAAACTAACTTATAAGGGGGATCCATATGACCCATGTAGAGTAATATTTAAATGATTTTTCTAAATAATATTTGTGATAAATATCCAACAATTGAGGACTTTTGGGTAGGATGAAATGATGTTTTTTGATAGAAAAAAACTGAAGTTTCTATAGAATGGTGAGCTACCAAATGAGGGTATTTAGTATTCAATAGGACATTCCCGAGGAATTTAAAGTGAGAAAGACATGCTATACCTAGCCTATGAAATATAATAGGTGAGCTAATGTTTTGTCTCCTTTTCCAAGTAGGATGAGATAGAAAACATAAATATTATGGGTCACTTTATGGATTCATATCCAAAGTAACAGGTTTTTTACCTCCAATTTCCTAACAAAGACAAAGAGTAGTTCCAAAAAGATAAGAAGCTTCAAAGTACAAATAAAGAAAGTAGGAGGAAATCAAGGTGGAAAGGACACTAAATAGGTAACACCCCATAAAATAGTAATGTATAAACTAAGAGAGAAATTATGAAATTCATAGAGATTACAATCTCTTTCTATATAAGGGTTAGCATATGGGCTCTTTGTGACACCAATGAATTTTATGGTTTCTCTACATACAACACTATGAGGTGCACAAAGAGTACAACCTATAGGAAGAACATACAACACTGTGAGCTGCCAAATGTAAGAAATGTGCTATGAACATAGAAAAAGATACATATCAAGATAGATCCAAATTTTCATTGAGCACTCTTTGTTTTCCTTATTGCTCCTACATTTTCAATCAATTTTTGTAGTTGTAGCTCAACAAGATCATATGTGTGATTTGTCTTAACGATTTTGTAACCCACATCCACTACAATATAGGGCACATTGTTCAATCTAACTTGGATTGGTAAAACTTATGTGCAATTACCCTTACTACAAAATCTATTAATGGATCTGTGATGGTGTCTATTTTCATTCCTCTCTTATTCCACATAGCCCCTATGTTTTTCTTAATAACTTCTTTTGAATCGCTCCTTAAAGTCTTAGGTTGATCTAGGGTTGGATATCCTGTTACCCTATGGATTATTATTTTGGTGATTTTGATAGGTCCATTATCTAACCATAGTGAATTATCATGAATCCTGCTCAATACAATTCTAATCCATTCAGTTTTGAAAAAATTCGAGAAATCTAGGCACGAGTTAACCCATTCTTCTCTACAATTTTAAATTCTTCTCTTAATACACCATTTTTACATAGTCTATCATATTCTTGTCTAATCTCCATATCTCCAATACTCCCAATCTTATAGTTGTAAACATTTTTGACATCTTGAACCATTAAAACTTTCGGTGGTATCATGGATAACACACTAGAGGGGTCTTGTTTATATGCAATGTTTGGTATGGCTTTGAAATTGGTTGTTTAACCTCATTGCTAACCTATTGAAGATTCAAAACCTCTTTACCCTCTACTTATTTTTCCTTAGAAGAACTAGAGACCATTATAAGAACTTAGACTTTATGAAATTTAAAATAGCATAGCTTGGCACACGTTAAATACCTTGCAAAATCTGATTAAGTGGTGTTGAATCACTGTTTAAATCTTTTGCAATCACTTTAGATGGAGTTTCCTAATCACCTCTTTCTCTTCTTTCTCTTTGTCAATTTTGAAATGATGTAAAATGAGTTGAAATCAATCAAATGCCCTTTTGGAGTACTATAATTAATGTTGAGTGCTTACATAGTTGTAAGCTCAACATCAACTAATTTTAGGCTCACTCGACATCCACTAGCATTTCATTCATTTGGAAACTATTACGAGCTTGGCATCAACTAGCAAGTCTATTAGCTTGACATCCTCTAGCATATCACTCAACAATCATCGAAAACCTTTCATGCTTGGCAATAACGTTAAAAACTTGAAGATTTTTCTATGATTCCTAATAACATCTTGCATCTTTGTTCATGCCTATGCAAACTTTTTAGAACTAAATCCTTTGGAGCTGATGTATGATATAAATTTTTGAATATCAATCCAACATACCTCTTGATTTCTTAGTTTGATGAGGTGTGATCACCTGACCCATTGGGTGAACTCATCCCTTCTCCAATTGATGTGCTACAATCCTCCTTTTTCTTCCATGTCTTGTTCATTTAATTTCTAAAATTTTCAACATCTTCCTTTCCTTTGCTTTTACTAAACTCACAACTTGGTTCCTTTGACCTTGTTGGACAATATTGACTGATGTGACCAATCTTCAAATAGCTAAAACATGTGGTTTGACTCAACCACCTCTTGTAGTCACTTCTGAAGTGTGTTCTAATAAAATTCTCAGAAACATGTCCATACTCTTGACAATAGTGATAGCTATATCTTGTATTCTAATCCTAGTTGTAAGAGTTGCCATTGTTCTTTACCTTTGTTTTCCTGTTTGATGACCACATGGGTTTGGATCTGCACTCAAAAGCTCTATGTCCATACTTTTGACAGTTGTAACAATATCCTTGAAATCTTTGTGTATGCATGGTCTTAGTTCTGCATTCATTTTCTTGATGACCTTGTTTGTT
This sequence comes from Cupressus sempervirens, assembly GCA_028749045.1. Lineage (NCBI taxonomy): Eukaryota > Viridiplantae > Streptophyta > Pinopsida > Cupressales > Cupressaceae > Cupressus > Cupressus sempervirens. The sequence goes on from CM053793.1 coordinate 348,841,451, forward strand.
GAACTTATGGTAGTAATAAGTGAACCATGCTCTTATTCTTGACATTCTAATTCGTAGTTTTTCTCCTGCACACATTAACAGTATGTCCTTTCTTACCACAATTATAAAAAGTAGGTTTGGATTTCTTACCTTTGTTGTTCCTTTCTTCAACACTTTTAGATGACTCTCCTTCTTCATTACTTGTGTATCCTAGTCTAGATGTATCATTATTGGATCTAGGGGATCTCAATAATTGCTCAAAGTTTTTGATGGCTTCATTTCGTTTTCTGAAACTTTCAGCAAATTCCTTTTCCCTTTTTAGGTCATTATGGAACTTCTCATTTTGTAGCTTCAATGTTGTTATCTCAATGTCTTTGACATTCAATTCATAGTTGGCATTCATCATTTGACTCAAAGTTTCCAATTGCATGTTAGCAATCTTAGTTAGCTTTGATGATTTCTCTTCTAGTCTATTGGTCAAAATTCTTTTGTCATCTTCAATCATGGCTTTATCTTCCATGGCTTTCTTTTTCTATTCAGTCACCTCACATAGTAGTATGGCTTGTGATTCTTGCTCTAACTTGAGATTTCTAATTCCTTCAACTTGGGCTCTATTCTTTTCCATTAGATCTACAATTGCTCCATCAAATTCATTGGAGTCTCCATTAGAAAATAGATTAGTAGTTTCCATCTCTTTGTATTGTGTGTCATTCTCCTCAATAGAAATTTCCTTTCTTCTCTTCAAAGATATTTTTAAATCTTCTCTTGCTTCATCTAGTTGATGTAGAATGAGTTGTATTTCAATTCCCTAGTTCTCAATGATCTTTCCCAAATTGTAGATTTCCATTTTCAAGATCTTGTTAGAAATACATATGGGAAATGTATACTTTTGAGAGGGGGGGTGAATTAGAAGTACTAATCCCTAACCAATAAAATTTTTAACTTTAAAATAATGCATGCATAAACACATTGAAATAACATGTAAAGTAAATACATCCACATAAACACTTGACACTAGATATGATTACCCAGAAACCCTCTAATGAGAAGGTAACACTGGGGTGGGGATGACACCCACAATTCTTCACTGTTGCAATAATAAAGTTCACCTATTAAGGTTGGATAATTTGACCATTCTCATGATCTACCCTATGAAAGGCCTACCCTATAGAATGTTTGATCTGACTACTTACAATTTGGTATTTTTGATTTCAGATCTCAATTTAGTCTATCTTGATCCTTTCTGATTTGATATGAAATTGTTGTATACTTGATCCTCTATTCTATAAATGATTATGCAATTTTGTCCTTCTTCTAAGTCACCTTGAATGTATACTGATCAATTCACCCCTTTCACTTCCTTCAAATCTTTGCTAGCATCACCTTCTCGCATACATTTTCTCATACTCTTTTCTCTCATACTAAATTATGGGGCTTCATCTCCCTTTAAAAAGACTTTGGTGGCTTAGGGTTAGGTATGAATCTACGTTTGAGATTCATTCATTTTTCCCACTCAATTCCTTCTATTTTTCTAATTGGTTGCATGTTGATCATATAGGGAATCCAAATAGATTCAATCTTATCTTCAAAGCTTTGAGATCTATCCATAAGTCAGATCAAAAATGGTTTACATAATTTTTTGTGCCATCACAAAAAACTAGGTCCATTTTGTGTTACTTAGCACTTGATAATACTGATGCTTAGCACTTACTGTAATTTTGTCTAGCTCGGCACCTAAATTTGATTGGCATCAACTATTCACTCAACACTTGAATTGCTCAACACTGTCTATTTGCTTAGCACTTGATTGACTCGACACATGAGTGACTCAGCACTCATTGCAACTTGGCATCTATACATATTATACTCGGCATGTATTACTAGCTTGGCATGAACTTAGTAAATATCTTAAGTGTGTTGACACTCAATTGTCAAAACCAATAAAAAAAACCAAATATTTCCCCAAAGCTGCAAAGCTTCTCTTTTAGAGAACTAGGCTCTAATACCAATTGTTGGAATTACAATAGGAAAGGTAAACTTCTGAGGGGGTAGGGGGTGAATTAGTAGCTTAAACATTGACGCATAAAACATTTACTACACATCCATCTCTTACATTTACTAAGTAAACTGAAATACCATGTAAAGAATGTATATCTAAATCATGTAAACATGTAAGCATTTCACACATATATGACACTAGATATGATTATCTAGAAACCCTCCAATGAGAAGGTAAAATTGGGTTGTCAATGATACCCACAAATCTTCACTGCTGCAGTAATAAATTGTATCCAATGAAGCTTACAATGTTTGATCATGAAACATGATCTACCCTATGAAAGGTTTTCCCTGTTAAAGGCTTACAAAGACTGTTAGGTCTTACTCTGTTAAAGGATTTTAACATCCTATTAGAAGTGTGCCTTGTTAAAGGACTTTAACTCACAATTAAGTAAGCACCTTGTTAGAAGATTTCAATATAGTCTATTAGGACTACTCTATTAAGAGATTTCACTGATTCACCTATTAGAACATCTTAGCATTGACCCTATAGTTAGCACTTGGTTGCTTGATGATAAATCACCTCTATACTAATGTATTCTTGATCGCTCTTGATCAAATGTCTCATTGTTGTATTCAATTCCCTTCTTTTGTTCTCCTTTAACTGATTTTGCAATGTAATTAAAATTTACAATTCCTTAGACACCATGAATACTCCATTTGCGTATGAAAACTTTTCTCTTCACTCCTTGTACTATCCTTAGAAAGTTTAGGGTTTATCTTCCTTAAGAAGATCTCGGTGACTTAGGGTTACGTATGAATCAATAGTTGTGATTCATCCATTTTGCTACTTAAACATTCCCTTTTTATGATTGGATGCAAACAATTCATAGGGATTCCAATATTGAGATTCGTCCTTATCTTCAAAATATTGCAATCAAATCTGTAAGTTAACTCAAAAATGGTTTACATAGTAGTTTGTGCCATTACAAACAACTATGACTAAATTGTCTTACTCGGCTCTTGAAGTCTCTAATGCTCAGCATATACTGATCTCTATACTGTGATTCAACATCTAAATAACTTGGCATCCACTATTTACTCGGCTCCCAAATCACTCAACATACACTATTTGCTTAGCACTTGAGTGAAACAAAACATAAGTGACTCGACACTCACTGTAGACTCGACATGCTCTATCTTATACATATTATGCTTGGCATGTACTACTTGTTCGGCATGAACTAAGTAAATGACTTAAGTGTATAGACACTCACTTGTCAAAACCAATATGAGATCAACAATATTGTCTCATGGCATAACATAGATGGTTATTAAAGGGGATTCAATGATTATTATTCAAGAAAAGAAGATCAAGAAATCCCTAAACTAGAAAAAAAATTACATTGTGATGTAGATGTGACAAATATTAATTAAACTTGAAAGTACAATTATTGTTCATATATATCATGAGGGAAAATCATTGTTGAATGTGTTTGCAAACTTGGCATGTGATGCTAAAAAACTATAGGTTAATGAGACATCATCAAATTGGTAGGAGTTTAAAACCATCAAAGAAACATTAACCAAAGATCATGTCAATTAACATTAATTAGGATAAGTGTGTTTACTCATTGTAGACATTTTCTTTTTTATGGCATGTGATGGTAAAAAAATTAGTAGTTAATGAAACATCATCGAGTTTGGACAAATTTCAAATCATCAAAGACACCTTAGCCAAATATCATGTTGATTCAGATGAGCTCAAACATGTTTATTCATTGCTAACATTTTTTTATTTAAAATTCCAATACTCCTCCTTCCACTATTTCCATTCTACCTATATAATTTAGTCACTTTGTCCTTCCTTTCTATCCTTGTGGTTCAACCATCATACTTTCATATCTGTTTAGATATTCATACCTCTTTCTTTTTCCTTCATTTGATAACATTGATTACTATGTGTTTTCTTCTCTTTTTAATTTTATACTACCACATGCCACTTTCATCTCCAATAAAGTACTAGGATTTTCATGCCTTTAATCATTCCACTGCTTGTTTTGACAATTTAATTTGTCTAACAATTCAAGTGGATAAATCATTTACTTTAGATGTTGTTACTGATACTTTTATTAGATCTTTAAGCCTTTAAAACATGTAATCACTCTATATTAACAATCTATACACCTTTTTTAAATAAAAAATAAATAGATTAATTAGCTGAAACTAATAGAGGAAGTAAAAATAACACAAGCCAATCACATAAAGATAATAACATTGATATACCCAAGAAACACCATCTTGGAGAAAACCTTGCAGCTATTGGATCTCCCATTCAATCTAACAACAAAATTTATCTTCCAAAATATAATAGAATTTGCTACACCAACTTTACATATATAGAGCTGAGCTTCTTTACTTAGCTGACAAGGAAAAAAATTCTTTCTTTTCTTTGGCTTTAACACTAGCTTATATATATTTTAAATATATCAAATAAGCCAAGAGATATCCTTCTCGAAGCACCTATTTATAGAGATAATTTACAAAAATAGGCACCTCAAGAAGGATATCTCTCAGCTTATATATATAACGATCATGATGAAGAATGAGAGATATTATTATTATCATTTTATTACATCTCTCTCTATCTATCTATATCTCTACTCTAGTCTACTCTTCCTCTTCTTATCATCTTCTCCATTTATTCTAGGCCCGAATCATCTTCTTTCTTTAAATATTTACCTGATCTGACCCCACTCCCCCTTCTACCTTACTTTATTTCCCTCCCCCCTAACCATCATATCTCTCTCTCTCTCTCTCTCTCTCTCTCTCTCTCTCTCTCTCTCTCTCTCTCTCTCTCTCTAACCTTCTTCCAACATTGTGTCCATCTATTACATGTCCTAGAATTATTATATGCATCACTCTAAATAATATATATTCTCATCCCCATTATTTCTCTCTAAATCATCAATCCCTTTCCCTACTCTTTTATCTGCCTCCCACTCTATGTCTTCCCCTTATTTATTATATAAATGTCTAACTTTATCACATATTTCTCTCTCTTAAGCACATACATACATTTCTCACACTATAATTACTCTCTCTCCCTCCCTCCAAACACCTCTCTCTCTCTCTCTCTCTCTCTCTCTCTCTCTCTCTCTCTCCTTTTTGTCTAGTATCTATTTCCCTATCACCGAGTCCATTCATTACATTCCCTAATTATTAGTTTTATCTTTGTACCTAATATGTTATTTATTTAATTCCCATTCTCTCTCTCTAAATGTGTTCCCCTTCTCTCTTGCTTCCATATACCTTCACCTCCCACAATATCCCCCCCTGCTCTCTCTCTCTCTCTCTCTCTCTCTCTCTCTCTCTCTCTCTCTAAAGTTCTAAAATTTATATTTAGTCCTAATACATTAACTCATTAGATTATTTATATTTAAATACTTAAATACAATATTCTATTTAATTAGAAGGTCTAATGCACATATTATTCTTCTAACGACTCTTTACTATCATAATTAAAAATATATATATTAAAAAATCTTTTGATTTTCAATAATTATAATGCAATATAATTTTTTATATGATTAATGAAACCAAACTTTTTAAATTTTTTTAAAAAAGAAAATCTAATAACTCTACTATATATATGGGGCAAGAGCCTACAACACAATGGTAGCTTGTGAGCCTCTCATGCGCAAGGTCTTGAGTTTGAATTTATTGTTTTTGGTCGGTAATGGTTTTTTTAATATTAATAATAAAAAGTTACATACATATTCAAATAACATCATAAAGTGCTATCCACACCCCATTTGAGTAAACACCCCATTGAAAAACCCCATACTACTACCACCCTTTATACATATTATCCATCCATACATACAAAAACCCCCCCATCCTACATCAACCTAAAATACCCTTCTACCTATAGATTAACCAACTTTAGAAAACCATAACTACTTTTCCTACTTCTGCCTCCATTCACTTTCACTGCTCCATGCTTGGAATCCTCATCCATTAAGAAGTCGTTACCCATGCCTTTCCACTGATGCTCACTGACCTTGAGGGTTGTGCTTACAATGATGAAAGGTAGTCCACTCATTCACTAGTTGAGACATCTCACCTTCCATCTTGTTAAGCTCCTCCCACATCTTCCCCCATGCATCCTTTGCAACCTTGTGTAAGGAAGGCTTATCTGCCTTCGCTTTCCACCTCAAAAAAGTAATGTATCCATATCTTCTGCCTTCATCTTCCTCCTCAAAACATTTTGCAAGATCTGTTCCAATACCAGGTACTGACCAGTCGAGAATGTAATCCAATCCCCCAAGCATATCTTCTACAAACAATGTTCTTGCTACATACCTCACCTCTATCAAATTGTTCAACTCCAAACCCCACACTACCACCATTGTAATGAAATCTAAATTGGAGCACCACTTTATCTCTCTCTCCTGAAACTACATTCCAAACACCCCCAACACCGCTTCAACCATAGCATCCATCTTAATCTTTAAAATGCCCTTCATTCTTTCCTTACTAATTGGCCCTTTGAAGGCCTTCATCTCCCTATTTGAATCCACTGCGAAGGAGGCTTCCATTTCAACAACATCTTCCTATTCTGTAAAAACACTAAAGCCCTGCTTCAAGAAAACCACTTTGTGCTTAATTTTCCTTCGAAATCACCTATAAAGGCATTTATCACACATGTAAAATCTTGCTAACTAATTGCCTACTAAATGACTACTGCCATTTCAATAATACAATCACTATCAATATTAATTTGATCTTTCAAAAACCCTCTCTGCACCACGTCTAACACGTGCCATCCGTCAACTCTCATAGAGTCCAACCACCTATCATTATGACTAACATTCCTTATTATTCAACCTTCGCCACCATCTCAAGAAATCCATCACATCATTCATAAATCATCCACCTCAACTTCATTTATATGGCAAAAACAATTTGCCAATTTGTCTGCTTCTTCATTTCCCTCTTTGTATACGTGGCTAACCTTGAAATCCAAAAAGGTGCCTAACGTCTCTCTAATTTTTTGAATCATATTCTGGTATAGCCATGTTTGCATCGAACCTTTGCCAATGGCTTCAACTACCAATTTTGAATCTCCCTCCAAATGAAGATGCGTAATGTCTAGTTTTTTACCCAAGGAAACTACTAGCATTGCAACCTCAACCTCAGCCAAATTATTATTTCCATCTACCAACCTTTTTGCTACAAAACCAATAATCTCTCCTTTGTCATTTCTAGCCACCGCCCCTACTCTAGAAATACCGTTGTTTCCTTTTGACGCACCATCAAAGTTGATTTTTATCCAATTCTTTTTGGGCAATCTCCATCTGATCTCTTTCCTATTGAAACCTTCTTTATCCTATCCAGATCACCATCATTTTCCCATTTAATTGTGATCCCTATCCAAAAAATTTGTACATTTCCTTGGATGTTGAAGAACACCATTAGCATTCATACATTCCTCAATAGAATAGTGAATTCTATTCCAAACACTATCTACATTCTCTATCTTATCCTAAAAAATACATCGATTCCACTCCTTCAAAATCTCCCAAATCACTAATGCTAGACTTACTAACCATATATTTGAGTAAAAGGATTTTCTAAAATTTTCAGGAAAAATTGAAAAATACCTTTAACTAAATCCAGAAGAGGAGCATACCAACATAATTGTTGCTTCAATCTCATCCAACACTGTTGAGCAAAGTCACATTGAGCTAATAGATGATTTGTTGATTCCAAAGCCTTCATACATAATGCACAACGTGACGGACCAACAAAACCATACTTATACCTTCTATCATCAGTTAGAATTCTGCCTTGTAGAGCCAACCAAGCAAAGGCTCCAGCGTTTGGCATGCATAATTTGCTCCAGCAAAGCTTATTTGGCCACCCTTCAAGATTTATTACATCTCCACTTAACTGATGTCCCAATTTTGTAGAGTAGCGGCCACTCTTAGAAGCACACCATACTAATCTATCCTCCTTATTACTTAAAAAAATCTGCCAAACCTTAAAAATGCCTTCCAATCTTAATTTCAACTCTTCAAGTATTTGTAAATTTGAAGAAACCCTCCATACCTAGCATGAGCCCAACTCTTAATGTTTTTCTTCCACATAACAATCCATAGTTGTCCCCCATAGATCCTCCATTACTGGAATCAAATTCTCCAAACCTTCCAATTCCAAGAGTCATGCCAAAATGAGGCTCTTTCCCCATTCCCAATATGCCAAGATAAATGTTTAGTGATAATAGGTCTACACTCCAACATAAAATTCCAAACAGCTGAGCCTTTAGGGGGATTTCTTACTATCAAAATGCGCAATGGATCCCTAGAGTCTAAATATTTTGCTTGTAAAATTTTGACCCATAATTGATCCAGGTTATCATACATCTCCCAAATTAATTTAGCTCCCAAAGCCTTATTAACATCTCTCCACCACCTCAGGCTCACTCCCCTTAGTTTCTTCAGCTTGCACAAAGATTCCCATGCAATTAGTGGGGTTTTCTCTTCATTTTGAGACCCATTCCACAAAAAATTCCTCATTCTCTACTCAATATACTTAAGAACCTTCATTGGGATCTTCAAACAACTCATAGAATAAGTTGGGATAGCAGAAATACCAGTTTGAAGAAGCAAAATTCTTCCCGCAAAGGACAACCACCTCACTTTCTAGCCATCCAAACTTTTAATCTAGCTATCAATCAACTCTTTCCATAAATTAGCACTATTCCTTCCCTGGAACAGAGGAATAGCTAAATACTTGTTAGGAAACAACCTAAATACTTGTTAGGAAACAACCCTTGTCTTACCCCCAATATTCTGCATATCTTGGCTTGAATCTTGCTTGCAGTATTAAAAAAGAAAATATCTAATTTGCACCAATTTATACATTGCCCAATCACCTTACTCTATACCTCAAGCACAATTTTAATGCATTTAGCCTCCCTAATACATGCTTCACCCATAAGAAAGTTATCATTGACAAACTATAGATGTGTAACTGGATCAACACCCCTAGCAACTTGTAGTCCCTTCCATCTTCCATCCCTTCTTGCCTTGGAAATCACTCTCCCTAGAACTTCTACAAGAATGATGAAAAGAAAGGGGGATAAAGGATCACCTTAGCGTATACCTCTTTTCATATCAAAAAAACCTTCAAGACTGCCATTGACTAGAACAAAAATATGAGGGGAGTCAATACAAGAAAATATCCACTTGCACCAACAATCACTAAAGCCAAATTTTTCCAACACTCTCATCAAAAACTGACTATTCACATTGTCATAAGCCTTACAAATATCTAGCTTTAATAGCATACCAACTTCCTTATTCATCCTTAAAGAGTGTATCGTTTCATGGGCAATGATGATACCTTCAAATATTGACTTCCCTGGAGCAAAGCCACTCTGTTCTAAAGAAATAATCGTGGGTAACACTAGCTTAAGTCTATTCACCATAACCTTCAAAATCACTTTATAAATTGTGTTACAGAAGGCAATAGGCCTAAAATCATTAAAGGTCTTTCGCCTTTTTTAGGTATAAGTGCTAGGAAGGTGTTATTCAAGTCTTTGAACACAAATTTCTTCCTCCTAGATTCTTCTACAACCTCCCAGAGATGTTGCGCAACAAAGTCCCATGTTACTTGAAAAAATAAAGCTGGAAACCCATCCAAGCTAGGTGATTTATCCTTCCCTAAACAAGAAAGAGCAGATTTGACTTCCTCTATTGAGATTGACTGAAATAACATTTTATTTTGATCATCTGAAATTAGCTTAGGAACCCCATCCGACAATCCTAAACAATCCTCCTCAGAGGCCATACTATGTGATGATCCTATAAGATTCATGAAAAACCTAACTGCTTCCTCATTAATCCGAGCTTGATCCGTGAGAGTCACCCCATCCTCATTCTTAATAGAAAATTTTTTATTGGATGATCTTCTTTCCTTGAATGAATTGTGAAAGTATTTAGTGTTATGGTCACCCTCTTTAAGCCATACTTCGTGAGATTTCTATCTCCAAAAGATTTCCTCCTTGTATAGAACTTCATCATACTCCTTCTTCAGCTGTTGTTCCTTCAAAAATAAAGCCTCATCCATCCCTCCAGACATCACTGCCTCATTCACTTCCAATAACTGGTCCTCCAACTTTAACTTTTTAGCAAATATATTCTTAAAGACTACCCTGTTCCACACCTTCAACTGTTCTTTCACATACTACAATTTTTTGAAAAGCTTAAAAGCACAAGAACCTTTGCGTTTAGGAGCTATTATGCACCAACCTTTAACTAAATCTAAAAAACCATCAGTTCTCTACCACATCTTTTCAAATCTAAAAGGAGCACGCTCCGAGATTGACTCATTTCTAACATTTAAGCAAATAAGAAAGTGATTTGAACCTGTGAGGGGAAAAATATCCGCTTAACACAACCAAGCCATGCTACTCCAATCTCCACCCAACAAAAAGGGATCAATCTTCTCTACAATATTGGTAAAACCTTTTCTCTGATTTGTCCATGTAAAATCTCCATTTATGAAAGGTATATCCTATAAATTATTACTCAACACAAAATCAACAAACCCCTGATGACTTCTATGAAGTTTAACCAATCACCCAAGTTTCTCATTCGGAGATAAAATTGCATTAAAATCTCCTCCAAGAACCACCAGCCTATCTTTCCATTGCAACAATTTCTCTGATAAAGTAGACCATAATTGTAATTTCAAAGATTGTTGGCATGGCCCATATACATTAAAAGCCAACAAACTCAAATGAAGCTAAAAAGAAGATATCAACACTAATTGCCAACATGAGCCAAAATTGATCAAGAAAACACTAACTATAGACTCTTTCCAAAAACCCCCAAACCATCAGACATACCATCAGCATCTATCATCAAACATTGCCATGAAATAAGTTTCTTGGAAAGAAAAACCTTACTGTCACCACTTAACTTAGTTTCTTGCAAGAAAACTACATCTTCCTTTGCTTGATCAAGCGCAATTTGTCAAGGGCATTCAAACCCTAACATTCTGCGAAAGGAGCTTCATTGCTTTTAGGAAGAGGTGTATTCTCTTCCCAATCTCAACAATTTAGCCTGATCAGCTGCATTACCAATCATGGCAAGTTTAACTTTCACTGACTTAGGACCCCTTTTTTTACTTATCATAGATAGTACAGTGCATGTTCTCAAATACCACTCTATAATTCTTCTCACATAGCTGCCCAACACTCAATAAATTATGCTTTAACTTGGGAGTATAATAAATATCTTGAACACTTTTCATACCTTCTTTTGTCTGAACATCCATGGCTCCTTTGGCCGCAACATCCACAGTATTGCTATTACCAAGGGTAATATTGGATCTGTAACTATCATCAAGCTTTGATAATATTTCTCTGTTACCAGACATATGGTTAGAGCATCCAGAATCCAAATACCAAACATCATTCACATTACTTTCACCTTTCCCATAACACAAAAATAAATTACCCGAGGAAGGATCCTCATCTTGTTGGGCATAATTTGCACTATTGTTACCTGATTTCAGTCTACACTCTCTCAAAATGTCCATACTTATTGCAATGATAGCATTGGATGTTCCTTTTATCAAATCTGCCTCTACCTCTTCCTCCCTGAGCACCTCCTCTTCCTCTAGATCCTCTTGAAAAATTCTGATTTTGGCCCCTTCCCGAGCCTTTGTTGTTGTTACTACTGCTGCTAGCACCATCGTTCTTTGAAATTTGCAATTGGGAAGCAAAAGCCTTCTCATTAACACTGATAGATGTGTCCCTTATTCTATCCTCACGTGATATAAGAGATCCAACCAATTCATCATACTCCATGGTAGCTAAATTTTTGCTTTCTTCTATGGCAATTACTACAATATTCCATCTTGGGGTTAGAGATCTCAATACCTTTTGTATTATTTGCTCTTGAGCAATAGATTCACCCAAAGTGGCCATTTTATGAGTCACATCTTTCACTCTCACATAGAAATCTCCCACACTCTCTGTCTCCATCTTCAACTTCTCATATTCTCTTTTCAAGGTTTGTAGCTTCACAACCTTGATCTGATCATTGCCATGGTAAGCATCTTTTAGAGTCTTCCAAGCCTCTTTTGATGTCTGTGCATCAGCAATTCGAGGAAACAAGCTCTTATCAAGAGCCATCTGAATGTGAAACAATGCCATTGCATTCTTCTTCTCAGCTTCTTTCTTCAATCTCCTGTCATTAGGTTGGAGAGCATTCCAATCTGCAGGCTCTTCATATCCGGATTCACCGATCTCCCAAAAATCTTTCCCAATCAAAAAAGTCTTCATCTTGATTGACTAATATTGGTAATCAACTCCATCAAACTCTGGGATTTGCAAATTGTTTGCCATGCTGCTGTCTTCCAAACACCTTCAGCTCTGATACCAAATGTAGGATTCAAACAACAGCAGCAACACAATAAAAAAAAATGATAATATTCAAAACAGGGGAGGCTCTATTTTACTGCAAAGAAAAAAAACTGATATATTATTCCACCAACAAATTTCTGTTCAGCCAATACATTTATTCAAATAAAAATTGTTAAAACTAATCCCTAACACATAGATCAAAATATAGATCAGGAGTTCTGACAGTAGTTTTAGCATTATTCCATGCCTATGATTAAGGATGGGAGAAGAAGTAACTAAGACTAAACTAAAATGCATCCAAAAATATCATCTAATGCATGCCATATGTATAGCATGCTTCTTGTTTAAACTACTCCTAAACTGAAGTATTCTAAAAATTATTTATAGAACGGTGGAAATGGAGCGGTGGAGTTGGAGTTTGAAGTGAAGATCTCAGCATCAATCTTCATTTCTACGTAGCCAAGGTACCATAAAACCTTCATTGTTAATACCAGTATCCCATCTAAGCGATCGCCATTCTTGCCAGCTCACCAGTAGATATATATAATTTTATTTGTAATTTTTAGGTCTAATTCTATTCGCTGAATTTGTCAATCGTCTTTTAACCCGCGACTGTCGGACGTGAAAACCCTATGAAATATTTGAAAACTCGATGATGGAACCAATTTTCTATGAAAGAAAATGGCAATGCATTTATATATAAAATCATGAACGGGTTCTAGGGATTCGAACTCTCTCCATTTGGGTGCCAGGTCTTTTGCATAATTTACAAAGAAAAACACAGATTTGAACTTCTGTCGCTTACACCATCAATTTTACTGATATTTTCTCCCTTGTAACTTCTATTTCAACTCACATTACTTTTAACAGCGATAGTTTTACATTTCATTGTTTTGGCTGTACATCTTGTGGATAAAAAATGCTCATCCATTTTGGTTGTACTTTAAACTGTGCTGATGGATGTTGTTTTCATTGTCTTGATGTAATCCCATTTGAAGGGTTCATGCGTTGTTTATCTTGAGTTTGAATTTGTTTTACCTTGAGTTTGAATTTGTGTCACATAAAAAAAATTAATTACAATAAATAACAATAATTAATCTAGGCTTCAACAGTTTATCGATAAAAATAAATAAAATGTACTATATATATTAAATATTATGATAAAAACCACTTTAAATCTAATTTAATTTCTAAAAAACTTTATATTATATTTTTGTTAATATATCTAGCTGATAAGATGCGTCAGATATATTGAACCATCTAATTTATCTAAAATAATTTTTCTTGGCATCTTGATCTTGAATAAAATGAGTACAATAATGTAGAGCATTAGAGAAGCATTCCTAATCTACATATTTGAATATTTATTTTACTAATATAACAATGATAGGATAGATGCAAGCTTTGTCTTACTAGCATAACAATCACAAGATAGAGACAAGCTTCTTATCACAAGATAGAGACAAGCTTCTTTCAATTAAAACTCAAATTCCACTCATTCTCCAAACATTCTCCTCTAGCAAAACTCAATCAAAACTACATTATGCATACTAAATAAATTTATTTTATCAATGAATGTATTTGAGATCATGTAGATCAATGAAGCGAAATCATAAAATAGTTATCACTCTTCTCAATTCACATATGAAATCTTTTAAAAATTTTAAAAAGAAAAATTCCATAAAAACTTGATCGATCTCCATATCCCATTGTGGTTTCTACCAACATAAACCAATGCCATTCAATTTGTGCATGTTGTATGAATCAGGCCACAAGCCTATCGTAAAAAACCAAGAACAGGGGTTAACCGAGCTACTCCGCAAAGAAATGACAAGACACTTGGTCAAAATAGAAACTACTCAGCCAAAAGACACAAAGACAATGCCAAGAAAATGTTAACACTAGGTAATGTGATATGGTAACCCACCACGAAAATTATGAAATTTTCCAAATCAAGAATAAAAACACAACTTTCTACTCGGTCTTGCCAAATATCCAAATGTATAGTGGAATAAAGAAAATGGAGATAAAACAAACAAAATAGCTGGAGATACACAAGTTTGTTTCCTTGCTTTCTATTAAATTAAAATGAACTATTAAAAATATGGAATTAAATAAAAGACTAAAAACCTAGAAAACTGAAATAGCTACTATTATTGTTCATAAAATAAACTTTGCAGAAAAATGTGTTTGCATACAATAAACCTAGAGAAATCATTTCTCAGATAGGACCAACTAAACTCTACCACCGTAAACTCTGACAAATTCTTTCTGTTGTTGTTGCTGCATAGGTAAACCTGAAAACATTTTCTTCTACTCTATCAAATGAATAAACATTCTTCCCTATTTCTTCTTATTGCATTTACACAAAAATTTTCCACTCATTTTTAAATTTCAAACTTACCTACCACAATAAATGCAATGACAGTTAGGGCTGCACCATCAGGAAAATTTGGGGATCTCAAACTTCTGACAGGTATATGAATGCAAGGTTTAAGGGAAAACCAAATTAATTTAAAACTTTGAAACTCCCATATTGTCCTTACCCAAAAATCAAGATCATTGTTGATGCAAATCAACTACACAACGACTTCTCTTAGGCACACAAAACTTCTTGTACCTAATGACTTGGTGAATATATCTTCTCGCTATTCCTCAAACTTACAATAATCCATTTTTATTTCACTATTTTCAACCAGCTCTCTAATAATATGAGAGTTGATTTCTATATGTGTTCTTCTTCCATGAAAAAATGGATTCATTGTCAAGGTTATTGAAGAAATATTGTCACAATAAATTGTAGTTTCATCATCTTGTTCTTCTTTCGAATCTTTCAAGATTCTTCTTAGCCAAATAGCTTGACATGTTGTTTCATTTGTTGTTGTGTTTAGCCCATGCTCTAGATTGAGAAACTATTGGTTACTATTTAGATGCCCATGAAATTACGCCTGAGCCCGTATGAATTACATAAGTGGAAATTCTCTTCCTACCATTCAAACTTCTAGCCCAATTACTATTTGTATAACCAACTAGCCCAAATTCATTTTTAGCTATATAGAAAATACTAAATCCTTTGGTATCATTCACATACCTTAGGATCCTATTTCCTTCTTTCCAATGGGAGTCTTTTGGAGTTTCCATAAATCTAAAAATCAGACTTACTGCGTGCATTATATCAAGCTGAGTTGTTGTCAAATACATAAGACTGCCAAGAAAACTTTTATATAATGTTTGATTCACATTATTACTATAATATTCCTTGCTCAACTTCACACCTATGGTTGTTGGTGTTGGGGCTTCCTTACTTTTTTGTATTTTAAATCTCTCCAAGATATGATTTGCATATTTTTCTTGATAAATAAAAATGTCATCATGTGTTTGTTTTAGATATATGCCTACAAAATACTTCAAGAGACCTAAATTTGTCATTTCAAACTCACTTTTCATGGCCTCTTTGAAATCAACAATGAGGAAATTATCATTACCTACAATAATTAAAATTTTACAATCATCTACCTTGATATAGAGAGTGGGATAACTATCATTTTTTTCTAAAACCATTTCTCATCAAATGTGTGTCAATCATGTTGTACCATGCCTATGGAGCTTGTTTCAGCCCATAAAGAGCTCTTTTTAGCCTATAAACTTTGTGTTCCTCACCTAGAACTTCATAACCAAGTGGCTTCTCCATATACACCTCTTCTTTTAATAATCCATTCAAGAAGGTAAACTTCACATCCATTTGAAATATCGTCCATTTGTGTTCAACTACAATACACATAGTTTCCATTCTTGCAATAGGGCCACATGTCTCATCATAGTCCCTACCATACAATTATTTGTACACATTGAACACCAATTGTACCTTACACCTATCTATTTTTCCTAAGCATTACACTTAGTCTTATAGACCTATTTAACTCCAATAACTTGTTTCTTGGGAGGTAAACCAATTAGCTCCCATGTCTCATTTATCTTTATTGCATCTATTTCCTCATCCATGCCCTTACACCATTTATCTTCTTTCATAACTTCTTCAAAATAAATTAGATAACTATGAGAATATAATCCAAAGTTTAAACTCTCATCATATTCTTCATCATACCTTTCATCTTGGTATATCTACCTTAAATTGTTGGTCTTTCTTAGCAATAGGGAGGTGAGAGTTGGATCTGGACTTTTACTATAGCTATTGCTATTTTGTACATGATTTATACCAATTTGGAGCTATCTGGAGCTAGCAATAACTAATTCTCTTACTATATATCGCTTGCCTTTCTACCTATTTATGTCAAAAGCAATTTGCAACTATCCAAAGCTATCTATATCTACTGCTCCTTCATGTTGTTGATCACCAACCTTATATTCTTCATCAATAATAGGAACTTTACTTGAAGTACTTATAGATTTGTCCACCAAGATGACTCATTTCAATAAACTCCACATCTCTTGAACTTATGATCTTCTTGGTCATTGAATTATATAATTTTTATGCCTGTGATTCTAAACTATAACCAGCGAAGATGCAATTGACACCCTTGTCATCCAAATTTTGTCTTTCTTCTTTGACACGTGTGCATATGCTACACACCCAAACACCCTCAAGTGTTCAACAACCCATTTATGTATTGAACATGCCTCAAGAGAATCATGTCACAAAATATCTTTATTGGACACCTATTTATCAACTATATAGATGTTGTTATGTAACCTTTGTTGGAGTTAATATTCCAACGGTAGTCAATAATAATTGTTGCACATGTGGCAAGCCTTGTTGAGTTGCTGACAACACATGTTTAGTTTTGGATTGAATAAAAGAGTTTTAGTTTGAATCAAGTTTTTATTGTAGATGTGTTGAATTAGGTGTCTGTAAGTTTCAATTAGTGTCAAGTTTATGTGTGTTGTCAATCTAATTATCAATCATTTAGGAATGTTGTGAGTCAAACTATTGTATAAATTGCCATCTATTATTCAATAAAATAACAAGTTGAAAGCTCTTTCTTCTCTTCTTTTTAACTATTTTTCTATTTTTCCAACATGGTATCAGAGCTATCTTCCTATTAAGTTCTATTTGCTAGAGAAGAAGTTGTTAAGAGGACGAGGCCAAGAGAAGAACCATTAGATGATTATGTTTCATTGAAAATTTTGTTTGATTTTGAAGAGATCAATAGATTCTAGATGGATGCTTAAATAGTTTGAGGTGATATAGGATCAGAGAAGCTATACCTTTACAAAGGTTATGAGACATTCTATATGGAGATGGTGTGTCTAATAGTTCGGGAAGATCTAAAATTCTGGAAGTTTGGCATTTTTTATGAAATATTTCATGTGGAGATGGTGTGTCCAATGGTGTTTCGAAGCTGGATGATAGCTACATAACTATGAGAAAGTCTTACTCCTCTATGACATATTTTCAAAGTATAATTTTTAGATAATCTTTCCTTTAGTTGTCACATTAAGTGGGGGTGTTGGAGTTAATGTTCCAATAGTAGTCTGTAATAATTGTTGCACATGTCGAAAGTCTTGTTGAGTTGCTTGCAACACAAGTTTAGTTTAGGATTGAGTCAAAGAGTTTTAGTTTGAATCAAGTTCTTATTGTAGATGTGTTGAGTTAGGTGTCCATAAGTTTTAGTTAGTGTCAATTTTATGTATGTTGTCAATCATGAACCTCTCCCTAATATTTGATTGGGAGTTCCTTTGGTTCATCATGCTCCTTTCCATCTCAACAATGGTTGTATTCTTCTTCTTAGCTACTTTATTAGTATAGCTAGATGTAAGCTCCTTCTTGATGTCATTTTTTCTACAAAAAATTACAAAATAATTGGAGGTATACTCCTCCTCTCTATCTTATTATAGGACCTTGACATAATGTCCACATTCTTTTACAACCTAGGCTTTAAACTCTAAAAACTTATCAAATGCATTTGATTTACTTTTCAAAAAATGCACCCATGTCATACGGCTAAAAGCATCTATAAATGTCATAAAATAAGTACTACCCCCATAGAAGTGGTTGTATAGGGACAATTAAATCAGTATGCACCAACTCTAATGGTGCCCTTACCCTTCTAAAATTATCAGATTTAAAAGCAAGCCTACTTCACTTACCCAAAATACAAGGCTCACGCTTTGTACATGATTCTACAATATTTTGAAGACTATCAATATTCTTTTTTTGGACAATAGATTCAAACCAACATAACCAAGATGTCCATACCTAAGATTCCAAAGCTTGGAGTGATATTCAATCACACTCTTTGTAGTTGATTGTTGTTTAACTATTGTACATGCATTCCTGGGAGGTGCAAAAATTATTTGAGAAGAGAAACATGTATCTATTCTCAAAGGGGACATGCAATTCTTTGTCATTTGAACTAGTGCAAATATTTTTTTCTCTCATCCCTCTCATGAACGACACATTTGTCATTTTTCATAAGCACTTTGTAACCATTTTGAATGAGTTGTCGAACACTCGTCAAATTGTGCTTCATACTTGGGGAAAAATAACCATTTTGAAATCTCTTCTTCCCACCTTGTTTGTTGTAGATCATAATGGATCCCTTGCCCATGTAATAGGAATTATTTCATTATTCCGCATTCTAATTTTTGACCAAAAATTTTAATCAATAAAATAATTTTTTAATTACCACTCATGTGGTTGGTGCAATTGCTATTCAAATACCAAACTTGAACACTACCTTCTTCACCAACGTTGCACATGATGAAGGTTGCAGGATTATTTGATTCACCCGCATTCACATCAACTATATTTGCACTTTTCCTTAACTGATCACTTTTCTTTTTCTAGTACTCACTTGCATAATGCCCAAATTTGTGGCAATATAACACTCCACTTTGCTCTTATTAGAGCTACAATTTTTCTTGCCTCTTCTAGAGCTATTTTGAGAGTTGCTTACTCCTTCTTGGCTATTTGCCCATCTCGAGATTTCTCCTCCAGTATTTCTTTGTTTGAAGTTATCACAACCTGTACCTCTAGAGCCTATTCTAAAGCTATTTTTTCCTCTCCCACTGCCTCTTGAGTTTTCTTGAGCTTTAAAATCTTTCTCTTGGAAAGATGTTGTTGATCAATTAATCCGATGCTCATGGGTTTGGAGAATACTCATCAACTCATCCATAGTCAATATAGTGAGGTCATTTGCCTCTTTAATGACCATCACAAGATTATCATACTTTTGGGATAGAATTATTAAAAACTTCTCCACTATTCTTTGCTCCTCATATTCCTTTCCATTTGACTTCAATTGGTTTATCCAACCAGAGACTCTTGTGTTAAAATTTGAAATAAACTCATTTTCCTTCATTTGAAGGATCTCAAACTCTCTTCTAATCATATGTAGCTTCACCACACTAACTTTATCCGTCCCTTTAAAATTTGTTTTAAGAATATCCTATGCTTCTTTTGAATAGTTAGCTACTACTATCTTGGGAAAAATCATCTTTTTCATGGCTGCCTCAATCAAGCTTAATACTTTTGCATCTTTCCTCCTTGACTCCTTTAGCTGATTCGTTTGATTATTTTTTAGTGTAGCATACTATGTTGGATTTGTCACATCGTTCAACCCATTTACCACAAACTCCTATAAATCATTTGCAATCATAATGATTTTCATCTTCTTTGCCCAAGTATCATAGTTTTTTCCATTAAAGAATAGTGGCTACTTCCAGCTCTTTCTTTCTTCTCCATTCATGTCTCTTACACAAAAACAACTTAAATACCTAGAAAAACAAATCCCTGAACTCACAACAATTTAGGGCCAAAAAGATTTGATACCATGTCACAAAAAAATAAAAAACAAAGGGTTAACTGACTCAACACAACCAAGCTACTTTACAAAATAATGACCGAATCACTCAGTCAAAATAAAAACTACTCAGCCAAAATAAGCAAAGATAATGCCCAGAAAATGTTAACCCTCAACAATTTGGCATGTTAACCTACCATGATGATTACATAAGTTTCCAAATCAAGAACAAAAATAGAGATTGCTGCTCTATTTTGCCAAACATCCAAAGGTACAACAAAAATAAGGAAAATGGAGACAACACAAATACGAGCTGGAGGTATGCAAATTTGCTTGTTTGCTTTCTATTAAACTGAAATGAAGTATTGAAAATACGGAATGAAATAAAAAACAATAAATCCAGAAAATTAAAATAGCTACAATTGTTGTTCATAAAATAAACTTGTAGCAATATATAGCTATATACGATAAATCTGGAGCAATCGCTGCTCAATCAAGAGAAACTAAATTCCGGTGTTGCAAACTCAGGTAAATTCTTCCTCTTCTTGCTACTGCACCACAATAAATGTAATGATAGTTGGGGTTGCAACGTTAGGGAAATCTAGAGATCTCAAACTTCTAACAAGTAGGTGAACAGCAGACTTAAGGGACAACCAAATTAATTTAAAATTCAAACAAAGTCTGATTGTTTGCAATTTAAATAAAATGGAATCAATTATATCAAAAACCCCATAACATTAGACAATAGAAAATGCGTTTCACCAACGATTTTGAAATTGGGTCTTTGGATGACCAGAAAAGATGATGTTCTGCACTAGAAGCAACGTTGTCAAATAAAAAACTCAAGGCGTGTACTGTGTAACAAATGTTATATCGATATTCTATTACAAATGATAATAAGGACCTCCAAACCAAAAAAATTAACTAAACCAAATTCTAAATCCAAGAAATTATGATTCTTCGATCTGTTTGACAAAAAGAGTCGTAAAGAAATCAGAACCATCTTGAATCCGTAGGCTAATGTATTCTCTTTACAGTCCATTCACAAAGCAAACCTGTCTGTATGAGCCTATGTAATTTGAATCATACAAATTGATTCTTGGAACACCATAAAATGTCCAATACTAAAAACTGATAACAATTTCCTAAGGCTACAACTGATAGCATCCATTTACTTCGGATTGTGACAGGGTAGTACCACAATTGGAGACCACGAAAGGCCCAATAAACTGATATTATGCAAATAGAGAAATCATTAAATTCATCTTGCCTCTACCCCATAACCGATTAGACAACCAAAGTATTAAATAATGCCTTCGATGAAAAGACATTTCAAATAACACAACACCCCTAAAAAATCAAGACACTTGAAATACCAAGTCCAAATATATTTCTAAATGCACTATGAAGTACCAATTAAATTCAGATTTTGCAAATATGATTACAGTTAGCCTTACTATTTGCAGGCGAATTCGTGAAAGATTGGAGGAACATTCATTTTAAATAAATATTTATTGAAAAAGTTCAAATATTTACATTGAAAAATGACTCTATTGTAGAAAATCTCTTGAGGTGAAAAGCCTTGCACTTCAATCACATAAAATTAATATTAATTTATCCAATCTCACAAACTCATAATTACTCTAATAAAAAATAAAATTTAAAACTATTATTAAACATCTAACTCAAATTCCTTTAAAACAACTCCACCCTCCCAACTATTAAAAAAAAAAAAAAACTCAACACGTACTCGCCAATCTACAGCTACTACATGAACTCTATCCCTGTAAGAAAGACGAATAGCGGGCTTCAGGCGATTGAATTTGACAATAAAACTGCAGGTATAAACTTTGCCTGACTGGTCAAGTCTGTGAAGCTCGATCTTCCATAGTGTCTCTATTTTATGTTTTTTCAAACTCACATCGCTCTTGCAACTATTAGTGACACTACTAAGAAAACAATCAAACCAGTAGTAACTATTAATTACTAGTAGGGTAATTGGATTTGGATATCTCCCGTTAAGCAAATGGAAGAATAGATGTATTCAAGGCTGGAGTCTTTCCGTTTGTGAAAAAAAATCACATCTTTTATTAAGTATTCTTACTTTATTAGCAACAAAGTTCATGTGTCCTCACAGGAACCAACTCTAAGGAAGCCCTGTTTAGTGTCCCCTGGTCAATCCTAATGCTTAAGAAGATAGGACTACTGTTGGATGTCATTGGGTGTACAAAAATAAATACAACAGTGATGGTTCCTTAGAATGACATAAGGCCAGACTTGTTGCTAGAGGATTCACACAAACATATGGCGTAGATTACCAGGAAACTTTTGCGCCTATTGCAAAGATGAACACATTCCGGGTCCTCATTTCCCTTGCCGTCAATCAAGACTGGAAATTGTTTCAAATGGATGTCAAAAATGCATTCTTGCATAGTGATCTTAAAGAAGAAGTTTACATGAGCATCCCACCTGGGCATCTGCAAGAGGCCACGTTCGGTTTAGTATGTAAGTTAAAAAAGGCAATTTACGGGCTTAAACAATCTCCACGGGTCTGGTATGCTAAGCTTAGTTCTGTCCTTATGCTGAATGGACTGAAACGAAGTAATGCAGATCCTTCTCTGTTTGTTAAAAGAAGTAACTCCGGTATTGTTGTTGTGCTGATTTATGTTGATGATATGGTCATTATTGGCGATGATCAAAATGCAATTTCTAAGCTAAAAATTCTGCTACACAATAAATTTTCCATTAAAGATTTGGGAACTTTGAAGTACTTTCTAGGATTAGAAGTTGCCTACTCAAAAAATGGCATCTTTCTTAATCAACGAAAGTATGTGCTGGATTTGTTACAAGAAACTGGTAAATTTGGAATCAAACCATCAGATACGCCAATGGATAGCGGAGGAAAATTGGATGATACTGGTGCATTGTTGTCTGATATTGGTCAGTTTCAAAGGTTGGTCGATAGGTTAATCTATTTAACCATTACTTGACCTGACCTTTCTTATGCAGTTAGTTTGGTCAGTCGTTTCATGCATGCTCCCAAGGCTCAACATATGCATGCCGTTACCAGAATTTTACAGTATCTGAAAGGGTCCCTAGGCAGAGGTATATGGATGCGTAAGATTGGCCATAATTCTATTACTGCCTATACTGATGTTGATTGGGCAGGATCTCCCATTGATCGAAGGTCTACAACTGGCTATTGTACTTTTGTTGGAGGTAACTTGGTCACATGGAAAAGTAAAAAACAGAGTGTTGTTGCTCGTTCAAGTTCTGAAGCAGAATATAGAGCAATGGCATCAACTACCAGTGAAATTATATGGCTTTGCGCTCTGTTGCAGGACCTTGGTTATGGTTCATCTCTACCCACTCCATTATTCTGTGATAATCAGGCTGCTATGCATATTGCTTCCAATCTAGTGTTTCATGAGCGCACTAAACATATTGAAGTCGACTGTCATTTTGTTAGAGAGAATGTGCAAGCCAATGTCATCCGCACAACCTTTGTTCCTACAACTCAGCAATTGGCGGATATATTTACAAAAGGTCTTCATGCTCTTAAGTTTCAACAAATATTGTCCAAGTTGGGCTCTATTGACATTTTCGCACCAACTTGAGGGGGAGTGTTGGAGAAGAGAGATTTACGGGATTTGTTTCTATCTATAGATTGCTATTTATGGAGAACGCATAATTTGTGGGATTCATCTTAATTTATGCCTTCTTCTAATTAAGGCTGATGTATCTCTATATGTAGAGCTGTTGTAATCTCTTGATACACACAAAAATGAATATAATATCCTCTCTCCCTTCTCCAGTGAACATAGGGTACAGCCGAACCACATACATCTGTGTGTTATTTGATTAGTTTTTAACTACAGATAAGATAGGACTACAAAATATGACCAATATAACTAGACTTTAACTACATAAATGATACCTTTCAGAAAAATATAAATACTTCTTTCCATAGAAAAATATAAGACCGCGGCATTCATAAAATGCTTTCAAAGTTATAAATATCGACCGAATCTAATTAACATTCAGTTAACTTACTGTTTTTATAGAGCATTATCATGATTAAAAGGCTATGCCTAAACATGGCCTCCAGAACCGCTATTTTTAGTATAATTAATATTTGAAGCTAAGTAATGGAAGAGTTTGGTACCGTACAAGAGCTAGCATCTTCTCCTCCCAAATTTAGAGACGAACATGTCGCCCACGCGGTTTCTGAAGTCGTTTTTCACCTAGTACACGAGTAGCAAAGATTGTTAAACCGTCCGAAAATGAATCATATCCTGTAAATGTATCTAAATGAAGTCATACCGTTCACAACTCTACACAGGGCTAGAATTATATGAGCTGTTGGATCGGAATTTCAGAGCATGATAGTCAAGATAAAATGAAATGCAAATTTCCATACTAGAAACTGTAGTATGTTGTCACTAAATACTGGGTATCCCTGTGGAGATAGATTCCTGTAGGGGTCAGTACGAAAGGGATATCGGGAGCATAATCTATTTAACTACGAACACGAGGAATCTGCTTCAATTACACGTGAATACCCTCCACGTATTTGGACATTATTATAAAGGATCGATTTGATGTTTCCATCGATGACGGTAACATTACAACAAACTTCAAATGAATTATTGCAGAAAACAAATGCAGAAAACTATTGGCAAAATTGGAGGGACTGACAGGTAGGGTGGGCAAATAGTTCAGGGACAAAACAACTGTAGTTATAAAAGCTTTCAAAAATAACAAATTCCAATGAGCTTAGTCGAGACCAAAGTGCCTAGATGTAACATGTTTTGAGTGTGAATCAACATAAACTATATATATCCAACATAGCAGGCAAAGTTCAAGACAAACAATGGAACAGAAGTGTAAATCCATACTTGCGTATGTGTCTGGTGTTTTCCTTTGGAACTAACTTTAAAATATACAAGAAAAGAGCAACTTTAACTCTTATGAGAATGGACAATAATAGTAGACATGGAAGGGCAAACTCAACTAGTTGAAGTGTTCATCCTAAAATACAGACAGAAATTTATGAGCTAAGTAATAGACACATGCATCAAGACTCTATGCATCTACATGGAGAGGTTCAAAGGGGTCAATGCCTTGCGAGAAACTTTATAGAGTCGCCATTTATAGATATATCTGGTGGTAAACATTTGGCAACAGGAAATGGGTTGGAGTTTTCAGAGCTTCTTAAATCTTCATCTCAAGGATTGTTGTGTGGGATAGGACGTGGCATGGTTTCAACAAAGCGGTTGATAGATAATCTTGGCGAAGAAGTTGTTTTATCCACTCGGAAGAGAATTTCTTTGGTTTGTGAGTTAGTGAAGGATCATGACATTACAAATGGAGATAAAGGCATAAATTCTGGTGTCCTTCAGCTTAGTGGGAAGCGATGCACAAGTCTGAAAATATTTTTGATTTTATTGACAGTACAATGAAAAATCTACTCATGTTTGGGGAACATGTGGGAATAGTGTAGATCTTAGAATAGATAAAAAAGCATTCAGATAAACAATGGAGCTTCGAACCCGTGCCCTTGCCCTTACAGAAAAACAAAAAATAAATGCACTTACTGATTTCTCACCATCCCACCCTCACAAAAGCAGAGGAGAAAAGCAGACGACCGAATTTTAACAGAAGCACAGAGCAGCCAAATCGTTGCAAATCACGAGAGCAAACGGGTTCTAAATCCAGTGCCAATATTTAACTCTGCCTTTGAACGCTGCATCCAGCAAAGGCAGGTGGAGAATTTAATGTTGCATTGAATAGTCATTATGAACACACTAAATATTCAAGTGTGTAAAACCTGTCCTGAAAAGCGTGACAGTTGTTTTGCTCTAGATATGTGTCCGCTTTTTCTTTTTTAATTTTTAATTTACAAAATTATTTAAACCACTAGAAAAATGCAGCCAACCAATAAGAAAAATAAAAAAATGATATAAATTTCAAAATTGGACATATCAACTACTGTGGACTATAGGATATGCTATTCTTCTCTGAAATTTGAATCGACGATTAATGTTTATAATTCATACGAAAACAATAGTCTCTGCCTTTATAAAGGCAGGGACTAATAATGTCCAAATATGTGGAGGATATTCACGTGTAATTGAAGCAGATTCCTCGTGTTCGTAGTTAAATAGATTATGCTCCCCAGATTGAATCATAACCCTACCAATACACCAAATTAAACTCTAACGATAACACAAACCAAAATAAAATGAGAACCTGTAGTGGATGGAAAGAAAATCCCATCCTTGCTCCTAAAATGTTTTATTCAACATTAAACCAAATTAAAACTTACTTGTAAGATAGTAATACTTCCCAAGGCTATAGCAAGCTCTAATGTAATGTTTTTTTTAATTATTTATTTAAATTATATATTTTATTTCATTGAAGTTTCAACACTTAGAAATGTTACATGTGTGTCTATACATAGGAAGTTAAATGATATGGGGCTTCAATTTTATTATATACATATACCTAGTTAATGTAATGTTGCATTTCCATTGACATTAGTATGAGTTTACAATACAAATTATTCCTCTCATCCCTTTTCATGTTGCACCCTCTCCTACTTCCTCCTGCTTCCTTTTTCCTTGATTCCTCAACATTCAACCTTCCATGGGTTCTTCACTGGGGACCTTGGGTGGGTTTCCTACATGTTTCTCTTAAATCTCATGCACACTAGGGTGCCCTTGGGCCCTCACTAGACATTGAATGCCTTGTTGGCTGATGTAGCTATTTATGTTGCTCTTCTGTTTATTGTTGTTATTTCTTCTTGTCTTGTCTTGTGGATGAAGTTTGACTCTACAACTCTTGTTTATTTAATGCTACCTGATGTGCAAATTCATTGTATTGTCAATTTGCATCATTTAGTTTTCCATTCAAATGTCAACCAAGGCGTCTACAAGGTTGTCTACTATAAGGATCATTCGATGAGACTTCAATTATTAGGTGTTTTGCACTATAAATAGTGACTAACTTGTATTGGTGACATAATCTGAAGCAATCTAGAGCTCTCCTAACCAAACTTCTAAAGCTCTTATTTAATCCTATTTTAAAACTCAAAATGGAATCCTAACATATATCTTTCTTATCTTGCCAATTTTAAAATAAGAGTAGAGTTTCTATTAATCTATTCAAAACATTACTTGGCCAAAAATTAATGATGCTAACTACTAAGGAAAATTCTTTAATTGACCAACTTGAACAAATAATCTAATTCTAAACAATCTTTATCAATATTCACCATGTCTTTATCTATTGAAAATTATCTATTTAAATCATATTCCTATTTTAATGCATTCTATACTAACAAAGAAGAAAATATTTTCTAAGGAATAATTTTTTTTTAAAAATATTGTGACAAAATCTACCTTTACATCATCATCCATTTGAGTACAATGACTTCCATTTCCAATGCATTCCATACCACAAATAAGATCCAAAATGGTTTCTTCCATTAGCCAAGCTTCTATGCTGAATATGAAATTAAGCTTTTCCTACAACCATAAAATACTAACATAATTTCTAAACTTGCTTCTTAAACTGTCAATCTTTCAACTAATTCCCTATTATCAAGTAAACTATTATAAACTTGTGCATACTCAAAATTGAGTAGTGACGCCCCTCCCTAAAATAGAGTAGTAATGAAATATATAGCATTCCTTATTTTAAAAAGCTAAACAATCAATCTGCATGTTCAGGATTGACTAAAACAAAAGAAGACAAAACTATGAGTTCTATTTGGTAGAATAATTCTATCAAATGTGTGTCAGTCACTCATAAAAATATGTGTTCATGCTTTAGTTGACTAGTTATTTTCTTTAGCTCTATCATGCAGTTCTTTAGTTGACTAGATCTTTTGGTGTATATGGTTTAATCTCTCCCCAAATATCTCACCTTAAAATCTATGAACATCTTGGAAATTGTAAAATTTATAACAATACCATGGATTTACACAATCTAATTCAAATTAATGAAAGAAAAATATACATTTATCAATCGAATATCAACATTAATCCATTAGTTCACATAATGGATTAATCTCCCAGTTAATTGGTTCCTGGTCCCTTCTACATTTCTGTTGGGGTATTTGGAAAGAGCGGAATAACTAAATCTTCAGACACAGGGAAGCCCCTAAGTTTGTCATTGCTGAGAAAACTAAAGGTCTTATGAAGGAGCACTTTGCCACCACCAAGGAAGGTAACATTGAAGGAGGAAACAATAGACAAAGGAAAATGGATAGGGATAGAAAAAGACATGAGATCAGGTTGTCTTTTCCCCTAAAAAATTGGTTCAAGGCCAATTTTGATGGGGCTGCTAAAGGGAACCCAAGTCCTATAAGCAGTGGAGGCATCATCAGGAACAACAATAGGGGAGGAATTGTGGCTCTTTCCTGCTTGCTCAGACACCAGACAAACCATTTCGCTGAAACCAGTGTAGCTAGTCACATTATTAAGCTGGCCCTGGCTTCCGGGATCAAGAACCTATGGCTAGAGGGGGACTCATTAAACATCATTAATTGTCTCAATGGTCATGCTAAGCCCTCATGGACCATTGCGAATATAATAGAGGAATTGAAGTTTGACCTTAGCAAGTTCAACAAGACCTATATCAATCACGTGTACTGGGAAGCCAATTTGGTTGCTGACTAGTTAGCTAATGAAGTGGTAGCCAATAATGTGGAGATGACGTGGCATGTTGATGACATCTTTTCAGCGGCAATAAATAATTTACTATTGCAAGATCGCATTCAAGGAAGTTCCAAAAATATCCAAAATAAATGATGGAAAGATTTGCAAGATTGCACATAGGAGGGGGAGTTATTAAAAATCATGTGAAACTCTTTTATCATAATAGCGTGTACGTACAACACATTTTAAGGGTTGTTTTGTATACCACCATTAATACTAGTATTTTCAAAAACATCTTAGAGTTTTGCAGTTTGAAGAAGGCCGAGGTCTATAAGAAATCTGTGAGTAGGTGGGGGCTTTTAGTATCAAACGAAACCATGGTGGGAGAGAGAAATAGGAGGGAACCATTGGGAGAGGCAGGGAACTAGAAGGAGAAACTAAAGGTTTGGCGCAAATTGGAAAACGGCAAGATTTCTCAATTCATGGAGAAGCTCCATGGTTTTGACGTGGGGATAACCAAAGTTATGGTGGATTCTTGAAAAAATGGGAGAGTTAAAGTTGATGGGGTCACCCACCATGTCAATGTGGAATTGATAGCCTAGGTTGTCAAAATCCCTCTTGAAGGGACCAATTTTTTTAGAGACAAGAATTTTTTTACAAACGTTGTCAAAGTTTTTGCGAAAGATGAAAAGGAGCTAAATAAGCTCGTCAAGGTGGAGACATATTATGAGATGGAGTCAATAAAAAAGCTATGAAGGTATGTTCTTAGGATCATCATTGAGTATATTTCCTTGGACCCCAGATTTGATAGGATAAGAATGCATCACTTTGTCTTGCTTAATCACTTTAGGCATAGAATCAAAATTTATTTTCCTTTCTACCTTTTCACTTCTATGAGCAAGGGTATCGAGGGTTTCAAGAGAAAACCCACCACTAATCCAGCCCTTCATGAGTGATTACTCCTCTTGGTTTACGAGTATCTGAAGGCTCAAGCCATGAGAAAATCCCTTGGTGATGATGGGTGTGCTTCCGAGGAAACTAGGAGCTCGAACTCCGAGGAAGTGTAGAGCATAAAATTTGAGGAAGAGGAGTCTAAATCCAAAGAAGAAAGGAAACCCTCTGCCCGCATTCCCTATATAAAGAGCCCAAGAGGTTTACCCCTCATTCCCACTAAACTTGAGCCTCAAGAGGTGGAGGTGGATAATGAGGATGAAGAGGACACTGATTCGAAGGAAGAGGATGATGAGAAGGAGGAGAAGAAGGGGAGGGATAGTGAAAATGAGGAGGAGGATTCTATCGATGTGTTAGGGAATCCTAAGAGAAGGAAAGTTGATGAGGCCTTTGACACTAAAGACTAGATACTTGAGATTCCTGGCCCTGGCCCCACTTCCTCCCTGACTGTTGAGATTCTAGGAAAAGAGAGTGGGGAGGTGATAAAAAAAATAGGAGGAGGTCTTGGAGGAATTTTTATTCGAATAAAGCCAAATTGGGGATTATCAAGGAGCCTTTGAATATTCAAGTGATGGATGACATTGATGGCAAAACCCATTATGAAGATCTCATTAATCCTAGCCTGGTTGTGATCTCAGATAACGCAAGGGAAACTAGGCTTAACCTTTTGAACAATGCAAGGAACAACATGATAGACAATTTTCGATCTATCAAGTGGTTGTTTCATGAAATTGAAGAACTCGAGGGGAGAAAAAGCCAGGAAGGTGACCAAAATAGAGGCAGCGACCAGGGGCACAATAAAGAGGATAGAAGTCAGGATGGAAGCCAATAACATATTAATGTCCAGGATTATAGGGTTGACCAGGAGGACAGAATCACAAAGGTTGAAAAAGAGTCCATAGGATGGAGTTCTTCCACTAGAACTTGGTGAATGAGGTGATCGCCACCTTGAATATCCTAAATGAAAATATTAATAGCTTGGGTGAATCATTGATTAGTGCTAGATTTGGTGGGGAAATTCTGGAGAAGTCCAACCTAGATAATGGGCAGGCTAAGGATCACCTGAAAGAGACCAGGGACTAGGTGGATGCTCAGAACTAGGACCAGGTGGATGCTTAGAACCAAGACCAGGAGGATGCAAACAATAGGAAAACCAAAGAAGCTGCAGAAAACCTACAAGTTCTTGATAAAGATAACTGATAGTTAGGTTGTTCCTAGTGTAGCTGGTTCTCTTTTGTTCTAATTTTGCTGGTTTTTATTCCTGGCCGCGGCCGATCTTTATGGTTGGCTTTTGTTAAGCTATTTCATTTATGCTAGACTTAACTGAATATTTCTATTTTTGATATGCTGTAATACTTTTGGGTTTCAGGATCCCTATAAAACCTATTTTACTTAATCAAAAACATTAATCCATTAGTTCAAAACTAACTTTAAAAGTCAATAACTTAAGTACAAATGCATATAATTCCTATTATTTACACACATTAACTTTCAAAAGATGTGTTTTAGGTTATTGAAAATAGGAATAAAAGATATATTAATTGATGCCCATTATTTCTCCCTTCCCTAATCAAGATGATGTCCTCATCATGATAAATCTAGAAGGTCCCTATTTTCCTCTTCCATATGAACATTTAAACATGATTCACTAAAATTGTATGCAAGATATGTTCTTTCATGCTGATAAACATTGGTAATGATAATGTCTGTTGGAATTCTTTAGAATAACTGGGGGACGGGGGGGTGAATTAGTTATCCAAGGTCCATATGTATAAATAAAAAATTTCACAGCTTAGTGAACCCATAAAACATTTATCATCATGCATGCATCCACAAGATTATGCAATCACTTGAAACTTGTAGGTTACTGTCAAATCAATTTATAGAAACGTAAACATGAAACATAATAGATTCAACAACACACTTGACACAATGATTTACGTGGAAACCCAATTTGGGAAAAACCACCAGTAACATGCTACTCTTTTTTACTCTTTTGAAGTGATGCCCTGTGAAAGGCCAACCCTGTTAAAGGTTACAATACACACTGTTAAATGTGACCATGTTAAAGGAATTCAATGACACTGTTAGGAGTGAGCCTTGTTAGAGGACTTTAGAACATTCACTTGGAATGTCACCTGGTTAAAGGATTTACAAATGACTGTTAGGTCAACCTTAATCCAAAAGATTTACCCTAGACTGATATAATTATTAGAGAGTAATAGTAAGGTTTGATCTAATAATAACTTACAACTCCATTTGCAAATTACAAATCTTTTTTTTAGTCCTCCATTTTGCTTGGCTTTCACACATTTTGGCTCTGATAGTTTGTCCAACCTTCAAGCATCCATACCCTTAAGCCTTCTTACTTAACATGCCAATGCAAACTCTTCATTTAGGTCACTTGATGAAGCAATACCCTAGACTCCTTGTCTTCCTTGGGTTCTTGCATATGACAACTCTTGCTTCCGACTAACAATCCCTATAAATAAAGAATTAAGATCTTTTGTCATTCATTCTCCATTGTCCAATTTAGGGTTAGGCAGATTAGGTAGGATTCAATGAATCTACCCCTCATTTCATATCACTTCTAGAAACTTCTCCTTCAATCTTCTTTGAATTCACCTCAAAATGGTTTGCCATGAATTCTATGCCACCAGCTCATCAATCTTATCTTCCATGTGGTTCACACAATCCAAGAAAACAAACTTGTAGAATCAAATCTTTCGAATTCATGATCTTTATAATAATGTTGACACTCGACATTAACTAGCTTTTGATGCTTGGCACACACTACGTTGCTCAACATCCTCTAAAACATCACTCAGTATGAACTAAATTCTATTGGTTCTCAGCATCAACTAAACTTTACTCATCATCCATTGTTTTTCTCAACATATACTAAAATGAACTTTTACTCGGCTCCAACTGATTTTCTACTTAGCTTGCACTAACTTTGTTCGCCACCTACTATCCATTCAGTCAAGCTTGGCAAATTTTTTTTGTTTAACTTTTTCTTTCGAACTTGGCTAGTGTAACCAACCTTTGCAATCTTAAGTAGATTATCAATGCACTATGATATCAGTCTTAGCTGATTCTTGTACTCCTTTTCATATCATAATTCAACCTTTCCTTTAGGTTCTATTGTTACATCTTTTGATCAAATCCTAGTCATCACTCAAATAGGTAATAGTACTTAAATCATATAAGCAGTTGTCTTACCAGCAAAATAGTAGGTTTGACATTTGTAAAAAAATAATGATTAAAACACATTTATCATACTTGTATCAATCTAGTTTCAACAATCTCCTTCTTCAATAATATCCATCTTTGGCATTGATGGCAAACCAAACTGATCAACCAAATTGACTTGGTTAAAGCGGTAAGACCAAAAAAATACCAAAAAGAAAATAATTCCTTGTATTGAAATCTCTCCATCTATCAGCAACTTTCATCTTCTGAATAGGTTAAAAAATTCTGTTATGTCTGATCAACAGACAAACAACAATCAATTCATCCTTATGACTCCCTCTAAATTACTTCTTCTTATATCCCCCTTCTATAGTTATCTCCCTCTTGCTAGGTTGATCTCCCTCATACAGTGTCTTAGAATTTCTCCCTCTTTGTGTGATCTCCAATCTCTTGTATTTCCCCCTTGAGGATCAATTTTAATCTTGTGTTTCTCCCTCTTTGACAATAATGCCAAAGACTTGTCATCTTAATATGTAGATATAAACTTCTTCAATTTCTCTTGTGTCACCTTGCTTGTGACTGATTTGTAGTTTCATCTTTTTAGTTACTTTAGACAGCTCCTAATGTAAGATCCACTGCATCAATTTGTAACATATGGAAATCAGCTTGTTGGATGTAGGGAACTCTTTTTGTTTCTTAGATAGTCTTAGATAGGGGTATCACAGCTAGTTTACCTCTTAGATACTCATTCGCATCTTTGGGTAATTCTTTTGTGAAGATATCAACAATTTTCTCTTTTGTGTTAACATATTCCATCTTCAACGAGCTTTATCTAGAACTAATTTTCTCAAGCAATGATACTTGATTGCAATGTGCTTAGTCTTTGTGTGCATCACATGATTTTTTGATATATTTATAGCACTTGTATTATCACAATAAAGTATCATCGATTCATTGATTTCTTCCTTCATGCCTTTGAGTATCTGTTTGGTCCATACAATATTTGTACAATTTATAGCATAAACAACATATTTAGCTTCAGCTATGGATTGTCAAGTGCAATTATGTTTCTTGTTAGTCCATGTAACTAGTCTCTTGCCTAAGAAAAATTCTCCTCCATTGGTGCTCTTTCTATCATCAATGTTTCCATTCTAATCAGCATCAGTATAGGCTTTAATTCAAAATCCTCATTTTTCTTGTAGTATAGGCCATGTTCCTCTATTCCTTTCAGATATCTCATTATTCTCTTTATAGCCATCAAATGATTCTCCCTAGGATTAGCAGAGAATCTTGCAACTATCCCTATAGATAATGCAATATCAGGTCTTCTATGTACTACATATTGTAATTTGCCAATCATAGACCTATATAATGTTTGATTCACCTCAGCTGAATCATCATTCTTTGACAATTTATCTCTTGTCACTAGGTGTACCTACTGGGTTGCAATCTTCCAATCCAAAAGTTTTTAGTATCTCCTTGACATATTTTGACTGAGTGATGTATATACCATATTTATCTAATGTATTTGCAAACCCACAAAGAATTTGATCTCTCCAAACATAGACATCTCAAACCCTTGCTTCATTTCATTTGCAAAAACCTTACATAAAGCTTCTTGACCTCCAAATATGATATCATCAACAAAAATTTCAGATAGCAAAATACATTTGCTTTTCTCTGTTTTCATGTATAGATTTTTGTTATCATTAGTCCTTTCAAATCCAATCTTCACAAGGTAATTATGAATTCTCTCATACCATGCACTTGGTGCTTGTTTCAAACCATATAGAGTTTTGTGTGATCTACATACCATGTTCTTATTGTTATTATCAACAAATCCTTCTGGCTATTCTATGTAAACTTCTTCTTCTAATATGTCATTTAGAAATGTAGACTTAACATTCATTTGATAAACTTTGAAACCTTTGTATGTAGAATAAGCAAGTGGATTTCTTACTCCTTCCAATCTAGCAATAAGAGAAAATTTTTCTCCATAGTCAATTCATTTATCTTGTGCATATCCTTTACAGACTAATCTTTCCTTCTTCCTTGTGACTTCACCATTTTCATCTAGCTTATTTCTATATACCCACTTGGTACCAATCACATTTTTGTCTTCTAGTCTAAGAACTAGAATCTATGTTTTGTTTTTTTAATTTATTCAATCTCTTCTTCTATGGCTTTACTCCAATCCAGATCTTCTAAGTCATCTTTTACTATTTTGGGTTCTTTCATGCTCAAAAAGCATGTATAATTTCTCAACTTGTTCCTTGTCATTGGTCTACCATCTTTATCTCTCCAATGATTTGTGTAGTAGGATGATGTCTCTTGACATATTTGGACAATCTTGGTTCAACTCTGGTTTCCTTATTTTGTCTCTCAACTTCAAAGACACTATGTACATCTCTATTAGGAATTTCAATATCTCTTTCATGTACACTATCCTCAGAATCAAAATGTGCCTCAACTTCATTCTATAACTCGGCATCTGAATGTAGCTTAGTTCCTGAATGCAACTTAGTATTCATGAAATATAACAGATTCAACAAAACTAGAGATTGTTCATCCAATTCAAGGTTAGGACAGATTAGGCAGGATTCAATGAATCTACCCCTTATTCCATATCACTTCTAGAAACTTCTCCTTCAATCTTCTTTGAATTTGCCTCAAAATAGTTTACCATGAATTATGTGCCACCAGCTCATCAATATTATCTTCCACCTAGTTCACACAATTCAATAAAATAAACTTATCAGCTTAGATCCTTCAAATTCACAATCTTTCTAATAATGTTGACACTCAACATTAACTAGCTTCTAATGCTCGACACATATTGCGTTGCTTGGCATCCTTTGAAAAATCACTCGACTAGAACTAAAATTTACTAGTGCTAAACATCAACTAAACTTTACTTAGCATACACTAATATGAACTTTTACTCAACTCCAACTAATTTTTTGCTTGGCTTGTACTAACTTTGCTCAGCACCTACTGTCCATTCAGTCAAGCTTGGCAAACAAACTTTCTTTATGTCGTTCTTCTAAACTTGCTTAGTGTAACCAACATTTTCAACCTTAAGTACATTACCAATGCACTATGATATCACTCTCTTTGCTAATTCTTGTACTACTTTTCATATCATAACTCAACTTTTCCTTTAGGTGCTATTGTTTCATCTTTTGATCAAATCCTCTTCATCAATCAAATAGGTAATAGTACTTAAATCATATAATTAGTTTTCTTACCAGCAAAATAGTAGGTTTGACATCAATGACAAAACAATGATTGGAACACATTTATCATACTTGTATCAATTTGGTTTCAACAATCTCCTTCTTCAACAAATGTCATACCTCCAATCTCTCAAGTTGTCTCCCACTAATTTGTTTGAAGAATTAAATCATGGAATGGGGAAAATAATGAATGGAAGTTTGAATATCATTCCTAGCCATCTTGTTTGTGTTGACTTATGGCGTGACTATTTACCAATTAATGCCAAAACACTTAGTCATTTAGTTGGTTGCATTGTTGCAAAGCACCACAGAGTTAACCTTGTAGACAGTGTCAACCAAGCTAGCTATGTTAAGAGAGAAAAGCAAAAGTAGTATTGACCAAGCTGCAATACTAATCAAGTTGTTGCAGTATCAACTGAGATCTACAGTGTTTGTTGAGTTATCACTAGTAATTGAGTTCACGCCTAATATCGAGTGATCAATGTGGATCGAGTACCAATGTCAATGTGGACCGAGTACCAATGTCAACTGAGTACTAAATTTTGTCAAGTTCACTATGTTTTTGAGTGTTAGTATATCACCTGAGTGATCTTTTGAACTTGAGTGTCAGCATTGAGCCGACTTGGTGAAGATTGTTAAATATGGTATTGTAGCTAACTCTAGAAGACAATTATTTGGATTGGTATAAATGTAAGATATCTTGTCATATCCAAATGAGAAAGTGATATGTATGGAGTATAAGTATGAACATGAATTAGAAGACTAAAGGCTACAAGCAGTATTAGGAAAAGTAGAGTCTCATCCATCACATTAAGGTGATCATTCTACATCAAAGGAATCTCAATCAACAAACTGAGTTGCATAGTAGAGATCAACTACTAGTTCATCCTAACAGGTGCATCACTCAAATCCTCTAACAAAGTTGACTTAATAGTCTTATATAGAATCTCCTAATAGAGTACATACTTCATTCTATTTTATAAATCCTTTCACAAGGTGGACCTAAAAGTCCTTATTGCTCCTAACAAGGAAGATTACCAGAAGTGATCAATTTTAAGCCTTAATAGGCCAACTTTATACTGCAGTACTAAATCTTGTGGGTATCATCCCCACCCAAGTTTTACTTTCTATTTGGAAGGTATTTGGGTTACCAAATATTGTGTCAAGTGTTATGCATGTTTAAATATTATTTTTATTCTTTCATGCATGCAATTAGATCATATTAGTCTATAAAGGATTTATTGGTGAATTGAAGTTAAAAGTTTTATTAGTTCCTGATTCACCTAGCTTATTCTACATTTTCAATAGTTTGTTGTTCCTCAATAAACTAACAAATCTTCATTTCTCTAGTTTGTGCCCAAATGAAGTTATACAGGGACATTGGTTCTCTCCATCTAATTTGGGGCGGAATAGAGTTATACCTTTCTCATATACCACTATGGGCTTGGAATGTAAAGTGGTTAACTACATTTCTATAATCCTAGACAAATTGTCATAAATTGTTCCTATATACTTTAAATTTATCATTACTTTGGGAAATTGCATTGAAATCCATTCTAAAAGGGAGTGTCTTTGGATATTCATGTCGTATGGGAAAACTTATTTTTGCTTGCATTTGAAGAAATTTGTCACTTCTATCATCCCATTCTTTCTTATTTTGCATAAAAGAAATAAATGCTTGATGTTGTAACTCACCAACATACAAATTGAGAAAGGTTCAAATCAATGATGAACTAGCAAGAACCCAAGGTTCAAATCAATGATGAACTAGCAAGAACCTGTGCAAGTAAAATTCACACATAGAATTGCATACTGTTGAACCACTTTTGATATAGTCAGCCATAAACTTGAAATTATCTTCATGAACCAATTTTCTTTTTTGGCTGATCTAATTAATTTTAAAAGAAAAAATTGTTCCTAAGGGTTTCTTTAAATAAATTAGTTGTAAAGAAATTTGCATTAACTGTGCCACCCTTGTCCCAGTCTCATTTCTTTCTTTGATGGCCTGCTTCAATTTGATGCCTATCTTTGGGTGGAGCTATGTGTTAGCATGAATTTTGATGATACTACATTGGGGGAGTATCCTTAGAATTAGAGAGTATTAATATATTGTATTCATGACTGTATTTTCCATTGATGTCAATATAACATTGTTTCTATAATGATTGGCAGTGTAGCAAACAAAGATCTTGATGGTACAGGCAATGGTTTGATTTTCTGGTCATGCAAAGTTATGGAAATGTATAGCACAATGTCTTGATGATGTGGTTTAGTGTGCATAGTCTAATTCAATGGTTTATAGAAGTTGTACTTAATTTACAAAGGGCATGTTAGAGACGAAGTGTTGGGAAAGTAATTCTTGATGATTATTGTCTATCTTACATCTGAGATGTAATGTAGTGATGCGCAGTCAAGTAGTGATAAAGGATAGTTAGATGATGACATTAGGGAGTGCACAAGTCTTAGTATCACATGTGTGAAGTTTTGTATAGACTGTGAGCTAACAATGCTATTAGAATTGTAATTTAATTAATTATCTCATTTTAATTAATTGGGAAAGCCTTAAGTCTGACTCAAGGAATTATTATGAAGATAAGGTATAAAGGAAAGATATTTTCCTTAATGTGTGTTGAAGTATTATGATCGTTGTTCAAGTGTGAATTGTAAAAAGGAGCAAAGTGCTTACTAAATTCATGTAAGCAATCCGAGGGATTATTAGATGCATAGTTCAAGATTTGGTGACAAGATCTAAAGGAGCAATAGTCTGGTTGACGGTATAGAGACCAAGGAAGTACAATTTAGTTCTATTATTCTGCAAGGAATAATATAGATATCATTTGGATAGTGAGTTCATATATCTTGCCCTTGAAGTTGTTTGGGAAGTGGATCCAACTATCTTCTACAACTCCTAATAGGGTTGGAATCTCCTAATAAGGATTCAAAGTCTCCTAATATGGACTCATGTGTATTGAATGTTGTAACAGACTCCTAAAAGAGTCTATCCTCTAATAAGGAATAATTATATTAGTACATTATCTTGTGGTACCATCCCCACTAGGGTTTTTCCTCTGATCAAGGGTTTCCCTAGTTAACATATCTAGTGTTATTATGTACATGAGTATTTTGTCATGGTTTCAGTTTACATTACTCGTATGGTTAAGACTATTTAAAGTTATTATTTGTGATATGAGTTGGATAATTGATTCACCCCCCCAACCCCAATTATATTAGTGGACTATATATTCTAACAATTGTATTAGAGCATTAGGTCCTTGAAGGAAAAGCTCAATAGTTTCAGGAGATCAATGGCG
The DNA here is from genome assembly GCA_028749045.1 of Cupressus sempervirens. NCBI lineage: Eukaryota > Viridiplantae > Streptophyta > Pinopsida > Cupressales > Cupressaceae > Cupressus > Cupressus sempervirens. Next base: position 348,880,985 of record CM053793.1, read on the forward strand.
AATATGTTTAGGAAGGATGCTCCAAGATTCGATGGGGCCAACTATGAGAGTTGGAAGGAGAAGAAAATTCATCTATTGTGCATGGGTCTAGGATGTGTCTTGACAAAAAGTCAAAAGACAATCATTAAAGAAGAAGATCTTAAAGGATGTAGTGAAGAAGATAAAGATCTATTCATGTGTAACATGAGAGTAAGAGAAGCCCTACTGATAGCACTTCCAGAGAATGAGTATAGCCAAGTAAGATCACTTGTAACATCTCATGAAATTTGGAAAGCTTTAGAGTCTACTTTTGAAGGTGATGATCATGCAAAAAGAATGAGATTATGAAATTGGATATGCACATTTCAAGATGCTAGAATGATGGAAGATGAATCTATAAGAATTTATATTGGTAGAATGTTAGAAATGGTTGCAGGAATTTAGTCTCATGGTGGAATCAAGGAAGTTGATTAAGTCATATGGAAGATCTTAAAAAGTTTGACACCATAATTCATGCGAATAGTGCAATTGATTCAATTAGTGATGCCTTGCACTAAGGATTTCAAAAAGGAAACACTGCTTGGAAGATTGGAATCAACAAAAGAAAATCTGAGACAATTTGAAGAACTTGTAAGAGTCAAAATAGCTTTTAATGCTCTCAACATTCAACCTAATTTGACAAGGAGCGCAAGCACTCGTGGAGAGTTTACTAGCAAAAACAGAGCTGATGAAGATAAGAAGATTCAGAAAGGAATAACCCTTTTGGTGAAAAGATAAAAAGATGTAAGAAAATCTTTAAGTGTTTGACTTGTAATGAATTTGGTCATTATGCATCTAAATGTCTTAAAAGAGAGAAAAACTACAAGGGAAAGTTTAACCTTAGAAGAGATAGAGATAGAAATTGTTTGTATGCAAATGAAGATGAAGAATTTGATGAGAAAGGTCAAAGTGAAAGTGATGATGAATTAGAATTTGTGGCTATCAAGGAAGATGATCTTGATAGAGAAATTAGAGAAGAAAGAGCTCTAGTTACTTAAGTGGAAAAGAAGTCTGATTGGATAATTGATTGTTGTTATTCACATCACATGACTAGTGATATGAATATGTTTGTTAAGTTTAAGAATCATGATGGAGGCATTGTTAGAATTGGTAAAAATGCAGCCTATCATATAACAAGAATTGGATCCATTACCCTTAATGGTAAAACTAACAGTGATGATGTCTATTTTGTTGATGGATTGAAGCATAACTTGTTGAGTGTTGGATAGTTGGTGGACAAAGGTTTTCTATTGCAATTTACTAAGAAGAACTATCCTATCAAAGATAGAGATGGTAAGATGATTGGAACTGGCACTAGATCTAGAGGTAATGTATTTCTATTAACTCTTACTAAGATGACATGTTTGGCAACTAAAGTGGATAACAATTGGTTGTGGCATAGAATATTTTGTCACATAAACTTTGATAATATTGTGAAGGTTAGTATCACTTTTGTAGTCAAAGACTTGCCTAAGACTGTTAAGCCTAGTAATGTTGTGCGTAAGGAATGTATTTTGGCTAAGAAGAAGAAAGTATCATTCCCTAGCAAGAAGTTCACTACCATAGAAAAGCCGGAGATCATTCACACAACCCTGAGTGGTCCTTCTAGAACAAGAGGATTCTATGGTGAAAGGTATTTTAGGATTTTTGTTGATGATTTCACTAGAATGATGTGGGTAGCATTTCTTAGAAAGAAATTTAAAGCTTTTGATAAGTTTAAGTTATTTAAGAATAGAGTTGAGAATGAATCTGGTCTTAAGATTAAGTGTTTGAGATCTAATAGAGGAGGAGAATTCACCTCTAGAGAAATTAACATATTTTGTGAAGAAAATGGAATCAAAAGACAACAATCTGCACCTAGAACACCTAAGAAAAAAGGGATTCGTAAGAGAAGAAATAAGTCTATAGTAGAAGTACTTAGAATGATGTTATTTGAGAATGATGTTTCTAAGACATTCTAGAGAGAAGCAGTTAATACATCAATATATACTCTGAACATAGTACATATAAAAAAAGGTATGGACAAGACACCTTATGAATTATGGTTTGGACATTCACCATCAGTCAAATATTTTAGGATATTTGGGAGAAAGTGTTATATTAAGAGAGATGATGACATTGGTAAGTTTGATCCAGGAAGAAATGAATGTATGTTTTTTGGCTATTCATTGAAAATTAAAGCTTATAGATGTTTCAACTATAGAACTAAGATAATATTTGAATGGGAAAATGTAAGGATTGATGAGAAATTTAGAACTAAAGAAATGATGGTACACTATAACTCAGATGAAGAAGAGAGTAACTCTAGAATTGTTAGATAGAATGTTGAAGTTTTGTTTAAGACTAACAATGACTTGCAGAATGATGTGCTAACTTTTGAGCATAAAGGAGAATAGAGTTTTGAACCTAGAGAAGAGATAAGAGTTGAGATATCAACTCCTACCCATAACAAAAATATGACAAGGAATCACCCTCTCGAGTAAATAATTAGAAGTAAAGATAAAGGCATAATGACAAGGAATAAAGTAAATGAAGAGATATGTTTGATATCTCAAGTTGGACCCAAGTGTGTAGATGAAGCAATCAAAGATAATCATTGGATCCAAGAAATGAAGGAAGAATTGGATTAGATAGTAAAGAATGATACATGGGAGTTAGTTCCTAGACCAAAAGACAAGAATGTGATAGGAACACAATTGGTTTTCAGGAATAAGATGAATGAGAAAGGAGAAGTTGTAAGAAACAAGGCCAGACTTGTTTGTAATGGTTATTCATAGCAAGAAGGCATTTATTATGAGGAACACATGCACTTGTACTAAGAATGGAAGCAGTAAGTATGTTCCTAGCTTATGCAGCGAACAAGAAATTCAAGGTTTATCAAATGGATGTTAAATCCATCTTTTTGAATGGAGAACTAGAAGAAGAAGTCTATATTAAGTAGCCTAAAGGTTTTCCTTTAATAGAAGATAAATATATGGTATGTAGATTTAAGAAATCTCTTTATGGTCTAAAGAAAACACCTACACCTGGTATGTAACTTTGGATAGTTACTTTGCAAATCTTGGATTTGCTAAAGGTATGAAAGATAGTAACTTGTATCTAAAAGAAATTGAAGATGGTTTGTTGATCATTGTAATATTTTTTGATGACACCATTTTTGGAGGTAATGATGAATCTTGTGATAAATTTTCTAAAGAGATAAAGAATGAATTTGAAATGAGCGTGATGGGAGAAATGAAGTTTTCCCTAGGATTGCAAATTGTGTAGAATAATGATGGTATATTCATTTCACAAGCTAAGTACCTAAAAGATTTGTTGAAAAGGTTTGGTTTGGAATTTTTTAAACCTATTGGCACACTTATGATAACTAGTCACAAGCTATCCAACAAAGATCAAACACCTACAGTGAAGTAGAAGAAGTATAGATCAATGATTGGAGGTTTCCAATATTTGACTCACACCAGACTAGATATAGCAAATGCAATTGGGATTGTAGCTAGATTTCAAGATGTTCCTAAGGGATATCATTTTGCAGCAGTGAAGAGAATATTCAAATATCTTAAAGGGACATCTAATTGTGGAATTTGGCATGATAGATCAAGTGATTTCACATTTTGTGCATATACTAATGTTGATTGGGCAGGTAGTATGGATGGCAGAAAGAGCACTAGTAGTGGAGCATTCTTTGTTGGAGGAAAATTGGTTTCTTAGTTAAGCAAGAAGCAAGATTGTATATCACAGAGTACTACTTAGGTAGAGTATGTTATAGCAGCAAATAACTGTAATCTAGTTATGTGGGTGAAGCAGATGTTGAAGGATATTAGAATTGAGATTCAAGAACCTTTTATCATTTACTGTGATAGCATAAGTACAATGATTATATCTAAGAATCATGTATTGCATTCTAAGACAAAGCATATATCTATTAAGTATCATGTGCTGAGAGAAAAAGAAGTAGAGAAGGAGATCAGATTGGAGTATGCAAATACTAAGGATCAGATTCTAGATATCTTTACGAAGCCTTATTGAGAAGTATGTTTGGGTTATGCCCCTGCCTACTTCTGAGTAGGTGATGCAGAGAGTGCATTAGTCCAATGGTATAGAGCACTATTGTTTGACTAGACTAAATGATGATGCTTCCTATACGGGGGAGTATCGAGAATGTACTAAGTCATTGAGGACTCTTGGTATTTGGTATTTGGTGTTGAATGATGTCTTTGGACACTCAAGCTGGTTGATGACTTGGAGCAGCAAATTGAAAATTGGTATTTAACAATTTGTACATTAAGTTTGAGGCCTTTGACATTGATGTCAATGGGGGAGAATATACATGAAAAACATTTCCTAAAGCATGGGGAAAGTATGCATGAGATGAGGATAGAAGCAGTAGCAGAGTATTACTTGGTATTCTTCTAACTTAGATATTTTTCATCTATTTTTCCATCAATCCCAAAGGGGGAGATTGTTAGTATGAATATTGATGATACTACATTACGGGAGTATCTTGAGCATTGGAGAGTATTGATATGTTGTATTCATGGTTTTGTTTTTCATTGATGTCAACATAACATTGTTTCTATGAAGATTGGTAGAGTAGCAGACGAAGATCTTGATGGTACAAACAATAGTTTAATTGTCTAGTCATGCACAATTATGGACATGTTCATCACAGTATCCTGATGATGTAGTTAAGTGTGCAGAGTCTAAGTTGATGGCATACAGAAGTTGCACCCAATTTGCAAAGAGTAGTTCAAAGAAATAGTATTGGGAAAGCAATTTTTGATGATTGTTGGCTATCTTATATCTGGGATGTAATGAAGAGATGTGTAGTTAGGTAGTGATAGAGGATAGTTAGATCATGAAATCATTGAGTGTGCAAGCCTTAGTATCGCACATGTGAAGTCTTGTATAGACTGTGAGCCGATATTGCTATTTTAATTGTAATTTAATTAATTATCTTATTTTAATTAATTAGGAAAGCCTCAAGGCTGACTTAAGGAATTATTATGAAGATATGGTGTAAAGGAAAGATATTTTCCTTGATTGTAGAGTGTGTTCAAATATTGTGATCATTGTTTAAGTGTAAATTGCAAAAAAGAGAAGAGTGCTTACTAAATGTGTGTAAGTGATCCAAGGGATTATTGGATGTGAGATTCAAGATCTGGTTAGAAGATCTGAAGGATCAGAGGTCTGATTGATAGGATAAAGATAGAGTAAGGAACTACATTTCAGTTCTATTATTCTGCAAGAAATAATATAAAGATCATTTGGAGAGTGGGTTCATTGACCTTTCCCTTGAAGTTTTTTGGGGAGTGGGTCCAGCTATCTTCCACAACTCCTAAAAAAGTTAGCACAACTCTTAACAGGGTTGGAATCTCCTAATAGGGATTCAAAGTATCCTAATAGCCTAGACTCACATGTATTGAATGTTGCAATAGACTCCTAATAGGGTCTATCCTCTATTGGGTCCTTACTAATGTCTATTCCCACAACTCTAAATGGGGAAGGAAGGCCTTGTGGGAAGAAATTTCTAATTAGAGAAAGCTTTTTGCTTAGGAGAACTAGATGGTGATGGGGGACTTCAATACCCCTTTAAAAGAATCTTAAAAATGGGGAGGCAACCAGACCAATCTGGATAATAGATTATAGTTAATGAACTTTATTGATCATCATCTTCTTCATGATCTTTACTTGCATGGGATTGAGTACACTTGGACTAATAGAAGAACTAGAAATGATCTTATTCATGTCAAGTTTGATCGTGCTCTTTTTAGTAATGACTGGTTCCTGAATTATAAATGTGCACTCAATGCTCAAGTTTGTGTGAGATCGGATCATTACCCTATTTTCCTAGTTGTTGATAAGCTCAACTTTCATAAGAATTTCCCCTTCAAATTTGAGAAGATGTGGACTCTTCATCCAGACTTAGAGACTCTCATTAAGGAGTGGTGGGGTATCAAAGTGGAAGGTACAAAAATGTTTAGAGTGGCAACTAAATTGAAAAATGTCAAGAAGAATATTAAGAAATGGAATAAACATGCCTTTGGCAACATCTTTGAGAACAAAAAAAGATTCTGGAGGAACTTAACGATATACAAGATAGGATTCAGACTGATAGTTATGAGGTGATCTCAAGGGAGGAGGAAAGTAGAAAATTGGTTGAACTTCATTACCTTATTACCAAGGAGGAGATGTTTTGGAGACAGTGTTCTAGAAAGGTTTTTTTGAAGGAAGGTGACCAAAATACTAAGTTCTTTCATTTGACTACTTTAAAGAATAGGGTGGCTAATAGAATTTCCAGACTTAATACAGATGAAGGTTTGACTGATAATGAAGAGATTATCAAAAGGGAGGTTGTGGAGTTTTTTAGCAGACTGCTTTAGGGTGATCCCAATTTGGATTTGGATAAGCAGAATATGTTTTTGGAGTGCATTCCAACTTGTATTTCTAAGGTTCAAAATCTCTCCCTCACTTCTATTCCTTCCATGGATGAGATTTCTAAGGCTATTTTCTCTTTTGAGGGTGACAAAGCCCCTGGTCCTGATGGGTTTCCTTTTTTGTTCTTTCATAAATATTGGAATATCATTGGTGCTGATATTTGTAATGGTGTGAAGGAATTTTTTGGTACTAGAAAAATCCTTAGAGTTAAATGCCACCTTCATTGCCCTTATTCTAAAGAAGTCGGGTGTGGATAGATTGGATCAATTTATGCCTATTAGCTTGTGTAATTCTTTTTATAAGATTATCTCTAAGGTTCTTACTGTTAGAATGTTATCCCTTCTTCTGGCTATCATCTCAAGGCAGTAAAATAAGTTTGTTCCTGGTAGATAGATCTTGGATTCCATTATTATAGTTCATGAAAATATTCATTCTCTTGCGATGTCTAAGAAGGAAGGGTTTCTTGTTAAGCTTGATCTATCTAAAGCTCATGACAGAGTGGACTAGAATTTCCTTCTCCATGGATTAAAAGAGTTTGGCTTTAATAAGAGATTTTAGGATCTTATCTTCATGTTAGTTTCATCTGCCTCCTTCTCGATGCTTGTTAGTGGTTCTCCTACCTCCTTCTTTAAGGCTTCTAGGGGTCTTAGACAAGGGGACCTGATCTCTCCTATTCTTTTTATTATTCTGGCTGAATGTTTGGGGAGATTTGTGGATAATATGGTGGTGAAAGGGGATGTTGCGGGCCTTAATCCATCATCTTCTACTTTAGTTTTCTCTCATCAACAATTTGTAGATGATTCTATTGTTATGGGGGAGGCTTCGGTGAGAAATGCTAGGAACATTAAGAAGGCTTTGGGTGAGTATGGGATGACCACTGGTCAAATCATTAACTAGAGAAAAAGTCTGATCTACTTTATTAATGTTAGTGAGGCAAGACAAAATAAGATTAAAAAAGATAATTGGCTGTGAGATTGGTTCTTTTCTTGGAACCTATCTAGGTTTACCTTTGGGTTTAGCCCCTCCTGACAACTTTTGGAACTCGTTGATTGATAAAATCCACTCAAAACTTGCTAGTTGGAAAGGTTCTCTCCTTAACTAGGCTGGTAAGGTTATTGTTTTGAAGTCTATCCTACAAAGTGTTCCACTTTATGCTTTGAGTGTTTTTAAAATTCTGAGAAAGTTTGCTCTTTCTATTGAGAAAATTCAGAAGACTTTCTTGTGGACTGGAACAGAGATAAAAAAAAGACTCCCTCTGGTTGCTTGGGAAAATGTTTGTATGCCTTGGGGGAAGGGAGGGCTTGGGTTGCGAAGGATTACTACAATGAATGAATTCTTATTGGCTAAATTATTATGGAGATGGCATAAGGAAGAGGGGGAATGGAAGAATATTTTGGTTGATAAATATAATAGGGACCACTTTGATTTTAATCATTTCCTTAATAGTGACTTAGAAAAAGGGGGATCTATGATCTGGAAGAATGCTTAGAAATTCAAATATATTTTAAGGAAAGGGGTTAAATGGAAGGTGGGTAATGGTAGAGGAGCTCTTTTTTGGGAAGACATTTGGATCTTGGTCCACCCACTTCATGATGATCCAAGGTGGAATAGGTATATGGAGCAATGCAAGAATTAGTTTGGTACTTTTGTGGGTGATTATTGGAATGATGATATGTGGGTGGATCTTAATAGTGTAGACCATAACATGGTTGAGCTTGGTAAGTGTCTGAATGCATTCTTTTTAAACCACGATGAGGATGTTTTGATATGGAAAACTAACCCCAGTGGTATGTGCTCTATTGCCTCTACCTATGCTAATTCTTTCGATGATCATGATGAACCCTACTAGGCCAAGGCTTGGGTGAAAGGCATGACACCCAAAGTTAACATATTCTTTTGGATTCTTCTACAGAATGATACTTTGACTCTTGATAATCTTAAGAAGAGAGGTTTCATCATTATAAATCATTGTGTTCTCTACAAGAATGATGGGGAATCAGTGGATCATATCATGCTACATTGCCCCTTTACCAAGAAGCTTTGGGATAAAGTTTGTAACTTATTGAAACTGGATTGGGTTTTCCATGCTACTATTCAATTATTCTTTACTAGTTGGATGACTCCTTCCAGGAATGCTTTGATTGTCAAACTATGGGACTTCATTCCTCCTTATCTATGTTGGGGCATTTTGAAGGAGTGCAATGATAGGATCTTTAGAGGAGTGGAATCCAGTCCTAATTAGGTGTTTTATAAAATTAAGGTCCTTATTCATGATTGAAAATATTAAAATTAATGGTTCTTGACAACAACCTTGTAATGAGTGGGAAGAATGGGTGTTTAATAGCTGGAATCTAAGACGTTTGGGAATGGATGTTAAGGATCCTAATCCAAGGGATAATGCTAGATGGGACTGTCCTCTAGAAAATTGGTTCAAGATAAACTTTGACGGGGCCTCGAAAGGGAACCTAGGCAAAGCAGGATGTGGAGTTGTTATTAGAAACTCTAATGGTGACTACGTGGGATGTATGGCTATTCCAATTGGAGATCAAACCAATCATGTTGCAGAAGCCTCTATTGCTCTTCATGGTCTTCTCTATGCTAAGAGTATGAATTTGAGGAAGATATGGGTGGAAGGTGACTCCCTCAACATTATTAATTGTTTAAATAAAATTATTAAACCATTGTGGAAAATCAGCAATATTATCTTCAAGGCTATTGATATTATAAATTCTTTTCAAACATGCATTATAACTCATAATTTCAGAGAAGCCAACTGTACTACTGATTGGGCTATGAATGTGGCCTGCTTTAGTGATCATAAAATCATTTGGGATTTTTATGAGTACTTACCTCCAAATGACTACCAACTTATCGATTGTGATAAATGGAGATCTAAGCAAAAATATTTTAATTATGATGGTGTTAGTAATTTTTAATTATGAGTTGAACTCTTTCAGAGTGTGGTGGGTTATGATTTTTATAAAGTCGAGCATTTCACATGGATTTTGAGCAGTTTTTGCCATCTCTCTTTTCATTTGTGGTGTGGCCTTTTGTTACAAAGTAATTTGAGGATTTTAGAGAAAGATAACCAGTGAATTTGGTGAAGTGAATATGGGAGGAAAAAGGAAAAGGGTGGAGCCAACAAGCTTCTCGGAGTGGAGGAACAAGATAGAGGTTTGGGATATCTTAAGGCATGGCAATTTCATAGGGCACATGGAAAGGCTTAGAGGTAACAATCCAGCTATTACGCACCAATTTATCAAATCTTGGAAGGATGGCTCTGTCATGGTCGGTAACCAGCAAATGGATGTTATCAAAGAAGTAATTATGGAGGCCACGGGGCTGGACATGGATGGGATTAATTTTTATTATGAGAGGAAGCTCTCAGATAGGGCCATCAATGATTTTGTGGAGACAAAGTAGGAGAAAAGTTGCTTGGTAAAAATAGGTAATTTGTATTTCAACCGGCCTCTATTTCTTGACCATGGTGATTTGTGCTTTTTGTGATAAGGGAATATCTAACTTTAGATGGGAGATTCACTAAGTTGTATGGGTACCATTTCATGTTGACAAATCACTTTAGGCATGATGTTAGGATCAATTTCCCATTTTATTTAATGCAGTCTCTTAGCATTTCCACTCAGGCTATTCAAAAAGACCCGAATGGTGAGCGTGTTTTCTATGAGGGCCTTATGGTCTTGATAATGAATGTGTTAAAATATAAGAAGATTGTGAAACCCAGGGGAAGTTTGAAAGAGGCAGACCAGGATATGGAAGGGAGTCTATTAGATAAGGGTTATGATTCAGATACCCAAGATGAAGCTGAAGGGGATATCGAGAGTTTGAAAAAGGGCTCTGGTTGTAGTTCTAAAAAGAAGAAAAAGATAGTTGTGGGAAAGCAATTTCATGGAGGAATTAGTGAGAGATCACTATAATAAGAGGAGTGGAGGTAAAGGAAAGGGTATTAAGGGCTTTCAAGATGACTGGGACTCTCCCCTTTCTGATGATGAGCCTCTAGCTCACTGGCTGGAAAGGAAAAGAAAATCTTTAAGGTAGCAGGAGGAGAGGTTATAGATTATGAAGAATGGGGACTCGGATAATGAAGATGTTGGGGAATAGGGGAATCTTGTAGATTTGGGTGATAATACTGATGGTGGGCTTAGGTTGTCCAAGGGTCTTTTTGGTAACCCTGATACAATCTTGAAGGAGATTAGCTTCCTTAAGCAACAAATGCAGTTTCTAGCTAAGAAGATGGAGCAAGTCAGCAAAATTACCAGAGGTGAGCGTACATTGGACCAACACATAGACATAATTTTGGAGGTTATTGGGAATGAAGAAGAAGTTAAAAACCTCATGCATAAGATACCACTACTCAAGGCTAAACAAAGGGTGATCGATAAAGAGATTAGTGGTATTCAGGGGAAGGTGTCTAAAATGGATGCTAAGCTGGGCAATTTGTAAAAGTTGTTTAAATAGATGGCTGATAATGTGGGTAACCTCTTAAAGCAGATTGAGAATGACAAAGGGTAGGACTCCCCTTGGGTGGCAGAGATTTAGGGACCAAGCAAACGCACCTGAGCTCATTCTAAGAAGAATGAGGATTTGAGTAAAAAGGATTAGGTGAAGGCCGTTGCTGAAAATATGCATATTCTGGCAAATCAGGTTGTTGACCTGATAAAGACTTCTTAGCTAGTTGGTTGTTGTTCTTTTACTATTCTTTTGCTATCTTTTCCAACTTTGTCTTGGGTGACCTCACAGATGTTCTTTTTGGAGGTCTATCTCATGTTGTCCTGTGTTGCTTTTCTCTGATGTTTATCTCTAGAATTTTGTTATTTTGTAAAGGTTTTAGGTCATTTTAAACCTATTTTTACTTAATCAAAATAGGGTCTATCCTCTAACAAAGAATATTTATATTAGCACATCATCTTGTGGGTACCAACCCCACTGGGGCTTTCCCTCTGATCAAGGGTTTTCCTAGTTAACATATCTAGTGTTATTATGTATGAGTATCTTATTGTAGTTTCAGCTTTCAATACTCATATGGTGAGGATTGTTTGAGATTGTTAATTGTGATATTAGTTGGATAAATAATTCACCCCAACCCCCCCACCCCGCCCCCCCCCCCCAAATTATTTCTTTATAATCTCCACTACTAGGGTAGCCTATATAAAATCCAAAGCTCCATATTTGTCCTTTACTAACTGCCAGTAATTACTTACTTCAATTTGAGTAGCCACAAAATCTTCAAGCTTTGTATCCATCTCCAACAATACCTCTTCAATCTTGAATGCTTGCCTTATGTCTTCATCTAAAGAAGCATCTTCGAAAGTTCCTCAGGATTGTTGGAGCACTGATTGTGTTTCTATGAGCTTGGTCATATACTCGTCTTCAAAAATCTCAAGGCAAGTGACATTGTAATTCCTTTTTGCTTCAAAAAATTGCTCTTCATTTTAGTCTTCAATCCTCTAGATCTTTGTGTGTAGTCCTTCCATGACTTTATTTCTGATTGATATCTTCTCATTCCAATTATTGAGCTTGTCTAGCTCTTCAGTACTGTATACCTCCATCAACATACAATACCTTTGACCTTTTATTGATTTCAATTTATGTAGGTCATTAGCCCAAGTATGTACCTCATCCATTAACCCAAAATCTTGGTTCACTATGGAAATAAACTTCTCAACACTTGAATGAATGTGGTGCAATAGATTCAAATTACTCTATATTATTTTCACACCTTTCTCCTCAAAATTTTCATGCCATTGCTTACATGCTTCTAAAATGGGTCCAATTTTGTTGCTTGTGTGCCTTTCCTCTAATGCCTCAACAAGAATAATCTCTAGATTATCTAGGTCAATAGGGCCCACAATCTCATGCAAATAGCCTCTTAAAAGTTCATTTTGTTTCCACAGTGCTATCACTTTAGACTCATCTTGGTCCATATGTCTAAACACCACTTTCATTCCCATAGTGATCATCATTTTTATAGTGTCTACTATGAGTCTCTACAACATGACCTCCTTGATTTGATAGTCCTTAGGTGCTAGCTATTTGGTGTTAGCATGTAGAGGAGGACTGGCTATTTGTGCAAGCAAGTCCTAACCTTGGTTCTTCATTATGAAGGCCAATGTTCATGCATCACTCGTAGGTGGCTCAGGATTCTTGATTGCTTTCACTAATTCTCTCATTCCCTCCTTAGTTGTCAAGTTAAGTTGTATTTTCTAGTAGAACATGACCTCTCTCTTCAACCATGTCATTGTGGTGCCCATGGGAGACATGTACTTTATTGAAGAGGTTGTTTATACTACAAGCCCCTTTCCCTTATCAGTCCTCTCTGAATCTATAGTTGGAGTCTCTTTATTTGGTTGGGCTATGGTCCTATCCTCTATATCGTAAGGAGTTAGTTGAGGCTCTTCAAGTATTTTCCCTTCCTCCAAAAATTAAGTGACATGCAGTTGTTGGGGCTCTCATTCCCCTTTCACTTGTTCTTCTACTTTTTTGGCCTTAAGAAGTGGAGTCACTAAGCCTGTATCTAAAAATGTCAAATCCTAAGATGGTGGTGTTTGAATGCCTAGACGTCCTTGAGGTAGAGGTCATAATTAGTTCCAAACTTCTCCTAAGGGTTATTACAAGGCCATAGGTGGGACCCTCTTCTCTTTTATCTATCCTTCCCCTACATGTTCTTCCTGTACCTGTTCTAGCTGTGAAGGTTTTTGTGGCTCTTGAGCTAGCTCAGCTACTGGTTCAATTTGTTTAGGTTGTATCTGGTCTTGTTGAGGTAGTTGGGCTTGATCTATTTGCTTCCTAGCCTTTGAAGGAACCCTTTTCATCTTATTACTCTTATTAGCTTCAAAGTACTCAACCTCATTCTCATGTTGGTATATTGTTTCCAGCCTTACTAGAGATTGAGCAAGGAAGGATTGCATTGTGACTTTAACACCTTTTCCTTTGATTGGCCTTGTAGTAGCCTATAGGGGTATAGCCTAAGGAATTAGATTCATTATGGATGGTTTCTTGATCCATTCCTTTTTTATCTAGACTATATTCCTAGCCCGATGATTTATATTTGTATTCTCATCCTTATTATATAGTGGATCCATGACATCTTTAGTATCCTTCTCCATGGCCTTGAGGTTGATCTTCATCTTTAGCACTTTTTCTGCTAAGTATAGATTCATTGTACAATAGTCCCTTATATGGACATTATAGTCATCTACATTGTTCATCAAATGATCTTCCAATGCTTCTTCATGTACAATCTCTTTCCCTATCAGGTGTTGTACCATGTCAATGTTGTCAAAGTATGGGCAAGGGAAGTTGGATTCTTCCAAGGGATATTGATCCCACTCAAAATCGAAGGTGACAATATCTTGCTTTTGTTTCACCTCAAAAGCACCAATTGTGATGTGCTAGACCCATGTCTTCTTATGTTGTCTTTCTCACTCTATCATATGAAAACATGACTTGGCATACAATCTCTAGCAAGATTAGCCTATCAAATGGATATCTTGGGAGATTCTTTGGGCACAATAGAGTACTAGCTACCCTAAGATAGGTGAACATTTTAAACTAGATGTAGTAAGTGACGATCTCTATGATCGTGGTAGGTACTTCTACTAACATTCTTTTGGCATAATCACCTTCTATGAACCTAATGATTACAAAGATGAACCCATCATTCACCACACTATATTCCACACTTTGTAGTGGGAGCTTCTTCTTCACCAATTATGGATATACCACATAGGGTTAAGAATTTGTGTCTTTCATACTTCCCCTTTTGTAGAGGCTTGGGTAGTCTTTGGTTCTAGCTACCACTATATACACCTTATATGATGTCATATAGAATCATTGGTTAGGTTTGATGGCTACAAGTTTCTCATCCAAGTTGTCACTTAGGATGGTAGCCCAATTAATTGGCATCTTTGTTGTTCTGATGGTTTCTATAAAATGGACCATCTAGGTTTGAAGGTGTCCTACTGCAGGAAGTCCTATAAATCTGCTCAAAAGTATAATTATGTATCCAATATCATCCTTCATATACCCCCTTTTCATATACACTTTACTGACTCTACGGCCCACTGGTGTTCTGTCTCTCATGAAGGAGGATTGCACTATCTCTTGTGCATCTTTCAGATTATCCTTATACCACCTTTCTGACCCATGATAGGAAACATATAAATATTGATCTTCCCTTGGGAGATGAATTAATTTCTCAATATTCCTAGGTTGGAGCTCTAAGACCATCTCTTCTATCATGCTCTTAACAACCTTCTCTTCAGTCACATAGTATTCTGCAAGAGTTATTATGAGTTTTGAAGATTGGACTAATGTTGGATGTGATGTTGCATTAACAAGGCCTAATTGGATGAATGCTAACACTATTGCAGATCTTTCCTTAGGTTTGTAACAAATCATGGCAAACACATTCCAGTCTATATGCCCAAGTTTTGTGTCTCTAATCTCAGCATGTCCATCTTGAAATTGGGATTTCCTTGGCTTTCCTTGGTACTTGAATGCTATTTTTTTTGGATCTATGTTTTCTGACATTGAAGAGGATGATGACACCATCTTATCTACAGAAGAGAAGAAACATTAGTTGGGAAGCTAAAAACTAGACCTAACACAAACCCTAATTGACTCAAAAAATGATTAGAATCAGTCAAAATGCAACCGAAATAGTCAAACCTCCCCCCCCCCCCCCCAAAAAAAAAAAAAAGTGTTTGTGTAAACTTTAGCTCACCTAGTGCACCCTTACAGATGTGTAGGTGCACTAATTTAGCCCCTAATTTATCCTTTGCGCATAGTTGCAAACCTATGTACGTGTACACCTAGGTAAGGTGTACACATGTACATGTGCATAGCTGCATACATGCACAGTATGCATGGAAACTGGGGGAAATTTGACTTGAGTTTGAGTTTAGTGAGCACAAAAAGTGTGCACATGCGCACCTTGAGGACATGTGCATGTGCGCACTCCCTTAGTGCTTTTGGTATTTTGTAGTAGTTGTTACTTGATATGTTTGGAAGGTGTACACATGTGCACCTTGTGGAGCTGCGTATGTGTACACATTCATGGTGCTAGGATTTAGGTTTTATTTTTATGTTTCAGTTTGGTTTTGAGAAGGTAGAAGCACCATAAAGGTGCGCACGTGTGCACCTTGTGGAGATGTGCATGTACGCACCTTCATGGTGCTTCTAATCTTGGTTTTTTTATTGTTTGTGGAGTGTGAAAGATAGGGAATAGAAGAGTGCATGTTGAAAGGTGTGGGGTGCAGTAAATACTGGGAGATAAAGAAAATGAAAAGGGACAAGGTGGTCTAGGGTCTTATATAGACCATGGGCCCTAGTGCACATCTTTGCGGGTGCACACCTTCGCAGGTGTGCAACCTCTGGAGGTGCGCACATGCATATGTGTGCATCTCTAGAAGGAGATGTAGTGCACACTTGCACACCACGTGCACATGCACATGTGCACTAGTGTGCAGTTAAGCACATGAAACTTTAAAAAAAAACCTCATCATTTCTCTAAACTCTACTCCTCCAAACTTCCTAGTGAGATATTGGGGAAAACCTAGAATCCAGGGAGAGTTCAAAAATGACCTAGACTATGCACTAGGAGTTTGGGTGACAAAAAAATTACTAGGGGTTCTCCATTTCTAGGAGAAATGGGGCATGCATTGTGAGACCACAAAAAATAGCCCCAACAAAAAGGGAAGAAATGACAAAGGCATTTCTTCATTAGCAAGCATTCTTCTAACATGTGTCAAATGATAACTAAGTTCCAAAGACTTCAAGTAGCTTTCAACTTCCTTGATAGTCAAAACTTCAGAATCTCAAATCTTCAAGCTCAATGTGTTCTCAATGTATACATTTCCTTTGACATTTTGAAGTGTAGTCTATTATGAGATTTTAGCAACTTGAAGATAACCTTTTACTCCACCAGTCCATTCATCAAGAATCCTCTTAAAACCTATGTACCAATTACTATCTAACTAGATGAGATAATCTATTCTATGGGCTCTTGATGAGTTATCAATTTTTCATTTTAGATCCTTAGTAATCTCTTTTGATTTTCTTTGTGGTGCTTGCATGTTTCTATTTGATTCTTCCTTGAAGAATTTGTATAGATGGTAGATAGCCATTTTGGAGTGCATATCCCCTTTGTTTGATTACTTTTTTTAAGGATCTTTTGGAATCTTTAAATTTAACACCATATGTAATTATTTTCTTTCATTTGTACCTTGACCATACTTACATAATGTGGCCAAGGCATTGGTACCATTTTTCAAATTCTTTCTTTAGTTTTATAACTCATGCATTCCTCTTTTATTAAACTTTGGGAAAACTCTCATGCCAAACAATGATCTTAGCAGTTCTTTGAAAAGACCCTTTGTCTAAAATAACAAGTATGGATAATCCTTTACTACCATCAACCTAGTTTCTAAAATTATCAAAATAGTCAATCCTTAAATTTGTAAAGTGTTAAGAGCTATCAATCTACAATTCTGATTTCAAGACTTAAAGTCCTTTATAATTGCAAGTAACATCTATTTTCATTTGGTACAAGAAACACAATCATTCGAATGCTTTGAAAAAGAAATATCTCTTCCCTAAAGTTGAAACCAAAAGGAGTGATCTATTGGATGCATCAAGAAAGAGTCTTGATTGCACCCAACCCCCTAATTGGAAAGAAAAGACAGATACAACTTTTAAAACAAACATACAACTAAAAGAAAACATACTTGCATAAAGTAAACACAATTGTATAATTTTTTTACTTTTTATTTTTCTATATGTTTTCCTCTTTTAGGCCTTGAAGTAATGTTTTAGGGACTACCCTTTAATGGAAATAGGACCAATTCCACTTGTAGGGAACTCAGCCTAAAAGTATTTTCTCCCAAAATCTCCACAATTCGATAAGGGTCAATCTACTAGTGCTGAAACTTAGTGTGACTACCTATCTTTTATTTTTCCTTGTCCCATAGGAGAACAAGGTCAAATATTTTGAAAGATTTGATTGTGGCCCACTTGTTGAACCACCATTTTATGACATCCCAATGTTTTGATACATGCTCTAAAGTTGTCCTTTTCTCATCCAATTCCAATGTTACATCCAAAATTTTTCCCTAAGTTTTAAAATTAATCATAGCCATTGGTTTAACAAATTATTTCTTTACTGATCATGTGAACTGAGTTAGTTAATTATAGATGTTGCATCAATTTATTTCTTTCCTGATCATGTGAAGTGAGTTAATTAATTATATATGTTGTATCAACTAATAATGATTTATTTCATTCATGATCATGTGAAATGACTTAGTTATTATACACATTGATGAAATCTATAACTATCACTAGATGATCGACAATGGTTTTGAATTAACAATTAATATATCTTTGAATTAATGTGTTGGCGGGAATGTTTCGTTTGGGTGATTATAGGAAGAAGACTAAAGAGAGGGGAAGCATTGCTAAATGGGATCATTAGAAGGGGATGGCCGATTGGTCCAGTCATCAAAATTGATAGGTTTGACCTAAGACTACCCTGATAAGGATACTGAGACTTGACAACATGTTGCATTATAGGATTGCATGAGCTATTAGAAAAATATTATAATAAAAACTTAAATAATCTAAAATTAAAAATATGAAATTCATACCTTTGAAGATTTATTATTTAATCATTATTATATACCCTCAAATATGAACACATGTATATAAAAATAAGGTGACACCAATAAATTATAAGTTTATAATCTAATGATGTCACTTTATCAATACATACACATGAACGTTTAGAAGAATGAACAATAATAAAAAAATAACAAATTCAAACTCTTCAACTTCTTATTCTTTCCCTCTTATTTTCTTCTTTTAAAATTTGATTTGAGAGGCATTTGAATGGCCATCTTTATAATTGAAGGTAGCCAAAGAGCCAAGCAACTATATTAAAAGAGTCTCCTTGATTGTATTTGATATACCCTTTTTCATTCTGTGTTTCTCTTTATTCTCCAAGAAATCTGCTATGTTTTTTTGAGTTTTTCTACCTCATATTAAACTATTTCTAATCCCTACAAAACTGAACCATTCTTCTAATTCTTTTCATTGAGACCACAATAAAAGAATCGTAGCAAGGTTATACGCAGAAGGAGTCAAGGTTCTTAGTTAGGCAAAGAGAGAAACCAAAGTCGGGAATCAGGTTTTGTTTCATGATTTTAATTTATTTAGTTGTATATCCTTATCAATCAATCTGATAACTTTTAGAGGTCTAATGAAGTCGAAGAAATATGTCTTTGATATTGTAAATGTTGCTGAGCTAAGTTTATAGTTTAGTCGACTGTCTAAGTCGTGTTTTCTTGTCTTATATCTGTTATGGAAGACTAAGAATATGAAAGAGTGGTAGTCTTTTTTTATTTCCCTTGTGTAGTTCACTTACCATAATTCATCTTCCTCAGTCTAAAAGATCTAACCTCCTCAGTCAGATAAGACTATATTAGTAGAAATAATCCACTAACTATCTGATATATAAAGAAGTATTCATGTTTTGTCAAATAACAATAATACCCCGAGTTCACATCAATGATTCAATTATATTTATTGAACCTGAATAATTTGGAAGGTATCCAAATGTTGCAAGCTTAAACAAGCTACCTTGCATGGAATTGAATTATAGTGACACCAAGGTAAATTCACTTGGCAGAAAGGCCAAAGATTGGTGAAGAGGTGTAAAATCTAACCTACAAGTTAAAACAAAAATGAAATCAGATAACAAGAAATAAAATACATATGATAGCTCATGCATGTCCTTATGATGAAACTAGTTGTCAAGTCAAGTGGTGGAGATCAAGTTTACAAAACCAATTTTGAAATCCTTGGCCAGGGTAGTTAAAGGTAGATGTGCCGAACATGAAATATTTATTTGTTTGTCTAGATGCTTCAGTTATTTTGGAGAATAACTATTAGGACACTCAAACCACCTGATTACTTAGATGACTGGACTTAATAACATCCCAAGCCCGATCCCAAGGTAGGGAGGGTTGATTTATTAAGTTAGGATGAGTGGGGATAAGTATGGTCTGCGGTTGGGAGGTTAAGCCTATGTCAATGCTTCTCCTCTCACCAATGCCAAGGCTTGGACAACAAGACAAAGATAATTCTTCATCATATCTGTATGTTCTTTGTATAGTTACTTTTGGATTAATGAAAGCATAATTTGATAGTGTAGAACTACATGCATGTTTTTCAAATAAAAAGTAGTTGTTACTTTATAGTTAGTTGAACATGTTAGATTGATTTTAATGATAACAAAGTAATCATTTATTTAATTCCTTTACATTTTGTTGATGTTAATATGCAAATAGCATAGATAGCATTTACTTCTTTCTAGTTATAGTTAGTTGAGATCATTGTCTTGTGAATGGGATTAGTGTTAGTTATAGACTAAATAAAATTGGTTATGAAAATTTGTATGTTACATCCAAGAGATTCATTAATCTGATATGGACTCTGTTAGCATCTTTAGCATACCCACTCATAAATTTCAAAATGGGAATCTTGAGATTAAGTGGGAATACTAGTTCTTGTCTATAGACGAGTAGATATGGGAATGTTCCCAAAGCATTTTTATCCAGACTCAAACTCTCCATAATGCATATTTTAGTTGAGTGTGTCAACCTTTTGGGTTTTCCTTTAGTAAACACTTTATCACTGTAATCAAGTTCTTATTAGTGGACTTGGCCACACCATTCCCTTGGGGATAGTAATTCAATGAGAACTTAATTATAAATATCTTTAAAATTTACACCTCCCACATTTCTATGTTGCTTAGCATTGAATTCCCCTTTCTCAATATGTTGGGAAGAAAAATAGGGCCGATTGCCAAAGATAGACACACGTTGATGGAAAGTTCTGTTGCTGCCTATCTTCCTTCTAACTCCTCAAACATGTTGAGGAGCACATAGTCCCCCATGTCATATTTGTGATGCAAACATAAATTCCTTGTAGAGGAGATCCAATGTAAAGTGCTCATAGTATATTGACAAAAAATCATTTTCTCCCGACAAATTCCTTCACTCACTATAACACTTCTAAGTCAATACCTTTGACAAGAATGTGGCTTTAGGAAACATGAGAGTTGACATATTTTTTAGCAATAGAAATGGCAGCCCAAAAAGGCTAGAAGACATTGTAAATAGCCTGACAAATCTAGGCATTTGGTTAGTCAACCAAATAGGACTGGGATTTCCATTTTTCATTCTCATTCTCCATTCTCATTCCCATTCCCTTTCATTCTAATTTTCTATTCTTATGCTTGTAACCAAATGGGCCCTACGAGATCCACGTATAAAGGATTGAGATGAGTTTATTTGAAGAATCTAAAATTAGTTTTATTTAGTTAATCCTTAAGCTAAGATAATTAGGTGTCGAATGAGAATTGTTTTATAAATTTTAGTTAAAATTCTTAGCGGATAAAATGGGTTGTTGAATGGTCACTTGATAATCATAATTGTTGTTTCTTTTCTTTTAACCTTTAGTCTATTTATAATTTATGATTTATAATGAAGTTTAGATGTAAATTTGAAATAAAAGATTTAATTATTTGATGAAGATAGATATGTATAGGTTTATTATAATAAGTGACGATCTTTAAATTATTTTCATTAAATTAAGTGAAGATTGAGGTTAAGAGTATTACATCAAGATGGAGATATATTATTGTAATAGTTGAGATGTCTCTTTATTAATTGTCAATTGAGATGTGGTTTATTTATGCTATAATATAATCTTAGGTACAAATTTCTTAGTAGGCATTTGATGATTGTCCTTTAGTATCTTTGGTTAGTTTTAGTTGTTATTGAATGATATAAGAGAAACAGGTGTATTTTTTAAAATATGCATATTTTATAGATTAATTTTTGAATTTTCCAACCAACTAACAACTTTTAATATGGCTCTAAATAAAAAAAATAAGTTATGTTTTTATGTTTAATTTTTTTTACTTATAAATTTGGTTTTTTTATATCTTTACTATTCATTGTAGTCTAATTTAAATTCTTTAAAAGTATATGTAGATATAATAAAAATGATCATTATAAATAGACAAGAGCCTACACAAGCATCTTATTAGAGAGGTCTTAGGTTATTATAATAATTAATCTTGATATAAGTACATTATTCTAATAAATTTTATACATAATGTAATTATTTAAATATAACAAAATACATGTGTAGAATATTTTTTAAGTAATATTTGAATACAAATATGTTAATATTTAATTTAAGTTGAAAATTCAAACAATTAAATCATATAAATGTAAGTATAATGGAGACAACAAATTTCTAATAGTTTAAAGGGTGGGTAGGCCCTCAACATGATGTATAATTAATTGTTAAATGTTTTTTTTTCAATAGTAATTTTGTAGCATTGCAATTCAATATTTTCAAAATTATCAATATTCAATATAATAGATACTTTAAATTATTATTTTTTGCATTGTTTTTTATTCAATATTATAATTTTGGTTGGATCTTCAAACTTGAAATTGTGAGATTTGTTAATTCTTTATCAAATTAATTCATCTCATAAGTTCACAAGAAGGAAAAATAAGAGACAAAAAATGTCCTTTTGTAGTCTACGATACGAGGGCCTACACATGAGAGAGAGCAATGAGAGATAAAGTGCTTGATTAATTGTATGAAAGATGAATTCTTGTGAACTATACTAATAAATACAGGTAAATTATTTTGACTCAATTGACATAATAATATGTATAAGTTGTATATTTTCATTAACATGATCTATTTTTTTGTATATATTTTTCTTCACATGTTTACATATTTAAAACTTATATAAAAAGACCTAAATGAAACTAATAAAATCATTTTATTTCAGAAATTCTTGACAAACTATATCTATGTTTTCTTACTTATTTGAAATACATAAGCTTTTAGTTTTCTCAATCTTATCCCCTCACTTTACACAAATTATACAAGACCCATTGTTTTTCCACACTTCTAAATAAACTTTCTATTGTTCCTTTCGTACAAGAGTTTTGTAAAGATTAAATATGGTCATTTAATGATTTAAATTAAATGTTAATTTCAATGAGAATAAAAAATGATCAATTGTTTTCTAAAAAATAATTAGGATGTATTTATGATTTATTATATGTGAAAGATTCAAATAAAAAGAAATAACATTATCAAAAAATATTTTTTTATTGTATTTACAATTTTTTTCATTTTGATTGAAAATTATTAGACTGCAAGAATCGGGTGCAACACGGCCCCCCCTATAAACTACAGTGCGTCGGGTAAACTTTTTAATGTGACCGGTAGCGCTGGCGCGACACGCCCACCGGTACCGTGAGGACAAGGGAGACTAGAACCCGTGACCAACCCCCTGCAACAGGGAAGATTTAGCCAACCAAGCTAGGGTTGCCGCCCCATTTTGATTGAAAATTATGAAGATGCAAGGATATGGTGATTGAAGTGTGTTTGTACATACATACATGTATATATGTATATAAAGATTCATAAATACACACACATTTAGATATACATATGCATATTCTTATATGTATCTTTTTATCAATTTTTTTTATTGATTAATAATAAATCACAGTTTATATATTTTAAATATTTCTAAAAATTCTATGATTTTTTACATCCCTCACTTTTATACTCTAAGAATGTGAGTTTGAGTGGGAGTTAAATAGCAACTAGTAAACTTTACATACTCATTGTAATAATTTATATGACTTTAAATAAATCATCCCCAAATTGATACTTATTGTTGTTCTGAAGATAAAACAACCAAAAAAAAAAAAAACCAACCATCATAGTTAAGCCAAATTATCCTTTATAGGAACAATTATTATTATTTATTCTAAATCTATAATGAATAAGTGAATACATCATGGTGCTTTCTTAATTGTCAAGGTAAACATGAGAAATATATCTTGGACAAAAAAACATAGTTGCACTATGACCTTAAGAGTTATAAGTGAAGGTGGTGATGATGGTGTGTGCGCATGTGCACGTGTGAGTTTGTGTGTGCGTGTGTGTGTGTGAGAGAGAGAGAGAGGGGGGGGGGGGGGTTGGTTATGTAGGACTGGAGTGAGAGAAATAAATAGCAGGGTGGAAACAAAGGCATAAGTGTCAATATGATAGACAAAAAAATAGGGGTAGAATGTAGATAGATGGATCAAAATAAAATATCAAAGTTTGGGATAGTCATGAATGGAGGACCAAAGAGGAAGAAGTGGGAGGGAAAGAAATAAGAAGCAAAGAGAGGAGAGGGGGGGGGATGAAGAGAATAACAATAAATATATATGAGGGGGTAAATAGATAGTAGCTATATGGATCAAGATAGATATAGATAGATAGACAGACAAACAGATAGATAGATAGATAGATAGATAGATAGATAGATCTAAGAGAAATAGAGGAATTAGGATATGTATACAAAGAAGAAGAAAGTAAAGAGGGGTGAAATAAAATAGAGACATGGAGGGAGAAATGAGTATTTATGTACATATGAGAAAGATATAAATGTGGAGGTAGGGAAGTAGACATGAAGAGTTTATGAATAACTATTAAGAACATCATCAAAAATATACGATACTATCAGCTTAATTTTGTGAAATCTAAGTGGGTCCCCAATTTAACTTTTACTTTCAACTTCTACAATTTCTTTATTTTTAAATTTTTTTTCACAAAATTCTTAACTTGGGTCCATTAAGGAACTTGAGCTCTTATAAAAAAAACTTGGTAAAACATTGGACTCTATGAGGCCAAGAAACTTATGTAACTTATGGATTGTTAACAATAATGTTAGAATTATTTAGACAAAAAATAATTAATTACACATAAATAGAACATAAGACATAAATATTATATATGGTTCATTTAATCTTGTGTTATGTCAAATTACTATTACAATCTACAATCTCCCTTATAGCTCAATACTATTGCAAGTAGCTGTATATTCTCTTTTAAAAACCCAACCCTAAGGCAATATTTTATGATGTATGTCAGCCTAACAAGTTAAATCTTAACATTCTTGATGAGTCAACCACAGGGAAAGCTTGATGAATAAACTTGAAAATTGAGAAGTGTATAGTACTTTCATAATTAATCACCACAAATCAACAAATAAAATAGGCATGAAAAAATGTAGGAGCCTATCCATTTTGAGATCTCTCTCTTTTTGCAACTTAGATCTTTTGAGGTGTATCTTGATTAGAAAATCCACTACACTTGTAATCTTTTTCCTTAAAACAAATTCTCAATGTAATTCTCCCAAATATCCATGTAGGGGATTCTTCAGTCTACATTGTGTCTTGAGTACATAAATATCTTCTATTTGTTGACTCTTCTTTGAGTCATCCATCTTCTGATTTCACACCTAAGTTGGTGTGATCTAATTCTGATTAGGGCAATTAACATGTTTGCTTTCTATTTTATTCTCATTCCTATATAGTTATTTTGAGTATGATCACATGTAAGATTAAAATACATTTGTTTAAAAATATACTTTATGGGTGTGACATGATTCTTTTTGTGTGCGCACGCGCGCGCACACACACACACACACACACACACACACACACACACACACACACACACACACACACACACAGGAAGAATGAATATAACTTATTCCAACATGCCATTAGGTACAACCTGTGCACATGGGTAAGTGCAAGTTGGGTCTCACTTTTGGGCATAAAGTTGAAGTGTTTTTCTTGTATTTGAAATTTCTTGTCAATTGATGTCAAAATTTGAGGTATTTAGAGAGTGAATATGAAAGAACTTCAAAAATAAAAATTGTAGTGCTTAGAATCTAGTTTTTGAATATGTAATTTATTTGTATACTTATATGATGGATTTTTTTTTGGTATGGATCTTTAAAAACTACTTTTTCACAATGTTCGTTTCAAGACCATACTACATTCTTGTACGGACACCATAATTTGACAGAAATAAATAATTTTTTATAACACACCAAAGATTGATGAAAATATTTTTAATTATTTTTTATTGCATAATTATTTTATTATTAATTTGTAAATGGCTATAAAGGTAAATTTTAAAACCTCTCGTGTACGGACACCATAATTTGATCAAAACTTCACTTTTTTTCAGAATAAAATAAAATTTCAACTTCAAAATAATTCTATGTAGATTGGTGACATATAAATAATTTAAGAAAAAACATAAAATAAAAAAGTTAGTAAAAGTTTAGTGACCCTTGCTATTTTACATTTAGGTACCACATTTGATTAAAAGATAATGCAAGAAATAGTAAATAAAATCATAACACTATAAAATTTATATTTCTGAAATTGGAACAATGAGAACTCTAATGGATTTTTATTTCATGAATTTTATTATTGGAAAGACCCTGTAAAAATTATGGCAAGGCTTGAATGTGTCAATTGAGGTCAAGGCATAGACTTGGTCTCACCAAGCCTATCTCGAACCTAAATTCTTGGTGGGACAAAAAAATCCTACCCTGTGTTGTTAGAAACGAGCGCCCATTATTTGAAATTCAAAAAATGGGTTCCCATTTTGAAAAGATAAAAATTGACATTTAAAACACATTTTAAATCCCAAAAAAAAAATTACTTTTTAAAAATGGGCACCCATTTTAAAAAAGATAAAAAAAACAAATGGGTGCTTTCTTTTTGAAAATTCAATTTTTTTATTTTTTCAAAAATGGGCACTCGATTTTTTTAAAAACGGGTGCCCATTTTATGAAATTTGGATCAGGCATCTAAGCCTAATACAATTGCCTAATTTTAAAAAATGGGTACTTGTTTCTAAAAGAGTATGATCTCAATCTGTAGACTTCCACGGTTTTGAGACCCAACTTCTTGCTTCTACCCACATTCTAAATACAAAACATTAATTTGAGATGTATTAAAGGAATATATGTTGTGTATGCAAAATCTAGTAATAATTTGGAAATAATGATATGGTTTACTTACATTGATTACAATCAACCTACACAACAAAGAAAAAACAATACTACATCATGTTTATAGGTAACAATATTCCCACTCAAATGATGGTTGCCCTTAAATATCTACACAAGCATAGCTATATGGATTGAAGGAAATAGGCATGTGTATGTTCAAAGAAAAAGGATGCACTTACGAGAGGGAGTACACTATTGAAGCTTAAAAAAGGAAAAAATAAAATAAAATGTAACCTATAGAGACAAATAAAGAATGCAATATTTCTGTCAAATTAACCATAAAGTATTCATTATAACACACATGCCAAAAAAATTTCACAAATTTTTTTGAATGTATAAATTAAATTAGAAACATTTCATTGATTTCTCCAAAGGAGAGAATAGAAGGAAAAAGTTCAACTATATATCATATTATAGGAATACTCTATCTATACCTAGGAGAAAACATGTTGTACAAGCATTATATTATTTTAAAACATATTTGTCACCACAACTAATACTACTACCCCAACAGATGTTGATGACAAACAAAGTCAAATAACAAAGCAATGAAAAGTATCTAGAAGAATTAGATCAGTTATTATATTGTCATTGATGTCAAGTCCATTGATTTACTAATTTATATATAAGTTGCCAAATCATCTAAAGGATGAGGTATTGAGTGAAGAAATGGTTGGTAAAGATAGAAGATGAAATGAAGAATTGATGTAAGTTGTATAAGCATCAATTGGGTAGCTGAAGAATCAGTCTTTAACAAGGTAATATTGGTTTGATTATTTTACATGATTTGATGAAGTGTCTAAGAATGGTGCACAAATAAGTTATATTGATTGGTAATAAATGTCAAATGGAGTTGTGAAGTGAAAAGAAAAATAATCATTGTGTGTTATTGAGCTAGAAACGGTGGTCCGTAAGAAACAAATTTGTTCAATTGAAGTTAATAAAAAATGTATTAGTAAATTAAGGATGTGCTAAAACATAGTGTTATGTGATGTCTGTATTGTTTCTAAAAGAAAATTCTAATGAATTCTAAATGCTTAAATGGTATAAATAAAGATTTGAGAAGGAAACATGTAAGAAAATAAATTTTTTAGGATTAGATAGAGGAGATGAATTTATCTCCAATGAATTTAATGTCTTTTGCAATGAAAATGGAATCTAAAAACAACTCTCTACACCGAGAACTCCACAGTAAAATAACATTGTTGAAAAAAGGAATAGATCAATAGTTGACTATGCATTGAGAATGAGGTTGCACAATTATTCTAGAAAGAAGCCACTAGTACTTCTATTTACACCCTCAACCAAACATAACTAAAGCAATATATGAATAAAACTCCTTGTGAACTCTAGAATGGGCATAAACCTAATGTTAGCTACTTTAAAATATTTGGAAGCAGGTGTTACATAATTTTGAAAGACACTAGAAATGAAAAATTTTGATTCTAAAGCAGATGAAGTGATATTTTTAAGATACTCCATAAAGAAAAAATCTTATAGATATTTGAATAAGGCTACTAACAAGATTGTGGAAAGTTCAAATGTAAGGATTGATGAGTTTGTAGATAAAAATGAAGGAGATATCAAAAAGGAACTTGAAGATTATTAAGGATTTGTTTATGTAGAGTAAGGAGTTCTTGTTACTGTATCCAAGAAGCAAGTAAAAATTGAAGAACTAGTTGATCCCCCACTAAGAGAAGAAAATATTGAAGAAAAGAGAACCAAGCCACTCCTAGCAAAGTATGTAAGAAAGAACCACTCACTAACTCAAATATGACACTATCATTTGATGACTGATATGACATTTGTGTGACATCAAAGACAACACACAATTAAACAATTATATCCAATAGAAGCCTAGATTATTTATTAGTT
Source organism: Cupressus sempervirens (assembly GCA_028749045.1). Classification (NCBI taxonomy): domain Eukaryota; kingdom Viridiplantae; phylum Streptophyta; class Pinopsida; order Cupressales; family Cupressaceae; genus Cupressus; species Cupressus sempervirens. Next base: position 348,909,303 of record CM053793.1, read on the forward strand.
AATTATTATTATTATTTTATAGGTAATGGGTTGAAGCATTAACCTCATATTATCTGCCTTAATAAAATATAAAAAGACATTTTATTAAGTGGTTCAATATATAATATACTATAAGTTGGTATTAAATACAAAATGAGGATTTTTGGTTATGTATTCAGATCACAACAATAATTTTAACCATTTAGTATATGTTACTTTCTAAATAAATTCTCTAGTACATAGTTTACTGATTCTAAATTTGTTTATAATTGCATAGACTCAATGGTATATGATTGATAAATACCACAGTTTTTGGAGTGGTGCATACAAAGGGTCAAGATCTTTAATCGCTCGGCTTGGTGACTCTGGCCGACATTTCCTTTCACCATTTATGTTGGGTGGGTCCTCTTATTCATGTGTTGCACAAGCTTATATATCAATAACATTTCTTTTTTTAGGGATTGACTAATCTCCAGACAAAATGTACCAAAGACAAAAAAGTCAAACATGATTCTTTTTCAGATTCATGAAAATAGAGTGAAATTTTCTTTAAAATTTTGTTGTTTTTGATCACAAAATTTATAGATCATGAAGATCAAATGCTGAAAATTACAAAAAAAAAATTGTGTTTACGTTTTTTTGAAATTTAGTCAATAGTATAATTTGTAAGGAAGATAGCTGCATCCCTTTTTATGCCAAGTATTATGGGTCATCATTAGGGTGACACTCTCTTTTGATATGATTTTCTATAGAAGACAATAATATTGGTAAGCGATCACTAAAAATGTTTGGGAGTTTATGACAGATTATCATTTCTTATTTGACATATTATCATTTCTTGTTTTTATGAAGTCTCAATAGCCCAGTGGAAAGAGGAGTCGGTCAAATGGGCGAGATTGCTTGACTTGGACATGCCTTTCTCGCCACTATCATCTTCAGTATCATGTCTGCCTGTAGCTTCATGATTATTCACCCAACGGGTGCACTGCAGATGGAGATGTCTTAATTTCTTCCAAATCAAAAAATAAAGTAGGTTAGCAACTAATCTCAGCCACCAAAAAAGTTCTACTTGCCTTATTCAAGCCAACAAAAATGTTATAATTGCCTTATTCAAGAGTATAACAAATTTTACATTCTAAATAGAGCAAAGAAAATTGTTTATTATTGCAATCAAACAAAACGTGTATTTGAGATAAAAAGCAGAGAAAAAATATTTCAATTATTCCTGCTTAAAGTTTTGGCATCTGTCAAGCAAGGCAGAAAATATAACATAGTGTGATTTAAGAACATTGTTCTCAACTAACCAGTACAAAAAGCTCCGCATTAAAGTCATTCAACTTGTTATCAATACACCAGATATATTTCCAGGAAAATTATGAAACATAAATGGGGAGGCAGAAAATGCTAATGCTTTTTGTGGAGCTTCTGGGACCTTCTAGGCTCAGACAGGAGGGATTTCCATTTTTCCACAATAGGGACAACATCAAGGATTACTCAAACTTCGATGCAAAAGATTTGGGTAAATGTTCGCAGTCATGCCACATTCAAATGGCCTCTAATAAAAAGAAAGAATATATTAACCAGGGACTTCTTTGATTCATTCAGCAGTCATAGAAAGTTCGGCCTTGTCAAATTATTTCAGAAGACCTTTCATCCGCAGAATATTAAATTTGATTTGGGAAAAGAAAAATGATTTAATAAAGTTTACTAGAGACCTCCAAAAGCTTCTACAATTCAAGAAATTTATAATCGAAGTGTCATGTCCCCAATTTTCGGAGACAGTCTAATTAATTAATTTGATTATCTTGGTTGTCCAAAATAATGAATATTTTATGAGGACGACTAATTAATCATTTTAATTAAATAAATAAGTGATATTAAGTTAATTACTTATAAAGTTATCAAATAAATAAATATTAAAAGGTAACTTTATATTTAATTAATTTAATAAAGTGACTTGGATTATAAAAATATTTAATAAAGTCACTTAAGAGATAAAATCAGAAATGTTCTAGAAGTCTCTGGAGAAGATGGAGAGAAAAGAATAAATAGGCACCTCGGGGCTTCATTCGAATCAGGCAGTTGTTTATCTCTCTTTTGTTATCAGATTGTGATTCAATCACAGGTGCATTGTGGAACCTAGGGTTTCTACAATTGTCACAACCGGCCATTGAGAACGATAACTCTCAATCGGTACGCAATTTTGAGGGTGTGAAATATCATCCGAATTATTGCAGATTGGAGGTGACATTCAGTCATTTCATCAGGGCAATTATCTGTGGCTTAAGACCAATTTCTGTGGTTCAGATTTAATGCTTCTAGAGACTGATATCAATTTAAATTTGTAAGAAGAGTTTTGAAGATTATCGAAGATCATTTTCCCAGCCTGGTATTTACGCACCAAGTGGAGGGTTTGCTACGCAAGGTTGAATGCGACATTGAATTTCCTGACGGCTGTCTTGAATATTCCTTTGCGACCTAGCCAGGAAATCCAGTACCTTTGATTACGGGTTTCATGCATATGGTGATTACTGTCATCATTCATAAGGGCACCTAAGACACCTGCGGAACCGACAGATCCACAGTATGGGTGCAGCTGCAGGGGCATCTGGGCAGTGGGGGCACCTACATCGCGATTTTAAATACTTCGGCAGCTGCGACGAAATCTGGAGTAAATAATGTCCAGTGTATAGTTCTGAGTCTTCAGCAATAGCAAAGGACGAATTCGAGACTTGTTACCAGCAGAACGAATGAAGCACAAAGGTTGGGATTCCTTCTGAAGACAATTCAAACATTGTTGAATTGATGAAGTGAAACTGAATCCGAATCCATTGCTAGCACCCACGATCCAATAGCTTGGCTTTCCGACCCGAAATTAATAGGTTAACAAATAAGCACGGGGAGTTATTTCGTCTCATACTTGAGACAGTTGGATAAAGTGTCGACCCAGACTACGGATGAAGTGTCGACCCGAACTGCCGAGTTATATTTAGGAGGACAACATTTCCTGTTTTGTGCGCTAGACGTCTTGCTCCATGTACCTACGATCTCCATAATGAATAATGTGTGGGGGACGACAATTTCCAAGGTCTTCCCAATTGAATTGGGTTCATAAAAATGTGCTGCTAGAATAAAATCTGGGCCTGACTATTTTTATTCAGATATATCATTTTCCTGCTGTCAAGATTCCTTGCTACTGGGTCTGTTCTCCTCTTAAGGCAGGAGAACTACCTCTACGGAAATTGCCCCTAGTGTAGTAAGTTTTTTCTGAGCACATGTGGATGTGGGGACAGTGAGATTTTTGTATTGGAAAGTCTTTCTTTCAAGTTCGTAGCCCTTATTCAACATCTTTGCTTGATGAAATTTTGGGTCTCTGCCACCCTTTGGAAGTGAACATAGGTGTAAGGAAGTCAATTATGATAGCTGTTAATGGCTAACATGATTTGCTGGTAAAGTATCAAAAAAGCTAAGTTGGACCTTATCTTGGTACGATACATACATACATCTGGTTACATTGTTACTTGATGAAATGCCTAACCCTTGAAGTTTTAAGTTTTGGGTGTTAAAAGAAGCAATAACCTGCCGGGGTTGCTACACGAAGCCATTATAATTCCTTTTAATTCACAAAAAAGTTTTGGAAATTAATATTTATTTGTAATGAAAATTATTTTTTTCCTTACCATTTTTGCTCTCACCCAATAGAAATAAAGATGATTAGAATTTTTAATACTTTAAAATTTGGTATTAATCCTATAAACATAGGATATACATTTATGCTCAAAAAATTCTTAAATATCATTGGTTGAACGAATTTAACTATGTGTATCTGATGATGCATTAGTATCCTACTTCCAGCAGGAACTAATAAAGGATTTTTTTCTTATTTGTCATCTATCCTAGTACCAATATACAATCATAATATTACCAAAGTGACTAGACAAAAGCAATTGATAATAAAGCTTTAGAAGAATATCCAAACCATAAAAGAGGGTAGTTGGACCTAGAAGCTAAGGCTTAAGAAAGGTATGTACTGATACTTGAGTTGGTTAATATATTAGCTTTGGTTCATTTTATTTTGTTACTATTAAATATAATATTTTAAAACTAATGAGGGATAAATAGTGGAGATTTATGTTAAATTATTTAAGGTATGTAATTTTGGATCTAATGTAATCATAATCAACACTCTTAGTGAATTTTGCATAAATCTATATAAACTTTTTGTACTAGTACGTAGTGTATAGGGAGTGTGCACAGGGGGAGGAGTAAATCATTCATGATGGGGCATGAGAATCCTAATATGGGAACCCTACGTAGATTGTGTCCAAACTTGAGTAGTTGTAAATGTATCATCCACTATAAAACTAAGCACACACTAAGTGGGCAGGGAGTATGCATAGGGGGGGTAGTAAATCGCTCATGTTGGGGCAAGAGAATCCCAATATGGGAACTCCACATAGATCGTGTCTGAACCCAAGCCCTTGTAAATCTACTATCCACTACATAACCAAGCACATACCTAGTGGGTAGGGAGTGTGCATGGGCGGGGGGGGGGGGAGTAAGTTGAAACTACCACCCTTTACAGAATTAGGCATATGAGAGAAAGTCTACAATGACAGGAAAATGTAATGTCCCTGCTTTCCAATTAGGTTTGAATGTTGTAACCTACAACCATTTGTTAGTACAATATCAAAAATTGTATGTAAAAAATATTAGGAATATTGGATTTAAGTAAATACTAATCTAAATACTACCCAAGCTACCCTTCCTAATCTTTCGGAAGAGACACTTTCTCCATTCACCAAACCATCTGGTGAGAATTTTATCTCGATTAGGTAATTTTCATCGAAAGAGCTTCTCTCTTATGCTCCTTTGGGATCTATCATAACACTACTTGGTAGAAATCTCACCTCTACGAAGCCTCTTATCTCTAACATATGCATATGTTTGACTATTACAATATATATTGTCTCTAAGAATTCATAATGAAACCTTTTCTAGATTCCTACTTGAAATCTCAACATTCACCTAAATGCCCTCTAAGTTCTCACATACAGATAAAATGTTCCCTAAAAAGATTCTACTTGGTCTTTATGAATTCTCACTTAATTATAAATTAGACATTTTAACATACCTTTATTTTGGCGATATTAACTCTGAGTCGCTATTTGTTCTTTTATTGCTCTAATTATAATTTACATCGATTGTGCTGCAGTAATACAACTGCTGATGATTTCTCTACTACTAAGATTTGCATCTTTGGGCCAACATGTACAATAATATTTTATATCTTCCTTCACTTGGCACATGTTTACAAAATCCTATGGCTTAGCGATTGTATTGAGCTGCTCAAGGTGATTGAATGTCGATACTTCTCAACCTGATTGAGTTGCATTGATAAGTACCAAGTTTGTGTGGAATTTTGTGTTTCTGTAACAACCTGTGGCTTTGCATGGAGTGCCCTTCTGTGTCTATTTGTCGCTCTTTCTTCAAGAAGATAATTCGCCTTGGACCAGCTTTGACTCCCCACGTCTAACGGTATTCACCTAACGTTAGACGTGGGAGCCATCTAACGTTATTCACCTTCTGTATAGAAGGTGATTTATCTCCAATTCTCAGCAATGAGTTGGTTTGGCTTGTGTTTGGTGGATTAAAATCTGACTCCCCTTTCCTTATGTTGTTGATCGATAGGTATATTGTATGATTTGTATCCTATATCGTATTTGATAAATTAGATTATAATGCCTTTTGCGCCTTTTCATATCCCGATTGCTATTCGCGGTTTGATCAATTTTTATTACTATCTTTTAATGATTATTCTCCGATCGGTATATATAATTATAAATTTCAATTCTTCAATGATTTCTTGGATATCAGTTGATCCTTCCTTCAACCCGTGTCGTTTATCTTTTTAGTTGGACAATTGGCAGAAGTAAAGACAGTCTTGTCTTTTCTATTATTTATCTATCACTTGCAAGCCTGGATGTGGGTGTCATGTTTTATTCTTTTCTCTTCGATGGATTCCTTGTGCTTCATGGTTGCCATCATGGATTTGTATGTTTGCTTTTGTCTGATCTCTGTTCTCTATTTATATTCAATGTTGCACATATATTCTGATTCGATGATTAATTTTTTTTGAATGATTATCGTTTCATGATTTCCCTGATCCTATATACCCTTTTCTCTCTGATGACAGCGAAAATATATACTCATTCAAAAGGTACGAGTCTCTCAAACATTGTGAATGTTTGTTAATGTGAAAATAGAATATATTATTATTTTGTTGATATATCTATTAAAGAAACAATTAACTAAACAATATCTAGTTTAATTGTATTTATCTAATTATGTGGTATTAGTTATTTGTTTAGTTATAGAAATGATGTATATTATAAACATGTGTTTATGTTGAAAGTGTAATTTGCCTTTGATTATATATCAATAATTATCTATTTTATTAAATAATTATTTTATATATATCTAACATATATATTTGTTTATTTAGTAATCAATTAGCTATTAGATGTATAAATCCTTTTACTTAGTTATAATTCGAGATATCAATTTTGATTTAACTTACTAGATTTCCTTATTAGAGGAGATGTTACAGAAAACTACTAGGGAACCCTATTGTAGTATTAGCTAAATGAAAGTTTCTAAAAGACATATATTCAAGAACTTTTGATTTCCAAATACAAAAATGGAGCATGACATCTATGGTAAAAGTTGGTAAGATATTTCCTTCGCCTTTTCTTATTTCATATTGTAAAAAAAGGGAATCTAACAAAGTTTTAACATATATACTCTGTGTCTACATCATGTATTCATGCATTAATTTGTTTGCTCCATGTCTTCATGCATTAATGTGTCTACCTTGTGTTTGCATTGTGTCATCATGCATTAATGTGTCTACTTTGTGTCTTCATTGATGTACTCTTGCATAGCTCGTGGTAAACTAACATGTGTATGTTTACAAGCGTTGGATCAATTAGTATCACATCAATTGCTTGAGGACAAAAAAATTCGAGAGGGGTGGATTGTAATGTCCCCATTCTAATGTAAGATTTTAATATAATTAAAATTAATAATGATATTAAATTAATGAGTAGTTATAATTGTTGTGATGTAGAGCCTAATCAAACTCAGAGGTTTATTCGGTGCGATTTTCCCCTAGATTGTTTCTATGGGAGTTTGTGGGTAGCACCCCTTGTAGGGTCCTAAGGTAGTGCCCCAAGTGCACTCCCTATCACAATACAGGGTGGGGTTGTGGGGATTTTTGGGGGGCAACACCCCTGAAGCCAAAAATGACTTTACTATTGTAATAAGTGTCGACTACTATTTTTCTATTGGATGACTTATTCTAACCCTAATTTTGTAAGCGGCAAAAGCTTGTATAAAATGTCTTAGGGTAAGGGATTTCATAATGTATGATGATAGTGTAGCTTCTTGTAGCAATATTGAGTTGTAAGGGATTGCGGATTGTAATCACTGGATAATAATAATATTGGACTTATAGTTGGTGGACACAACCTAGGGATTGGGTGAACTATGTTAAATCTTTGTGTCTTGTGTTCTCTTTTATGTGATTTATTATTTTTTAATATTGGTTATATTTGCATGTAATTATTATTTCTAGATATGGTTAATCCTAACAACAATTCAACTAAAAATAAAAATGATAATAATGAATCTATTATTATTATAATAAAATATATATCATTAGTTTAATGATATATAATCAATACAATAATATAATGAATGATTATGAAGCAATAAGTATATGTATTTATAATTATTAATAAATATATATAGGATACAATAGTTATTAATATATTTGAAGTATTTAACAAAACTATATTATAATTAACAATATAGAGATGTATTGGTTTGCATATGATTATAAACCAAATATGTAATGCCTCGCCAAGGGATCCAAAAGAACTAACCTAGAATTTTACCATGTTTGCCAAGCATTTTTTAAAAAATAACATATAACAACAACTATAAAACAATGGAAGCAATAACATACATTCATACATAGCAACACATAAATAGATTGCATTCCTTAAGAATCCCAAAATGTTGAATCACATTTAAATTAAATAATACTAAATCAAATATCTAACACATCCACATTAAAGATTAACTACAAATTCAAATTCATTTTAATAATATACATTTATTCCAAATGTCACTTGGCAATAATCGGAATGCACAATCATCCACTATACATGTCACAGGGTATGAAAGGCTGAAAGAATATACATCATAAGATAGATTGCATCATCTATTTAAGGTCCATAAAATAAAATATAATAGAATAAGTATAACCATCCATCATATAGGTATAACCATCCATCATAGTACAAAAAAATAGAATGAAAGAAAATGCAGAGCAAGGAAGACCAGCCATGGTATTGACTGATGGATCTCAATAGTAAAAGTACAAAAGCACTAGCACCTACCCTCATGGTGACCCAAAAAGGTCCACTCCCACTACATTGAGGAGATAGGCTCAAGTCTCAAACAAGAAAACAATCCCAAAGTCAAAAGTAATATCTAGGTCAAGGGAAAACTTGAAAGCAATCTAACTCAGGGTGCCAAGATATAAACGACATCTAAACCTAGAGGCAAACAAAGACACATAGGTAATATTCTATGCAAGCAGGAAAGTGTCATCACATGAGTCAACTCTAAGGTTACTCTAGTAGTCTGACTTGACTCTAGCCCCCTAGTGACTCTATGTGGCACTAGTATCCTTTCATACTGACAAGGCATACTAACGATGCATGGTCACAACCAAGCATCCTCTCTACTCCCATCCTAGTCTGTACTAGCACTCAAGGCATAAGCAAGGAAATACAAAGACTCTTATTAGTTTATTTTACTTTCATTTAGTGTAGTGCTTTCACTTATTAAAATAACCTACAATGGGTTACCCAAGAAGCCACTTTGGGCTCCGACCTCCATTGCAAGCCACTTCCTGACATTACATACAAATAACTTACCCTAAGCTCAATAAAGAAAAAAGATCTTAAAAGACCAAAACCCATACATCCGTTCTCTAAACAAGCAACTGACAAGTACCAAAATCACTTAGTCAAAGTGCAAACATCACTAATACGATCATCCTAACAAGATTGATCCAAGAAGGTACACATAAACCATATCATAACATTATAGAAAATCACCAAAACAATACTTCTAGGCCTCTGGTAAACATCCTAGGATTGGTCAACACTCTAAGTCAACCCTAATTCTGACATACAAGAAAGCATTCAATAAACAATATAATTTCATAGTTTTGTTTGATTTTAAAGACATACAATCTGAGTTTATAGTAAGGTTCAAGTTTTCATTTCAATGTAAGTTTTTGAATAGATAAAAATTACAAAGTTTTCGCTTGTTTACAACTTAAACTCATTTCCCATTTTAGAACAAATTGCACAGTTACCCTTTACTTGTGAAAAATACAAGGATCATAATTAAATATCATAAAATGACTTAAAAATAATTATCTATTAAATTATTTAAAATAATAATTATTGATCATTAAATAAAATAATTACAATTTTATTAATAATCAAAATCATTAAATAATAATAACAATAAATAAATTTAAGTGTTATTAAATAATATTTATCATTAATTTGAATTTAATTTAATTCCATTAATTAATTTCAATTAATAATTAACATTGGATAAACTATATTACTAAATTATTAATTATTAATTAATTTATAATTAATCAAAACTATTAATAAAGTTCTTTAATAACTATCATTTCATAATTTTACATTTATTAAAAATTAATATTTCAATACAAACTTTATTAATTTAATTTTAATTTAATAAAATTAAATTTAAAATATAAAAATCAAACTTAAAAAAAAAAAAAAAAAACTTACCTTGCGACTAATTTTTAAAGCTCGTAGTACATCTGCTGTCGCGACAATAGGTCTGTTGTGCGACCCTTTAAAGGTTGTCGGCAACCCTTTCATTGTCGTGGTGAGGGAAAAATGGGAGGTGGGGGTTTGGTGGCCCTACTTCCATTCAAATTTTAATTTAAAAAAAAAATTATATATATATATATATATATACATTTTGTTATATATATATATATACACACATTTTTTTTAATATATATATATATATATATATATATTTTTAATAAAAATACTAACAATGCTCTGATAGGAAAAATTTGATAAACTAATCGATTTTTTTGCATTCTAACAATTCAATTTCTTCCCAAAACCCTTTCTAATTAAATTAACAACTATTTAATTTACAGAATGAGGGCTTATAATTTCTCAATCCTCATATACAGATTGAATTCGATATGAACACCAATAAATTTTACAAAAAAAGGATTCATCCTAAATAAAACTCTGCAAACAGATTTAACATACACAATGAAGACAGGAATTTCAAAGACCATAAATCATTGTGTGAATAAAACACAAGATTCTACCTGAATCTAATGCTAATACGCAACCACACGAAGAATGTCAAAAAATCCCCTTTCCTCTAAAACCCTTCTTTATGAAAATCCTTCCTCCAAATTCTCGGTCCCTATGAAATGAACTCCCAATCTCTGATAAGGAGTTCTCCCCTAAATTTGGGGCATTGATTGTGCAATCTTGCAAAGGAACTCGTTGATCACAATCTTTTTAATATTTTATTACTTTTTGAATATTCATGCACACTTTTTGCAATTTAAAATATCTTTATTAAATTAATTTCTCTTTCTCTCTTTAATTAATTTTCGAAGCATTTTTTGATAAAAATATTTATTAACTTAAGTAATAATAATATTTAACATTTATTCTCCCAAATGTATTATTATTAAATTAAATAAATATTATTACGCTCTAAAATTAGAACTATAATTTTATCTTTAAATTTAATTCTTTTATTTAATTAATTTCTCAATTAATTAAATATTGAAATTATCTTAATAATTTTTCATTAAATTAAATTATTAATTATTCTTTTAATTTGATTTAATTAATAGAAAAAATCACCATAAACCCACAAGACGAACTATGAAAACCCATCATAAAATACAATATACAAGATCAAACTCAAGTGTTATAATCACGAATTTACACCATATGATGAATTTAGAAGGGTAATCATCTCAGATACTTGTCCTAATTTCTAGGACAACCGATTTACAGTTAGGGTTTGGACTCAATAATTTATCTCCCCTCTCTCACCATTAAGATATTGTGATAGGGTACACTCATCCTAAAAATTTAGGGAAGTCAAAATCTAGTACCTGTAATCTGCATAAAATTCATGCATGTACAAACACATATATTTTAAACTAAACAGACAATGGCAGGAAGTGATGCATCGTGTAGATCCCAACTAGTAGGTGACTACAACTCCCTTCTTTAACCACATCAGAAATGTCGAACATAAAGAAAACATACACGTACACCATACACATGCAAGTATGGGGTAAGTGACCATACAAATCACGTGTAAATAATCCATCTAATAACATCGTTAAATAACTGGAATCACTGTAAATAATCATCATCAAAGTACAATCATGCATACATGAAATAACTAGTACCAAAGTAGTCTCATCATATAATCACTGAGTATGAAAACAATATCCAATAATCTAGAAAAAAATGTCACTGATCATCAAGTATAACATAAATTGGCCTAAAAGAGTTCAACAATAATAACTAAAAAGTAAACTAGGGGTAGGCACTACAAAATAGAGATTATGTTATCGAAGTGACTTAATGAATAGTCAGGATCTTTCATCCACACACATATTATGAGAAAATAATATTGTGAGGAAATTGGGGGGAGGAAAGGGGATATATGAATTCAGTTTGCAAAGAGAGTTTGGTATAAGAAATTTAAGACTCTAAAAAGGGTCATTACAGTCACATCTAACAAATGTGTACATGTAACATTTTATAGGGTTGGTTCTTAACTAAGATCACTTCAAAAGAGTGAATTTCTTTGTGGGTAACAATTCCCATAGTTGTTTTAACCCAAATTGGGTTTCCATGTTAAAATACCCATGTTAAATTTTGATTGAATGTTTTCTATGTTATTTTCTAATTTATGTATGCATCTTGGTGCTACTGTGGTTGGTTAAATGACACTATTGTTGGTTAGTTGAAATTCATTAAATGATTAGATCTGATTAATAAGATTAGTTTCTAAAAGTTTTAAAGGTGGAAATTGTTAAAGGGACCTAAGATAACTAATTCACCCCCCTCTCAGTTATCCAACAATATTGATCATTCCTAAACCAAGAAAACAATTTTAAGTTCAAGAAACCTCTAAGCAATTGAACAATAATTTAATTGGGGAAACAATTCATTGTTTAAAAGGGAATGTACAATTTCATAAATTAGATTCTATCTAACATTCTAAAATTTTATCTCTTCTTCACACAAGATTTAATTTTTAGTGACGTTTACAAATTTTATTTTTTTATAATGTGATTAACTCTATCATGCTTCTCCTAAGAAGACATAAAAGAAGAAAAACCTAGTTAACTCTATCATGCTTCTCCTAAGAAGACATAAAAGAAGAAAAACTTGGTTAAATCTATCATGCTTCTCCAAGGCCCATCTTTCTCCCTTTGGAAGGTTTGAAGCCAATTTGACCTCTTCAACTTTTTTTTTTTCCCTTTACGTTTCTTTTTTCTTTCTACTTCTTTTCCTTGATATTTATCTACTAACTTTTAAATAATCACATATAATAAAAATCTCACAAAAAAAAAACCATTGATAATAAAAATGTAATTTCATATCACTGGAAGAAGTTAGATCTATGTTATTTCAACATGAACCCTAACAAATCTCTAGGTCCAAACGGATTCCAGGCTTACTTCTATTAAAAATGCTAGGACATTATCGAAATTGATCTTTGAAAATCCATTTAAGCATCAAGAAATAGTGGATCATTATTATCTAAAATCAATAATACCTTTCTTACCTTGATACCTAAAAAAGATGACCCTGAAAACCCAAAGGATTTTAGACCTATAGCTCTTTGCAATACCATTTATAAAATCATATCCAAAATTCTAGCAAATCAAATGAAACCGATTCTTCTTAAGCTCATATCAGAAGAACAAACCGATTTCATACAAGGAAGATCAATTCTAGATGGGATACTCATTATACAAGAAATGTTACACTCAGCCAATAAGAATAAAATGGCAAGCATGTTCATGAAATTGGATATTCAAAAAGCTTATGACATGGTTGACTGGAGGTTTCTGTGCAAAACCTTAGAAGCCTTCAGATTCTTGCACCAATGGATTAATCTTATCTATTAATCCATATCAACAACTAAAATTTTAGTTCTTATTAATAGAACTCCTGAAGGCTTCTTTGACACATCAAGAGGTATAAGACAAGGAGATCCCTTATGTCCTTTTCTATACATTGTAATGACAATAGCCTTCGATAGATCAATAACCAAAGCTCACTCTGAAGGAAAATTAAGTGGAATTACTGTAACTGAAAATGTACCAAATATAACCCACCAACAATATGTAGATGATACCATCCTACTAAGAGAAAGTAGAATAGAAGAGGCCCTAAACCTCAAGTCAATCATTTACCAGTACATGGAAGCTTCAGGTGAAAGAGTGAATGCTAGAAAATCAATTTTTTTTTCATTAACACAAAACCTAAAACTAAAAAACAAATTTGTAATATTATGGGATATAAAAGGGGTACATTCCCATGTAAATACTTAGGAATAGAGCTAGAAAATGGTAGTAAAACTAACAAGGGATGGCATAGTATCCTTGAAAGAATGGATAAAAAGATAGGAGGCTGGAAAAATAAATGGCTCATAAAGGCTGGCAAAGTTACAAAGATCAAAGTAGTCTTATCTGCCCTCCCAACCTACGCCCTTTCTTTCTTACCTCTATATAAAATTATTAATAAGTAGCTTGAGGCAAAACTTAGAAGCTTCTTTTGGAATGACACTGATGAACAAAAAAAATTGGCTCTTATAAAATGGGAAAATTTATGTAAACCAAAGGAATTAAGAGGTCTAGGTATCAAAAACTTAAGCTGGCAAAATGAAGCTTTAGGGGCTAAACTGACTTGGCGACTATTCATTGAAAGAGATAAAAAATGGTCAAAAATTTTGTATAATAAATACCTAAATTCAACAGATCCTTACTCCTTGTTTAGAATGAGGGACCTCCCTAAAGGATCCAAAAGTTGGAATTTTATAATAAAATGCAAACTCCTAATTAGTAAATATCTCACTTGGCACATTGGTAATGGTGATGAAGCTCTCTTTTGGGAGGACTCTTGGGATGGCCACCCCCCAGTGGATAACATGGGTATCCCAGTAACTCTTAATGATCAATTAGTCAAACTCTAGGTGTGTAAGGTTAGTAAATATAAAACTGAAAAAGACATTAATGAAGTATAAGTTGGGAATGGAAAACTTTGGATAATATTGACTTGGAACCTGTAGTAAAAAAAGGTTTATGAAAACATCATTCTTAAGAGGAATATAAAGCAATTAGTGAGAAATGACAAACTCATATGGGTAGCTTCAAAAGATAGTAGTTATAACGTTAAGAATGGATATAGAGTAATCACACATTCACAAAGGTGGGAAGAAGTTGATACTCACATTAAAATATGTTGGGACTCTTTATGCCTGCCAAAGGCTGGCTTCTTTTTGTGGGCTACCTCACAGAATAGGATTCTAATTGTTGATAGACTTAGAAAGATGGGTATTGAGGACCCTTCAAGATGTGTGTTATGTAAGCATAATTATGAAGATTCTGATAATCTCTTATATAGCTGCCCATGTACACAATATTGTTGGGATTGGCTCCGATATATGTTGGGTTGGACTGCCCCTTTGCCAAATTTTTTGGATGATCTTCTTACCTAGGGATGGCCAACTAATAGTAGTAGCTGTATATATGGTAAACTCTAGAATATTTGTCCATTTATTTTTGTTTGGGAAGTATGGAACGAAAGAAACAGAAGAATATTTTATGATCAAGATATGACGGTTCATGAGCTCACTAATAAAATCGAGGCCAATATTGTTGAAACCTTAAACTCTCATCTTAGGAAAACACCAAAAGAGGAAGGGTCATTTTCAGAGTGGGATGGTCTAATGAAAAAGAGTTGGAAAAATTTAATTAATCCCCCGCTTACATTTAAAAAAAGAATAAAGAATTGAGGGAGTGTAGATGTATTCCACCCCCAAGTGGGTGGACCAAATTAAATTTTGATGGAGCCTCAAGAGGCAATACTAGGACTTTTGGAATATAATGCATCATTAATAATGATTCTGGCAACTGGATCACTAAAAGGGCTAAATCTATAGGATCTACCACTAACAACCTTGCTAAATTAGAAGCCCTTCAAGAATGTCTCCAAATTTGCCTAAATCTATGTATCTCAAAACTTCTTATTGAAGGAGATTCACATATTGTCCTAAATGCCATTAGAAAAAGGGAGACACCAAGTTGGGTTTAAAATTCTAAATTGGAAGTAGTTCTAAATCTCCTTGACCTTTTTGAAGACATTCAGATCCTACACATTTTCCAGGAAGGTAATAAAGTGGCAAATCATCTAGAAAACAAAGGGGTAGATGGAGAAGAATTATTAGTTATTAATCAAGACTTCTATAAGAATTAAAAATGTTAATTTAAAAATAATAATAAAAAAGAGAATTTAATTTAAAAATTAATTAAAACAGTTACAAAAATAGTACTTCCATATCTAAAAGGAAATCATTTTAAGAAGTAAGAAATTAGTAAGTGTATATGGGAACATATTTTTAAATCCTATTAGTATTTATCCTTAGCTCTTATCTCTATTTCAGCCTCTTTTATGCTAATTATTTCGTAATACCCAACTTATGTAATCTCCTTATTATTCTCTTTAATTTTTCATCATTGCTTGACACTGGGCTTCATTTGGTGTAATAATGTTATAGTTTTCCTTTAGCCGACATCGGCTGATGATGTCAATACTCTCAGATCTTCTGGATCCTTCCTTTGAGATCGATAGTTTTCTATTTATCTTAGTCTTGATTTATGCTATTTTTAGCATTGTCTTTGTTGAGCTTGATTTTTCCATAGAGTCAGTATGGAGACCAATGTTAATCTTTTCCATTCATTTGAGGTTCACACCATGGTATCTAGAGGTGATGTTAGACCAGAAAGATGGTACCGTCTGTTAAATCCTGTGGATGACATGACTAGGATCATTGTTAACTGTGTATTAGGGGAAGGTGTTTTCAATTATGGCATTTCTTGGAGAACCAACAACGACATTGTAGGTTCCTTTATTGGGTGTCTGGCTAGAGCGTGGAGAAGTGGGTAATTATTAGACTTTGCTATAATGTATTTAATCCTACTTGGTGTGTTGGTCTTGAAGAAGCAATTGAGATTATAAGGAAATAAATCAATCAATGATAGTAAGCAACATCAAAATGGCATTGAAATTTTATAATGAAAACTTTTAATTACTTCCAACCCTTCCCAATATAGTACAATATAGTATGATAGGTTTATTCACTAATCTAGATAGTCTAAGCTTGTATAAACATCAAAAGGAAACTAACATTAAAAATTGATAAAACAGTTGGTATTTTACCAACACTTACTAATAATCTATATATAACTAAGAGGAAAAGTGTTAAAATTTGTTATAGAAAAGGTTCTTTCTTGTTTCTGATCCCTTCATTTACTCCTTTTTGGACTAATATTACTAACCCCTCGTGGAAAGAAAGGTCTTCTCTGATATCCAGGTTAATATAGAAGTACTATCTCAGGAGGTATATTCAATTTCAACTAGTGTTATAAGTTTGAATTTGGAAGACAAGTTGAATACTAGAAGGAAAGTTATTCTTGTCAATATAAGTTGTAATAAATGGAATCTATAAGATTTCATTAAATTTGTATATACTAGGGAATGCCCCTTTTAAAATTTGTATAATATAGGACTTTGGTCCTAGGCGAGACTGGCAATTTTCTTGCTTCATTCTTTCCTACCAGTGCCTGTTTGAATAGAGAACATTGTAACCTTCTTTTTTAACATTTAAATATAATATAGGCTTTTATCATTTACCGATTTAAAATAAAATAAAATTTCATAATAAAAATATAAAAATAACACTCATTTAATATTATTTTTCTCTACTAATACAAATAAAATTGAAAAACATATTCAATTATTTTATTATCTACTTATCCATTTATTTAAATTATTTATTTACTCATAAGAGGATGTAACTCATATTTATTTAAAAAATTTAAATTATTATTCCACTCAATAAATAACATCATTAGCTCTTTTATTGAGAATTCAACAACAATAATAAAATAAAATAATACTCTATTTTTTTTGATCTAGGGAAATAATACTCTACTTATCTAATTAGAAAAAAAAATTACTTTTTTATGAACAACAAAACAACCATTTCAAATATTATTGCGCTCTGCTATGCAAAATGGCGCAAAAAAAAAAACAAAAGGACGAACTTATTCAAATCATCCAAATTTAAGACTTTCGGCACTCCAACAGCAAAGGAAACCCCAACATCCTCTGAAAACGAGCAACATATATGAAGCCCTATCCTTGCAGAAATCTGACCATAATCACTCCCATGGTTGCGACAAAGGCAACTTCAAAACCCTAGTCAGACATCATGAAATTCGAAATGAAGAAATTTGAAAGAAGAAAATCAATGAAAGAGAAGAAGGTTGGCAAATGGTGCAAAGAAAGAAAAAAAAAGCCAATATCGGCAAGAACAAAAAAGTATGCAATGAAAAAAGGAATTCTTTAGCAAAACAAAGTACGCCTTAGTCTTTGATCAAAACCCTAGTTCCAATAAGTGCAAAAATCTTCATCAGGAAAAGCAAGTGTTACTGCCAAAAATTGTATCGGAGGTGAACATCATTCCTCTGGGGTTAGCATTAAAAAGTCTGCCTAAATCTGCTAACACATCTGACCATCCTAAGGAGAAATGTGTCATACATCTGTAGATAGCACCTCCACTCCGAGGGAAAGCAATTTATATTTAGCCAGATAGAAAGAATGATCAAACAATTAAGGAAAAGGCAATAGGGAATTTTAAACAAAGATCTCCAATTAAAAACAGAGACTATGAAGAAATCATTGTCAGCAATTCATATAGTGAAGGGAAATGGAAGGACTACATGGAAAAGGGCATCTACATGCACTGGAATGGCCCTTCAAGAAAAAGCTCTAAACTGGTACGCATCATAGCTAAAAAATAGGGTGATAAGGTAAGTAACATTACCTCCTTTGCAGTGCAATTTTGGTTTATTCTATGTAGAAATGCTAAAGATAAAAAGGAAATTATGAAATCAGATAAATTATTTTACAAAGGGCATCACATTAATTTCCTAACATGGAAACCTAATTTTAACAAAAATCATATTAAAAGCACAGAATCAATCAAATGGTTAGAATGCTCAAAAATTCCATCAGAATTAATGGAGGAAAATACTATTAAGAAAATTGGAAATTCCTTAGGAATAGTAATTGGGTTTGAAGATAACATAAATAAAGAAAATACTATTAGGGTTCTGGTAAAATCAGAGCTAAACAACTTAGTAAGTAGAAAAATTATAACTAACAGATCCATCTATAATTTAACTTTTAACGAATATTCTGGAGAAATCAATAAGATAATAAATCCAAATTTTACCAAATCAAATATCAAAAACAATATTAAAGATACTATAACCTTAAAAAGATGCAAAAGCAAAACAAAAGAATGGGAAGATGAGGCAATTAGTGAATCGAATACCATCAAAGGAAATCTGATGGTAGAGGAAGGAGTCAACAATCCAAATACAAAGCAGCCAAAAATCAGTAAAGATTCAATTCAAGAAGAAATGAATGAATGGGGAGAGAATGATTGGATGAAGAATATAAATTATATGCATTCTCTAAAAAAATTCAAAGGATGCAAAGACTGAAATAACCCTGACAGGTTATTGCTTCTCAAACACCAAAACTTAAAGCTTCAAGGGTTCGGTCATTTCGTCAAATAGTTAGCAAGGTCCGAATCATGTTTGAAAGAGCTACTAATTATACCGACTGAACTACGACAACTTGTTAACACTCTTGATGCCAACTGTAGTTGCTAAATTAAACTTGCAAAGATTTACAATTTACAAATGTATTTTGCTATAATCTTACTTATTTGAGTCTTCAAATACTTAACTGGTCTCCTGCATTTCCTCTGTCGACTACAGATCACAGTCTTTGCTAAGTGCTTCCGCTCTCAGGGCTTGCTCACAGGAGACCTAATCATCATTGTGCATTATTTCATATATACCCTATTTGGAAACTGATGCCGCCGATTTGCTACCACTCTTCTGCCCAATCGGAGTGCAATTTCTCCCGTGTTGGAGCCAATACTAGCCGATGTAGACGTTCGAGCAACCCGATCTACAATTTATATTCTGCCAGGTCTCTGATGTGCGTTCACTCTTTTGTTAAGTGATTCTGATCTAAGCCCGTGTGGACAGTATATCATTGCCTAATTGCGATCAAAGAATTTGTATAGATTCGCCATAGATACTATGTAAGACTTGCGATTGCAAAAGACTGCTGAATAAAGACACACAACGAATGTCTGCCGAGAATCGTGAGCTGTTGATACTGTCTTACAATACACCCGACCGCCTTGGTATAGCTATGAAGCGTTTCGCCATGAATGATCGCCAAGGACTTGGTATGAATCACTATTATTTGCAAACCGCAGGATATTGTGGGCCAGTTAATATGATCCGCCTAATACTAATCCCCGTGCCTTGAGTCGTGAGTAACTATGGAGTGTGGTTGAGATATGCTTTCCAATCCGTTAATGGTGATTTCCGCTTTGAAAATTCATAAGCTACCCCTCGATATTCTTCAAACTCGGTTGCTTCCTCAACTCTATCATCGCCTAGCTTCCATCTTGGTCTTCAATCCGTCGGGCCTGCTTATTTGAACATTCAGAGCCGATGGATCCAGTTAAATCCGCCCTCATCAGTTTATCGCCAACACCGGATATTATGAGCAAGTTCAACTTGCGATTGGAGCCCGACGGTTAAGTTTAGATCCACCGAGTTAAGTGATCTTTGCAATTTGCCTTCGGCCCAGATTTCGGTCCTAACGATATACGAAAGTGCTGTTGGAAGGATGGCTCTAAAACTCGTTCCCAGATCTGTTCACACTGCAACCTTCTATATAGAATGCTGATGAAGTCACCTTACTCCTCTTGCCAACAGATCCTGGAAAAAATGATGAACTTCAACCCTGGCAATATCTTGAATCTTCGAATATCAATTCTGAGAATGATCCTTCACAATTTTTGGCTATAAACCACAGATTACCGCCCCGATGAAATGACTGAATGTCACCTCTAATCTGCAATAATTCAGGTGATATTTCACACCCTCAAAATTGCATACCTATTGAGAGTTATCGTTCTCAATGGCCAGTTGTGACAATTGCGAAAACCCTAGGTTCCACAATGCACCTGTGATTGAATCACAATCTGATAACAAGAGAGAAATAAACAACTGCTTGATTCGAATGGAGCCCCGGGGTGCCTATTTATTCTTTTCTCTCCATCCTCTCCAGAGACTTCTAGAACATTTTTGATCTTATCCCTCAAGTGACTTTATTAAATATTTTTATAATCCAAGTCACTTTATTAAATATAAAGTTATCTTTTAATATTTATTTAATTAATTAAAATAATTAATTAGTCGTCCTTAAAATATTCATTATTTTAGACAACCAGATTAATTAAATTAATTAAATCGAACTGTCACCAAAAATGGGGACATGACAAAGACTGTTAGCTGGAAATGGAGAATATAGAAGATATGGAATCCAATGTTAAAAAATTAAATAAGCTTCTTTATGAAACCCTCCTTATACAAAATGATCTAATAGATCAAAGCATACTAGTGGAAGAAATCCACAAGGAACATAAAGGGAAAAGAATAAAAGTGACAGAAATAGGGGAAACATCTGGCATCTATAGGGAACAAAGGAAGGAATTGAGTCAGGAACAAATTGAAGAACCGACTAGAAAAATAATAACCATGAAAAAGGACCAAAAATCAGGAGAAGAAGAGGAACAACCCATAGATATCTTACAAGGAAAAGACTCACAAAAGGAAAATAATGAGGAAGAAGTCAGCATTCCACTAGCAAACTCAGCTCAGTGGAGCAACATAACAATCAGGAAAAAAAGGAAAAAGAAAAGCTATAAATTCTGGCAAACTCCCGATAATGGACAGGATGTGTTTGAATCAGCCATGGAAAAGAGAGCATCAAAATCTGAAGAGAGAAGGTTGCCAATGGAACAACCACAGGCTCTATGTGTTAAAATAATGGAGATAGAATCTCTGAACAACCCAGAAGAAGATAATAATATCAAAGAATGTGAGGATACTATGATAATCTCAAAAAGCAAGGAAATCGAAATCAATAGATTAATGATCAAAGAAATTATATCAGAAGAGTTTCAAGAAAGAGAGGATTCAACAATAGCAGAAAAAGTAATAAAAGAACAAAATCTTGAAAAAATAGGCATATCAGTGAATCAGAGAGGATTGAAATCTCCCAACTGTGGGAAATCAAAGCAGAAACGTGGAAGGAAATCACTAAAAGAACTTAGAGAGGCAACATGACAGGTAAAGGAACAAACTAAAATCTTTAAAATTTTACAAAGTGGGAAGGGGAAGAGCCTTCCCAAGGAACAATGAAAATCACAGCTTGGAACGCTCGGGGCCTAAATGCCCCTAGCAAAAAATGCTTGCTAAAGCGTAATCTTACTTTATTGGAATCTGATATTTCATGATTACAAGAAACTAAACTTAGTAAAGAAGAAGGAACAAAACTCAATCAAAAATTGGGAAGGTGGAAATTAGTATTTTAGCAATCACAAGGAGCTTCAAGAGGTCTCGAAATAATATGGAATCCTCGAAAAATAAATGCTGAAGTGCTCACCAACCAAACCAATTGGATGGGAGTGAGAATAATTAGCATAAAAACAAACCTGCGGGTAATCCTAATTAATGTGTATGGACCTACCCAAACAACAGACAGATTAGAAGTATGGAATGAAATTAGCACTTTTATCAATTCAATGCCCCAAGAAACATTCATCCTAGGAGGTGACTTCAATGTGGTATCAAGTAAAGAAGAAAAATATGGAGGTAATAATCCAACAAGCAGAGCTATGGAAGATTTCAAAAACTGGATACAAAAGGACTCCCTCATGGATATCTCCACAAAGAATGGAATCTATACTTGGAATAATAGAAGAAAAGGATTTTGTTACATTGTAAAACGGTTAGATAGATTTTTACTACAAGGGGTTATTAGCACAGATAAGAATATAAATGCAGAAGTTCTAACAATGGTAGGTTCTGACCACTATCTAGTGAAACTAGAAATCAAAGAGCAGTTTAAGCCTACCAGGAATCCTTTTAAATGTGAAAAAATGTGGTTTATGGATAAAGCATTCATGGATCAGATCACAGAATGGTGGCAAGAGGAGCAGTTTCAAGGATCAAAAATATTTTGCTTTGTATCTAAATTAAAAAGCATCAAAGATTTTTTTAAAAAATGGAATAAATATCACTTTAAAAATATCTTTAAAGAGAAACTTGATATTGAAGAAAAGATAAGTAACTTGAACAAAGAAATTGTTAAGAAAGGTATGGATAATGAAGCTTATCTTCTTGAAAAAGAATATACACTAAAATATGAAGAAATCTTAACTAAAGAAGAGATAACTTTGGAGGCAAAAATCCAGAGAAAAATGGCTATTAGAAGGGGATCATAATACTAAATTTTTTCACAATAGCACTGTTCATAATAGAAGCTTTATTAATATATCTAAGATTAAGAATCTAGAGGGGGAGCTAACTGAAAATCCAGTAGAAATAGCTGATATCTTTGTCCAACATTTCAATGATACGCTCAATAATTATGATTCATCAAATAGAATAGCACAAGAGGAGATGCTTAAAAACATACCTAAGCTAATCTCTGTAGAGGATAACAGAATCCTTAATGAACACTTTACTCTTCAGGAGGTCAAATCAGCACTCTTTAATATTAACCCTAATAAGTCCCCAGGTCCAGATGGCTTTCAAGCCTTCTTCTTCTAGCAATGCTGGGATATTCTAGGAGAAGAATTATGGAAAGCCTTGGAAGCTTCCCAAAATGGAGGATCTATTTTAATAGAAAGCAATCATACCTTTATCACTCTTATAACTAAAAAAAAGGATAGTTTAATGCCTGGGGATTATAGACCTATCACACTATGTAACACCATTTACAAGATATTCTCTAAAATTTTAGCGAACCATCTTAAGAGACTTCTTCCAAAGATTATTTCGGAAGAACAAACGGGCTGTGTCCCTAGTAGATCCACTTTAGATGCTATCCCCATCATCCAGGAAATGATACATTCAACAATTAAAAACAAAGAAGCAAGCATGTTAGTTAAACTAGATATCAAAAAAGCATACAATAAAGTAGACTGGAGATTCTTTTGTAAAACCATGGAGGCCTTTGGCTTCTTTAAACAATGGATTAATATTATCTATCAATGCATTGCTACTCCCAAAATTTTGCTTCTCATTAATGGCACCCCGTAAGGATTCTTTAATATCTCAAGAAGTATTAGACAAGGAGACCCAATCTCCCCATTCCTATTCATCATCATGGCAGAAATGTTTGGAAGAGCAATCAAAGCAGCGCAAGCTGAAAATAATATCAAAGGTATCAAAGTTACTAAAGAAGTAGAGAATACAACCCATCAACAATTTGCTAACGACACAATTCTAGCAGGAATTAGCTCCTTAAACGAAGCTGTCCAATTTCAACATATCTTGGACACTTATACTAAAGCTTCAGGGCAAAAGATAAACACTGAAAAATCAGAAATCTTCTTCTTAAACACAACTGAAGACATAGAAAGTCAAATATGTAACAAATTGGGGCTCACAAAGGGCTAATTGCCATTCAAGTACCTAGGAATTCATCTTGACAAATGCAATAAATCAAACCCTGGATGGGAGCAAATTCTCAGGGAAAATAGACAAACAAACAGAATCATGGAAAGGAAGATGGTTAGCAAAGGTTGGAAGAGCTACTAAGATCAAATTAGTTTTAGCTGCAATACCTACATATCAACTATCTCACTCACATTTACCTCAAAATATTAATCAAAAAATGGAAAAGAAATTGCGAGACTTCTTTTGGAAAGGATTGGAGGATAAGAAGAAAGCAAACTTAATCAACTGGAGTAAAATTTGTAAACCTAAGAATGTTAGGGGATTAGGAATCAAAAATCTAGAATGGCAGAACGAAGCTCTTGGGGCCAAACAGGTTTGGAGAATGTAACAAGAAAGGGATAGGAAATGGGCTAGAATTTTATTCAACAAATATCACAACCCCACGGATAATACTTCTTTATTCAGAGTTAAAAACCCTCCTAAAGGCTTAGCACGATGGAATTTTCTTGTTAATTGTAGAAATCTAATTACTAAATATCTCACTTGGGACATAGGGAAAGGGGACAAAGCTCTGTTCTGGGAGGACTCCTGGAATGGATACCCTCCTCTGATCCATTCAAATTTAATGCCAGAAACCATAGCCTATCTCAAAACACATTGGGGAACAAAGGTAAAAGACTATCTAGAAGAAGTCAATTCTGACAAAGGTAAGATATGAACATGGAAATCCTTCTCTAATATGGGTATTAATCGAGTAGATAAAGAAAAGCTTGAAAGTACCTTCAAAAATCAACCAATACAAGTTAAGAACAGGAAGGATAAACTAATTTGGGTTGCATCAAAGGATGGGATGTATAAAGTTAAAGAAGGATATAGAAGGATTACGAACTCACAAAGATGGGAAGCTAACAACCTTCCAATCAATCTATGTTGGGACCCATCAGGACTTCCTAAAGCAGGTATGTTCCTCAAGGTAGCTATGCAAAAGAGAATATTGACAGGAGATAGAATTAAAAAAAAGGGCATTAAAGGCCCTTCAAGATATATATTATGTAAGGAAGAAGAAGAAAATGCAGATCACCTCCTTTATGAATGCAACTTTTTTCAGAAATGTTGGAAGTGGCTACAAAGCAAATTAAATTGGACTGCCCCTTTAGTAGAAAGTTGGATAAGTCATTTGTTGGGTTGGCCAAAAGGGACTCCAAACAAGGTATATGGAAAATTATGGAACATCTCCCTAGCAATTATAACCTGGGAAATTTGGAAGGAAAGAAATCGTCGCATTTTTCAAAATCAAAGTCTCCCAGAGCAAGCATTTTTTGAAAAAATAGAAGCGGCTATCTCAGAAGTTATGAATAGTGACCTCAGGAAAAGACCTAGAGAAGAAGGATCATTTTCTGATTGGGATGCAAAGATCAAAAAACTATGACCTTCTCTTATTAACCCCCCTCTTTATTATAAAAAGAATAACAAGCTAGCTAGACAAACATGTAAATGGGAACCTCCTCCATCTAGATGGATGAAATTAAATTTTGATGGGGCTTCGAGAGGAAACCTAGGAAAGGCAGGTATACGATGTATTATAAGAGATGACAAAGGCAACTGGTTAATAAAAAGATCCAAATCATTGGAAATGGTGTCAAATAACATTGCAGAACTAGAAGTCGTGGAAGAAGAAATCAAATTATGTATAGAACTTAAAATAAAAAAAAATATAATTGAAGGGGATTCCTAGATAGTTTTGAATGTCCTTAGGAAAGGAGAAACCCCTAATTGGATATTAAATTCCAAACTTGAAACCATAATCGAATTGCTATCCAAATTTGATGAAGTAAGATTTTTGCATATATTCAGAGAAGGCAATAAGGAGGTCGATATCTTAGCTAATTTAGGTACCGACGAACTTAATTCCTTAACATATAATAGAAACTCATAAAACATTGAAGAAAGTGGCTTTAATCACAAGAACATTACTTCGAAGGGGTAATCTTTTATCATTTATCGAACCCTGCAACCGATTTGAGAAAATCTCTCACTCGTGTCAAATGGTACTTGAATTTTAACTCGTGAGTTATTCCGACATACCTAAGGATGACATCGTTATGATTAAAGCTTCTAGATCTTTCTCCTTTGGTTATTTATTCGTAGAATTTGGAACCCTTCAACATAGTCTAAAATTTGTATTTTAGGTCAAGTCTGTATCTTGTTTCTTTAGGACTCCCATGGATACCAATATTTGCCTTTATCATGCCCGTGAAAATCATACGATGGCTTCCTGTGGCCCAATTAAACAAGAAAGATTGAATAGGTTGTTTCAGCCTATTGACGACATTTCATCTTGATTTTTCTGTTAAACTTGATATTTGTAGGTATTATATTCCCTAAATTAGACTTATAATTCACGTTTCTTTGCATGGATTTTGGTTTCTCACATTAAACAATGAATTTGGAACTCATTATCAGCTTGGATTATACGATTTAGAATTATGATTACTATACATAATTTTGATCCCTTTGTTTCTCGCCTTCATATCTGCTATTTATTAGTAGCTCCCCCCAGATTCCTTCTTAGATTAATTAGATGTAAATTTTCACTAACCCCTAACACTCTTGCTAGTTTTCTTGTGATGCTCTCTGATCAAGTCTATGAAGTTATTATCACAAAGAAACATAGAGATTCATCTAAAGGCATTTTGATGTAATTGTGTCTCTGATAAAGATTTATTAATGTGAAATAAGCCTTTTGTCAGTGTATAACTCAGGACTAAGACACATTGATGTAATTGTGTATCGGATAAAGATGTAACAAACTGGGGTATGCCCCTTTTACCTATGTATAATATAGGACTTCGGTCTTGGGCAAGAGTGGAGGTTTTCTTGCCCCATTCTTTCCTTCCAGTGCCTGTCAGAACGAAGGATGCTTTGTACATTTAAATTTCAATTAATATTATTTATCAAGGCTATGGTCGTTTATTGAGCCAAAAAAGAAAAAACAACCATTTCAAATTGCATTATAAGTAATTACAGAACTATTTTGATCAAGCATTAACAAATATAATTGTGTGTGTGCCTACTATTGTGGATGAGCTAAGTACCTCTACTTGTTGCAGAAATAATTTTTCCTTCGTTTTATTTCAACTAAGCACATGTTATCATGATATATATCTAAGCCCAAGAAATCAAAATATTATCCATAACATCATAATGTATTTCTCATCACAAATCCAAATTCCAATTAAAACATAACACATTGAATAAAAACAATTTCATACTAGCAGTGCATGCTTTTGTGCTTGCAACGATAAGCCAATAGGTGCTTGAGAATAAAATTATATTTTAAAAATATTTTCTTATATGAATAAATTAAATTATTAGTAATTTTTAATTTAAATAAAAGAACATTTAAAAAATATTATTTATTTATATTTAATTTATCATATATTTAATAAAAAATTATTTAAAAAAATCTCCACCAAGAAATCTATTAAGGAAAATTAATAAGAGGGAAAAAATAGCAACTCTCTTCCCACAAATATTCGATTGGCTAAATAAATTATAAAAAGTAAAAATCAATATTTAAAGTTAAAAAAAAAATCCCAACATATTAGATGTCAATTTACCACTCCCTAAATGAGTTAAAAGAAATCTAGACAAAAACAACTTTAGTACTTTTTCTGTCAAGGAATAGGAGAAAAGAATAAACAAGCGATGATCAAATGGGATAAAATATCTAGACCTAAATAATATGGAGAGTTTGGAATTAAAAAAATTGAGCTGGCAAAATGAAGCTCTGAGAACTAAACTCATATGTTGAATGTATCAAGAACATGATATCAAATGGGCTAAAGATTCTATATCATAAATATCTAAATAGTTCAAATTCTTTAACTTTGTTGCGTACTAGAAATCCACCTAAAGGAATCAGAACCTAGAACTTTATGAAGCTATGTCAGCTTTTGATATCAAATAATCTTACATGGGACATTGGTCAAGGTTATTTTAGGAAGATTCATGGGATGGGCTTCCTTCTTTGAATAGCTTCAACCTTCCTGCTAATATCAAAGCTACACTAACTAACATATGGGGACATAAAGTGAATGATTATATAGAAATAATTAACAAAGAACAATATAAAGGATGAAAATGAAAATCATTAGATGTGACTAAGGCAATTTCTCAAACAAAGACAAGTCAACCATAAAGAGAGGGACAAATTAATTTGGGGTGCTTCAAAGAATGGGATATATAATGTTAAAAGGGGATATGAAATGATTTTAAACTCACCCATGGGAAAAGGTAGATACTCCCCTCAATCTATGTTGGGACTCTACGTGCCTCCACAAGGCATGTATCTTTCTGTGGGCAACCTTGCAAAAGAGAATTTGCAGAGCAGACAGATTAAATAAGATGGGTTTCGAGGGGCCATCGAGATGTTCACTATGTAAAATGATTATGAATCGACTGAGCACCTATTTTCAATGTCCCTTTACTAATAAATGTTGGTTGTGGTTATGCCAACAACTTAGTTAGCAAACAACATTCCTAATAATCTATGGAATCTCTTAAAAAGCAAGCCCAAACATGGATATTCTAAGGCTTACAACTTATGGAAAATTTCTCCTTCCATTCTCCTATGGGAAATATGGAAGGAAAGAAACAAAAGAATCTTTACTAATGAAAAAATGGATATCACCTCCTTCCTGAGTAAAGTGAAAGCTGGTGTAATAGAAGATGAAAACAATAATCTCAAGAACTTGCTTAAAGAAGGGTCCTTCACAAATTGGGACACAAACATGTGTAGAAATCGGTTCAAACTAATAAACCCTCCAATGATATATACCAAAACAAACAAACAAGCAAGGACTAATTGCATATGGGAAGCCCCTCCGGTAGGCTGGGCAAAACTAAATCTTGATGCAGCTTCAAGAGACAATCAAGGAGTAGCAAGGATAGGATGCATCACTTATTTAGATAAAGGATCATGGATTATTAAACGTACCAAGCCCATAGGGGAGACTTCAAATAACATAGCTAAACTAGAGGTTTCGACTGAAGGTTCAAATCTTAGCACAAAATTGGGCATTAGCAAGCTTATTATTGAAGGAGATTCACAAATAATACTAAATGCTTTAAGGAAAACAAGTACCCCTAAGTGGATACTTAACTCAAATTTGAAATATGCACTAAAGTTACTCGACAAACTTGAAGAAACAATTTGTCTTTGATACTTTGGGTTGCTAGTCCCTGTAAAACCAATTTTTGTCTTTAGTTCCTTTTTGTTTGGGGTTTGGGGTCCCCTTCAAACTTTCTTTTACGTAATCAAAACTTGAAGAAACACGAATTAAACACATTTACTAAGAAGGGAACAAAGAAACACATGGATTAGCTAATCAAGGGGTTGATGGTGAGCATCTCTTCTTAAGAAACTATTAGGATAGTCAATACTTTAAACCCTCACTCAAGTGGAAGCAATACATTCTAAGAAGCACAAAACATTAGATAGCATTATTTTTATTGTTGCAAACTTCATATAAATTCAAATAGTAATACTTTTGATCTTAGATAAAAAGGTTTTCTATCATCTTAACCTTTGCCACCCACTTAGGATTCTGCAATACCTTTTGGTATAGGCTTTTAGACATCTTCCTTCTTGATTATTTTCATTAACTAAATTTAATGTTACAAGCTTTTATCCAACCTTTGCTAATATTTTGTTCAGTATTAAGAGGAAACTAACGCATCAAACCACAACAAGCTACTTGTAATGGCTATTAGACACATAAACTAGCTAACTAGAGCATAAAACCTCATCAACTCTTAGATGAATCTTATCAACAGTTAATCACTAGTACTTCATATAAATAAAGTCCTCAAATTTGAAGTAGATCAAAAGGTATGGGTAAATATTTCTGATGTAGGAGCATCTTGCATCACAAAAAGGGGGGTGTGATCAAAATCTAAAAAACAAAAAAAAACAAAAAAAATGGAGAGAGAAAGTGACAAAAATAGAAAGAAAAATAAATAAAAAATAAAAATAGGAAAAAAGGAGAAAAGAGAATTTCTATTTTCAAAGTGCATAGGTGGTGTATATAGAAAAATAAGAAAAATGTTTGTGATTCCATTTATTGAGGTGTGTAGGTAGAATTCTAGAAGTTTGTGGAAAGTTCCTTAAATCATGCATTTCATATTTGTTGTGATCCAAAAAAGAAATGTAATTTTCTAATTGGGCCACATGATAGTGTTTAGTTTTATTTGGGTGGGAATTTAATATTTGTTTTAAGGTAGTTGTATTTACCTTTTATCCCATAGTGTTTGTAATGTCTTGGGTGGGAAGTGCCTATTTAAGCAAGGCTTATGAAAATTTGTAATCAAGCTCTTCGAGTGTAATCTCTTCAAGTGGAAGCTCTTCAAGTATAAGCTCTTAGTGTGGAAGCTCTCTTATATTGTAAGAGTTTGGAGTTCTCTCATTTGGAGAATATTGTAAGGATTTTCAAGCTCTCTTAAAGAGAGTTTGGAGTTCTCTCATTTGGAGAATATTATAAAGATTTTCAAGTATAATAAGAGCATGCTTTGCGAAGCATTTTATGTTCTCTTTGTCTCCATATTGTTGTGTTTTTGGTTGTGAGTTGGCAAGGATGGTGTGGCCCTTCATGAATTTATATGAAATTAGGCTTATTTTGTCAAGAAGCATTCTATGATAATATCTAGTATGTTATCATTATTATTTCTATTTTACTTCTCTAATGTAATTTGATATTTAATTCCTTATTATCTTAGACAGTATAGTTTCTAATCCTTTTAGACTTGAATCCGTTGCCTCTTCTAGTTTTTATTTGAATAAATTAAAACAATAATAGAATGTAACTAATTGTTATTTGAATATGTCGCCCTTCAACATCTAGAATTACTTTTATGTTGGTTTTCTCCCTAATCAAGATCAACAATCTTGATGCCTTTAGGACTAAGAGTCTTTAGTAAATGGCTAATTTAGACAATCATATAGGTATAACTTCACTTTTTTTAATAATTCATTATAAACAGAGGACAATGAAGAGAAACTAACCTTGTGATGATAAGCAAAACATAAAGTTTATATCATTTGTTTTGGAAATATCTACTAACAAGGATCTTAACTAAAAGTAAATTGTGGGTTCAAAAGTTTTTGGAGTCTCAAACTTCATATCAACTTTCACAAAGGTATGACGAGTGAGATAAATTAAAGCTACAATGAGGAATTGAAAGGTGCATCTCATAAAACATTTCAATAAAAGAAAGGAGATGAATTTCCAAGCTAATGTAATTTTCACAAATATTAAGCATGGATAAAAGCAAGAGATACAATATGTAAGGGAAGGTATGGCTTCTCGAAGTCCTTTGTTTAAAAACAAAGGCAAATATATTATGAGGTAGTCAAGATGCTAACATCTCAGACCAGAGTGGGGGTTTTCTTTCTCATGCTTTCCCCTTGTGCTTGCAGGGCACACTTCGAACGGGGTAACAAATAATGTGAACTCTAAAATTAATAAAATATTACCAAAAACATTTTAACGATAAAATAAAATTAAAAAAATAAAGTGAAAAACTAAACTCTTTTTTTTTTTTATAAAAAAATACCTATAAACCTAAATCAATTAAAAAAATCAGAACTTAAATTTAAAAATGAATAAAAAATAGAGATAATATAAACCAAAAAAGAAAAAGTTAAAAGTGAAAATAACAATTAATTAAGCTAAA
Organism: Cupressus sempervirens; assembly: GCA_028749045.1. NCBI lineage: Eukaryota > Viridiplantae > Streptophyta > Pinopsida > Cupressales > Cupressaceae > Cupressus > Cupressus sempervirens. The sequence goes on from CM053793.1 coordinate 348,941,062, forward strand.
TTAATAAGAAAAGACATGAATTAAAATAAAATGAAAATAATTAATAAAAATAATTTTCCTCCCAAAAAAATTACAAATATCTAAACATCTAACTAAGGTGTAACGTAGTTAAGAAAAATAAATAAAAATCCCAAACCCTATACAATCTCCTAAAATCAGGACACACAAGGTTGAAATTCAAAAACTAGATTAATGGTCAAACCAATGTTTAAAATTAGTTAGTTATATAGAGATATATTATAAACAATTTTACATTTCAAAACTTTAACAAAGATAAATAATCACCTCGTTTAAAAAATTCAGCTTGTGATTTGTTGACACGTATACCTTTTAATCACCAATTAAGAAATCATGGACGCTCAGTATGCTAATAAAAAAAATGTTGCTTGAAGCACTGAAACGGTTTAAATGAAAGACAGAACTATTAGTCCAGAAATTAGGGCCATCCACTAAAATTACAGAAGCTAGATCGATGGAAATTTTTATCTAGTACATATCAGGGCGACTGTATATACGTTCTTTCTATCAATTATAATGCAAGTCTGCAAAAGCAATTCTTGAAATCTACCTGATATGTGAAAAGTTTCTGGATTTCGAGAAAATATGTAGGGTTGACCTTATTTGAGTTCTATGTACAAAAGTAACTGCTGTCATTCATTGATATTGCCTCAAATTAGCTCCATCTATTTAGTTTCACCACAGATATCTACACTAAACCCTCAGCTCAGGTCCTCTGTCAGATGGCTTTCAAAGGCCCTTGAATGCAGCAGCTGTAAACACTAGAGCAATGGGAGAGAGCAGAAAGAGAACGTATGGCAACAATTGTCCCATTGTGTCTTCTATTTTCCCCTCTTCCATCGGTTTATAAGTAGTGTTGTATCCCTGCGTAAATGCTTCAAAATATTTTTGATAATCACTCGTATCCAAAGAGTAAGAGCCTGAAACCTTCATCATTTTCATGGCCTGCACTCATTTCAATTAAAAAATAGATTTCGTGAGGCATCTAGGTCGCAAAGGATTTGGATGAAACACTTTGATTTTGATGCCTAATCTTCTTATATTATTTCTTTGTCAGTAAATATAGAGCAAAAAATAACGAAATGGGTTGACAATATGATTGATAGTACAGAAATTCTTTAAATTAAAAAACAGAAACCGTTTCATACCTGGAAACCAAAAATTAATTGCTTAGCTTTCTTTCTCACGGGAAGATTTGGGTGCGAAGTCAGCTTCTCATACATTACACGAGCCTCACCAGATCTACCTAACATGGATCCATAGCTTTCATTTACAGTAACTTAAATATACAAATTTATTGTCATTTGTAGATTAAGAAAACTTGATATGTACAATGTATGCAGTATGCACATTTAAGATACTCAAGATGCAAATAAAGTGTTTGGTTTCTGGTTTAAGTTCTTATTTCAATCACTTTTATTAATGAGGATAACAATGGACTTCTTAGAAGACAAGAGGTAGTGAAGAAACGAAAACAATTTTAGTGAATCATTGTTTTTACATGCTTTTCTTGTTGATTGTTTATGACATATGTGACAGTTGCAAAAGTGCTGTATGATCAGATATGAGGGCCAAGTATTCGTATATAGTTCAAACTTCAAATAAGCCATATCTGGGCACGACTGACCTTCCAAACAGCTCCTTGAAACTGTACTTTTCAAAGCTCAATGTTCAGTTATGCCAAATATTTGCTACAAACTAATCTAAGCGCGCTAGTTTTCCTTCATATATTTTTAACAATAAAAAGAATAACTTTCAGTCACACTCATTTGATATTTGAGTATCATAATTATACGTATCTGGTAAGGTTTTCCACTTCATAGACTGAAATTATAACGCAAAAAAAGATAGTACTAAAATGTTGCCTTTATCAACTGATTATTAGTATCTTATTTGCTTTTCACACATCACAGAATCGATTGGCATTATATTTTCTTCATTATTACAATTTCAAGTTTGATTTTAGCAATTACATAACCATATTTGCATCTTTCAAAGGCACCCATTTCAAATAAATCCCACGAGCAAAGGTTAGAAACCAGATTGTGAACACAATTACAAATAGCATGTTTGGTCTTTTCAAGTTTCCGCAACCCATAACTATCGTGTGTGAGTTAGGTTACAAGTTTCGTGCTTTTTAGGAACTTTTATACAACTAGACCAATCATGTTGCCAATTTACTTTTCTCCTTGGACGGACGATATGATTCTTGTCATGGGGCTGCAATTCTCTGATGGCAAAACTGACAAAAAAGATTTAGTAGATTTCTTCTTTGTGGAAGGCATGATTGTTCACTTGTCAAACTGGCATGTTCTACCTTCGAGCATTTCCAACCTCCATTGTTTTGGTTTTCCTTCTCCTTGTCTGCCCATTTTTACATGGATTTTCAGCAGTTTTATTTGAGAATTGTTCATTTTCTGATTTTGTTAAAATGCTACAATATTATCTTTTTATCTGCACAATTGTTGTCATTATTTATATTGCCAAAACAATTCAAAACACAATAATAGCACACACACAAAAGAAGACCACAAACAGGGCTGCATATTAGAAAAAGTCACACAAGAAAGTAGCGAGCTATTGACAATTAGAACTAGCATATCTTCCTCATCCATTGATTGTTCACCACACAAGTTTATCCCTAGGACAATTTCTTCATACAATTCATAGTCAACAACCATCATTATCTTTAACTCCAAATACAATATTTTTTTCCATTAATTTATGTGACTTGGGCAATCCTAGGGTTTGAATAGTAGCCATTTACTTAGTTAACCCCCTAAAATAAATATTTCTAAAAAACACTTGGAAAACTCTTTATTTAACCTAGAAAAGAATTTGTCCTAATATCTTAATGCAAATTTCGTCAAGCTCGAATTTACTTTGAAAACCAAAAAATCTTCCCTTTTGAAAAAATGTCCCCAAAAAAAACATTATAGGCAAAACAAATACAGCCAAAAATGTTCTTTGCAACTACAACAAAATTGTTCCCTAGCCACAATTACAAAAACACGCACACTTGTGTCTACAGAAAACTTTTGACACTCAATTCACATGCTCCAAAATTTTAGCAATAAATGCCAATTTTTGGACTTGAATTGCGCCCTTTACCCACACCTCGTGTAAAAGAACCCTTTGTACACATAATGTATAAAAAGAAAACAATGCAATGGATTTTGATAGAAAAACTAGAACATTTTTGTTTGTTTGTATCTAAAACAAAGACCCTCAATTTCTTGTACAATTTGAAGTAAAAAAAAAAACTTTTTGCTTCACCTTGCAACTAGGGTTTTGCCATATCTTTGTGACCTAATGCCTTTTGTCACGATTTTTTTCCTCCACAGTTTATGATGTTTGATTTCCTCGTCATGTCATGCCCTAGCTACAACCATGTGACTTTGACTTGCAATCATGACCTTTACAAATGACCTACAATGACCTTCCAACTTCCTCCAAAAATCAAAACAATGGCAGTAATACAATATTAGTATGAACAAGGAACTTACAAGAGGGGAAAAGGCTTGCTCCTCAAGGAGAAAGAAACATTATATCAATTTAGAAATTAATGATACATTGAATGCATAAATGTTACAACTATTAATGATAGTACAGCGAGTTCACTAATGAGCTGTAACAATTTAAAAAAGTTTATTTAATGACCTACACCTAACCACCTTATTTGTTACATGCAAGTGTAAGCATACACTTTTTTACATGACCATTTAAATAAATTGTAATAACTTGCATGGCTAGATCAAATGACTTCAAACAAACAAGATAGTTACATGCAATTGAAAAAACAAGCATGGATGCTCAAATGTTTGAGACGAGAATATCACCTATTGAGAGAATCCAAACAAATTGACCACTGCAAAGCCGCAAGACCATGTAGTTCACTCTGCATGTGATCTGTGTGAGATTAGTAACCATGGATAAAATTACCCAAAGAATCATATATATCTTTAATTCGTTCCTATCATTGCGAGTATAAGATATCAAATGCAGAATTTCATTTTTTTATTGGAATATTAAATAGCAAGTGTATGGTTAACATAGCTTGGAACAATTTATGACCAATATGTATAAAAAATGATGTGGCTGATGTAACAGAACTCCTAGGAAAACTAGGAATATAATATTAAATTTAATCATACCATGTCACATCATAAATGTTTTCTATTAAAATTGTTTGTAGCATAACTACCAAGAATAAGATATTCCTAGTCTTCTTCAACATCCATATAATGTTTAGGTGCCAAATAATTTCCGAGGGATATACATCATGTTGGTCCTATCTTCTCATGAGAAAAAACCATCAATTAATTAAATAAATGGGAGAAGAATAGCATGTTGTCAAGGGAAACATAACATTATATTTCTTTGACACAATAATTCCTATTGAGAACAAAGTATTGTCATATGCTCCTCATTAGGTGAATTAGATTTCTATTGATACAATAGGTAATGTTAAATACTACATCTAATCCAACATTAATAAATGACAAAGAAAAATATTTTTTCCTGCAAGTATTAGCTAGTGAAAGAAAAGTAAGATGTAAAACTCAATCCTAACAAGTTTTAATGCAATAGTGTAGTTTGGCAGTTTTCATTTTCTAAGTTCTTAGACTAGTAGAACTGAGTGGTGAGTGGTGGGTGGTGAAATAATTTAACTAGCAATTTCTTAAAAGAAATACAAGAATTTCATGAATTTACCTCTAATAAAACCAAATTCACAAAGCATAAATCTTTGAACCTTATGCCAAAATGATTGAAACTTTCTTATTTGCAAGAGCTCAAATATAGTATAAAGCCAGACCTGATAGAAATTCTAATTTATTTTTCACAACAATTAGAAGATACAAAGAATTTTTGCTAAGATGTTGGTTTGATTTGGATTTGAAATTCATCTAAACTTTTTTGTAGGTTGGGTTCAGATTCATTTTAGATTTGTTTGCACAAGAATGTCTTTTTGAAATATATATACAGCAACGAATAATTTCATGCACAAATGACATGAAACAACCTTTTTGATCTTTTTAGTAGTCACTTTTAGGGTTGGAGGGTCGAATAGACCTAATTTTGCAAAAAACCATTTTAGAAATGGAAAAGTCAATGAAAAGGTGTTTGTTGATCAACTTCGCCCAAAATTTAGTGAAAGTCTGTTTGGGTTCCTACGCTGAAAATGGAAGTTTTTAGAATTCACCAAAGATCCACTTGAGTCCCTCTACAAGATTTCCTCGTGAATTTTTGGCCCTGTGACAAACTTTTGAGAGAAAGTGACAATGATCAGATTTTTGGACAAACCGAATTTGGGAATTCCAGGTTGCAGGAGAAAATGTGGTTAATATTTTTGAGATGTTGCATACCAGATTATAAAGCTATCAAACCTTAAATCATAGGATTGTAAGAATGGATGGCAAAAGGATTGGCTGCTTGTATCATTGCCTATTGTTGGGTGTGACTCCTTTATTATGTGCTGCGATTGGATTTTGAGTATTTTGATTTCATTCCAAGAGCTGCTGTGAAGCTTCAGATCGTGGTTGGTATTGGTTCAGATTGTGGTTGGTAATCTTACGAACTTGTCTCCTTCAGACGATTTCTTATATATCCCAGCGCCTCTTCCTTATGAAATTTGCCACTAGCTTATGTCACCATCTGTAAATTGAAGGCCTTGATCACTGTAAAAGTTCTTTTCAGACTTCTATGGTTGCATCCAAAAGAGATTCTACCTAGGGTTGTGTTACATGAGGCTTTCCTTAGAAAAACATGCAGAGATAAATTCTGATGACCCAAAGAATGAAAAAATTGTTTCCATCAAATTCCATATAAGCCTCCAAAAAAGCATCGATTTTCCTTTAATATTGTATTTTCACTTTTGATTTTTCCCTTCTATGAAAGTCATATAAATTATCATTTCTAACTTGCCGCTCATAACATATACCATCCATCCTTTTATTTATCATGATTTATACTATTTCATTCTCCTGTGCTTATCTACCACCTTCATAAATTTGCCCCTAGCATTGGTTTAGCCTTAAGCATTAATTTAATATTCACCTTGAAGTATTGCCTAGTAGAAATAAGTCCTCACTCAAAATGGCCGTATCATTAATCATTGTGAATATTTAAATACAATTGAGTTGTGACTTTAGCTTTTCTACATATGTAATTATTAATTTATTCTCATGATTATTTTTTGCCTTCACATATGGGAATAAAATAGGCTGACATTACTTTCTATTGACACGCTAAGTATAAGGGGATATTACAACCCTCCCTTCTCGAGATTGTTGTTCCTATAGCAATTACAAAACAATCCACTATTCCACTCTAATATAAATTTCCAAACACCACAAATCATGAAGCAACTCAATAGGGTGCATGCATGACAATGCATCCAACAAATCAATACCCAGATCCCACACTAAAATGTTAAACCTATCATATGAGGTGAAAAAGTAGTATTTCATCAAGTCTCCCAAATTTGACCAAACACTGGTTGTCCATGTAAACAAACCATCATCCCAAATATCATTACCTAGCTACAAGCCAATAACAACATTTATAGACTCTTCCCTTGAAGAACAGTGATCAATATGATCCCACATGAGTTCCATATACTTAGATATCAACTGATGGTGCAATTTTTTTTCTATGTGTTGGCTAAATAATTTCTCAGTAGTTTTTGGCGACTCTGCTAGGGAAAATCTCTTGGCCATCCTTGGAAATGACAAGAGATATAGAATCCAATTCTCTAAGTGCCTTCTTCAATTCCATTGGGCTATAGAGTCATGCAACTAAAACAACAAAGACACAAAAAAATTTAGAAAAAAGACTCAAAGACCTAGGACTTTTTATGTACAATCGTACCTATCTGGAGCTTATTCAAAATAATGCTTCAAATGTTGTCCGCTATAGGGCAGCGCAAATGGTGTTCCATCTTGATATGCTAGCAAGAAACTTTTCTCCCCATTGATTTGGTAAATCATGAAGGGACCATGTAATGTACCCTTTTTGGGACATTAAATATATTGAAGTCTAATTTTATATAATGTTAAAATTGACTCTGAGACGTAGACTCAGATTATTAAAAGGTCAATTTGCTGTTATAAAGAGGGAAAAAGGTCAAGAAGGAATAAGACAAAATGCTAAAGGGAAGTTGAAGAGTCACAAGGGAATAGGACGAAAGCCAAAGGGGAGTCGAAGAGTCTTAGTTTGTGTATTAAAAGGGGAAAGAGGCTCATTGCTGGGCATGCTTGATTTATGATTCAGTTCAGTTTTCTATCTTGTGAGAGTTTTCAAAAAGCTTCAGCTTTCAACTAGTTTGAGAACGTAGCCCCTAGTGCTGGCAGATAGTGGACGCAAACCCATTGTCCCGCGAGACATTAGTTAAGGTGTTTCATTCGTGCTTACAGGTTCTTATTCTAGTATTCCAATTTGATTGTTAATTTGTATTTAAGATTGGGTTTTTGTGCTGGTTATTGTGTTGCTATTGTATAATGCAATAACATGTTTATGGAGTTGTATGCAAGTTTTATAGTTTTATCATTGTGGGTTTGTAATGTGTTTCTATATGCCTGAAATCCTGAATAATATTCTGAAAGGAACTGGTTATTAACTTGTGGAGAATCTTCTAGTTTAATCATCGTATTGTATTCCATTTGCCTATATCTGAGTTTGAATCTTATAATTAAGAAGAAGCTGGTTAAACATCTGTGGGATTTTGTACTGGATTCGATTGTGCTGGAATACATCTACAAAGTTTTAGTTCTGAATATATTGTTTAAAGAGAAATTTAGTAAATATCCAATTAGGGATATTTCAGTGGTATCAGAGCTGACTTTCCTGTCAGCCTGTGAGGTTTTACAAAGAATATCAATTGTGAAGTTTTTGGTCAGAAATCTAAGAAGGGTTATCAATGTACTAGCTGAGTAGTGCATTCAAAAATTTGGGCAAATCAGTCTCTCGTTGGAAATTGTATTAGAAACAAGAGAAAAGTAGATTGTTAGATACCAGCAGATGTATGTTAAATAAGATTTTGTATGCATGAATAGGTATGTACGGCTTCCTTGATATATTGTCAAAAGATATCGTATGTGCTTATAGGCTGCGGAAGTTTTTGAAAGCGTTGCTTGAGGGGAAATAAAAATCTGAGAGGCTCTGTGTTGTGAGGTTTTCACACCATCGCCCCAAAAATTTTGGGGACCCTCCTTTTTTTTTTATCGCCTCGGCAAATTTTTGGATTGTCCAACAATTTTGATTTTTTGAAAATTTTGAGCCTTGGACACTTTCGAGCCAGTGGGAGAAAGGTTAGATTTATTTTCACCCAGTTTCAAGTTGATTTTCCAGAGCCACCAATTCTATCCTTAGGCCGAACAAACTTCAAAGTGAATTCCAACTTGGCAGGATAAAATTGTAAATTTTGCACTTAGACATTTTCTTTTGAAAATTTGGATATAATTGTGTAAATTTGGATAATTTTCAAAAAATGAAAATTTTGTTAAATTTGGTCTTTTGGAAAATCTTGATTATTTTTGGTGAAAAGATTAATTTTTGTGATGGTGAAATAAAATTGCAAAATCGATTTTAGACTCTAGAAGTGGTTTTATTTTTGTCAAAATTTTTTTTATTGGCATAGCAAAATCGATTTGGAGAGAAATTGCAAAAAATTGGTTTTAATAGATTAAAATTGTCTTGAAAACTTTTTGCCTTTAATGAAATTGGTAATTTAATATTGAAAAATGGCTTTTGGTTAGCCAAAATACAATTTTAATGACGTATTAATTACTAAATCCTCATTAAATGGAAGCATTTAACACCCTCAAGGCATTATTTAATTTCTTTTTGCAATTTAGAACTAATTGGCAATTTAGAAAGTTAATTTTCATCATGGCAAAATTAATTTTGGTTAAGTATTTAATTGTGGGCCATAATTTTGCATTAATTATTTGTTTTTCTTTCTCCTAGGGTCCAAGAAGAAAGTTGGGTATAAGAGGAGGCCTCTCTCCCATTTCTTCCTCACTTCTCACTTCTCCTTCTCAAGGTGTTGGTGATTTTGCAAGAGTAGATCTGCACTCTTCTTGCTTGGCGAAATTTGTGGGAGCCGAAATTTGTGGAAGATAAAATTCTGATTTTTTCAAGAGGCTGCGATTTTTGCCTTAGGTTGGGTAATTTTATTTGGAGGTGAATTGCATGATAAATTTCTGATTTGCAAGGGATTTGAAGTTCTTAAGGTCAAGTCCTAATTCCGAAAAGTCATTGTAAGATTATTGGTTAAGGTGAATTTTCATCATCTAGAGTTGCAAGGGGTCCTTAAGCTGACATCCTTCTTTCGTTCTAGTCTAAGGATTGCTCCTCTTGGTTCTACTTGCCTTCTGGTCTACCACTCTACCATCCCGTAATAGGGCGACGAGCATGGAGGATGTTAGTGCAAGTAAGAATCCCAAGCGGGCAAACACTAAGAAAGACAAAGAAGATATGATGCCCAGAGCTCCCTTCTTCTCGAAAACTAAGAGAATAACTGACACCAATATCACTACAATGGACATGATACGGATGAAGGACAAACTAAAGGAAGGACAATCCCCCTTGGCTATAGGTAGAGGTAATTTCAAATCATTTAGAGTTGCAAGGGGTCCTTAAGCTGACATCCTTCTTTCGTTCTAGTCTAAGGATTGCTCCTCTTGGTTCTTCTTGCCTTCTGGTCCACCACTCTACCGTAACAGGGTGACGAGCATGGAGGATGTTAGTGCAAGTAAGAATCCCAAGCAGGCAAACACTAAGAAAGACAAAGAGGATATGATGCCCAAAACTCCCTTCTTGAAAATGAAGAGAATAACCAACACCAATGTCGATATAGTGGACATGATACGGATGAGGGAAAGACTGAAGGAAGGACAATCCCCCTTGGCAAAGAGGATATCAATGAGACAGATTTTGGATCGAGATTGAATGAGCTGGGAAAGGTTGCCATCAGGAAGAAGCATTTGGGCACCCTTTCCTCTCTCAATGCTTTTATTGGATTTGAGAAAGAATATGAGAAGGATCATGAAAGGATACTACAAGCAGCAAGTGGCGTGGCGAAGTCAGCAGAATTCTGGACGAAGCACACACCTTGTCCTCCTGTCGAAGAAGTTAACGAAAGGCTAGCTAAGTTCATTGCCTTAGCTAAGAAGATGAAAGAAAAGGGAAGATTTATATTAGAATATCATTTGATGTAAGCCCAAGTGGCAATTTCCCTTTCTTCTAGAATAGGACAAGTGTCTATTTTTGATTGGCCACCATTTTGGTGCCTTCTCATTGGTTGCCACTTTTTGCACTTTTTTCATTGGTCCATTGATGAGGTGGCAGCTTCTCATTGGCCGATGGGGTGGCAACCCTAATTAGGGTTTTGAGGATCCAATCTGAATCATTGATCTTGTTGTGATCTCCACCGTCCGTTGTATTTCTGGCCCCTATAAAAGGCCATTTGCTCTCATTTGTAAAGTGGTTGGAGAAATTGTTGCGAAGATAATACCAAAATTGCTCTCTTTTTCATTGTTGCGATTTGCATGTTGATTAAGAACATTGGGTATTATTGCATGTTTTCTACTCCCACTTAGTTAGATTTCCTTTCAAGTTGTTAAAGTTGGTTTCATTTCAAGTTGCTAATAGGAGTGAAGTAGATGGATAGTTGTATGGTAGCATTGGTAAATGTTTGATAGGGATCAATACTAGACCACTAGCATCCTAGCGGCTGGTTGGGAAGCTTTGTGTGGTAAGCTAGTTTATTATTCTTTTGAATCATTGCACCTGTGGAAGTGAGGCCGCTGGTCAACTCTCATTAGGTTCGATCCCCGTCCACTTGCTAACCTTCCATTCATAGGAGTAGGAGTAGAATAGTAAGTAGCTGGGTAGTCAAAGCTTAGAGAAGCAAGTTAGAGGAGTAAGTTAAGTATTAGAGCACATCCATTCACCTCCCATAACTATCGCTTTCCCATCAACATCATCCCTGGCAGACACATCCTTCATCACCACCACCATCAACATTATCTGCCACTCGCATATTTCACAAACCCATCATCATCTCCATCATTACACCAAAGTTCAAGTCATCCTCGAATGAATAGCGTAAGGCCGCCTACGTGATTACTAGTAAATCACATCGATAAAACTGAGCGAGTATCCAACGGTGTAAGGAACATTGGAGCTATTGCTTATGTCTTCATGAGTAATAACTTTTCAAGAGAGGAGTTGCATGTTTGATATCCCATATTGAATATTCAAATCCTAATATGTTATGTAAGTGATACAAAACTCGCATCAACAACCTGGCATTTGTGATGTATTGGCTGCCAAGAGTAAATAATGAGTTTGGACAGCCTACCTTTTGGTATTCCTCACATGGTTTGCATTCATTTGCCATGAATGTTTTAATTGTTATCGAGCTTGATAAATATTATTATTTGTGGGATAGATGATATGTTGCATACGAAAAGCCCAACTTGAAAATGTGTCTTGAAGAATAATATATCTGAGCCTTTGATTGGCGGTGGGTCCATTTTGTTTGATAAAAACTATAGAGATTACAGAAAAGACATGCATTGATCCGTTCACCGTGCAAGCGACAACTTAGTCATGTGGGTATAGAAGCGTCTACTAAGTTTTGAAATTCATAGTGCATAAGAGTCAACCAAGAATTACTTTCCTTAAAATGTTTGTTTTTGAGAAAATATTTAAGTTTATTGGACCACTTTGGTGCCAAGGAAGATGAAAATCATTAGCTAGATAATAAACCATTCTTTAAAGAATTGGTAAAGTTGAAGGGTAGACAACAACAGTCACAGGGCCACAAAAATATTTCACTACAAACTATGCTTTCCAGGTCATGCGCGGCTGAAGGTAATTAGGGAGTTCACTTTGGCCATTATAAGACCCATCTGAGATTACAAGGATATTATTTTGAGTTGCTCCAAGTGCTATACCAGCCGGTGTGGTACGATAACATCAGGTTGCAAGAAGTTGTGGGAGATTGCAAGGAGTTGTGGGAGCTCTAAACTATTACATAGGTGCCAACAAATCACCAGTAAACATATCCTCGGCGACAGACAAGAAATTCTCTCCTGCACGTACATCCAGTCATCAGTGCCTAGAAGACTCACGCATCCCTCTGAAAACATAGAAGACTCACGCATCCCTCCGGAAACAAAGCTTAATTCAAGAAGCTTAAAAGGTCATGAGAGTAATACACTTAGCTTCGTCCGATCAAAGCAGAGATTATAAGGTGTAGTAGCGTTAAACTCCAGATTGAAAGAGACATTATTTGTATTTCCTAAGCTATTTGAGGGTGAAGTTGAACAATCACGATATCATGAGAGTTGTGCATAACTGATGAAGGAAATTTTGTGTCAATGCATCCATTGAACACATGTTAAGAGCACACATCTTCGGTTGATTGGGGATAGGAATCGTCAAACATTTGGAAGTAACAGTCGCATGAAAATTGTGTGCGTTACTTTCCTAGCAGATTGTCACGTTGGTCAAAATTGTTGGAGATTTATGCTTGAGCAAAATATTTGAGCTAGAGTATATCGGCTATATTACAGAGAATAAAATCTGATTGAGTTGTTAGATATTAGCAAGGTTGGGTGCAGAAACGGAGAGGTATGTGTTAAAGAATAAGAAGTTCAAAGTCTTCAAGTAAGAAATAATTGGTCAATTTCACAAGCCAGGATTGACACATACAACAGATCTTATTAAACTCTCATATTATTAGACAAAAGTGAATATACGAGCTATGAAGATTAATCAAAGGAAACCACAGGGATACTTTGGCCTATCAAATACAAGTCTCATCTCTGCAAAAAGACAAAGGAGATTAGTAGGCATTAAATAGGCTTCCACACCATTTAACAAAGAGGAGTAAATTTGTTTTGTGGGATGGCTTGAAGACAACTCACGGAATTGGCATTTAGGATTTTTAAATATTAGCATAGGAATCTATACCAATGGAAAACATAGCCATGGTTGTTGGACATCATTACGACAAGGCTACAAGCTGATACCAAATGGATTTGTTTATAGAAGGATCAGCTCCTAATCAATTCCTTGGAATTCATATTGAGTTATACAGGTTGTAAACTTCAATATTTTGAATTCATCCATTCATATGTTCGGCTTGTTTGAAGAATGCATTTGAAGGAACTTGTATTCACAAACCTTTAACCACTTTGACAATACCAGGGAAGAGTGAAAGTCTAGAAGTTAGGAAGTAACGGGAGAAGTCACTGTCGTGAGAAAAAATTCCGCCTAAAGTATCAAAAGTGTCATAAGAAAGCAGTATAAGTCTATAGGGCACAGTGGTTTCAGCACATAGTCTGATTTGTGATTCCCGTTGTCAAGATACTTTCAGCCTAGAGGAAGTTCTACACTGTGGGCATGCTAAATAAGTACATGATACAAATGAGGGACCTTATTTCTATTGTAACACAAGGAAGTTAAATTGAGCATAAATCAGGTTGAATTGAGCATCCATCTTGCTAATTCGGTAAGTAAAGGCCTTGGATAAAATCATGAAAAATACTATGAAGTTAGCTTAGAACTCTGAATCTGATGTAAGAGCTAAGATACTCGACATTTTTGAAGAGTATAAAGAACTTCCTACCTAAATTTAGAATGATTTATCATTCGTTTTTTATCTAGAACAACAAAATAAGACTGATAAGGCAAAAAGGAAATATTTGGATTTGGTTCAAAATTTTCTTGCAAGGGTCCAAGGCAAAATTGTGCATGAAGAATATCCAACAGATCAAGATCATCGTATAGAGGTTCTGGAAAAAGAAGAGCAGCCAACTACCATTGCTTTATAGCTTTCTAGCAACCATGTAGAAGATGTCACATAGGGTGCAAGTTTCTATGTTGGTGAAATGGAGGTTAGTGTTGACAAGCAGGTTGATCAAGTCGGTTGCATGCAAGGTAATAGCAAATTGGAATTTTATGGTGAACCTTATATTTCTGATAACCCTGACATGAATTTAGAGGAACAATCTAAGATGACACTAAAAGATGATGAACCACTTCAACAGGATGATAATGAAATGCATACCTTAAAGAATCAGTTGAAGGTTACTAATGACATGGTTGTGGCATCTTTGGTATGTTATGACAACTCTCACAAAAAGGTTGAAGATCTCTACTGGATGGCTCAAAGGGAGTGGAAGGAGATTGGCTTATTGCTGATTTGCAGGTGATCAAAACAGCTTTTGAGATTATGAAATCATAATATTTGTATTTGCTTTCTGACAGGGAAAACATTCTTAAGGTTGCTGAAACACATGTTGATCAGCTGAATAAAGAGAGGAATGAGATTAAGGAGCTCAATAGAGAGCTTAAGGAAACACAGAAGGCATTTAATGATGCTCGGATTTCCCTTCAGGAAGCAGAAAATCAGATTAGGATCACGAAACACTCTCAAGAGTAGGAGGATAAAATGAGGCAAGAATTTTTCCTAGAGGTACTTGATGAACTTGATAGCATTTACTAGACGTATGCTTTGGATGAGTGTCCCAAGTGATCAAGTACCAAAGTTTCAAATCACTTTCAGCTTATTGATAACCCTGTGTTTGAAGTTGATGTTGATTGGATTTCCAATGATCCCCTGTTTGAGGTAAATGAGGACTCTCCTTTTGATTATCATTAATGAGTGTAATGTTCCCAATTTTAATTAATTTGGGCCCAAGTTATTAATGTTTGTATTTAGGGGTTCCAATTGATTTAGTATATCTCGGACCTATTTTTTATTTAATTGTTCCGTAGGTGTTGGCCGTCGGCTATTTTTGTATACCCTCGGGATGTTTATCTGAAGGGTATTTAAGCATGGCTTGCAGGTAGTCTTTTGGATTATTTTCTATGTACTGCGAATTCCTATTTGGATTCTTTGTTGTTCGCCATTTCGGAAGTGAAAGATCTTCCCTATTTGGCTCTTGCGGTTTCGATGGGAATCAACCCTTACCTTATTCCGCCTGTGTATTACTCGGCTCAAATCTGGCAAATTAGAGAGCCATCATTGTTTGCAAATATTTACATCTATATCAATCGGTAACTTATTCTATACGTGTATTGGTTTTATTGATATCTCTGGCAAAGGCAATCAAGTTAAATATTGATTGTATTGAATTCATTCACTCGATTTCATTCGTACCATATCTCATCGGCTCCAGCCACCAAATACTACACGGCTCAACTAGCACCGTATGGCTCTCTGCAATCATCCGTACAACCGGCTCATACTCACTGTACAACCCTCTAAAATAGTCTGTACAATCCTGCTTGAACTCACCGTATGACCCTCTAAAGTAGTCCGTACAATCCTGCTTGAACTCACTGTATGACCCTCTAATGTCCTCCGTACGGACCTGTTGAATCAACCATACGGCTTGTCCAAATACCATCCGTACAGCCATCGAATCACTCCCTTAGCACAGTACGGGCTGCCTATTCACGCGTACAATTGTTCTCCTATAAGGCAACACCATTATTTCATTGTTTGTTTATCTCAGAGGTGGACAGGAACATTACAGTGGTATCAGAGCCTTCGGGCCAAGATCCCCTTCAGGTCGAGATCCCCTTCGGGCTAAGATTCCCTTAGGGCCGAGATTGCCTTTGGGTCGAGATCCCCTTTGGCCCAAGATTGCCTTTGGGTCAAGATCCCCTTCAGGCCAAGTTTCCCTTCGGGTCAAGATCCCCTTCGGGCCGAGTTTCCCTTTGGGCCGAGATTGCCTTTTGGTCGAGATCCACTTCGGGTTGAGATTGCCTTTGGGTCGAGATCTCCTTCAGGTTGAGATCCCCTTTAAGTTGAGATTCCCTTTGGGTCGAGATTGCCTTCGGGCCGAGATCCCCTTCGAGCCAAGATTGCCTTTGGGTCGAGTTCCCCTTTGGGCCGAGATTGCCTTCGGGTTGAGATCCCCTTCGGGCCGAGATTGCCTTCCGGTTGAGATCCCCTTCGGGCCGAGTTTGCCTTCGAAACTTTACAGTTGTATCAGACTAGCAATCATCGGGAGCATCTCCGAAACCATTCGAGAAAGTGGCCAGATAGCACGGGCTGTGACCGCGCAGCACGGGAGCATCTTTGAAACCGTTCGGAAATTTTTTTGAAACTTTCGGGAACATTACAGTGGTATTAGAGCTAGTGATCTTGCCAGCTTGCTGGGATGATTGAGAGATTTTGGTACTTGGATCACACTATGGCCCCAAACAGTGATGGAGAGTGGTGGTTGAAGGCACTACAAAGGATTGGCAAAGAGCTCAGTGAGGGTGCTGATCTTCCATTAGATATATTGGAAGTATGTTTGTGTTAGGTGGACCAATTACCTTCAAGATTTATACAGAGAATCCTCTCGCTGATTAAGGATACCTTAGTCAACCTAGGCTTTTGAGACACCATGACAAGGATAAAAGATTGGTTGTTGCAACATGTCTCAACGAGGTCTTGAGAATTTCAGCTCCTAAAGCACCATATGATGATAACACCATGATAGAGATATTGCAATTGATAGTTGACAGCTTTCAGAGTCTTGATGACTTCAGTAGTGACCCTTTTGGTAGGAGATCTACAATATTGGAGAATTGTGCAAATGTCAAAGTAAGTAATCTTCTCTTAGATCTCAAATTGCAAAATTTGGTCCATGATATGTTTCATCACTTCTTGGTCACCATCAAGGAAGATAATGATACTAAGATTCCAATTACTATGGAGAGTCTTATGATCTTGTGCATTGAGGAGATGGATGAAATATCCCAACCCATCACATATATGTCATGAGCTGTTCGTAATCTTGAATGTGTCCCCTCTATAGCCACATGTAAATTGGTCAGTCATATTTTTGAGCCTTGTGAAGTCATATTTTCGAGCATTGTGAAGAAAAATTAAAATCTCATTTGCACAAGTGGGAGAAAATAGATGGCAGCAATAAGGATGATGCATTACACCAGCAGGAAGACATTATTACAAGTCCGCTCCAAGAGGAATTGCTAAAACTTTCTTCTACACCAACTAGGCGAGAACATCGAAAAACTGAAGAAGTTGCTCGCATGGATCTTGTGAAGACATGTACAGATCAAGTTATGCCGGTCACCAAGGTTGTTGCCGAAACTGTGTCTTTCACCGAAGCTATGTCCATCATCATGTCCATCACCAAGGTTGTATGTTCGTCATTGTGGTTCTATCAGTCACCATAGTTGTGTTTGTTTTCGTCATCGTCATCATGGCCCTTGCCATGTCTATCATCGTCACCATGTTTGTTGCAAAGTCTATTGCCATGTCCGTCGTCATCATGTCTGTCAACGTTGTTGTGTCCGTCATCGTCGTCGAGTTTATGTTAGTCACCGTTATGTCTGCCACCGTCATGTTTGTCTTTGTTGTTGTGTTCATCACCGTCGTCAAGTTTGCATTCGTTGTCGTCGTTGTATCCATCACCATCATTACCATCATTCTATTCATCGTCGTCATTGCGTTTGTCACCATCGTTGTGTCTATTACCGATGCCGAGTTTGTGTCCATCGTCGAGTTTATGTTCGTCACTGATGTTGAGTCTGTGCCTATCACCGACACCAAGTTTGTGTCTCTCACCAACACTGAGTCTGTGTCCGTCGTTGAGCTTGTGCTCGTCGTCGTCGTCGTGGTCATCCATGTCATCATTGTGTGTCTGCCAGTGTAGCTACAATCGTTGAGACATTGCTCATTGCCGAGGCTCTATCCATCGTCAAGGTTTCAACCAGGGTTATGTGTGCCACCAAGGTTTTATCTACAGCTAGAATTAGCGGGTTTGTACCAACATTGGCATCTGTGTGTATGACCATACCTGAAGAAATTGATGAACATGATGACATTGATATATGTTATGATTGGCATCCTTGGGATCCCGATGACTCAGGATACGACAACGTTTATATCAGAGTGGTGCATCGGAATCTTGATGGCGGTCTACTAACCTCAGTTGAATTCAATCATGCTCATGTGATCTTGAAGAAACATGGAGTTTCCAGCAGATATGGCTATCCGTGTTAGCGCACGGTTTGGGATCCTGGAGTTGCGAATTGCTTGAGGACAAGCAATTTTTGGGCGGTGAGGATTTGTAATGTTCCCAATTTTAATTAATTTGGGCCCAAGTTATTAATGTTTGTATTTAGGGGTTCCGATTGATTTAGTATATATCGGACCTATTTTTTATTTAATTGTTCCGTAGGTGTTGGCCATCGGCTATTTTTGTAAACCCTTGGGATGTTTATCCGAAGGGTATTTAAGCACGGCTTGTAGGTAGTAGTAGGTATGCTTTTGGATTATTTTCTATGTACTGCAAATTCTTGTTGGGATTCTCTGTTATTCGCCATTTCGGAAGTGAAAGATCTTCCCTATTTGGCTCTTGCAGTTTCGGTGGGAATCAACCCTCACCCTATTCTGCCTGTGTATTACTCGGCTCACATCTGGCAAATTGGAGTGCCATCATTGTTTGCAAATATTTACATCTATATCAGTTGGTAATTCTTATTCTATACGTGTACTAGTTTTATTGATATCTCTGGCAAAGGCGATCAAGTTTAATATTGATTGTATTGAATTCATTCACCCGATTTCATTCGTACCACATCTCATCAGCTCCAACCACCAAATACTACACGGCTCAACCAGCACCGCACGACTGTCTACAATCATTCGTACAACCGGCTCATACTCATCGTATGACCCTATGAAATAGTCTGTACAATCCTACTTGAACTCACTGTATGGCCCTTTGAAATAGTCCGTACAATCCTGCTTGAACTCACCGTATGGCCCTCTGATGTCCTCCGTATGGGCCTGCTGAATCAACTGTACGGCTTGTCCAAATACTATCCATACAGCCATCGAAACACTCCCTTAGCATAGTATGGATTGCCTATTCATGCGTACGATCATTCTCCTATAAGGCAACACCATTATTTCATTGTTTGTTTATCTCAAAGGTGGACAGGAACATTACAGTGGTATCAGAGCCTTCGGGCCCAGATTGCCTTCAAGTCGAGATCCCCTTCGGGCCAAGTTTCCCTTTGGGCCGAGATTGCCTTCGGGTCAAGATCCACTTCGGGCCGAGATTGCCTTGGGGTCGAGATTCCCTTCGGGCCGAGATTGCCGCCTTCGGGCAGAGATCCCCTTCGGGCCGAGTTTGCCTTCGAAACTTTACAGTGGTACCAGAGCAGAAATCATCGGGAGCATCTCTGAAACTGTTCGGGAAAGTGGCCACGCAACACAGGTTGTGACCACGCAACATGGGAGCATCTCCGAAACTATTCGGGAACATTACAACGAGATGATTATGATTTCAGGATGTGGAATCTTGGTACAATTCCTAGCAAGGAATATGGGTCACAGGATGGAAGTGGTGATTTGACTACGGTTGTGCATTATAGGATCAATCCACATTGGGTTATTGATTTCACATCATATAGGAGTTGGTTGGATTATTTACATCAGCCTTTAGATAGTTTTTGGTGTAGTTTTGAGGAGAGTTATGTGTTGATCATAGGGAATACTCTTTCAACTTCATTCTTATTCATAGTACCAATGTACTCAGAGATTCTCTAGATTGAAGATGACAGTTTGGTATATGTTGCACCCAGGGTGTTACACTTAGTTTTTGAGCGACTTGTTTATTACATCATCTATTTAGGTCGGGTTGTCATCATCTACTGGATTATGCATAGTTCATTGATACATTTCTATCTTATCATATCGGTTAGTTATGACAACAAGGTTTGGGATCCAGTGTCATGTCAGCTATTTTTCTTCCAATTAATAAACAATAATAAAATAAATTGTAATATAAATAACATAATATAGTATCATTAATAAATTATAATATAATAAGCATAATAATAAATAATATTATTATTAAGAATAAAATAATGATACAACTTACTAATGATGTATTATTAAAAAAAAGGTTATATATATAATAGAAATTATTATTATATTAAGGACCAATATAGGCTAAGTTAATATCTTGATTGTAATTCATTTTATATTGTTGACATAGAAGTACACATATATCCTTAATATAGAATTATTATTATTAAAATAATAATATTAGTATTATTAAAATACAATAATCAAATGATAATGATATTAATAATAATCCTCCAACAAATATGAAATGAAGGAACCATTCAATCACATCAAATATGAGTGGAGGAACCATGATGTAGTTCTGAAATACTAAAAAATTTATATGTATTTTCAAGGAGTGGAATACACATAGATATGGACATAGAAAGAAGGGATAGAAACTTTATAAGGACAAGGATTTAATTATGGGAGTTAACAGATCTATATTTATTATCAATCAACTAGGTGGAAGGAAAAATATAAGTAATTAAGTCCTTATTGAGAATTTAGAATAATTTATGGAAGTTCTCAACTAGGGACATTACATCTAGGTATTGATCATATGTATTTATGGCTTGTTGAGGACCTTGTAATTTTTCTCAGTTTGAGTTTGGGTTTAGTGGTATTAGTGATGATCAGAGTTGTTCAGTTTATACGTGCAGAGTTTTTTCAGAGAGTTATATGGGGTCCAGGGATCTGGTTGAGAGATAGATTGTAGAGTGACATCTTGCTTCGCAGTGTGGTTGGAATTGTATTTAGTTTAGACTACTGGCCTACCTGCAAACTTGTATGGGACCCTAGTACAGATTGCTTGAGGACAAGCATTTTAAGGAGGGGAGATATGTAATGTCCCCTTTTTGGGACATTAGAGATATTGAAATCTTATTTTATATAATGTTAAATTGACTCTGAGACGTAAACTCAAATTATTAAAAGGTCAATTTACTGTTATAAAGAGGGCAAAAGGCCAAGGAGGAATAAGATGAAATGCCAGAGGGAAGTTGAAGAGTCACAAGGGAATAGGACGAAAGCCAGAGGGGAGTCAAAGAGTCTTAGTTTGTGTATTAAAAGGGGAAAGAGGCTCATTGCTGGGCATGCTTGATTTATGATTCAATTCAGTTTTCTCTCTTGTGAGAGTTTTCAGAAAGCTTCAACTTTTAGCTAGTTTGAGGATGTAGCCCCTCGTGCTGGCAGACAGTGGACACAAACCCATTGTCTCGGGAGACATTAGTTCAGGTGTTCCATTCGCGCTTATAGGTTCTTATTCTAGTATTCCAATCTGACTGTTAATCTGTATTTAAGATTGGGTTTTTGTGTTGGTTATTGTGTTGCTGTTGTATAATGCAATAATGTGTTTATGAAGTTGTATGGAAGTTTTTTGGTTTTACCATTGTGGGTCTAAAATGCGTTTCTATATGCTTGAAATCCTGAATATTATTCTGAAAGGAACTGGTTATTAACTTGTGGAGAATCTTCTGGTTTAATCATCGTATTGTATTCCATTTGCCTATATTTGAGTTTGAATATTATAATGAAGAAGAAGCTGGTTAAACATTTGTGGGATTTTGTACTGGATTCGATTGTATTGGAATACATCTACAAATTTTTAGTTCTGAATATATTGTTGAAAGAGAAATTTAGTAAATATCTGGTTAGGGATATTTCAGACCACGACAAAGAGTATCAAATTTCCCATGATCCCTGGTGGGCTGATCAAATCACACCCAAGCAAGCAATTTGCATGTCACCTTTCCAATTGCTACTGGGAGTTTTGAAGCTCGCTGGCAATTGGAACTGGAGTTTAGACTAAAAGTTTTCTGCAAAAAACTTGGCATTGCTTCCATATGCAATGTTAATGAAAAGGCCCGACTATTTGAAAGTTTCATTGGGACTTCAATATAGCTTTGCAAATATCATTTCATTGTAGTATTAAACAAAAGGTCCGACCACCTAAAAGCATCGGGACTTTAATGACTTTGCACTTGCATTTCGTTTGACATGTTAAAATATATGTAATGTTAAGTAAGACCACCAATTTTGTCAATTTTGGGAATTTTTAAAGCCTTATCATTATATATTGCATGTAAATGCATATGTAATGTGCTTAAAAAGTTCCTCTTTCTTTTAATACATTTCAAGATTTTAAATTAACATTTCATATATTTTAATTATGTATAAAAGGGCACACAAATTGAAATTTTTTATAATATATTGTTAATATATTATTTAAGACAAAAAATAAAAGGAAATATTAAACAACTAAAACCTGGTAAATAAATAAATAAAATTATTTATTTACAAAAACTACCTAGAGTTCAAAACCATTAAAAATTTAATCAAAATTATAATTAAATTTCTACATAGTTAACGTAAATTAAAAAAAGAAAACGAAATCTACAACAATAGATGGCTCTAACTAGGGAAAATCTCTTGTTCATCCTTGGAAATGATAAGAGATGTAGAATCCAATTCTCTAAGTATCTTCTTCCATTCCATTGGGCTATAGAGTCAGGCGATTAAAACATCAAAGACACAAAAAGAGATTAAAAAAAAGACTCAAAGACTTGGACTTTGTATGTACAATGGTACTTATCTGGAGCTTATTCAAAATAATGCTTCAAATGTTGCCGTTATAGGGCAGCGCAAATGGTGTTCTATCTTGATATGCTAGCAAGAAACTGTTCTCCCCATTGATCTGGTGAATCGTGAAAGGACCACACCAAAGAGTATCAAATTTACCATGCGTGCCTTTTGGTTCTCTTCATTTATCCCAAAGAAGAGCACGATCACCAACTTAAAACTCTCTTTGCTTTGCTTTCTTATCAAAAAGGACGTTCAGTTGCTTTTGATGTTTTGCAATGTGGTCTACCACTTGGGTACGTTGTTCCTCCAATGCAGAGAAGAACATGATTCTTTTGTCCAAGGCACTTTCAAAAGTATCATCTTCAATTGCCTTGGCTAACTTTAAAGCAGGAAGTTCTAAAGTGATAGGTATTTCAGCATTCAATGCATACAACAATTGGAAAGGTGACATGCCAATTGCTCGCCTGGGTGTGATTTGATCAGCCCACAAGGCATCATACAATGCCTTGTGTCATGATCTTTGATTTTCATCCACCAACTTCCTGATAATTACAACCAAGTTCTTGTTGTTGTATTCAGCTTGACCATTACCTTGAGGGTAATAATCAGATGATTGAGCTAAAGTGATCCCATAATCATAACAAAACTGTGTTATGCCATGTGATGAAAATGCTCCTGTATTATCACTATCAGTGACAATCTTATGGGGAACACCAAAATGTGAGATAATATTCTCCTTCAAGAAGTTGCATACCACCTCAGATGTAGCATGCTTTGTTGGTATTGCCTCCACCCATTTGGTGAAGTAATCCGTTGTTGTAAGGACACATGTATGTCCTTTACTTGAAGATGGATTGATTACATCTATGAAGTCAAGGCCCCATTGTTGAAATGGTTCCTCAATTACAATTGGCTAATACCCATGCTTGGCTCAAGCGTTGTGGTATTAAGATGAGAAGATTTAAGTTAGGGACAAATGATGATACAATTGGACCTATGGGCCAGAAATCAGAGGTAAAAGGTACGAACAAAGATAATGCTTCCTCCTCAGGAAACACAGTAAAGTTGAAGTTCAAATCAAAGGAAAAGGAATAGGTGGTGATTCAGGAAATAGAAGATGATCAGCAAGAAGAGTAAGTACAGGTACTTCTCAAGGCTCCAGACACACGACCTACCCTTGTTGAGACTACAACTACACAGGAATTCATTCTTGCAGATGTATCTGGTTGATATTGACTCATTCTCAACAGTCCTAACTCCTGCAATATCTCTTGCATCTTCTCAAGCTACTGAACTATTCAGGATATGCCTTGTGAAAACATGGCTAGTGTTTTCTCCTATGGTTCTCATTCGTGTTCACCCACAATTCCTTTTGTGGAAGGATATTCTACACTTAGCAATTTTGACGAGTTCATGGCAGAATCAATGTCTAATGTCGCTACCAGAACTACCCCTACTGCTGTCCAAACTGAAACAACAACTATTGTTTCTACCACAGTATGTTCTCAACCTAGCTCATCACAGGCCGCAGTTGAAGAGCCTATTGTTGCATTATCTGAACTTCCTCCTTGGCTTAGTGCTGCTGCTCCTAAGAGAAAGAAACAGGAAGTCTTGCCAAATGACTTTGACTTTGGGCAATTGAAACAAATTAAGATCAAGGGTGCCAAAAGAGCCAAGACAATTTCAAGGGTTTGGATGGACAAAAACAGAACCAAATATGTGGAGATAGTGGAACCCCTTACAAAGAAGTCTCATGATGAGATACAGCTAGCTGATTTCAAGATCACCAGGATAGATTTGAGCAAACAGACACATGCTGGTCTAATCAATGATGCTCAAGATTCTGTTGCACTACTAGCACAAGAGTCAGATGAGCTTAAAAGAAGAAAAACCAGTTGGAGGAACAAAATGACTTACTCATGGTAGTAATTCGAAAGATTGCTAGAGTTTCAGAACATGTTGATCCATTAGCATCCTCTATTGCAGAGGAGTCTGTTACACAAGTTGACAAGGCTGGAGAAATGGTTACAACCATTAACACATGGGTAGAACAGATGATGGCACAGGGGACAAAGTTGATAAAGATAGCACTCCAGGTACTCACATATGCAAGAATGGTGGTGTCCCAGCTGAATAGAGTTTTAGAGACTTTCAATCAAAACTTGGAATCACTTGGATAAGACTTAGAGATCTCGTGCAAGAACGGGGTAATACCTTCTCAAGGAAACTACATTAAAGCTAAACAGCTGTTGTTGAATAGATGTCAAGTCATTGAGGGCCTACTTACAGATTTGAAGGTGGACATAAAAACATGTATTGGAAAAGGGCAGGAGATCAAAATCCAATTTATGAAGATATCATACAAATTAGTAAGTGACAACCAAGAGGTAATGGCAGAAGATACTGAAGTCTCAGAATTCTTGCTAATGGTTCACCTGGAGCTTGAGGCAGAGCACTTGACGCTGACTTCAATTCACAAGCTTTCAGATTATCAAACATCACTCAATCTTCTTCAAACTATTCTTGAGAGCGATGCTATAATTTCTAGATGTTCAGATACAATCCTCAAGACAACTGTTGTTGCAAAGAACACCATTGTGCCAAATCTGGATGGAATCCAAGAGAGTATTCACAGGTTTCAGGTTTTCATTGTGCAGGATGAAGAAGAGTGAAAAGTGCTTTCAAGCACTCAAATAAAAAATTTCATTGCTTTCTATAATTTAAGACATGCATTTTTGTTTTCAGTTTTGACAAGTTACATGTAAAGCATAAAATTGCAATTAAATACATAGTGGTACATTTAAAGTAAAAATTTGCAATTACACATCTTGCAACATGTAACCACATTATGGAGGACTGTAGTGTGGAATAAGTCAATCCTAGGTAGTTAGTTTTCCATGTTTTTCTTATAGTCTTTCTCCTATAAATACAAGAGGACTCATTGAAGATTTTTATCTCTATGCATTGCAAGAATACTCTGGTGAAATTGTGCAAGTTCAAACTTTTCTTTTAATTTGTGCAAGTTGATTTTTGAGTGAATAAAAAGCGAGTATCTTCAACCTTTGAGTTGAGGAGACTCGTGGAATTCTTTGTGCTGTTATAAAGAGTCTTGAATCTGATTTTATAGACTTTGAGCTGTGGTTCATAGTTGTTTTAGAAGTAGAAATGAAGTTTCACGTGTTCAAGTCTTTGTGCTTATCATATTGTTGCTTCATAGTTTAAAACATTTTCAGGATAGTGTACAAGTCTGTGGGCTTATATATATTCCTTAGTCTATAGATAACTAGTACGCTTAACAATTAGTCCTTTGGTTAATTTTGAGTTCATTAGTATTATTGCTCCAACTAGAACTTATAGGTGAAATTGTAAAGGTCATCAATTCACAGAGTACGTTTTTATGAAAGTGAAATCCTTCATGAAGAAAGAGGAAGTGATATGTGAAACACCCAATTTTAGATTAAATTTGAAGTTTCTTGTTAAGTTTCAGTTGAGTTAGTCGCAATAAGAAGGGTGCCTCCCCTATGTTGAGCGGAGAGAATATTTCTCATAGATTGTGTCTGAATATCCCATTTTGTAAATAGTACGTCTTTGACTATTGACAAAATATTTAGCCAACACTATGAATGAACAATTTGAATGTATTCTTTTATTAAATCCCATTGCTAACCACAAGTTATCAACACCTAAAGTTTTTATATCATCGTTAGCACCATATGCCAAGGCTACCATATCATGAGTATAAGGAGATAAGTTATTGCTGCCATAATTGGGATATCTGATTTATTTTCATGCCTCCCAATGGTATTTTCATCATCAAGGTACACTTGCATACACTTGGCTGCCACAATCTCTAGGTTATCATTTTTGTTAGCCTTCAACACAATTTGTGGTAGCCTTCATTTAATACAAGAGAGAGGGGCTTCCAAACATAACTCTCAATATAACTCAAGTTAGATTAGTAAAACTTAAATAGGATGAAGGGACACTAATAATAAACCCATATTATACTAAGCAAGTACACAAGCAAGTCATCCTTCATGCAATGTTCATTAACTTTAGATATGCAATGTGAATGTAAATTGAACCAATTGATTAAATGACAAAGATATAATAGATATAGGGAAAAAGTCTATGCAATCAGCCAAAATGAAATATGGAAATAAGTCTAGGCTAAGAGATAAAAAGAAGGGTGAAAATCTGACCTTGAAATATACAAAGGAAAATGCTTTTCTACTCAATCTGAAACTGTGATTGAGATTTTGATTGTAGAATTGCGATCAGAACAAAAAACCTAGGAAGCTCCAAAAAGCCTAGATCTCTAGGTACTGGTTGACCAAAAGAAAGTCTGTTGGTAGGTTTACGGAATGATGGACATTTTCCCAAAGCACTATAAAAAAGTCAACCCATATTTTTCTTTAAGCCCTCTACTAATAGTTTCCGGATCTGAATTTACAATTCCGATAACCTACTCCTACACAAGAAAAATGGGTTTTGTTTTGTTGGATGAGGGTTTGCCTTGGTCAAGCCTTATATTGATGAATAAAGCTTGAAATTGAAATGATAATAATGATAAAGGAAATGCTAGCATATAGTAGGATTGAATATATCAATGGAAAGTACAATTACCTTTGTATATGCAATTGAATTTAATATGTAATCAAGTATGCAAAGGTAATAGCCTTCACTCAAAGAAATCGAAAGGAAACCATGGAAGTCAAAACCTCATGAATGGAAATATTTGTGATACGCCTTGATGAAGAATGGAAGAACTTGAATGGATGAATGGAAGATCTCCTCCTTAGAAGCCAAACTCCACTACTAGCTTAAAGGAAGAAGCTTGATGCAAGAAGGAAATGCTAGATCTTGGATGAATTCTTGAAGAGTGCTTTATGTGGATGTTTGAAAATGCTTGCTTTAAGTCTTATGCCTGTGTGACTACTTACTCATGTGTGTGGATAGATAGCTTGATGGATAAAAATGAAATGTCAAAGTCTCCTTTTATACTAGTTTTCGGTATTAAAAAAAAGCAGGCCAACACGGGAGAAAAAACCAAACAATTTAAACACTGAGACACTTCAGACCTCAAGACCTAAATCCCTTTGGGTATGGGTCAACCTGGTCGACCAATACTTGAGGGTATTCCTGAGAAAGGGGACATCGAGGTCTAGGGGAAAGTGTAGAAAGATTCAAGAAATACTGAAACTATCAGAAGATATGACCAGATAAGATAAGATAAATTTATTAATATCCAACAAGAGACCAACAAGGGTCCAAGGGACTATAAACAGTAAAATAGGGCTAACACCAGTAAGGGGATCATCAAATGGTGTCTACAAAAAGAACAATAAAGCAAAATAATAGAGGAACAAAACAAGAAAAGAAACTAAATACTCCTCACAAACAAGTAGTCCAAAACTAAAGGGTATAGTCTAGGGCGAGAAGGTGCCAAGGACAGACATCTCTGGGATTTGTTGGAAGTGGCACAATGCTACTAAGTGTGTTCTTTGCGAGGCCTCACACATCTAGTGTGACTTAAAATAGGGCAAAGAAACCGCTTCATTCCTCGTGCAAGAGACACGGGTGTGAAGTAGGAGTTGATGAGCTCATCTGAAGTTTGTCTCGATGGGAACTGAAGATGTAGAGTGTGATCCTGAAGCCACAAAGTCTCTTGAAGATAAAGTGCAAGACACTGCTGGTCAGTGTATCTAAAAAATTATGATAGGGACCTGCACTCCCTGAACAAGTAGCGGAACCTCCTTCTGATCTCATAGTAGATGGAACAACGAATAATAAAATAGGTCTTAGTCTTCACCTCCCCAAGGAGATAGAGGCAGCAAATCCTATCCTCTTTTTCAAGCAAGTGGTTAGTCTAGATACAAAGCCTATGAGATGCGAAGGTCATGAGTCCAACGACGACTAGGGTACCAAGGGCGCATAATGACCCTGTCCTAGAGATCAATGAAGTGTTTGGTATAGAAGGTCATCCTTGGATAGAGCCCCCCAAAGGGTTACTCCAAGTTGTGATAATGTGCCATCTGTAGATGTCAAATCTCACGTGCTCATTCAGTAGTGGAAGAAGTTATCCAAAAAGGTGATAAAATAGCACTTAAAGGGCCATGCTGAAAAATGAGATGACCTACAAATTTGAGCAAGATTGGAAGAAGAGAGAGAATAAAAACCACACTAAGGAGGGCTAAAAGGTCTCAAAATGAAGTGCTTTCATTTTAAGATAGTGCATTTAACCCCTTGTTTAGTGGGAGTATGAAGCAAGTCATATTCTCGGTAAAGGAAGAATAGATAAAGAGACAATGCCACAATGAGATAGAACATTGCCAAGTCCAAAGACATAAGCCCCCAAACCTAGGATCCTAACTCCATTCCCATGCATAAGAGCACAAAAACAAAGTAAAAGAGAACAAAGGAAAAAGAAAGCAAAACAAAAATCAAAAGACACAAAGGGGTTATTATTAAAACCCAAATGAATTAGTGAAAGAGACCTCAGCTAAAAAAACATCTCACCTCCTAATATCATATTTGAAAGGCCATTACAAAGCATAAGAGATCACATAGGAAAGACAAGAGCACCACAAAGGATGATATCCCTCATGTTTCTATCCTACTATGATATGATAAGATAGATTTTAATGACGTCCACGAGACTAAAGTAGTCTATGGGACCCATGCAATCACCCTCCCGAGTCAGGAGCGGAACTAGTCAGTTGTAAAGTTTTGGTTAACTTGTCTCTCCTTCTTTGAAGTTTGGTAATCAAATCCGCTGCTCTCTTCACTTGATCTTCCTCGAATAAATAGTTGAAGTCCTTGTTCTGTAGTATTTTTGTATAACCAGATCTGATGTCATTGTAAGCCAGGCAGTCTTTGACAAAGTGCTGCTCTGTCTCAACTATTCCCATATTACAAAATAAAGTCTGCCCACTCTTCCTTTGGAACTTGCCACCGACCAGTTTCACATCGCAACTGATGTGAACTAGTTCGAAGTTGTGCCATCAACATTTTTGCTTTCCAGTTAATAGGTGCTCTTATATAGGCCTTTTCATCATGACTAGAAGTGGGATTAAATTCTTTAATGTAATTAATTTTTTCCGCCCTATGCGTCTTGTCCACAGAATATTGCGAAATTTTTCATTGACAAACTTTTTTATTTCTATAATGTTATCCGGGCAAGTTTGGATGTTGATATCCCATTTTCGCATCCATTTGTCATTTTGCTTCATCCATGTGCTTTTCCGCCTCACAAGTTTTTCCTCTATGATCAACTTGGGCCAACGATGTGTTTCCAGCCCTTGGGTTTTCTTTAAGTAGCTTATCATCCGGACCAAAGCAACGGCTTCTAATGGAAAGGAACCCACCTCCGCCAAAAGGATCTCATACGGAACTGTGGTCTTGACTTTAAGATTGCATGTGATGAAGTGTTTTTGAATTCTTTCTACTTGCCACCATTTCTGTTCGGACATACTACCTCCCCACACTTCACATCCGTATAGAATAACCAGAGTGACCAGCAAACCAAAAAGAGTTTTCATGGTCGTCCAATCCCATAATTCTGCGTTCCTACACTTGTTTTGTAAAGAGTATAACGCCTTCCAGCCCCCTTGGATCCTTTTTTATCTGCAAGTATCCCAATTGAGTTTGTTATGAAAATCGATGCCCAAGTATTTGTACTCTTCCACAATCTCAAGTGGTCTATTTTCAAATAGAAACTCGTCTTGTATGCTCCTATTCTTCTTCAACGAGAAGATCATAATTTTGGTTTTGCTAGTGTTAACTTGCATTCCTACTTCATGACAAAAAATTTCTAGTGCTGTCAAGTGCTCTTTCAAACCTTTAGCTGTTCTAGCAAGAATTATGAAATCATCTGCATATAAGAGCAATCTTATCACAAAGTGGGCCAGCTGCACCCCCTCACCATTGGTCTTGTTTATCCACTCTTCTAACTTGTCAATATAGAGCCCGAACAATGTTGGAGATAGCGGACACCCTTGCTTAACCCCGATGTTGCTGTCAAAATTTTCTGATAGCCCTTCTGTCGTTCTGATTTTAGCTTTGACCTACTCATATAATCTGTAAACCACTGACCTAAGTTCTTTAGGAACTTCCAACTCTTCCATTCTATCCCATAATTTATTACGTGGCACCGTGTCGAATGCTTTTTTAAAGTCCACGAAACAACAAAAAGCCTCGTTCCCCGGAGTGTCCCAAACTTTCTCAATCAAGTGTCTAAGAGTGATGCCATGATCTATAGTAGAGTTTTTTGGTCTAAAGCTTGCGTGCCCTATTGCACGTTTGCCTTCCGTTTCAGCCCAGTTGCTGATTTTTTGTTCTACCAAGCTGCCAAATAACTTGCCAAATAGTGGATTGATCATGATGGTTCGGTAATTAGAAGGATTATTTATATCTCCACTTTTATGGAGTGGGATCACCACACTTGTTGTCCATTTTACAAGGAAACCTTCTCTATTGACACTGTTGAAAATTTTAGTGATGTGTGGTGTGAGGGTTTCAGCACCCCATTTTAAGTATTCAGCTTGAAGCCCATCTATATCTTGTGCTTTACCGGCAGCTAACCTCCTTATGCCTTGGATAATATCCTTTTCGCTGAATAGCTCCCCTATAGTCTCTGTTTCCATGGTTCTACGTTCTCCTAGATCACACTCGTAGAGAGTCTTGGCATATTCCAGTCATTTGGTTCCTATTATGTTGTTCTCTATCTGAGTTTTTCTCTGCTGAAGTTCTTTCCAAAACTTTCTGGGGTTGTTTTTACCAAGATTAATTGTAAAGACCCTTACTATAAAGGCCACTGAAACCCTCAAACTGGACTTAGGAATTTTGTCAAACAGTTGGCATGTAACCGAATAAGGCTGCAATATTACTAATTGTTGTACAACGAAACCTCAATATATGATGCCAATAATGTATGAACAACAATTCCAGATTATAACACTACCAATCTAAGAGATAGATGATAATATGAAACTCAAATATGAAGTCCAATGCAATTCTGATTTTATGACAGCAAATAGAACTGATTACAATGAGAGACTGTCACAACTATGCACTTCTAATACATCAAGCTCTTTGACAATGCAATGTTATGACATGAACAATAACCCAGTTCAGATTTGGAATGCAAATGACAAAACTTTTACAACAGTTATTAATGACTGAAAATAACTATTTATGCAATGACAGTGCTGACTGTTCTAATCCTTAACATGCAATATTTTGGCAATCAATATTTTGTGCACCTGGAATAGCACCAATTTTGCCGGATATGAATGCTAGATTAATGCCACACGAAGA
Organism: Cupressus sempervirens; assembly: GCA_028749045.1. Classification (NCBI taxonomy): domain Eukaryota; kingdom Viridiplantae; phylum Streptophyta; class Pinopsida; order Cupressales; family Cupressaceae; genus Cupressus; species Cupressus sempervirens. Next base: position 348,972,878 of record CM053793.1, read on the forward strand.
CCTCACAATCTGCCCCAAACCGACTCACAAAATTGCTGCTGCTGCCCAACTGACAGGGCCGTACAGGTACGGCCTGGTACGGCTGCTAGATAAAAATATTGCAGCGTTTTTTGTCACTCCAAAAGCAATAAATCTGGGCGCCTAGGGTTGCTGAATAACCCCCTAAAATATGAAATTCATCCGTCAAGCCAATTAGGAGTTATGAGCAAAAATGTGGGTCCAAACCCTGGACTGGCAGTCTGAAAATAATGCACAACTGTGTCTTCAAATCCTGTTAATCAATCCACAAATGCTAGGGCACAACTGAAACCCTTATTCCAACCAAAGTAAACCCTTATAACTGAATCTCAATGATGTCCAAATGAGATGGCTGCATTACCAACTCCTCAAATGCAACAATTCAGATGATATTTCACACCCTCAAAGTCGCCAATCCAAGGAAATGATTCGTTCCCAAAGATCAAATAATAATTTGCAGACCCAAGAGGCTACAAATTTGCTCCACAATGGAAGAAGTAGAAGAAATCTCAAATCCAAGCATGTCCAAATGAGAGGCCTAGCCCTCTATTTATTCACTTTTCTAAGAAGTTGCTAGAACTTCTAGAAACATCCTTTATAAAATCTTATAATGCACTTTTTATAATAAAGTAATTTTATAAAATAAAAAGTGCAACTCAACTTAAAATTATAACATGTAGGCCCCAATAACACATAATAATAAAATATAACCTCTTAACACTTCTTCAAGAGCAAGATATGACCATCTAATCTGCAGAATTGACTCTCTCTCCACACCATTTGCCTACGAGAGTTTGGAATAGGCAAATCCATGATCAATGCCATGTCGAACTAAAGAGGGGACATTACACTAATCAACTCGATTCTTCTCTTGTTTACAAACTCTCCTTTCTTCTTTTTAATCAACTGATCATACTCCTTTCTACTTTCTTTATTTATGTTCTTTTTCCAATTTCTTTTTGCTGTTTTGCATTCCTCATCAAACCACGGATTGGCCGGAAAAGTGTTCTTGGCTTCTCTTCTGGCCCTAGATCTTTCACACTCCTCCAGTGCTTTAATGATAGTAAGAACAAGATTATCCTTGTCCATGAAATGATGTTTATCAGACTCAGGATGGTTTCTTGGAAACCTAGACAGCCGCAAAAGAGAGTTTTGGAAGGTAGCATGGTTTTCTTGTGTCATTAAAACTTTGCCAATCGGAATCATCTTCCTCTTTTGTAAAGGTTTTGGAACAATATGTTGATCTTTAAAGTGAGTGACCACCCTTATCAAGATGGGGTTATGATCAGATTTTAGCTCCATGGGGCAGTCCTCTATCTCAAAGTTAATTATCTTTGCAACATATTCTTGCGAGCATATTACATAGTCAACAACACTTTGTCCATTGTATCTTTTGCATGTGATTCCACTTGATTTAGGCCACTTTTCCAAACCATTACATATGACCATCTTATATAGGCAGCATAAACCTAGTAATTCTGCACCAAAATGATTAATCTTTCCCATGCTATCCTGTGAAGATCTTTCCCATTTTTGCGTCCCTTTTTCTTCAAGCCAAATTGGGTCTCTGCTTTCATTGTAACTCTCCTTAAGATTGAGAGTTTGGTTGTTTGTTGTTCTAGCATTGAAATCCCCTATTATCATTATTTCCCCTAGAGAGCCAAAGGCTGCTATGTCTTTTTTGAGTGCAGCGAATGGGTCTTCTCGATCCAATCTATGCTTTTTATACATTTTTGAGCCTTTTGGGGCGAAGTAACAAACAACCACCCTTGTAGAAATCCGATTCTCTGTTATTTTAATCCAAATATATTGCTTGTTTACATCTTCTTTCTCTAAGTTTACAAATCTACTCCAAGTTTCTTTTATTAGAATGGTAATGCCTCCATTCCCCTTACCATTATCTATCTTCTCATTCCACAGTGATACCTTCTTATACCCTTCAAAATCTGGAACCCTACATCCATCATGCTCATGCGTCTCGATAAGCATAATGATGTCATTATCTTTAGCTATCGGCCCTAACCCAGGTCCTCTTCTCCAAGGATAACCTCTACAGTTCCAGCTAACTATAGTTAAATGTTCCTGGGTGGGCCCGAGTTCCTATTTATTGCGTGTGATTTTGTCGCTGATTTGGGCTTTGCCATTTTGTAGCCACGCCCACTTGCCGTTATCTCTTGCTGTTTTCACTTTTTCCCATTCCTACCTCCTTTCTTCTTGCTGAGTTACGGTGAGGTCATCATCGAGATATATGTGTGTGCCTCTAAGAAACTTCCTCTTGCTGAAAATGTTGTTTTTATCTCCTGTATTCCTCATTGTCACTCTAACATGTCTGTCTTTGCCTCCTTTAATCCATTTTCCGATTCTTTTTGCTTGTATCATTGTTTCATGCCAGTCTAATTGGTCTTTAAAGAAGTCTTTAACTAAATCCGTTGTTTTCTCCTGTTCTCCATAGTCTCTTAGCCCTTTGATGACGATATTTGCTGCTTTCTCATTTCTTTCTTTTTCCTCTCTAATCTGTCTTCGAACTTGCTTTTCTATGTTGTCAATAGGAGTGTTTACTGGTCCCTTTACTATGTTAGCCCATGATCTAACTTCTTCAATTTGTTCTTTGAGTTGATTCTCTTTTATTTCCATATTGGCCATGGCATCTTGTATATTTTTCATTTGCGGATTTTTATCTCCTTCTGTAGCCTCTCCTTCTCCCGTAGTACTTGCTGCTGTCCTCTTTTCTCCTACTTCTTTCTTTAACAATATTAATTCATACTCTCCTTTTTCCATATTAAATTGCAATTTTTGAATTTGTTCTCTAAGTGACTTGACCTCTGCTGCCAATTTCCAGTTATCCTTAGTAACTCTTTTCATTGTGATACTTTCTATCTGGCTCCTCTCTTCAAGTGCCCACACACTTTCTTTCATAGCTACCAAATCGTTCACAAAGATGTCTGGATACCACGTCATAGGTGTCCTTGTGGGGCTGTAATTATTTGGCAGCCCATCTTCCACTGTGTCTATCACCTGAGAATTATTTGTCTTCTCTTTATCGTTAATATCTCTGATATTATCAAACCGCTTAATTGTTTCAGAGATTTTAGTCGACCTCAGATTTATTTCTCCCTCCCTTGAGTTGTCTGAGGTATGTGGAATCGGTTTCGGAAGTAAAGCTGCTAACTTCCCTCTTTTTGCATTTTTAAACTTTCGTATCTTTCTCCGCCTAATTATTCTTTTATATTGCTTGGCATTCACATAGGTGTAGTTTCCTCCTATGGGTGTTCCACTGGCTTCTGAGAAGCTCAAAGTGTTTGTGGGTAAATTACCATTTGTCCCTCCAAGATTGAATGAACTCGCGTGTCCGGCTGAGGATCCTGGAAGAATGAGGAAGCTCCCTTGATTCCACTTGATGATATTGCTGTGCATTAAACTATCCCTGTATGTCAGGACCAAGCCACTGTTACTAGAGATGTCATTGTGTTTCGTAGCTTCTCCCAGATTAGTTTGTTGTTCTGCTGTTACAGGTGCCCTAACTATCAAATTCTTTGCCACCCTGTTACTGACAGATCCTGTGTTTTGCAAGGTGGACCCACCTAGTTCTCGCTGTGCCTCTATTATCTTTGGTTGATCAATCAATGATCCTTGTACAAGTGTATTCTCTGCAGGTGTTTCTATGATTTCCTCGTTTGTTCCATCCATGGGGACCATATCGTACCCACTGGTGCCTTGATATAGATTCTTTATGTAGTTTTACCGTTGTAAATTTACCAAAGCCAGGAGAAGTAATACAGGAAGCCTGAACAGGTGTAGACCGAAATGTAAGAGGTAAGAATAAGGGAAAAGGCGTACCTGGGATCTACCTTTGGAAGCCCGCAAATATGGACCCACTAGTAATAGCAAAGCCTTTAGCACTGGATGACTGGGCCCACTGGTTGCCAAAACTGCTGACCAAACCAAATTTGCCCCTGCACTGATTGCCGCTGTTGCCGGCCCTACCTTGGCTGCTGCACGCTCCACCTTCACTTTTTATCATAAAATAGTCTCCGGCAGACAAAGGTTAAATCACTGTTGACAAGGTAAATCCGTCAACACCGGTCCAAGGTTCGACTCTCCCCTGAGATCTGAGCCCTGATTTCACTGAGACGTGAAACCCGCATGAATTTTTATCTCCCTTTTGACTTTCTACACCGATTTGGCACTGCGGGCCCTGCTCCGACTTTATCTGCGGGCCCTGGTTTATTCTATTCCTCGCTGTGATGCTGTTGCTGGAGAACCTGCCAGCGCTGCGCTAAAAACTAGAGAGAGAGAGAGAGAGAGAGAGAGAGAGAGAGAGAGAGATTATCTTGCCCAACTAGGTTTGTGTGCCTTCCTGTGAATCACAAATAAAACAAAAACAAAAAAGCGGGATCAAATGGTCTAGCAGATTTGTGTGCCTGATAGTCAATCTTGTGTGTTCGTTGGCAGCATTTGCATACATGCATTATGTGTGTACACTAGTGGATCAATTCCTTGGTATTACCACAACGTGTAAATATGTTTGTGCTCTCTATGGATGGACAAAGGTCTGCTATCCTTAGAGATATATGTGTGTATGCAAATGTGTTTCCCTAGGATGAAGAAGTGTCACTTATACCCATTAGGGAGTGGCATATTGCAACGTAAATGTAAAAGTGCATAAAAAGTAAACTATAGTACGAGGGCATGTGTATGCCCCCCTCCTTATGATGACTTTGTAGCTATAGACATCATAAAGAAGAGAATCCAGGATAACTATTTCTAGCAACAAGAAGATATCCTTTATGTGATAATGTATACCAAAAACTTAGCGAAGAGCATTGGCCCTTGTAAGCCAAGAAAATAGATAATTATGAAAGGTATGTCAATTATGAGAAGAGACCCTTGAAAGGAAGAGATCTTGCTAGCAAGACATCTACCTTCAAGAGGAGTGTTTGAACATAGATAACAACTTCAAGACAAAAGAGGGGGAGGAGAACAAGAATGCATCTATTCAACCCCTTGTGTCTAGGAAAAAATAGGGATCTTTGAATGAAGGATGACAAACTTTAAAGCACATAGTAGGGAAAAATGTTTATAATGAACATAGTTTTGCAAATAAAGAAGAGGTGATGATCAAAGACATACACCTCTTGTACATAAGAGAGAGTCCTAACCAAGACAACAATTCATTGTTGGAAAAGAATGTCACATGATAAACAAATGCCATTGTACTAGGGAAAGTCAATCCTTAGAGAAAGAGAAAGAATATACAAGCTACCTTGTCGCCCAAGTAGACAAGCAAGAAACTAAAAGAGAAGACTTGTGGCAGATTACAAAGTGATAAACAAAATCTTGTTAAGATATAAAGACGAATTGTAAGAAACAACCATAATCTAGCCTTGCACAAAAAAAAACACCCTATATCAAACAAGAAGTATTATAGAATAATGCAACACCATAGATAGAGAGAAGATGAAACACATCCTAGGATATGCAAAGCCAAACAACATAATGTGTCACATATATGCTAGAAAAGATATCACATATGAAGCAGATGATAGAAATAGAATGATGCTATAGATGATTATTTAAATGATAAACACTCAAATCCAAGGTATGAAAAGAATTCAAGAAATATTGAAATTGTTACAAGATATGACCAAAAAGATGGTAAAATAGTACCTAAAGGGCCATGTCAGAAAATGAGAGATGTCCTGGAAATGAGAGAGAGAGAGAGAGAGAGAGAGAGAGCAAAAACCACTCTTAAGGAGGGCTAAAATGTGTCAAAATGAAGAACTTTCATTTTAGGACGGTATAGGTCCCACCAATACCAACAACATAGTACTCATCATCAAAGGTATAATCATCTACTTGTATGCCCAACCTTGTTATTTTTCTTGTGCAACTGATTTTGGATCCATTCCCCAAAATGATTCTAACCATGAAAGTCCTCATCAATAAAGTTATGTGTAGCATTGTTTTCCACCCTACACAACTCTGTACTTTAACAATCCCTTTTAGTACAAAAACATGATCTCTATAACCACCAGATAAGGATGCAAGAATATCTTGTGCCTTGTCATCATGCTCACTATCATCATCATTATCACCTCAATAAAATACACCTTACCCTTACCAAGACACCTATGTCCTGGCTCCCAATGTTTTTTGCAAGAAAAACAAGGATATCTTCTTCTATTCTTTTTCTACCTTTGAAGATGTGGCCTTGGTGAAAGATCCCTGATGGATCTCTTCCACTGATCTGCTGTAATTTTATATTTTTAAATTTGTTTTCCCTGTTTATTAAAATTTTCTTGCAGAGCTAGACAGAAGTTGTAGAAGGGTTTGATTGTTTTATGTTTTTGATGATTTTTCAGTAAGTAATAACAGAAGTACAATAACATGAACCAGTTCTGAGAACGTATTCCAAATACATTTACAGCAAAGTCGCTTCAAGCAGATTTTTTTGAATATACGCCTAATATATGACCAGATGAAAAATATCCAGATGATTACAACCAAGAATAAATCTAGCCTGAAGGCATGAAGGTGAAATATGAGCCCAGAAGGAAGCTACAATCAGAATCCAGCTCTCAAATGTTGTATATGGAAAAGTAGATGGCTGCTAGGTGCGGCCGTACAGCTGCGAAGTGCTACCCAAACCCCAGCTAAAACTCTGACTCGATATTGCGTTCCCCAAAAGAAATAATGCACAATCTCCAAGATGCTTATGACTGCAAGAATCCAGACCACTGTTTTGGGGGTTACGTCCCAAACAGGCAAAGCAAGTCGGTTTGGCGTCCCAAATGTTGAAAGCTCAATCAAAGCCCAAAACACAAATCCAAGAAGTAATATATCAATTATGCCTTCAAACTTTGTCTTTACCTCCTTATAACCCACCAAACTTAGTTCGAACCCTAAAAGTGTCCCCATGTTGCATTGGGTTATAAAATAATATATTTCTCATTTTTAAAGTGGTCAAGTATCTAGAAAATGACCTTTTTACCTATAGAAAGAAATCCGTTCACCAAAATGCTCTGAGTCAAAAGAGAAATATTTAGAAAAGTTCAAGACCTTTCTAATGAGCTATTACACCAAGGGATATTCACCTAGATGAGGCCAAAAAACCCCTTATTACTCCAAAATGGCTATAGCTTAGCCTTATTTAAATTATTAAGATGCTAACTTAGGACAATATTTAAATATATTAAAATATTTCCCAAATAGCGAGCTGATAGCCAAAGCACCTCTACAAGGTGAAACTGAACTTGTCACCTCCTGTGACTGATGTCGAATAATCTAAAATAACTGACAGTCTCATCTCTCAAAAATAGGGATACCCCTAAAAAATAGGAACGTCTCCGAATCTCCTGAAACTGAAACCATAGAATGATCTTGTAGAGACTCAAGACTATAACCCATCTCCACCTCCTAAAATGTAGGAAACTCCTCCTACAATTAAGGAACTGCTCTCATCTGCCCTCCTACTATCTGAAACTCTAGATCCGAACACTGTATACCCTGACTGAGTCTCTAAACAACACTGCCATCCTACGAGACTCCCTAATAGGCTAACTCCCACGTCCTACTAGATAGAGCTAAAAGAGGGGACATGAAACTTGGGCTGATTAGGAGCCTTCTAATCTTATTTCTTGTTCTTCAAGTTCTTGTGTGGCTAAGAAGTAGGTCAAGAGACAACCCAATGGCTTCATCCAAGGTCTTAGGCCTATTAGCCTTGACCAATCCTTTCAGTCTATCACTCAAACCTTCAACAAATAGCATTGTGCATTCTTTGTGACATATCTAGAACATGACTGAAATTGATTTTTTTAGAACTCGTTAATACATGACTCCATGTTTTGCACCTATTTGAGTTGAGCCAATTCCTATAGTAAACCTCTATATCTTTCCTGTAAAAAATCAAAATCAACTTATTAACAAATTCTTCGAAGTAGTGTATCATGGCATGATCTTGGGATGATAATCCATGTTGCCACTAGTCATACACCACCCCCTCCGGATGCATCGTAGTAAACTGTATAGCCTTATTTTCCTCCATGGGTTTGAGAGCTAAGAATGTATCTAATTTATGTATTCTGCTTCAATCTAGAGTCGGTAGAGAAACTTAGTTTCATGCATCCTTATATTCCACCTGTTGTCTCTTGCCTAACTTGCCCTCTAGGCCTCCTATCTTGCCTTTCCATACTGTACCTAGCCTTTCCTTTCCACTGATTCATAAAAATATTTAATTTCATAAAGTGTCTCACGTCAGCTGGGAGGCTCTTGTGTTCATCATAGGCCACCATGACATCAAGTATTATTTCTGTTTCTTCTTCATCTACCTTTGGAATTGTTTCTCTTTCAGTTTGCTTCAGTAAAAAATGTAGGACATACTGGTCAAACAGACCTTGTATTTTCAATCCAATAAGCATTAGAAGTTGTTCTACTTTGATTTCCATGCTTGGCATTGCTTCTATTGTGTTGACTACTTGACTTGGTGCGATCCATTCTCAATTAACCCATAGCTGTAATCATCTGATCCTAAAATTGTTGTAACATTTGTTATTGTTGTTGGGCAAAAGTGCTCATGAAAGTTATTAAGCTGATTAATTAAATCTCTGGATGGAATTTCTGCTATCCTTTCACCCATTCTTTTCAAACCTGTGTTCTCTTGAAATTCCCAAAGAAACTGTCTCAAGCACTAAATTAGTCTTTCATTTGTTAGGAAGTAGAATATTACACATTGCTAATATATATATAAATATAATACAAACACATGCACTATTGCTACTGAAAAGTATCATCTGAATCATACGCAATCATTTAACATGATATGCAACTGAAACCCTCATAAGGTTGAAAGATTTATGGCTCTGATATCACTGCAATAATCTGACTAGCAATTTCTTGTAGAAAATACAAGAATTCATGAATTTATCTCTAACAAAAGTAAATTCATCACAAAGCGTAAAACTTTCAATTTTATACCAAAATCTTTGAGTTTTTTATTTGCAAGAGCTTGATCAGTATAAAGCTGGCAAAGATCTGATAGAAGTTATAATTTATTGTTCGTGGCAATTGGAGGATACAGAGAATTTTTGAGATGTTAAATACCAGATTATTAGACTATTAATCCTTACATCATAGGACTGCAAGAATCAATGACAGAAAACCAGATTGGCTACCTGTATCATTGCCTATTGTTGGATGTGACTTCTTTGTTATGTTCTGTGATTTCCTCCTCAGTATTGCAATTTGATTTTAAGTGGTGGCGTGATGCTTCAGACTGTGTTTGGCGTATTATAAACTTCTTGCTTGCTTCAAACGGTTTCTAATTGATCATCTGTAAATTGAAGGCATTGATCAATGTATAACTTCTTATGAGACTTCTTGTGTTGCATCCAAAAGAGATCTTGTATAGGGTTTGTGTCCTGGGAGGCTTTCCTTAGAAAAACATGCAGAGAGAAAATTGATCAACCAAAGAATGAGTAAATCATTTCCATTGAACTCCTTATAAGCCTCCAAAAATCCATCAATTTCCCTGTAATATTTCCTTATCCCTTTTGATTTTACTCTTATCCTAAAGGCATATAAATTATAATTATTAACTTGTTGCTCATTTAATATGTCATCCACTCTTTTATTTGTATTGGTTTACAATATGTCACTCCACCATGCTTAGCGGCCTCCTAAATAAATTCATTAATAGCATTGGTTTAGGCTTAGGCATTAATTTAATATTCACCTTGAAGTATTGGCTAGTAGATATGAAGTCCTCACTTAAAATGGCCCCATCATTAATCATTGTGAATAAGTATATATGATAGAATTGTGACTTAAGCTTTTCCACATATTTAATTATTAATTTATTGCCAAGATTATTCTTTGCCTTAGCCTATAGGATTAAAATAGTTTGGCACTATTATCTACTAACATGCCCAGCAAAAGGGGGCTTTATAGTGGGAGGTCACACAATAATATAAGACATACATAGAAGTAGCATTTTGCACAAGTATGATCAGTTTTTAGTTTTTTGACATTTTTTATACTTATCTAATTAATGATTCAGATTCTACATTTTCCTCAAACTTGCTATGCATTAGAAGTTGTCCTATCTTGATTTTCATGGCTGGCATTGCTTCTATTGTGTTTGCTATTTGACTTGGTGCGATCCATTCTTAATTGACCCATAGCTTGTAATGTTCCCGTCATAAAATAAATTATTAATCAAACATTGTTCATGGGCCGATTGATTTAATATATCTCGGACCCATTTTTATTTTGTTTCCATAGGTAGATGTTGCCGCTAGCTATCATTCTACACCCTCGGAAAGGTTTCCCCGACGGGTATTTAAGCATAGCTTGTAGGTAGTTGTTGGAATGCAATTTAGATTATTTTTTGGTACCATGAATTCCCGTTGGGATTCTCTGTTGTTTTCCATTTCGGAAGTGAAAGATCTTTCCTACTTGGCTTTTCGGGTTCAATGGGATTCAACCCTCACCCTATTCCATCGCCTGTAATACTTCGCTTGAATTTGGCAAATCGGAGTACCATCTTGTGGCAAATATTAATTGAAGGATTATTTGTGTTCAATCTCTTGTTTGGCTTATTTCATCTGTAAGTTGCATGACTGAGCTTTTCCATCCGTACCCCACAGCATGAAGCACATCTCTCTGTATCACAACCTTACCCATCCGTACGACCTGTCTCTCCATCTGTACAACCTTGCATTTCCATTTGTACGGCTCTATTTTCCCTCACCGTATGGCCTTGTCTGTACACACCCCCATCTCCTACCGTACAACCTCCCTACACCATCCGTACGACCAACAATGCATTGTACGACCCATTCTGCTCATCATACTCACTACTGTACGGCGCACAAACATCTTTGCCCCCTTTGTCACATTGTACATTCTGAACCATATGACCTCCATCCTCTTTAGTAACCATAAAACATCCCCTCCTGTCCTTACTGCTACCCAACAGTCCGTATAGCTTCTACAATAACCCCATCGGGTGATTTTTGCCAGCAACGGATGGAAGATCATTTTTAGAGGAGACGTAGGGCATGAGAACATCACAATGGTATCAGAGCTTTTAATCCTGCCAGCTTGTGGATAGTGAATGAGAGTTGATAGCCAAAAGAGAAGAAGATACCATTTGGCTGATAGAATAGCAGCAGAACCAAAACCCACGGCTGCCGAACTCGTAGCACTGCTAAGAGAACTTGCGAGGAATTAGGCAATGATACTCATCGACTCATGGAAGAAACTCTCAAGAAATTGGCAGACAGTAAAATATCCGGTGAACAAAATGGTCATAGTGCAAGCTCGGCGTCGGGTAAAGGAAATCCTCATCTAGCATGCTCACGACCTTCCATGTCGTCTTTTCCCCCAAGGACAAAGGCACCACACGGACGGAAGCAGCCAACCTTTGAGGAAGTTCAAGAACAGTTGAGAGAAGATTGGAAGAATGCGAATTTTGAGGAAGATATATCCTACAAAGACTACACAGATCTGAGAATGAGATATTCGGGAGGCGGAATCTGAGGATATTTTAATGATGATCTCAGAAGGAAGTTGAGTAAAGTAAATTTGTCTCCATTTGACGAGTTGGATCCATATCTGCGCAAGTGTGGGTAATGAAGGCCGATACTTACTTCCAGCTTCATCCTATGCTAGAAGAAGACACAATTAAATTTGCAGCATTACACTTGGAGGGTGTAGCGCATGAATGGTGGCATTATGACACCATCACACTGGGGCATGACCAAATAAATACCTATGCGGAATTCACTAAGAGATTGATAGATCGATTTGATGGTAAAGATCTAGAACTTAATTTCAAAGAATTGGCACAACTGAAGCAAACTTGATCGGTTGACCAGTACATTACGAAATTTCAGAAACTCTGTGTTGGTCACGAACGTTTCCGAAAGAAGACAAATGGTGTTTTCCATGGATGGACTGATAGAACCACTAAAGGGTTGGGTGAAAGGGTTCAATCCTGCCACCTTGTCGGAGGCCATTGAGAAGGCTTGGAGTATGGCATCATCATCGACATCATCCTCTCGAGGGTAATCACATTCTAAACTATCGGTGTTTCTAAGGGACATAGATAATAAACCTCTGCCAAAGAAGATGTCATTGGACGAAGCTACTAGAGAGGAGCTCCGAAGGAAGAACCTATGTTTCAACTGCAAGGGACTATGGGAACCTGGGCACAGATGCCTTGGGAAAGGAAAAATTGACTACATTGAAGTCGTGTCCGATGATGAGGACGAATAGGAAGATCTACCCTCTAAAGATAACCATCCCTAAGAGGATACCAAAATGGTTAGATTGAATCGTACGAAGAGAATTGCAACATTGGTACAATGTGAAGGAACTACTGCCTTAGCTGGGAGTCCGAGGTGCATGGTGTTTCGTGTATGGGGAACCCTTCAAGGACAAAGGGTCATGGTGATGTGGACTTCACTTTTGTTGTCAATGGGAAGAAGGTTGTTCTCCGCGGAATGGCCAATGAGGGACCGAAGGAAGTTTCAACACATTGGATGGAGGCAATTTTTTGGCATGAGGACATTGCTTGGGTTGCACATTGTTTTGTTCGGCAGAACCCGTAAATGGACAATGGATACCTCACTAGGATGACAATCTTCAAAATATCCTGAGTGCTCATGATGAAGTTTTTATGGACATTCCTCCTAGCATACCTCTCCATCGTGGGTTTGAACATACTATCGAGCTGAAAGCAGGCGCCAAACCGATCATAACCACACCCTACTGCAATCCCAAGAAATTCAAAGATGAGATTGAAAAGACAATTTAGAAACTGCTTGAGAAAGGATGGATCCGTCCCAGTTCTAGCCCTTTTGCATCATCAGTAGTATTGGTTAAAAAAAGGATAGGACGATGTGCATGTGTGTAGACTACCGTGTGCTAAACAAAAAGACGATAAAAAATAGATATCCTATTCCCAGAATCAATGAGTTGTTGGATGAATTACATGGTGTGATTTATTTTTCAAAAATAGCTCCATTCTGAATACCATCAAATCTGCATGAGGGAAGAAGACGATCTTTCGTTGTCACTGTGGGCACTATGAGTTCCTAGTCATGCCGTTCGGATTAATGAATGCGCCCGCTACATTCCAATCATGCATGAATCGCATCTTTAACAAGCAATTGTGTAAGTATTTACTGGTATTCTTTGATGATGTCCTTATTTATAGCAAGACATGCGAAGAGCACCTGAAGCATCTGGGTGAAGTCCTAAGGATCAGTCTTTGTTTGCCAAATGATCCAAGTGTGAATTCGGTATGAAAGAAATCCTGTACCTGGGGCACGTTGTCAGTAAATATGGAGTTTAGGCTCATCAAGAGAAGATTCAGACTCTCCTTGATTGGCCTCCCCCAAAATCACTCTTTGAGTTGTGAGGGTTTTTTGGACTGTACAGTTATTACTGAAGGTTTGTAAAAGGATTATCTCAACTCAACACCCCGTTAACAGATCTAACAAGAAAGGGCACAACTCACTTTTGATAAGTTGAAAGAAGCAATGAGCACTTGTCTCGTACTTGCCTTACCTGACTTCACTCGACCATTTATTCTAGAGTGTGACACATCCAGAGAAGGCATTGGCACGATAACGATGCAAGATCGACACCCCATAGCCTACAAGAGTCAGAAACTTACACAAGCAAAGAGTCTATATTCCATTTATGACAAAGAGATGTTGGCCATCATTCATGCACTAACCAAGTTTTGACAATATTTGGTGGGTGCAAAGTTTGTCGTCCGTACTGATCATAATAGCTTGAGATACTTTCTGGAGCAACGGGACTTGAACGAAAGGCAACAAAAATGAGTAAGCAAGGTTCAGACTTTTAACTGTGACATTGAATATGTGAAGGGAAAGAACAATGTGGTTGCAGATGCTTTGTCTAGGAAACCCACTATCTGCTTACTAACACAGATTTCAACCAACTAGAAAGCAAATTTGTTGGTGGAATATTGCAAAAACACATTTGCCTGTGAGCCAATGGATGGCTACACTCAGGATGATCAGTGCAAAGTGGTGAATGACATCATTTACTATAAGAATCGGATATACTTAGTGCCTGAATCCAAACTGAAGCATAAAATCATGAAGGAGGTACACAACTCACCCTTGGCTGGGCACCTAGGCTTTCTCAAAACTCACAGATAGCTCGAGGAGAGCTTTTGATGGAAACGTCTTAAAGGAGACATATTGCTATATGTAAGAGAGTGTGCGGTCTACCAACAAAACAAGTTCGAACATACTCTACCCGCCGGATTACTACAACCTCTCCCTATACCAGAACAAAAGTGAGAAAGTATCTTGATGGACTTCATTACTGGACTCCCTAAGGTGAACGAGAAGGACTATATCTTTGTGGTAGTTGACACATTGACGAAGTATGCACATTTCTTTGCCATTCCCTCATACTTTCAAGCCACATAGGTAGCTGATCTATTTTTCAAAGAAATCTTTTGTCTACACGGGTTACCCCGAAATATTGTTAGTGATCAAGATGGACGATTTATCAATATCTTCTAGATAGAACTGTTTTGGTTGGCAGGAATAGAATTGTCGCCAAATATTAGTTACTACCCTCAAACAGACGAACAGATGGAGATTGTGAACAAGTGGTTGGAAGGCTACCTTCAGAACTATGTTTCGACACAACAACGGGCATGGGTCAAATGGATGCACCTCGGAGAATACTGTTACAATACCACCTACCACATGTCCATCAAAATGGCACCCTTCAAGGCACTATATGGGTATGAACCCCTTTCATTCATCGACACAGTACTAAGTGACAGTCGCACACCAAGGGCGAGGGATCCTGAGATGCTTAAAGGAAAACTTACAAAGGGCACATAATCAACAAAAAATGTACACTAACAAACATCAAATTGAGAGAAGTTTCAAAGTGGGTGACTTGGTCTATCTCAGGCTTTAGCCATACCGATAGTCCTCATTGAAGAAAAAGGGGAAAGAAAAACTGAAGCCACGATTTTATGGCCCTTATCGTGTAGTTTGCCGCATCGGAGAAGTCGCCTATGAGCTAGAATCTCCGTATTCATAACATTTTTCATGTCTCCTACCTTAGAAAGCTATGGCACGAAACATCACGGTAGTTGTAGACCTTTTGCCGCTCAACGAAGAAGGGAAGCTCATATTGGAACCGACCAAGATTATCAAAGTTTGCGAGAAGACCCTATAGAACCACATAGTAAAGGAATATTTGGGACGTTGGAAACACTTGCTATTGGACGATGCGACGTGGGAAGGCGAGCACATTGAGAGAAGTTTCGAAGTGGGTGACTTGGTCTATCTCAGACTTCAAAAAATGTACACTGACAAACATCAAATTAAGATAAGTTTCAAAGTGGGTGACTTGGTCTATCTCAGACTTCAGCCATACCGATAGTCCTCATTGAAGGAAAAGGGGAAAGAAAAACTGAAGCCACGATTTTATGGCCCTTATCGTGTAGTTCGCCGCATTGGAGAAGTTGCCTATGAGCTACAACTTCCAGAGGAGAGCCGTATTCATAACGTTTTTCATGTCTCCTACCTTAGAAAGCTATGGCACGGAACATCAGGGTAGTTGTAGACCTTTTGCTGCTCAATGAAGAAGGGAAGCTCATATTGGAATCGACCAAGATTATCAAAGTTTGCGAGAAGACCCTATAGAACCACATAGTAAAGGAATATTTGGTATGTTGGAAACACTTGTTGTTGGATGATGCGACATGGGAAGGCGAGCACATTCTACAACATCCGGCATTGCATTTGGGACGAGAGGACTGTAATGTTCCCGTCATAAAATAAATTACTAATCAAACATTGTTAATGGGGCAATTGATTTAATATATCTCAGACCCATTTTTATTTTTTTCCATAGGTAGATGTTGTTGCCGACTGTCTTTGTACACCCTCGAAAAGGTTTCCCTGATAGGTATTTAAGCATGGCTTGTAGGTAGTTGTTGGTATGCAATTTAGATTATTTCATTGTACTGCAAATTCCCATTGGGATTCTCTATTGTTCGCCATTTCGAAAGTGAAAGATCTTCCCTACTCGGCTTTCCAATTTCAGTGGGATTCAACCCTCACCCTATTTCATCGCCTGTAACACTTTGCTCGGATCTAGCAAATCGGAGCACCATCTTGTGGCAAATATTAATTGAAGGATTATTTGTGTTCAATCTCTTGTTTGGCCTATTTCATCTGTAAGTTTGTTGGTTGCAGGGCTGAGCTTTTCCATCCCTACCCCACAACACGAAGCACATCTCTCTGTATAACAGCCTTACCCATCCATACGGCCTTGTATTTCCATTCGTACGGCTCTATTTTCCCTTATCGTACGGTCCTGTGTGTAAACACCCTCATCTCCTACCATACAGAATCCCTACACTATCTATATGACCATTCGTTGCATATCGTACAACCATTCCTAGATACCGTATGATTAGTTCATAGTACTGTATGACCAACACTACATTGTACGACCCATTCCGCTCATCATACTCACTACCGTACGACACACAAACATCTTTGCCCCCTTTGCCACACCGTACATCCTGAATCGTACAACCTCTATCCTCTTTGGTAACTGTACAACATCCCCTCCTGTCTGTACTACTACCTAGCAGTCCATACAACTTCTGCATTAACCCCATTGGGTGATTTTTGCTAGTAAGGAACGTAAGATCGTTTTTAAAGGATACGTAGGGCACCAGAACATCACATAGCTGTAAATGTCTGATCCTAAAATTGTTGTAGCACCTATTATTGGTGTTGGCCCAAAGTGGTCGAGAAAGTCATCAAGCTAATAATTTAAATCTCTGGATGAGCTTTCTGCTATTCTTTCACCTGTTCTTTCCAAACCTATGTTCTCTTGAATTCCCAAAGGAACTGCCTTGAGCACTATATTGGTTTTTCATTTGTTTGGAAGTGGAATATTACAATTATATATGTTAAGGTTGTAGCTTCTGTCAGATTAAATTAACCTAGAGATAATCCCTCTATGGTCATTGGTTGATCATAAATTAGACAAGTACTAATATATATCTACTTATATATATATATATATATATATATATATATATATATATATATATATATATATATATATATATATTGTTTAGCAATGATTAATTTATATATTATCAAAGAGACATGTCTCTTCTATGGATATTTATATTTCTTTCAAATCTGCAATTGGAACACACCAATATAATGGCAATGTTATTACATTTGCAGAAAAATGATCCTACAACTTAACATGGTATCAGAGCACCAGACTGTAAATGTAGTAATGATGAACTTTAACTTGCTTGGTGCAAGCATGATAAATTGGGTTACTCACAATTTTTGGAACTCTAAAAAGGATACCATTGGAGATTTCCTTTTACAAAATTAATCGTGTCAAGAGCAGTTTGGTTTGAATACATTAAAGATTGAATAGATCATGATACAAAGATAATTATTATTGGTGCAACATTGAATAATATAAAGCATATGCAGAGGCTATAAAATGTTTGGAATCCACAATATCACAAAGGCACTCAGTGTCACGTATTGAGCAATCACCCCTTACCATAAAAAAAGTCAACCATAATTTTGAAGAAATACACGAATAGCTACAATAGAAATGATTTGGAGGAGGGGTTCATGGCAAATAACAATAACAAAACATTCCACGTCAGTCATATTGTTAAATCCAAGTCAATATCAAAGAGATGTAATTGGGAGTATACAAGACAAGGATAATAAAGTAACCAATAAACAAATCTAAATACGCATGATGACACATAGAAAGGAGAAGCGATTAAATTAGATTGAACAAACAATATATATCGTATTAAAGATAAAATACAAAGTGAGCGATCATAAGCATTGAATTAATATGGAATAGTAACCCTACACGACAACATCTATAGTAAACATTTTACAGATATCGTAGAGGGTAATACCTACATTGCAGAGGACAATATACATATCATATGGGACAAAGAAAAGATGCTAGGGGATGAAAGTAAGAGTACAAGGAACACAGAGAGAGACGGCTAAAGGAACAGGATACACCATCCACTTCAGGCATTGACAATTTGAATTCAAGCCATGTGAGGAGTTCAACAGAGGAGAAAATAGGCATGAGTATGCAAGGATATTAAGAATTAAATGCTAAACACTCAAACCACTAGGAAACACTTTAGCCAATCGCAAGGAGATGGGAGAATGGAGGAGAAGCAATTATCACATATTCATGGCGATTTCTTATGAAGTAAGAAATGATTCAAAAGATTGTAGAGATGAGTTGAAGTGGAGACTAAACCGGAATTGCAGATTTGAGATTCGAATGTAGAACATTCTCTTCTCTAGAGATTGGCAACTCTCCTTGGCGCTCAGATTAAACATACAACTGATGATGTCTTTGACAATGTAACTCAAACAACCACCAATGCTTGCAATAGTTCCAATAATAGGGAGCACTATCATGCATTATCTATACTATGATGACCAATATTTGAGTTTGATAATGCAGACAAAAAACGAGGCAATATCAATGGCAAAAATCAATGACCGGTATTTCCGATTGATTACGTGAATTGGGTTGCCACTTGAGAGCATGGAGCAGAAGTAAGATATTATAGGGGATCAAACAAAGGAGAAAAATAGATATCAATAAAGAATTATAAGACAATGTCCATATGTACAATAATTGATGGAAATAGAGATGGTAGTCAATAAGTGTTTTGCGGGTACTAATAACGACTCCATAATATTAGTCAAAACAATAATAGAATAAGATCATATGAATGATGAACCATCCAGGACAAATAAAGAGAAGGGGAATAGCCCTAGGAAGATACCAACCACATTTCCGGATTATCTAAAACAAGTAATAATACCAACTTCGCCATATTGAGAGAGGATGATTACTGGCGAGATACCGATTTACTCTTAGCAAATGTGGAGGTCAATGCTAAATGGTATCATAATGATCTGTGATAATGGATATAGACAATAGTTGAGAGTATGATGAAGGAAGGAAATGGTTACAGATGGATAATGGAGTAATAGTTGGAGAAAATGTGATACTAAGATTGATGAAGGAAATGGTTACAGATGGATGATGGAGTAATAGTTGGAGAAAGTGTGATACTAAGACCGACTCAAGCAAAGTAGGTATAAAGATTGGAATTTTACGAATGATTTAAGGAACATTATAAAGGAAGTTGATATTTGCAACAAACAAATTGCTTCTACCTAAATTTTTACGGATTATAAGTTTTAAGTCTTATATCATTTGGAAATCTAAACACCATCTAAAGGCATGGCCCAAAATGAATATAGAAAATAGATTTTACTTGAAGAGTAAATTTCATTATATCACGAAGCTCTAGAGAGTCATTCAGTATCAATGAATTTGCTTTGTTCGATTGACTTAACTTTTGGTTAAAGTTAAGTGGGTAACTCTCAACCTCTCTACTTACCATACCGAGGACATGGGTCTCTATCTTTGATGTTGAGTCTTAAGAATTGAATATCAATATAAAAGTGATAGCACATAATTCACTATAACTAAAGGTTGACTGAGGAAGTCATATGTTTGTAAGAAATAAAATCAAGAGAATCTTAATGGTAGTTGTCAAATGACTAACATTTACCACTAAAGGATACTTTTTCAATAATGATGAAGAGACAATAATGTTTTCAAATGATATCTTAGTGATGAATTAAAGAAGACATTCCTTTAGCAACACGAGGAAATGGTATTTCGATTTTTTATTGAATGAAAGGACTAAATTAGAGCATTAGAGGGAGCTAATATTTGGCAGGAGGAAAGAAATAGGTTACATTAGGAGGGATATTTAGTCTCCAAAATAATGAGGAGATTGAGATGCAGTTGAAGAAGAAGATCATAAAGAAGATTTCTATATTTGATGTGATGCAAAGTTGTGAAACGATATAAGACTAGGAGCACTACATTGTGGGGGGCGGGGGGCGGAATAATAACCAATGTTTCATTTCCATTGTTTAACAAATGATTATATAGAGGCATTTTTTGACTTGATGGATATGGACCTTCATTAAAGCAACTTGTATCAAGGATGCGCAAATAAGTATTCATTAGCTTTGAGTATTACATGTATCTATTTACTATACTCTCTCTTAATTGTATTCGTACTATAAGAGTTATTTGTCTTGATCTTTTCCTTTATGTGTAGGGCTGGTCTTGCAGGAAAAGGAAGTTGGTACCTTACACATGCTACCAAATATTGTACAGACTCAATCGTATGACAGTAGCATCAAAAGTGATCTAGATTCATTAGTCATCTGATGATCTGGCTGGATAAAGAGAGACTATCTTTGATGATTGGGATTATGAGTATCCTTTCATATCAAGAGGAAGTATGATACTTCATCAAAGACAGCCTTATATGAGGAGCTCAAAAGGTTGATATTTAGAGGGAGTCTAAAAATACATGTGTGTGACTGCATGATTTTGATGGGCCTAGCCCTATGTACATCATAAGGAGTGACGACTTCTCACCAAAAAGTCGGAAGATTAATATAAGATTCAAAGGGAATCTAACAGGTTATAACATGCATCCTTGAACAAAGAGAGCTCCTAAGGGAGCAACTAGAGGATTTGACTTCCTAGAATCTTTTGTTCAGAGGGAGAATTTTGAGGTACAATTCCTTGTTAATGAGTTCTTCTCCACAAAAAGTTTTAGGTGAAATTCCTTGTATTGCATTCTTCTCTGTAAGAGCCAAGTTTGAGGTGAAAAGCCTTGTTCCACCCTCTAGGAGCAGCTATGGTGGATCCACCCTCTGACATGGTTTATGGTGGATATCATGTGAGTTACTATTTTGCATATGTGGATTATGTCATGAAAGGTGACGATCTTTCATTGATTTATGTGTGAGGTCTCTATTGTAAGGTGATGATCATACCAATAGTTTGACTTGTTATCATGATAGACTACATTAAGTTGTTGTCTCAGAGTGCTGAAAATCATGATAACGAATGTATCATGATAGACTGCATTAAGTTGTTGTCCCAGATTGTGCCGGAAGTCATGATAGCTGTTGTGATAATGTTAATGACATCTTGATTACTTGTTATTTGATATACTACATTAAGTTGTTGTCCTCGAGTGTTGGAAATTAGATAACTCATATCCTACTAGCATATAACATATTCTCTTGGTAGGCATCATGGATTTGATGCTAGTGCCCATACCACAAGAATGAGATTGATAAATATCATATGGTTGATATTCCTTGTTAAGTCATGTTTCAGATGATATTAAGAGATAACATTTGTTTTGATGAATATATTCTGATATCCTTTCATATGTCATTCAAGAATATCACATTGAGATGATATCTCTATATGCTTGAGAGCATAATGTGTTCTATAGCAATTCTCCCTAGCTAAGAGGGAGTGTTAAGATTGTAGCTTCTGTTGGATTGAATTGACCTAGAGATAATCCCTCTATGGTCAGTGGTTGATCATAAATTAGACAACCACTAATATATATATATATATATATATATATAGTTATGTTATATTAATATTTTTAATTAATGCTTAATTTATAAATTATCAAAGACACATGTCTCTTCTAAGGATATTTATATTTCTTTCAAATCTTCAGTTGGAACACACCAATATAATGGCAGTGTTATTTCATTTGCAGAAAACTGATCTTACAATTTAACAATATATATATATACACACACGCAAGCGCACTATTGCTACTGATAATTATCATCTGAACCACATGCAATCATATATCCTGACATGCAACTTCTAATTATGACATGCAATTGAAACCCTCACAAGGTGGAATGATTTGTGGCTTTGATACCACTGCAATAATCTAACTAGAAATTTCTTAAAGGAAATATAATTCATGAATTTATCTGTAATGAAAGCAAATTCATCACAAAGTGTAAAACTTTGAACTATTTATTAAAATCATTTATAATTTATTATTTGCAAGAACTTGATTATAGCATAAAGCTGGGTAAGATCCAATAGAAATTCTAATTTATTGTTCATGGCAAGTCAAATATACAGAGAACTTTTGAAATGTTAAATAACAGATTATAAAGCTATTAATCCTTACATCATAGGACTGCAAGAATCAATGACAGAAACCAGATTGGCTGCCTGTATCATTTCCTATTGTTGGGTGTGACTTCTTTGTTATGTTCTGTGATTTCCTTCTAAGTAGTGCAATTTGATTCCAAGTGATGGCATAATGCTTTAGATATTATAAACTTCTTGTTTGCTTCAAACAGTTTCTCATATATCCCAATGCCTCTTCCTAATGGTGTCATCTGTAAATTGAAGGCCTTGATTGATATATAACTTCTTATGAGACGTCTTGGATTGCATGTAGAAGAGATCTTGCATAGGGTTTGTGTCTTGGGAGGCTTTCCTTAGAGACATGCATAGAGGAAATTGATCAACCAAAGAATTGAGTAAATCATTTCCATTGAACTCCGTATAAGCCTCCAAAAGCCATCAATTTCCCTTTCATATTTCCTTATCCCTTTCGATTTTTCTCTTCTATAGAAGGCATATAAATTTTTATTATTAACTTGTTGCTCATTAAATATGTCATCCGCCCTTTTATTTGAATTGGTTTACAATATTCCATTCCCCCATGCTTAGCCGCCTCCTTAATAAATTTGCCCCAAGCATTGGTTTAGGCTAAGCCATTAATTTAATATTCACCTTGAAGTATTGCCTAATAGATATGGAGTCCTCATTTAAAATGACCCCATCATTAATCATTATGAATAAGTAAATATGATAGAATTGTGACATTAGCTTTTCCACAGATTTAATTATTAATTTATTCCTGTGATTATTCTTTGGCTGAGCCTATAGGAATAAAATATGTGCGCATTAGGACCCGTTAATGGGCTTGGTAGGGTTAATCCTAATCTAAAAAGGGATAAGGTATGTTGGACACCACCAAAGGAAGGATGGGTTAAAATAAACTTTGACAGGGAAACCCGGGGGTCTCTGGGTGTGGTTGTGTAGTGAGAGACCATAAGGGAAGCACTCTTGCTTTTGTGGCCAAACCACCGAGTGATGGGACGAATAATGTGGTAGAATGTGTTATGGCAAAAGAGGCTCTAGTATTAGGGGCTAAATTGGGTATCCGAAGAGTCCATCTTGTTAATGGAATTAAGAAAGGGAAGTTGGAAGCATGACAACTTGACAAATACATTCAGCAGATCAGATGTTTGTTAATGGAGTTTGAAGATTTTAAGGTTTCTCATGTTCACCGACAAGCAAATAGGGTGGTGGACAAGCTAGCCAATTTGGGCGTGAATGCAGCTTTGGGGATCTAGAATGAAATATATGAAGACCTTAGACTTCTCGAATTAGATTAAAGAGAGGAAGTTACAATGAAGAGGCCGAAAAAGCGCTCTTGCTGATCATTTAGGGAGTACAACTTTCATCATGATTCCATCCCTCCGATGGCATTCATGAAATTACGACATTAATGAGATCACAATCTCCAGCGCATGTCAGAGTTTGAAATAATTTATTGGCACCCCGGTGTGAGCTTGCTTCCAGATTATTCGAAGCAAGTGAATTTAAGGAGGAAAGACAAGGCAATCTGCACAGTTTTAAACAAGGGAGACGAAAATGGAGCTGAATTTTGCGCTGGGATCAGAGAACCAGACACAAACTTATGAAGGAAAGATTACAGTTCAGCACCTGGAGAACATTTTCATGTTTGATGATCCGAAATTTTTGGAGGGCATACAACAGATGTACGGTGTGGAGTACCTGGACTCTTACTGGAAGCGACACTCAAATTTGTAGGTGGCTTCATTTTTCGTGGTGCTGGCACTGATGGTGGGCGAATCCAAGGAGGAAGTATGTTGGGTTGTGGTAGCTTGTGTCGACCCACAATGGCTGCAGGGGTTGGAAGAGATTGTGGAATGCCTTGTATTGGGTGTGGGCTTAGAGATGGGACAAGAGCCAGGGAGATTGAATGGAGGTGGGGACAATTTTGTATAATCCCTAGTCGTCTGGTCTTCAGCAAGCCCAAAAGAGGTGCACGTCCCCAAGGCAGAGAAAGGGCGGAGGAAGATAGTGGACTTCCTACAAGTGAGGATTTGGGTGTCAGCTAAGGATAAGCGTGGATTCAAGAAGGCAACACCGCGCAAGAGTGTATTAGCTCCAGGACAACCCCTATGACATCAAATTGTGAGGAAGAATTAGAAGGGAGAGAATCCACGGCAAAAGGCATGTGGGTAGATGTTTCCTTGATAGAAGATGTGGGAGCAAGTAGCAACAAGCATCGCCAAGATGCCATTGCGCATGGGATGCCGAGGTCGAGGTTTGTGTCGGATGATCGATCCACTCCAACCTTCACATGGGAGGAGGTGGCTCGTTGGTTCAAAGATTAGCCACAGGAGGCTGGTGGAGGTGGACAATGTAAGCTCATTGGGCACCTAAATGTTTACTTTTTGGTGGTTAAGTCAGTTTAGGCGGTTAGTGTTTATGGCAGGGTGTTAATGCCCGGTTTTTTGTTCAAACGTATATGTATGGCCTTGGGGTTGGGTAGATATCAGTTTGTAAGGACTTTGGCCAAACTTTACATGTGGCAATATTTGTAATTCCTCTTTTTAATATTAATACAAAATCAAAATGTTACCTATCAAAAAAAAAGGTTAGCAGCATTATCTATTGATGCACTAGGCAAAAGGGGACATTACAGTGGGAGGTCACCATAAAATATAAGACACCCATAGAAGTAGCATTGCATGTGTATGATCATTTTTTGTACTTATCTAATTGATGATTCAAATTCTACATTTTCCTCAAACTTGCTATTACATTTGGTTTTTATCAAGGTTGGTAGAGGATTAATTCATATTCAAAATACTAAGCAAAAGATAAAGCAAACACATGAAGAAAGAAAAGAAAAACATTAAAAAATATGTCATGATAATAATGTCGATATAACCTTCGCAATTATACACATACAATTCCTCTCCCTTTAGATAGACACTTACAATTGCTCTTTTATCTTCAGGCAAAAACTATATTTATCACATTAGAGACTAGAATATTAGTTGCATGGGCGTAGAGAGAGTATCAAGAAGACTTATACAATATAGGATGTTTCAACTAGCGTTCATCGGAACCAATTTCCACCCTACCAAAGGGTGTCATTTTGGTGATGTCCTTGAGATTCGTGGATGGTGATGAAGCTTTCTATTGGCACCCACCCACCACCAATCAAAAGTAAAGACATCTTGATGCCATCCCCCTCTATAGGGGATATTAAGGGTACTCAAGAAAAAAAAAGTTCCAAATCAATCACTTTTTCATGAGTATGTGTTCGCCCCTTCCAAAAAATATTGCATGCCATGTATGCAGATGTTTTTGAGACTTGGGGCAAGACTGTTCCCCATAGCACAACCTCCCATGCCACCTCTATATCTCACATGCCATTACATATTGATTGCAACATTTAACTTTGCAAAAATTGGTTTACCTTTCATGGGGTGTTCACAAATATGTTATATTGGAAATTTTTCCTTGAAGATCTTAATATCAACTCAATTTGTATATTAGTCCTGCCCCCTCACCCTCCCCCACACACCAATTATAATGTCCCCTTTATTTGATCTCTTAAGAGCTTGGGGTTATTTACTTGTCACTTCAACTGCAAAAGACTTCCTAATTTTATGCAAGATATATATTAACAACACTATTGTCCAATGATGATGATTTCCTTATTAAATGAATGTGATATAATCTGATGTATAAGATGAATATTGATTAAGACTTATCCTCTCTTAGGACATACAAGTTAAGAGATTATATCAATATCAATATATGGACTCAAAATATATTCAATGTAATTTTTTTTAAGATAGTATGATTTATGTTTGCAAGACCAAGTATATCAAAACAAATATATAATGATAAGTTTCTATCTCTGATATCAGTGGAAATATACACAATCTTCTCTTGATCTACCAATTGCTTACTAGATTTTTGTCCCAATGACTTAATGGTTGTTATGTCTGATATGACTTTGTGCAAGTTATCTTTGGTTTCAATCTGATACCACTAGATATATGTTAGAAACAATAGTCCACCAAGATAACTGAGAGGGGAGGGGGTGGGTGAATCAATTATCCAATAATTATCAACCTTAAATAATCTTAACCATTCAATCAAAGTAAATAGCAACCATACTAAAATGCACATACACAATTACACTAGATATGTTAACTAGGGAAACCCTTGATCAAAGGGAAAACCCCGGTGGGAATGATGCCTACAAGATGATGTACTAATATAAATGTTCCTTGTTAGAGGAAGGACCCTGTTAGAAGTCTATTACAAGATTTAGTACATATGAGTTCCTGTTAGGAGACTTTGAATCCTTGTTAGGAGATTCCAACCCTATTAGGAGTTGTGCCAACCCTGTTAGAGTTGTGGAAGGCAGAAGGACCTGCTATCAAAACAGCTTCTGGGGCAAGACCACTGAACTCATTGTCCAACTGATCTTTCAACTATTCCTTGCAGAATAATTGTCTATAGTGTACTTTAACTTCTTTCCTCTGTCCTGTCAACCGGACCAATCACTGTTAGACCTTGTAGACCAGGTCACGAACCTTGGATCCAAATATCAAACTTCAGATCTCATAATAAAACCTCGGCAATTGAAGTTTTCTTCACCTTTTCTATGCTCTGCTTATCTTCGCATTTTGCTCTTCGTGCTTCTTGCAATCATTCACATCCCATTCATGATAAAGGAAAATCCCTTCCTTTATACCGAATCCATAAAACAATTCCCTAAGTTGGTTGTTACACTTTCTCAATTAATTATTATAGGACCTCATTAAAAACACGTTACACTTAGCGATAACATTAATCTTTCGCCTTGTAACTTAAATAAATTTCCGTACGTGTAACATTATGACGAGCAAGCTTAGCCACGTCATCTCCAACATGTCTTCTTCACATCTTTAACTTCGGCTTCTTAGAATAACAACTCTGCTAAGAGATATAACAAGTTTACTAGAACATGCTTCTGTAAACTCTATCTCAGAACAATCTTCACCGAAACTTGCATAACTTCTTATAGACTTAATATCTTATGCTTCCGAGGTTAGCTGCATATACTAGACACTTAGTATAATCTCCCTTTAACCTCGCTTAGTGAAAATGCTCAACTATCTGTTCGTTCCAACTTGATCTTTACCCCTCTTCTTCTGTCAAATACCACAGAAAACTGCTATGTTGACATCAATGACAAACATAGTCATGAATGTAATATATCATTATGATAATGATCTAATCATGTTTCTACAATACTCCCCCATAGAAGTATCATCAGCATTCATGCTTCCAACAATAGGCAAAGGACATTTGATATAGATCTAAGAGTATAACACTATTCCTGATATCTTCCTTATTTTGTATGCAAATTATACTTCTATTAGTTGATCTGATCTTGATCGCTTGTCTAATATAATTGATATAGTGGCAACATTCTCTTGGAACTGTTTCTGACTAATATCTTTGAAAATGTGCATCCAATGCCGAAAAAAGGCTGCTTCTCTATTTGAGAAATCCAAATGTGGATGTGAAAATAAGAAATAGAAATGTTTGATGAACATGTTTTCAAATGATTATTGATGCTATTTAATATCAATGCTAGGAACGGAGAAGTGGTGAGTCTAGAACGTAACCTTACTATAAGACTTCTTCACACCCCTTTGGATAACTAGTCAATTATTATTTAGCCTCTATTTATAATCCTTTCTTTGGCAGCAATAGTTGTATTTGCTAGGCGTGATATCGTGATGGATTGTTTGCTAAGTATTCGTCTTGCTTATTGTAAACATGAATATTATACATTATTTTTCCATTTTTGAAAATAAGAAATAGAAATGTTTGATGAACATGTTTTCAAGTGATTATTGATGCTATTTAATATCAATGCTAGGAACGGAGTAGTGGTAAGTCTAGAACGTAACCTTACTATAAGACTCTTCTTCACACCCCTTTGGATAACTAGTCAATTATTATTTAGCCTCTATTTATAATCCTTTCTTTGGCGGCAATATTTGCATTTGCTAGTCTTGATATCGTGATGGATTGTTTGCTAAGTATTCATGTTGCTTATTGTAAACATGAAAATTATACATTATTTTTCCATTTTTGGAGATGATGACATCGATATGTTTTGCTGATTGCATCGCTAGATGGAATCCTACTTCCTTGGGGGTTATATTGTCAATACCATGTTTGTCTTGGAAGTATCGGTGGAATAAACTTCATGACTGTTATGCGGGATGTTGTCTTATGGACATGTCAAAATATGAAGTTGTCGTTTATTACATTGACGATCTGTTTTGATGTAATCGATGGTAATATCATGATCTACATGTTGATAAGGTTGGCAGCCAAAAATATCATCTTGCTTGATATCATTTTGACTCAAGACCTAGATC
Organism: Cupressus sempervirens; assembly: GCA_028749045.1. Lineage (NCBI taxonomy): Eukaryota > Viridiplantae > Streptophyta > Pinopsida > Cupressales > Cupressaceae > Cupressus > Cupressus sempervirens. The sequence continues at coordinate 349,001,440 of CM053793.1, forward strand.
ATACTTTGGATATGCTTGAGTATAGATTTGTCATTGGAACCTCAATCAATAAAGATATTGCTAGTGCAAATAGTTGGGTCCGTATCATGCTTGATATTTATGTAATCAAATGTTCATTGATACATTGAATAACCTTATTGTCCAATATCTGTTGCTTGGTGACTTAAGATCTGAAAACTCTGCTCATGTAAATGGACGAGTAGTAACTGATTACTTGTTCTTTTATGTGAACACCCATCTTATTGTCTACACTTTTACTAGAAGATGCTAGAACGGTCAATCATGAAGTCTTATAAATAAGAAACTTAATAAGATCTTTATGTTGGAACTAACATCACTAGCTTTTATTAATGGAACATATAAAACTAACTACTTGAACTTCTATTGTCATGTGCAATTTCTAAATCTACTTGATAATTACATGGAAGTGTTCAATGTCTGCTACACCTTGATCATACATATGCTTAAGGCTAGATTGATGTTATACAAAGGATGGGGACATCACATTCTCCCCTCCTTGAAATTGCCTGCCCACAAACAATCTTCATGATGATACTAGTCTCCCAAAGCATTCAAGCACTTATTCTTTGCTTCACATTGTTGTCATCGAACTCACAAATGTATAAATCCTTGTCAAACTATGAAACAATCTGTTGACATGATATATGTTTACCAAAATAATTCCCAGACCACAATGTTTGTAATACCTGTAACAACCAGTTTTCCTGGGTCTTAATTAACAACTAACATACTCAAAGAAAACACAAATATTACTTCATTTTCATAGGAAGACAGTTAAATCAGTTTCGTTCGTATGAAAGAGATTGACGATTAAAATCAGTTAAACAAAATTTCTTAACTAAGAACTTAAAACACCATCAATGAATTTACTATAGAAATTAAAATCCACATACTATGGAATTTGAACCAAGAAATCATTGTAGGGATGCTTCTGCAACCACCCAGGTTAGTCCACAAATACCACTATATCAAAATCAAATGACGATTACCATTAAACACCACTATATAAAATTAGGGCATCACATACCACTATATCAATTAGGGCATCAATTATCATTGGATCATTTAGGGCTTCAGATACCACTGTATTACTTAGGGCTTCAGTTGCCATTGGATCATTTAGGGCATCAGATACCACTATATCAATTCGGCCTTCAGATACCACTGGATCAATTAGGGCTTCAGATACCACTGTATCATTTAGGGCTTCAAATACCATTTAATCAATTAGGGCTTCAAATACCACTATATCATTCATTTCCTTCCGATTGCTTAACTGTGGCAATAACATAAGATTAGAAGATATGCTCATATTTATTATTCATATAAATGAAGGATTGATATAACAATCCATCAAATAAATCTTTCTCTCGCAACTAAATGTAAAATAACTGTAATGATGATAAAACTCAATTTATTTTACCTGTCTTGCATATACATCATAAAAGAAAAAATACCTATTTTCGGTAACCAATTGAATGTATAGCTTATCTTTGTGTGTTGTATATCCAACAACTTGGGGAGAGGTGGAACATTGTTAGGGGCTTAACACCCCAACCTTGGACCTTAACTTATCCCCCCACAATCTCTAACAAGAAAGGCCCTCCCTACCAAGAATTGGACTTGGAACATTTGTCATCTACTGAGCATTCTGGTATTTAAACACACCATTCAACTTGACAGTAGGAGGATACAATTAATAGGATCATGCATGAGCTATTAAACAATTCACACTAAAAATGATAAATATTGTTATGTCATTTCTGATTTTGTTTCATGTTATCACAGATTCCTTTCTCTCACCTCATCAGTCATTTCCTTGGCTACACAACCGAGTGAGTCCCAGGTGTTCGGAATTCTTAGAACAACCGGTTCTTTCTGTTGATTCTCAAATGTTTCATAATTAACATATATTCTAGCTTATCACAATCTGTGATTTGAGAGATTATATTCTTTAAAGATTTCAAAATTGATTGTTTAATTTTAATATCCATTGGCATAAGGATCCATACTATGGTTACTTGGTTATCACCTGCCATGAAGAAGGCTAATTTAAGAAGTTCAATCTGTAAATTTAAACAAGATATCATCATGATAAATATTGAAACATGCCGAAATCCGCTCTATGCATAGATTCGCTACTTAGTATGCTTATCGCAAATGTGACCAGAAGATTATGTTCCTAAGACTATTTGGAAAAAATCATTGGATAGTATATTTCATTCTAGACTTTAATGCATTTGGAAATACACTTCCATAGGGGTTGTATCTAATTTATTATGAAAGTTTAAGGAAAAAGGACTGATAATAAGGACATTGAATAAGTAGCATCTCATAATGATTCTTAAAAATAAATATGAAATGATAAATATCTTAGACACCTAATTGGCTGCTTTGGAAAGTAATAAAATAATATGGTAATGTCATAACATGTCATGATGTAAACTCAGAATATGCTCGAATCCCCTACAAATCCGAATTGGAAACTATTCCTCTTTTGCTGCAGATGTTTCAATGCAGACTTCTCCAAGGTTTGAGTCCTCACGGCTGAATTTCTATGACAGTTGGGAGCATAAATTGGAAATAAATATAGTGAACTTTGACTCACGAGATTATGTGGGCTCGAATGTTAAAGATATTAGAGGGACAAGGAACACAGTAGGTATTGGAAGGCTGATGGTAAAATGATAACAAAGGAACACAGTAGTATGAAGATGGTTGAGATGTGCAAAAACACATTCAAGTTTCAATCTGAATGCAAAGGCAATCGAACATAAATAAATAATAAATGTTGAACTTCATGCACGCCTTAAGTTAAAGGAAGGTCGTGTCTTCTTGGCTTCCGCTGGTTATATAACATATGTCAATTCGAATACCAAGTACTAAATCGATTTATCATGCCAAGTGTTAATCGGTTAAAAGCAAGAATATTAAAATGGAAAGAAATAGAGTTGGAAGATTATAATTCGAATATTATTATTATCTTATATTTATATATGTACATGTAAATATATTAATAGGGTGACATCACTTATTAAATTTTTATAATATAATGTTGTCATTTCATTTTTATATCTATATGTACGTATATAGATATATCTATTATAATAATATGGTAAAACAATTTATATTTTAACTCAATTATTTTATGTTTCTTAAATTATTTATTTAAATAGCTCATGTGGATCCCACAGATGTATCATGTTTCAAGTCGCTAGGTCCTCAACCCATCTGCCCAGTGGTGGTGATGCTCGTGAGCCTACTTCTTTTCTAACAATGCTTCCACCCCGTCGACATGTTTCCTGCAAGGAAATTCTCCGTAATTAAATCATATTATCTTAACAAGTTATAAATAATCATAATGGCTAGCTGCTTTTCCAATTCCATGAATTCGTGAATAATCAACTAGCATGTTATCTTCACATGTAATTATAAGGACTAACCATCTTATCATTTCACAAGATTATAACCAATTTAACTATCTATTGATTTCATGTGAACCTCAACGGCTATATTTAAATTAGGTCAAAAATTGGGATGTAACATACCATTCCCCTTGTGTTTCATTGTCCTCGAAATTGAAATTGTAATGAACATTATAAAGGAGTATTTAAAATTGGAATATAACATACCATTCCCCTTTATGTTTCATCGTCCTCAATGATCTCTGCAAATTAAACACTAAAAGAATATTCCAAATACAAGATGTATATTATGGCATTGTGATATCATTTCCTTTCAAAATTGGATCAAAATCTAAATCATACTCAAAACTCAAGAACCATTTTTACTTCAATGTTTCTAGAAAGATACTTGCATGATATCATAAAATTAAACACATTCACCTAAGTTTACTTTACCGTACTTGTGGTCATCTTAGCATCAATTGAGTTGATTCTATTTCATATTCTTGTCATACTCATGTAGACACTCACCATATCATTAGTTTGATTCCATACTAATATCTTCATTTAAGAGAATTTTCAGGGTTCAATAACTGAGAGTAAGATAAGTATTCAAAATTGGAATTCTTCAACTAGCAAGTTCTAGATCTTAATCATAATTTAAATCACTTATACATACCATTTGGCATAAGGCACTTATTAATGGATAGATCATCCTTGCAAACTTACAGATCACCTGAAAAAGATTAATAAATCCATGTTTTTCCATTTATGTAACCTCGGCCTTCATGCCCATTTTATCACAATAACATTTCATTAGAATAATCATCTTATAATAGAATATACACTTCATCTCCAAAACAATATACAATAGCTCAGTATATAAAGTCAACATCGCATGTGCATTATTCATGTATAGCAGTGTGTCAAAGGGTAAAAACATGATACACTGTGCAAGATCATCATACATCTAATCAAGATCATAAGCATCTGAAACAATTCATAAGATTCTTATCAAGTAGTTCATCATTCACCCGCAAATATCTGGAAGTTTATCTTTTCCATTCGTGTGACCTAGGCTTTCATGCCCATTTCGTCAGTGTAATGTTTCAAGGAAAAACTCAAGTCAAACAAAAGTTTACATATGTAAACAAGCATTGATAGTTTCAATTATGCAAGTGTGTTTACTCCATACTGGAGCACAAAATGATCTTTGTCGTTTAATCAACATCAGAAAGGATCATGGTTCACGATTTTGTTTTCCTTCAGTTCAAGTTCAAAATAGATAATTTATTTCTACCATTTCATAAGAACAGAAATATAATTGCATAAAGTAAATGCTGGGAACATTCAACTGAAAAGATAATATTTAGCCATCATCAGGATTTAGATAACACTTTATCAAGATTATAAAAGTTGTTTTGGATTGTTCAAGCCTCGGCATTGGTGAGAGGAAAAGCATTGACATAGGCTTAACCTCCCAACCTTGGACCATACTTATCCCCACACATTCTAACATATTAGAATGACCCTCCCTACCTCAGGATTGGGCTTGGGATGTTCTTCAATCCATCCATCCGAGCATACGGGTGTTTTGAGTGCCCATTCAGTTATACTTATATAACTGACGTTACGGACATCAAGTGATCATTAGATGACACATATGCCTATAAACTATCTTGGCCAAGGATTTCCCGATGGGCTCAACGACCTGATCACCACCACTCGACTTGCCAATCATTTCATCTTCTTAATTCTGTTCATCTTTATGATTTTGCAGTTCATACATTTGTCCATTTCAAATCATCTCAGCCCTTCCCGGCTATTTTGGATGATTTCCCAGTGTGTTTTTCCAGTTTGATTGTAATATCCAATTATGTAAAATAAATCTTTTACAACATTACATTTTCAGTTTCTCAAAAACTGTATTGGGCCCAAGGTTCAGCATTGAATCCAATGCTCTGATACCATATGTAACAACCTGTTTTCCCAGGTCTTAATTAACAACATACTCAAAGAAAATATAGATATTACTTCATTTTCATAGCAAGACAGTTAAATCAATTTCGTTCATATGAAAGAGATTTATGATTAAAATCAGTTAAACAAAAAATTTTAACTAAGAACTTAAAACACCATCAATGAATTTACTGTAGAAATTAAAATCCACATACCATGGAATTTGAACCAAGAAATCATTCTAGGGATGCTTCTACAACCACCTAGATTAGTCCACAAATACCACTATAATTGTATCAATAACAACTACTATCCAATACCGCTATATTGAAATCAAATGATGATTACCATTAAATACCACTATATCACTTAGGGCTTCAATTACCACTAGATCATTTAAGGCAAATACCACTATATCAATTCGGGCTTTAGATACCATTGAATCAATTAGGGCTTTATCAGATACCATTGAATCAATTAGGGCTTTAGATACCACTGTATCATTTAGGGCTTTAGATACCACTAAATCAATTAGGGCTTTAGATACCACTGTATCATTTAGGGCTTCAGATACCACTGAATCAATTAAGGCTTTAGATACCACTGTATCATTCCTTCCCTTCTGATTGCAATAACATAAGATTAGAAGATATGCTCATATTTATTATTCATATAAATGAAAGATTGATATAACAATCCATCAGATAAATCTTTCTCTTGCACCTAAACGTAAAATAACTGTAATGATGATAAAACTCAATTTATCTTACTTGTCTTACATATACATCATAAAAGTAAAATACTTGTTTCTGGTAACTAATTGAATGTATAGCCTATCTTTGTTTGTTGTACGTCTGACAACTTGGGGAGAGGTGAAACATTGTTAGGGGCTTAACACCCCAACCTCGGACCTTAACTTATCCCCACACAATCTCTAACAAGAAAGACCCTCCCTACCTAGAATTGGAGTTGCAACATTTGTCATCTACTAAGAATCCTGGTATTTGAACACACCATTCAATTTGACAGCAGAAGGATACAATTAACAGGATCATTCATGAGTTATTAAACAATTTAAACTAAAAATGATAAACATTGTTATGTCACATCTGATTTTGTTTCATGTTATCACAGATTTCTTTCTCTCATCTCCATTTCCTTGGCTACATAGTCGATGAGTCCCAGGTGTTCGAAATTCTCAGAACAACCGGTTCTTTTTGTTGATTCTCAACTGTTTCATTATTAACATATATTCCAGCTTATCACAATTTGTGATTTGAGAGATTATATTCTTTAAAGATTTCAGAATTGATTGTTTAATTTTAATATCCATTGGCATAAGGATCCATACTATGGTTACTTGGTTATCACCTGCCATGAAGAAGGCTAATTTAAGAAGTTCAATCTGTAAATTCAAACAAGATATCAAATAAGATATCATCATGATAAATATTGATAATTGCTGAAATCTGCTCTAGGCATAGATTTGCTACTTAGTATGCTTATCATAACTGTGACCAGAAGATTATGTTCCTGAGACTATTTGGAAAATATCATTGGATAGTATATTTCATTCCAAACTTTAATGCATTTGGAAACACACTTCCATAGGAGTTGTATCTAATTTATTATGAAAGTTTAAGGAAAAAGGACTGATAATAAGGATATTGAATAAGTAGCATCTCATAATGATTCTTGAAAATAAATCTGAAATGATAAATATCTTAGACGCCTAGCTATGCAGATCATTCCTACTTATCCCCCTACAATTCTATGGGGGCGTGGGTGGGAACTATAGAGATAACCCACTGCCCTGGCCCCTTTCAATAGTAGGGGCAGGCGCTTGTGCATCAGCAAAGTAATCACTCTACATGCATGCAGAGGTCAAGTGCTTAGCCAGTTAGGTGCTACTTTGGAAAGTAATAAAATAATATGGTAATGTCATAACATGACCCAATGTAAACTCGGAATATGCTCGAATCCCCTGCAAATCTGAATTGGAAGCTATTCCTCTTTTGCTGCAGACGTTTCAATGCAGACTTCTCCAAGCTCTAAGTCCTCACGGCTGAATTTCTATGACAGTTGGGAGCATAAACTGGAAGTCAATATAGTGAACTTCGACTCACAGGATTATGTGGGCTCAAATGTTAAAGATATTAGAGGGACAAGTCACGTAGTAGGTATTGGAAGGCTGATGGTAAAATGATAACAAAGGAACATAGTAGTATGAAGATGGTTGAGATGTGCGGAAATACATTCAAGGTTCAGTCTAAATGCAAAGGCAATTGAGCATAAATAAATAATAAATGCCGAACTTCATACATGGCTTAAGTTAAAGGAAGGTCGTGCCTTCTTGGCTTCCTCCAGTTATATAACATATGTCAATTTGAATACCAAGTACTAAATTGATTTATCATGCCAAGTGTTAATTAGTTAAAAGCAAGAATATTAAAATGTAAAGAAATAGAGTTGGAAGATTATAATTCGAATATTATTATAATCTTATATTTATATATGTACATGTAAATATATTAATGGTGTGACATCACTTATTAAATTTTTATAATATAATGGTGCCATTTCATTTTTATATCTATATGTACGTATATAGATATATTTATTATAATAATATGGCAAAAGATCATTAAACATCCTTTGAAGTACAATTTATATTTTGACTCAATTATTTTATGTTTCTCAAATTATTTATTTAAATAGCTTATGTGGGTCCCACATATGTATCCTATTTCAAGTCACTAGGTCCTCGACCCATCTGCTCAGTGATGGTGATGCTCCTAAGCCTAATTCTTTTCTAACAATGCTTCCACCCCTTCGACGTGTTTCTTGCAAGGAAATTCTCTGCAATTAAATCACATTATCTTAACAAGTGATAAATAATCCTAACGGCTAGCTGCTTTTCCAATTCCATGAATTCATGATAAATAATCAACTAGCATGTTATCTTCACATGAAATTATAAGGACTAACCATCTTATCATTTCACAAGATTATAACCAATTGAACTTTCAATTGACTTCATGTGAATCTCAATGGCTATATTTAAATTAGGTCAAAAATTAGGATGTGACAATACCATCTACTCAAAATGTAGTTGGGTTTAATATACATAAGAGTGATCTTTTTATGACCACCAATAAGATGAGCAATCTGATGTTGCTTATTCTCCTTTGGTGACAATCCTCAAAAAAGCTTCAACCTTAACAGAATATAATTAGGCTTTAAAAGATCATCATAAGTTGATGGTTTTGGAAATGAAATGTCAGACTGATACAATGCCATTCTGATTTCAATACTCTGATTCCCATACTTAAATGGCATTTGTCTCCCTTGAAGTCTCGAGAAACATTTATTATCTAGACCCCAACATGAATGCATGAAGGACCAGCAATAGATATCATTGTTAGACTCATTCTTGAGTAACAACAAAATAGATTTTCTTAGCCACCGAAAGAAAATCTTAATATAGCCCCTCAATATGTCGAGGAAAGTACAAGTTGCTCCAACTAGAGTTCCATGACTCTCAGTGAGTTGTGCAAGTAGTCCAAGTCACCAAGCTGAGCAAACCTTGCCATGTTTTTATGACTTGGCCTGGGTCATGGAATTTGATATACATACATACATACATACATATATTTTTTATAGGATTTTTTCATTTTGTGGAGTCATTGCCGAGTTGTAGCCAAGTCACGAGTCAATTCAGCCTTGCCGAGTCCGAGTCTAGGAACTTAGGCCCCAATCTATTGTCATCATCATACAGTTACAGGAACGAAGGTGTAGCAATACCATAGATTGTTGGTAGGAATCAGTGTTCATTGTGGAGGTGAAAATCTGAATTGTACTTGGAGAACTCTGACTATTAATTGCCTCCACACTATCACTAGCTTAAAATCGATTTGAACACAATCTGATGGCATTAGACAGGGTAACATCTGTCAACGTGTAACCTCAAAGAAAGTATATGCATAGTCATACACCCTTTAAGCATCTGATATTTGATTTTGGAGTGAATCCCACTCATGTACTTGTCGTGAATTACACTCATACAAAAATGATAACACCACTAGGAATTGTCTTGAAAGCTCAAAATGACTCAAGGCTTTATTGATGGAAAATTCACCTCAGTCCCCAGTTTTGTGATTGTCTTCGATCCCATTACATGATTCTGGAGTAGCTTTGTTGTTTGATTCGAAAAAGGATGATCATAGGTCACATTAGCTTCCATCGCAAACAAGATTTCTAACAATCTAAAACTTAACCTTGTTTCCAAAATCGAACCTATCTTTTTCCCAACTTTCATTTTTTGATTTATGAGGATAATGGTTCAAGTCATAGGGCTCATCTGGTTGTTTGATTCTTTAATAATATCATTTTCTCCTTTGTCCTCTTGTTCTTTGTAGTGTCTCATTGCTACACCTTTTTTTACTTGGGTAGTCTTAGAACTTCAACCAACTTATCCTCCTCTTTATATAAATATAGGACCTCATGGCATCTAGAATATGATCCATCTTTGCTTACTATTTTCGGTATCTTATCTTTCACTATCATCTTTTTGTCCTCAAGGTAATTATATTGGACACACTATGTAACTTTTGATTCACTATCATTAGAAATGTTACTCTTCTCATCCACAATGATTGATTTGTTAGGGGATGTCGTGTGGTCTTCAAGAGGTGAAGGAGAATTATCAATTCTATTATGAGATAAGTTGTCCTCTATAGCGATCCTTGAGATGGAGCATGGGTAAACTCATAATCCTTATGAATCCATTTACTCCATTTATTTGTAATAGAAGAAATAAATGAAAAATCAACTGGCTCTATCCCTTTACAAGTATTAAAAACTATTTCCTCTCCTTTGTAATGTCCCCATTTTTGTTAGCATCAAGTTTTGAGGGATTAGCCTATTATTCTTGTGATCCTCGTAATTCTAGTTATTGTGGATAGAGGGACTTCTAAGGCAGTGGCTTGGCTTGGGAAGGTCTTGTCTTCTCCACAATTCAGTAAGTTACAGGTTGGTCTTCGTTTGGCTCAGATTGGACTTTGCTTGGGCTTAGTTTTGTGTACTTACTATTTGTGGTAAGTTGGGTGTTGATTGAGGTGGACCCTTTCTAGTTTTGGAAAGTGTATTTGGTCACATGGAGAAATAATAGGTGTGACTCCTATTTCAGATGACATATTTAAATGATGAGTATTTTGGGAGTTATAATATTTTTGGTAGCCAAATTATTATTAAATCACTAAACCACTTATTATAAAGTCATAATTAAACTTTATAATTTCACTTAAGGGTTGAGTCATCATTGGAAGAGGTCATTTATTTAATTAGTTGTAAGCCAAGTCAAGTATTAAATACAAAAGGGAAATGAATTGTTATTCATTAAAAGAATCTAATTGAAGCTTCTAATTATTGTTGTGTTGGCAAAGCTTCTTGAGTTGAGATTCGTTTGGGAAACAAGTGGTTTTTGGAGATTATAAATATGGACTCATTATGAAAGGAAATGTTTCCGATTGAATATTATTTTCTTTTTGTTGTCTTTGTGACACTTTTGAAGTTTTGAATTTTTGTGCCGTTATTGAAGTAGAAGGGTTTTGGTTTTGAGGTGTGCATTAATTCCATAGCTGAACTATTGTGGATCAATTTCTAAGTATTGCATCTCCCATTTCTATAAATCCTATGGCGTTGGAAGAAGACTTTGTTGCTAAGGGTTTTGGAGCTGAGAATTGCATTGGGGATTTGAGCTGCAAATTATTGATGTGGTATAATAATTTGCTATTGCTACTCTTTTGTTTCCTACTGCTATTGAGAAGCCATTGATTGTTGAAGAACCAATCAGTATTTGCGTAGAATTATTATGCTGATGTGATTATTATTCTCCCTGCGTCGTGAGCCCGAAGGACATCTGTGTTTACATTAAGGTTGTTGTGCATCATTGGAGGCGATGTGGGGAGTTGTTTGTGGCCTGTAATCATTGCAAGCCAGCTTGTGTCCAACATCATAAGCCTCGAATCATTTTCTTAGGCCCACATTTCCTCTATTTACCCTGCGATCTGTATTTAGGGTTCGTCGTGGCACTCTTGGGAGTTGGGTGACTGAAATATATACAATGTTAGTGTAAATAATTAATTATTATTACACTTTACTTAAGTTTACTTAGGATAATGCATTTTCATATTAGTTGTCATCTAGACACTTAGGAATATGCATAGACAAATGAGTTGTCTTGTTGACAACACAGGAGTTAGCAACTTATTAGAGCACATGGTGTCTACAACATCTTCTTATGAGATACACCTATATAAACTTATCCTCTCATCATCGCACAAACTCCAGTGCTCAATGGATGATAATCCACTTTTGGTGGACATGTGCTTAGTTGTGATTTTTATCTCTTTGCTGACTCCTAGTCATTCTAGTTGCCTTTATATACAAGGCACTTCTAGTGTGTATTCATCTCATATTCAATTATCTGATATCAATTCTCATTTGATCACTATTTGTCTCTCTTGTGCTATCTACTAAGTTTCTTGATCTTGGTGTTGAATTATTACCTTAGGAAAATTCTTACATGGTATCAGAGCCATAGGAGTTTCATTGCATAGCCATTGTAGAGATTTTTTTTGCAACTTGCTGGTGCAAATCAAATATCACATTCAGAAGGTTAGTCAGAAAACCCCCAAATCAACTTTTGTTTCATCAAAATCGAACATCTGAGGTGAAATTTAGAGTCAATAGATTTTTGGAGATGTGACGATAGCGATTCAGGAAAAACAATTACAGAGGTGATTTTCAAACAGCGATATCTCCCTTATGCAGACTCCTTTTTTCGAGCAATTTTTTTTGTTTTGGGGTAGAATTTCATGATCTACACATTGGTGCAGGCTGTTTGTGATCTTTGTTCCTTAATTTTTTTGAAAATTGCCAATCCCAATTTTTACAACTTCAGAGGCTTAGTTCGGGCTCATCTATACACATATTCAAGTGCTATTTTTTTTTAGAGTGCATATTTTTTGTCTATTTCCCAGATCTGGTATTACTTTGGAGTAATTTTGAGTAGACCTAGTACTTTCAAATTTTTGGTCTCATTTTAATCTATTGGCACTTGTAATTAATTAGATCCTTGAGAGGTCTTGTGTCTTATCTTGTTGAGTTCAATATAGCTTCATATTTGTTGTTGTAACCATCAAAATCAGAAGTCCACTTAGGCCCTAAATTGGCAAGTGGCCATTGTAATCGCACTAAATATAAAGTGCCAAATCATGCATTAGGGGGGGGTTTCTTTGATTTTTTTGCATTTTGAGGGTGCATACATTATTTGATCTCATGGAGTCATGTCAAAAGTGTCACTTTGGTTTAAGATTCAAATTGACAAAAAGGAACTATCAGAAATGGAGTGCTTTGATGGTTGATCATCTAAGAGAACATAAGGAAGTGTTTCCTTATTTATATTCGAAGATACTTCCACCTAATACTAATTAAGGACATCTTTCTCTTCTTCTTCGCTTTATGTATAACAGTATGAGTAAGGAATCTTTTGGTCCTCTTAGTAAGGCAAGTAGTCCTCATGACGTTTGGATGTGTCTTTGGGAAGCATATGGAGATCCACAAGTCCCTCCATTACCAGAGGACATTCTGCCTCCAGTTTCTCCAGTTGTCGTACCTACAAGTCCAGTTGAGATCATACCTTGTGATGCTCCTATTGCTTCTACTGATCCAATTCCAGCCACAGATGCTCCTGATTCAGTGCAGCAGGAAACACCATGTCTTCCTATTGTAGCTTCATGGGATGACTTCCTTCCAGACATTGCAGTGTTCTTTGTGGAGTCTTAGATTGAAGATGTGGGAGACATTATTGATGACATCCATCTTCTCTTTGTTGAGGAGAATTCTTCTTCACTTGTTGCGAGGGAACACTCTGACCCTCAATCACTTGATCTTTCTTTTGAGACTGACATGATTGTGGACACTTCTTTTCAGCAGTTGGAGTAGGACTATTTTACTTCAAAGGAGACATATCAGTCTTTGGAGATTGTATTCTTGTTTCCTCAGACATCATATCTTTTGAGGATTCTTCCTATTAGTTGGAGAGCATTCTCTACTACAACTATGGCACCACTTCTTCCTAGAAGGAGGAACATCATTCAGTTTCATGGTGCTGCTTCTTCAGTCATCAAGAAGCTTCATTCATGGGTGTGCATTCATCATTTAGGGGAGGCTACATTGCTTCTCTTCCCATATCTTCCTATAAGGATGATTCCTTGACTTTGGAGTTTGAGTCACTTTCATACATGGACATGTTATGTTGTTTGCCACCTTCTTTTGAGCATCCACCAAATTGACTTGTGGCATCTACATTCATCAAGGACTTGTCAACATATGAGTAGACTTCAGAGGCAATATCCATAGCATACTACATATGGATTCCTCATCCATCTTCCTATCCACAATGGGAAGTATACTTGCACCTATACTTGGTGTATCTTCTTCCTAAAGGGAGAAATGTTGTTTGTAGGCATTGGATACCTTTTTGTCTTCATGACATCCTTGGAGGAGATTATTCAATATGGGGGGATACCATCATGTAATTTTACTTATGGGGGATATATGCTTGTACATGCATGATGTATGTCGTACTAGGGGAGTCTTGACTACTCCATGCTTGCATGCATCTTGTATTTCATCATCTCTCTTTTTGGAGGAGGTTTTTCCAATGAGGTTTTCCCTCTTTCTCCGTTTTCAGAGAGATTGCATTGCATCACATTATATGTAGAGCATTGCATTTCTACATGGGTACCTAACATGGCCAAGTAGTCGGGACCCATATTGCATCTTGCATTTAGCTTTGTAAGCTTAAGTGCATTCCCCTAAGTTGCACTTAAGGGGGGTGTTAGTGTAAATAATTAATTATTATTACACTTTACTTAAGTTTACTTAGGATAATGCATTTTTATATTAGTTTTCATGTAGACTCTTAGGAATATGCATAGACACATGAGTTGTCTTGTTGACAACATAGGAGTTAGCAACTTATTAGAGCACATGGTGTCTACAACATCTCTTTATGAGATACACCTATGTAAACTTATCCTGTCATCATTACACAAACTCTTGTGCTCAATGGAGGATAATCCACTCTTGGTGGAGATATGCTTAGTTGTGATGTTTATCTCTTTGCTGACTCCTAGTCATTCTAGTTGCATTTATATACAAGGCACTACCGGTGTGTATTCATCTCATATCCAATTATCCGATATCCAATCTTCTGCTATCCATTCTCATTTGATCACTATTTGTCTCTCTTGTGCTATCTACTAAGCTTCTTTATCTTGGTGTTGAATTATTGCCTTACACAAATTCTTACATAGTATCAGAGCTATACCAAATTCTTACACACAAGAGCTAACATAGCCAACGGAATAACTTGCGATCTATTTCAGGATTTTGTGAGTGGGCTGCAATCAACTTGGAAGATTTGCAATTAAGTTAGAGAAGCCTACAACCAACGTAATTAATTTTGGAGTTGAGCATTATGGCTGGGCCATTTGAAAATACATTTCAGTCAAAGAAACAGGTTCCTCATATGCCATTTGAATTTGCTTGTATTTACTTTCAGGCACTAATTTACATTAATTAATCCAATTTGCAAGTATTAGCTATTTTGGATACAAAATTAGAACTAGAATTATTAAATATTTGCAAATAAATTCAGAGATTGTTTGTGATCAGAAATTCAATATCTCGTTGTTATGTGGTGTAGTAAATAATTTACAAATCCTACCTTGCAATTTGATCATTAGAATTGTTCATAAAATTGCCTGACTTTTTAAAATTATCTGAATGTGGAAATTTGCAAATGCTGAAATTAATAGTTGGAGTCATTAATGTTTCTTGCCAAGTGTTTGTTTAGAAGCCAAATTGTGATTTATAAAGGAAGTTGATGTTTATTAAAGCCATAACCAGTTGGGGTTATTATAGTGGTATCAGAGCCAGGTTTCCTGGCAGCCTGCAGGAATTGGGCTTAGAATTATTTGATTAGTGATTTGTACAGGAGTTGATAGCGTTATATTTAATTTGGCATTCAGTAGTTATAAATAGTGACAGGGGATTCATTTCGGGTAGACATTATACCCACAAAGGGTGTACTTCACCGCCTAGGGATGGCAAACCTTTGATACAGTCTGGTATTCTAAAATAGTTGAATGTATAGGTAAATGAGTTGAATCAAAATCACAAACAAATGATCCAACTAATGTCAAATCCGAGATTTGAGCAGAGCGTGATATCACTTTTTCGAAGAGTGAAATGTGATGACACAGTGGTGGCTACAGATGTGTGGCACATTTCTTATGAGACACTGCATGAGTTGGACACTATGGATATGGTGTATGATGGGAACTCGTGTCAAGTTGAGTGAGATGATACAATTGTTGACATGAGCCCCCAGGATTGTTTGTTTGATGGTGATGTAGTGATAGTGGAGGTAGTTGCATGCGAGGATAGTATCATATCAGCAGTCACTTCTGTGTCAATTGAGCCATCTACCGAGGAGTTTGGCGGAATGCATGCGGTTGTAGATGTGTATTCTGAAGATAGTACACATGTTATTGATGAGGTGAGTGATGTAAAGACAGAGTTATGATATGCTACTAATCAACACAGTGTTGATGTTCACTTTGCGGACAATCCTATGTTCAACATGGATGCAACATTGCCTTACGACAATTCCCTTTTTGAGATTGATGTTGGTAACTTACCTGAGTGGAGTTGGGCTTAGTTTTCAGCATTTGCAGACATGGTATAGTTCAACATGGATGCAACATTGCCTTACGACAATTCCCTTTTTGAGATTGATGTTGGTAAATTACCTGAGTGGAGTTGGGCTTAGTTTTCAGCATTTGCAGACATGGTTTAGTTTCCTATAGCCACAGTGGTTGATGTTCCTGTAGCCACATATTCTGATGAGGATGTAGTTACATCCATTGCAGTTATAGGTATTATTGGGATGAGTGTATTTGTTGACACCTGCAAAGAACCCCTTGTTGCACCAGGTTCCCCTATAGCTACATGTTTTGTGGGGGTTGATCATCAAGATTCCAGTGTAATATCCCCCTAATCACGAACGGTCAAAATGTATATATTATATATATATATATATATATATATATATATATCACTTCGTGAATCTATAGAAATCATAAGAGTCAACATTTATTAGAAATTGAGTAAAAACTATTTTAATTAGAAGTTAACTTAAATAGTTATATAATATTATTTAAATAAAATTGCTTTACATTTGTAATATGAAATATGTATATAAATATTAGATTTTATTTTGGATAATTGAGAAGAAATAATAATAATAAAAATAATAAGAGTTATCAACTTATAAGAAAGAGAGTTTGATTAAAAACAAGAGCTCTTGGAGAGCTAGAGTCCCTGCCTTTGCATGTAATAGAATAGAGATTTGCTAGAGATTTGCTTGTAGTTCTGATTATATATATAAATATTGGTAAATATTATATTTATAAAATAATAATATTATTAATACAATATCAATATTATATTATTTATAAGTGAAAAAAAATGTCAATAGTATTTATATTAAGCTTCAAATCATAATAATGTCTTAAAATTTAAAATTTATAAAAGGTTAAAAAATTAATGTTAATCAAAGAAATTATGTTTGTATATACAAATATTATAGATATATAAATTATGATATGATAGTTAAATAATCCTTTTAAATTTCTAATCTACTTATATATATATATATATATCAATTATATTTAAATTTAGAATTTTTATAAATAAATTTTTATTCATAATTTATTACAAATAGATACTTAATTTCATATATTATTGATTTATAGATTTATGTAATAATTATTTTTTGAATGTTATATTGTGTCTCATAAAAAAAAATATTTTACATTTCTCATTCTTTCTGTGGATGACTGTATTTAAAATAATAATAATAAAAAGTTGGAACAAGTGAAATTAGTCACAATGTGCGAACTGATTTATTGTCACCATAAAAAGAATAATCGTCCACTAAATGAAGCTGCAGTAGATGACAGGTAGCACCTAACTAATAATAAATGAGACTCATTTATTACTCCTTCAAATTTTACGATTTTTTTAGCCACAAAAATTCATATAAACCCTAGGAAATTCCTGTCCATCCAATCAGAAAATCAAACTTAAAGAGCCATAATTGATTTAAAAAATCGAACCTTACAAAGTTTCATATACGACATTAGTTTTTCCGTGCAAAAATTAATGCCGGTGAGAATTTGGGGGCTAATGGGAACATTAGTTCCCTGCCTTATATAAGGCAGGGACTAATAATAATTGATTAAAGAACCCCTCTCTAAGTAATCATCTATATAACATCGATTACAACTTACAAATGATAACTGGTCAAAGGGATGTAACCCATTCCAAACAACTCTTCACTCACGTATAAGATGGTATCTGTATCATCTCTTCAAGGAGGAGAGGAAGATATGGATTAAAACATATATAAGGCAGACAACCAGATATCGAAGGCACTTGTCTTGTATAAGGAGAATCCAGGCCGTAGACAAATCATTGCATATATGACAGTACTATCACCTCTAAAGCCACATCAATACTAGGGAAGAAATCAACACATCTAACATTGCCCAGTCATCAAAACTTCATTGCCACTAGTATCATCGAGCAAACACATAAGGAAGTCATTTGCGATTAGAATCACTATCACTGATACATGGAAGAACGAAGGCATCGAATAGAAAAGGATATATGTTTAGAAGGAAGTGTTTCTTAAGGGACTCGGTTGCTTAGAATACCATCGCACGAATATATTGTGTCAAAATAAAAAGCCAGTCCACCAGGACACAAAATGTCGATCAATAGGAAGATAAAGAATAGAGCACGATGTGGAGTGGGGAGTACATAAGAAGCGACCATCAACTTAATTGGGCCCTTCTTCCTTAGCATGGACATCAAGCCATCAGACTCTTCCAATGTGGATCACAAGAGCAAGGAAATTCAAGAGATTAGAGATTGCACAAGCAACCCGGTTAAAGTGAAGTAACGATAACTCTATATAAGTGTCACCAGGCTTAATCCAAACATTCACAATCTTAATATATACAGCTACGTTGGCCACCTACCTGGATGGGGAAAGGCAACGTCCAAGCCTACAACAAGACTATCAAATCATATAGCCTGATAAAAGCCAGTTCTTTTAAAGGAAATAAGTGGAAGCAACATAATGTTGTACCGGTTTGTGCAGACTGATAATAGTAGTGGCAGTGAACAAGAAATCCAGAGATATAACTACTATTTAGAGATTGCTAGAGGTATTCAATATTTGGATTTCAGAACTTCAATTATATAATAAAGAGGTTACTAATCAAAGATTGGTAATCCTATGAATAAGATGAGAACTTGACAGTTTCTCATAGAGACCAAATGATAACCTAGTAGAGGGCATTCACTAGAATGTCAAGTTTCTCTTGAAGAGAACTTAGGGCTTTGAGGGCATTCTATATGAATGATGAGTTTCAGTGTGGGAACCCAGAGAAAGATTTGTAAAGAATCTCTTAGAGACAATATATATTGTAGTGGTCAAACATATGCATATGTCAGAGATGAGATTTGGTAGAGGTGGGATCTCTACCAAGTAATTAATCAGAGATCCCGAAAGATGCCTTAGGAGGATGCTCTTTATATGATGATTAGCTAATCGGGAAGCAAATTCTCACTAGAGGGTTAGGTGATCTAAGAAGAGTTTCTTCCGAAGGATTAGGAAGGGGTAGCTTGGGTAGTATTCAGACTAGTATTTACTTAAATCCAATATTGCTAACATGTTTACATGTAGTTTTCAATATCATACTAACAAATGATTGCAGGTTACATCATTCAAACCTAATTGAGAAGTGGGAACATTAGATCTAGTCCAACATATATTAAGTGGATAGTGACCGGGAAGACGAGTATGTTGAGATTTCCTATGGAGTTGTCTTCTAGTGATATCCTAACTCCTACATCATCAATACAAGTTCTGAGTGCTATGCTACAGGTTATGTTGTTGGTCCTAATGATGTTAGTGGTATGCAGTTGGTTCAATGTTGACAGGAGTGTCACGTACTTCTTCATTTGGGATCCAGGTGGAGGTTGGAGTTCATTGTGTTGTCAGATTGCTTGAGAACAAGCAATCTCGAGAAGGGAGGACTGTAATGTCCCCGTTTTCTGCTAGCATCAGGGTTTGATGGATTATCCTATTATTGTGATCCTCATAGGCTAATTATTGTGGATAGAAGGGTAGTCTGAGACAGTGGCTTGGCTTGGGAGGGTCTTGTCTTCTCCACAATTCAGTCATAGGTTGGTCTTCGTTTGGCTCAGCTTGAACTTTGTTTGAGCTTAGTTTTTTGTACTTACTATTTGTGGTAACTCTGATGTTGATTCAAATGCAGCCTTTCTATTTTGGGAAAGTGTGTTTGGTGACATGGAGAAACAATAGGTGTGACTCCTATTTCAGAAGACATTTAAATGATAGAGTATTTTGGGAGTTATTATATTTTTAGTAGCCAAATTATTATTGAAACATTAAATGGCTTATTATTAAGTTATAATTTCACTTAAGTTAAGGGTTGAGTCATCATTGGAAGGGGCCATTTATTTAATTAGTTGTAAGCCAAGTCAAGTATTAAATACAAAAGGGCAAGGAATTGTTATTTATTAAAAAAATCTAATGAAAGCTTCTAATTAATGTTGTGTTGGTGAAGCTTCTTGAGTGGAGTTCCATTTGGGAAACAAGTGGTTATTGGAGATTATAAATATGGGCTCATTGTGAAAGCAAAGGCATCCAATTGAACATTATTTTCCTTTTGTTGTCTTTGTGACACTTCTGGAGTTATGAATTTTTGTGCCCTTGCTGAAGTATAAAGGTTTTGGTTATGAGTTGTGCATTGATTCCACAACTAAAGTATTGTGGATCAATTTTTGAGTATTGCATCTTCCATTTCTGTAAATCCTGTTGCTTTTGAAAAAGACTTTCTTGCTAAGGGTTTTGGAGCTGAGAAATTGCATTGGGGATTTGAGCTGCAAATTACTGATGCAGTATAGTAATTTGTTATTGCTACTCTTTTGTTTCCTACTGCTACTGAGAAGCCATCAATTGTTGAAGAATCAATCAATATTTGGGTAGAATTATTAAGCCTCTGCGATTATTATCCTACCTGCATCTTGAGCGTGGAGGACATCTGTGTTTACAATAAGGTTGTTGTGCATCATTGAAGGCAACGTGGGGAGTTGTTTGTGGCCTGCAATCATTGCAAGTCAGCCAGCGTCCAACATCAGAAGCCCTGTGTCATTTTTCATAGGCGCACGTTTCCTATTTTTACCCTGCGATCTGTATTTAGGGTCTGCCATGGCACTCTTGGGAGACTGAAATATATCACAGGAGCTAACATAGCCAAAGGAATAACTTGCAATCTGTTTCAGGAGTTTGTGAGTGGACTGCAATCAACTTGGAAGCTCTGTAATTAAGTTACAGAAACCTACAACCAGCGTAGTTAATTCTGGAGTTGTGTATTGTGGCTGGGCCATTTGAGAATACAATTTAGTCAAAAAAACAGGTTCTTCGTATGCCATTTGAATTTGTTTGTATTTACTTTCGGGCACTAATTTACATTAATCAATCCAATTTGCAAGTACTGGTTGTCTTGGACAGAGAATTTGAACTGGAATTATTAAATATTTGCAAATAAATTCAGAGATTGTTTGTCATCAGAAATTGTGGTGTAGTCAATAATTTGCAAATCCTACCTTGCAATTTGATCAATAGAATTATTCAGAAAACTGCCTGAGTTTTAAAAATTATTTGTGGAAATTTGGAATTGCTGAAATTAACACTTGGAGTCATTAATGTTGCTAGCTAAGTGTCTTGATTAAATGTTGAATCTCTAATTTATAAAGGAAGTTGATGTTTGCTAGAGCCATAACCAGTTGGGATTATCACATCCTCGCTCCTTAAAATGCCTAATGACAATATTCTTCTTTTCTGCTTCTTGTAATGCTTGATGATTATTTATTGGTTTAACATTTTCTACAGCTTCATGATTTGCAGCTGTTAAAAGGTTTACACTTTCTTCCTTTGGTGTAACAACTCTCAAGGTTTTCAATGACACATGATTTTTGGATTGATGAGTGTGTGTGTGAAACACTCAATGCAATTTTCGAATCGAAATCATTCATATCTTATTCAAGTGCCCATGCTTCCCAATTTTGCTCTTTAGGTCAAGGTGATGATTTCTACATTCCTTAAGAAAACATTTCATTCTTAAATCTATGTCGTCACTTAAAGGCATATCATGTTGTAATCCTCCATTTATCCAATCTTGTCAAAATTGATGTTGTAAAAAAAAAAGAATGTGGATTAATTGCCTTCTTGATGTTCTACTCTAGGCAGGAATGTTGGTATTGTTGGCCTCAAACTTGTAGGCATACACCTATTTAAAGATAGATTGTTGATGGATTGATTTCCATTGTCTCCTTTGTTGCTATTATAGTGGTTATTATTGTTTACTTGTGTTAGTGTGTCCAACAATTCAGCCAATCTCTTTTGAGTGTTTCTATGTTCTACAATGAATTGATTAACTATTTCATTTAGTTTGTTTGAATGTTGACACCAACTCTTGAATTTTATTTATCTTCTATTGATTTAAAACATTTCCCCAAAGTCTTCTAGGATTAATATACCCATTCTGGAAGGGAGGAACAACTAGTAGATAAACAATTAGATAAGAGATTTAAACTCGTAATTATAGAAATGATGGCAATATTCATATAAGTGACTAAGATAAGTCTGCTATGAGCGACATGGTCAATTTGGTTATCATTTCCATCAATCAATAAAATTAATGGATAAGTGTACAACACTCTCCTTTGTGGCAAGTAATTTGTCCTTCAAACCTTACAATGCTATAGGTTTAAGTTCAAATTCATCTAGGGAACATGGGTTGTCAAATATTAAGTTTTCTGATTTGTTCTCAATTACAAGAGCATTATCACAATCACACTCAATTGTTTCTATAGCTGATGTCATGCACTCTTCATGAAGTAATAATGGGATTAAGTCATGATCATATATGGATTCATCATAGGAGTTCTCCTCTTCACTAGTTTTGTCAATAGTAATCTGCAAATTACCAATTAAGAGTTAAGTAAACCTCTCACTTGTAGCTACTGATTCTTCATCCATAATATCATCCTTGGCTGGTTTGAAATCATCATCTCGATTGCTTTCAGCATGCCAAAGTGTGTTTGTTTCATCTTTCTCCTCATGAATCAAGGCTACATCTGTATCTCTGTCCTTATCATTGTTTGGTTGCAACAAATCTTCTTCCTTAATAATTCCACAGATGTGTTTAAGTGTCCAGGCCTTTTCATATGTGAAACAGATCTGCCCTTTCCTCATTTGGTTCCTACTCTTTCTGGACAATCCTGCAACGTGTACTCCCAATGAAATTAGTTCTTCTTCAGCACATCCTTTTTTAATCTTCTCAAATTTCCGAACACATTGTTTGAGCACCATGTTGACCAAATCATAAGAAGTTGTAGAAACATTTTGTTCTCCCCTTGAAATAGCTAACAACATATATAGAAGTGGATGGGAATGAGCATCACTCTCATTAGTTGTCCTAACTATAATAGTCTTTATGGCTGCAATAATATCTTCATTGTCTACTTCCTTGAGGGTGACTAAGAAATATTGAACATGGTATGGGTTAAATCATACAATCCCAAGTCAAGCATTAAATTACTCAATGTGATTTCTGCAAATGCTTTTAGCATGGAAATCCATCTACAAAAACGATGACTCCCGATGATGTTGGAAGCTGCCAACTATTAATTTTAGATCCTCTTTCATTATGTTATCCTCATAAGGTTCTCGAGGTGCTGAGAATCTTATTATCTCCATCAAACAGGTAGTGAACAACAACCTTATCTCACCATTTATATGCTTTAACCACCTGCATTGACTTAGAGTAGTTTCTATAGGGGTGATAACAATCTGCAACAAAACAGAAGGTGCATTCTCTACAGTTGTCAAACATCCTTTTAACTGAGTCAAAATGATGAGAACACTTTTCATTATTTGTGATTCTGAAATGAGTTTGGTAAAACTATCACAAAGAACTTTGGCCAAACTATGTTCTAATGCCATTTAATCTATATGGGGCTAATCAACTTTGAAATCCGCCAATAGGCTGGTAGGTAGAATCTAAGCTGTAATGCACACTTCTACTTTCTCTCTCTCAAACATAAACAACCGACGTGTCCAATAGACCGATATTGATAAATCTCTAATTTTTGTTCACGGTGAGTAGGTTGTCTTCAATTAACTGGGCAGTCCCAGGGAGCTATCTTTCTCAAAAAACAATATTCTTTCTACCCAATGCTCCGGTCAATGTTATTATATTCCAATTGGGTTTGTGCATCCTCAACATGAATCCAACTGCATTGAGCTTCAGATTATTCTTGGCTAATGACAACACCTTCTGCAAATCACCCTACCAGTTCTGATTCCAAATCTCATCAAAATTTCATTGTAAGATCCCACTACCAGTTCTAATTTCAAATCTCATCAAAATTTCACAGATTAACAAATTGATATTTGAAAAAGAACTTGTATGAAAGGAACTTCCAGAAGTTATCATTTATGGCTCATAGCAATTCTGTCAAACGTATTACAGACTTCCTTTAGTCTAAACTCTGTTCCTTTTATTTTTGGGCTTCTTGTTTATTGATTTGAAGAAGAGGAAATATATTTTTTCAAGTAATTACCAAGGCCTGCATCCAATTTGCTAGCAAGATTCTTCAATCTTGATGCACAGAACTGCAATCTCTATCCACTGATAGATAGACCATGTTCAAGTTAGGAAAGATGTGGAAAGGCAATAATATACAGGAAACGATTGTATTGTTTCTTTACAACTTACTTTAACTTCTCTACAAACTACTCTTCCTCCCACAACTTCACAAAACATGACGATGGGTACCAAAGTTAGCATCTTAGTTGCTTGCAAATTACAACACTTATACCAACAAAGATACAGTTTCCCATATTTGTGGAGATGTTTCAACAACTTCATGTTCTATGGAAAAAGCTCTCTCGATAATTAGCCTTCACCATACACAGTATCTAGTATATACTCATCCTGAGGAAAATGGCTTAGAAAAGAACCCTTCAAAGTCTGTCCATGAAATCCAACTTCTACACCATAGTTCAAAATGTCATTATCGACAACTTATCACTGAGGTCAAAAAAGGATATTGGCAAATATCGGAGATAAGTCGGAAACTTGTAGGGAATCAGGAACTTAAAAAATTGCTTTAATTTAATTTAATTTTTTTTTTTTCAGAATTCAGCAAGGGATGCATCTAATGAGTTAGTAAATGAGTAAACAAACCAAACAAGCTGATCTAGATATATAAAATGCAAATAGGTAACAAGATCGCATCCTCATGTGGAATGTTGATGGCTGGTAGCCATAGTCTGATAGTCTGAACTCTAAAGAAAACTAAAAGTAGCAAATGTCTTTGTAAAACTATACACAAATAAAAGCACAATATCAAAGTAGTCTACCCTTTCTCTCCTCCAAACTTGTTTTTGTAGTAAAAAATATTATGTTTTGCCCCCCTTTTTTGGATCGCTGCTGTGTATATGCATCTGCGGGTGAAAAGTCTTTGGGTAATCACAATAAAACATTAAGTTATTGTCATTATTTTGCTAGTTTCTTTGTGATATTTTGGAGATTTTCTGCAATATATTCCTACCAGAAAGTTATGCCAACTTCTCACGCAACAGATCTTCTCGCGATAAGTGAATTTATCAGAGAAATATCTGTGATATTTTAATCTATGCTCTACACAATTAATGGAATGTCTACCATTTCAATGACCAAAAGTTAGAAATACAAATTCATAGAGTAGTGCCCATCTTAGTTACTCTTGTCCATTCCTTCATGCATTGAATGTTCAATACTATTGCTTACTGCATTCAAGAACCAAGGAGAAATGCGCAAAAGTTTTGACAACAATACAAAATGAATCCAACAATGTATTAGAACTCCACTCATACAATAATGCCATAGCCATAAATATAAACATGTGATATATTCACTTAACCAATTAATTCCCCTCCATATTAATTCCCAGACTTCTAGCTTCTGCTTAATCTCGTGTCTATGCTATCTCCCAATGTCGTGAGCTTTAACACAAAGCATGACTGACAGATAGTATCTAGAAAATGGTTATTTGTGCATTTACAAGAAGTGAAACTAGTGTATGTAGAAGACTAAGATTCTTCATGCATAGCAATTTTTGAATTCCTTTTTAAATGGCAATATTGTAATGGTTACACCCAAGAATGTCGTTATAAAATAACACCTGAGAATATTTCCAACTGTGTAAGCATTCACATTTGCAAACTCTAATACAACAATCCATGTCCATTAATGCAGAGATATTAATACCTTTCCCACACATTTCATGTGATTACTCGACACCATTCTCCTTGCTTCAAGTATGCCAGCAGCATTTTCTTTCTGGCAACCATAGTTTTAACAATTATTTAAGAGGTGATATTATTTGTTTTTCGACCCATTTGTGACTTCGTTTCCAAAGTCAGGAATATTAATTTTTTTATGCAATTTGACCTTTGTCTTTTCACAACAAAACAAGAGCATCTTGTGGTGCTAACAATATCACATTTCTCTCGAACAATGATTCTACCAAATAATAATAATAGTACTTTTCCAAGAATATTCTTTTCACAAATATTTAACGTTTTTGCCAAGCATGTTTAATATTCCCGTGTCACTTGGTGCTTGCTGAAGTACCTTCAGTTTATGAGACCAACCAACTGAGACGTCGTACTTGGTAGAGAGCAAAAGGCCACACGGAAGGAAGTCGGAGGCCGCATGGTAGGAAGTTAGAGGCCGCATGGTAGGAAGCTAGAGACCGTACGGAAGGAAGTCAAAGGTCGCACAAAAGGAAAGAAACATTTACAAAAATAAAGGTGTCGTACGGGGTTTGAATCCGCTATCCGGAAAGTACAACGAATTCCAACGTTATATGCCATTTAGGATAATATTATAACACCAATTGCACTAGATATATGCCAAACAAGCATAGATGTTGAATATAGATATTCACCAATTGTATTCGCAAGCAAAGATGGTGCTCAAGATGTGCCAGACTTGAAGCAAAGAAATATAGAGAATCGGAATAGGGGGAGGGTTTAATCCCACCGAAATTGAAATAGTCAAGTAGGGGAAGTCTTCCACTTCCAAAATGGCAATCAATACAGAACTCCATCAGGATTTTGCAATACAAAGAAATAGTCCAAATCGCATACTAACAACTTCCTACATGCCGCACATAAATAACCCTTTGGAGAAAACTCCCGAGGGTTTACAAAGAATGTCGACTCGATAAACACCTATGGATAATTAATTAAAGTTGGGCCCCTTATGAATCAAATCAATTAATTAAATAAGTCCTTGTGATATTATCTAATTTTTAGGACCGCTTAATTAATTAACCTAATTAAAATATTTTGCTAAAAATTGGGGTCATTACAAATCCTCGCCACCCAAAGATTGCTTGCCCTCAAGCAATCCATCATCAAACGGTTTTGCCACTGTAGCTCCAGGATCCCAAACCAAGCGCGCACCCTGATAGTTGTATCTATTAAAGCTTTCATGCCACATAATGATTGCATACATGCACTTGGATGTAAGTGAGAAAAGTAAATATCCATCAAGCTTTCGCTGCACCACTCTGCTATAAACATGGCCATGCCTAGAGTCATTAGGATCCCATTGAGATGCCTCGATGATCAGATCCAAAGCGTTCATATCATCATGCTCATAAATTTCTTCTACAATCTCAAAGCTTAGGTACAACTTATAGTTTCTATGTGGACCACCTCACACAAAGAGGTGGTAATAATGTACGTCCCAGTCCCAGCCAAAGGGTAAACTCCATATTCAACCAACTGTAAAGATCTCTCTTGCAACAATCCTTGGTCAAGTTTGCATCACTAGGAAGTTGAACGACTACCAGTAGAGCCTGCTTATTCAAAGGGTCTCTAGTACAACTCATATTTCCATCAAGTTGATCATCAGGTGTTGCTTCAATGATATTTGTGCAAGTGTCTTATTCCAGAATCCTTTCCTTCATCTTGGACTCGGGTACCAGATGGATTGTCATTATAGTAGATGATGTCATCGACTACCTTCTATTGGTTGTCCTGAATGTCGCTATCCATTAGTTTGCATGCAAAAGTGTTCTTGGAGTATTTGACCAACAGGCGTGCCTTCCTATCGGCTGGAAACTAAAATAGAGACCATATGGCATCACTATGTGTCATAGTGTGATCCAAGTCCAAACTCTCAATTCTCCAAACAAGCTGGCAGAATCACTAGCTCTAATACCATTTCAATATTCCTGTATCACTTGGTGCCTACAGAAGTACCTTCAATTTATAAGACCAACAAGTAAAGACGTTGTACATGGTAGGGAGCCAGAGGCCACATGGAAGGGAGTCGAAGGCCGCACGAAAAAAAGTCAGAGGTTGTACAGAAGGAAGTCAGAGGCTACGCAAAAGGAAGCTGGAGGCCACCTGCTAGGAAGATGAAGGCTACACGGAAGGAAAGAAATCACTTATAGGAATAAAGAAGATGTAGTACAAGATTTGAATCCACTATCTCAAAAGTACAATGAATTCCAACGTTATATGACAAATAAGATAATATTAGAACACCAATTGCACAAGGTATATGCTAAACACAAATAGATGTTGAACATAGATATTCACCAATTATATTTGCAGAGAAAGAGGCGCTCCAGATGTACCAGACCTGAAGCAAAGTAATACAAAGAATCAGAATAGGATTAGGGTTTAATTCCACCATAACCGAAATAGCCAAGCAGGGAAGCTTTTCCACTTCCGAAATGGCAAACAATACAAAACTCCAACAGGAATTTGTAGTACAAAGAAATAATCCAAATTGCATACTAACAACTTCCTATATGCTGCACATAAATATACCTTTAGAGAAATCTCTTGGGGATTTACAAAGAATGACAACACAACAAATACCTATGGATAATTAATAAAAGTTGGGCCCCTTTATTAATTTAATCAATTAATTAAATAAGTCCTTGTTATACTATTTAATTTTTAGGACCATTTAATTTATTAACCTAATTAAAATATTTTATTAAAAATTGGGGACATTACAACATATTGCGCTCACTCTTCAACTTTATTCTTTTATAGTAAAACACAAACATATTTGACGCAACCACAATGGTTTAAAACCCATGGCAAGTTAATATAAAGTGTGGATGATTGGTGCCAATGACTATATTGTCGACACATATATAAGCATCATGGCAAGTGTTATAACGTTAATCAGAAATGTATCACCAAACATATACTATTCAGGACAAGTTTACTCTATATTTTCTCAAATCACTTCAACCTCGCAAATTCTAGATTGTCGAAACTATAAAGCTAGGACCAAAATAATCTCCAGCCAACAATAGATTATACACAAGACCATTGCTAAATGTTATGTACCAAAACTGTGAACATAAATTTGTCCAATGATAGCCAAAATAACAGACCTAGATAATCTCATGCCATTGCTATATTAAAAAACATTTTTTTTCTCTGGCAATACTTTGAATAAAATAATCAATCTTTTATTTTCATAGTCAATTCTCAAACTTAAATTGTCCCTGTCACTACAAAACCTTCAGAGGCTAGCAGAATGCACCTTCTCTAATAACACAAAATTATCTCACTGTGATATTTTGTCCAAATTTTTCTCACATAAATATAAGCAAACAATTTGCATGGAAAACTAATTTCTACACATGAAAAGTTATTTTTGAAAACACATAATATTTGAAAATGGAGATGAATATTGCCCTCAAAATAGATAAATCATTTCAACCATGTTTTATCCAAACAAACATGAAATACCTTTCATAATTTTACCCAACTATGAATTCCATCACGAATCCAGCCCAAGAGTGGATTTGGGATTCCGTCCAATCCACTAAAAAAATCCCAACGGTTTTCGTCCTCAAGTTACTGAATCTAAAACAAAGCTCCAAGAGCTCTCCTACAAAAACGAATAAACCAAGCATAATCCAAATGAGCTTCTCTATGTTCCTTAAAAGGGCATCCCTTTGAGCCTTTGATTTCCAACTACCTATCTCTTGGAATTCCTCTTCTCTGTCTCTTTATTATTCCCCTATTATAAAATAAATTAACTTTATTGATTTTCATTGAGCTCTAATGAACTCATTTTAATATCTTATGAAGTTGTCATTTAATTTCTAATGTCTCCAAATAAGGGACATTACATATGGGCCACATGATAGAATGAGATTTGTATCATTATTTTCCCTTTATCTTGTCTATAACTTCATTTTGCTTCTACATCATTATTATGACTGGATGTTAGTTTACCTTTCCTGCTTTTTGGTTACATGCATACCTAACCCCACTATATCATAAAAGGGAGTTGTACCTTTAAAATTTAGAGGGTCATTCATTAAATGGAGATCTCTCCAACTATGTATTGCTAATTTGGGACTTAATCGTGGGTGCAAGGAATCATTTATAAGGTATTTTTAGGAGGGAGAAATCTGCAACTTACATTAGCTAATACAAGAGAGACACAGTTGGGAAGAGTTTGCAACTATCAGAGCTACTATAGTTGGCATAGCTACAAAGATAGATACTATTGTTGCTAGGATCCATGTATTAGAGTAAAATCTCTCTAATTTTGGTTCTCTCTCTTTTGCAAATTTACTTCTGTTTCTAATGGTCACTCTTCTTCTCTGTTTCCATATTCTCTCTCCATTCAATATGGAAACTTTCTCTTTCTCTCTTCAAAATTTTTTTATCAGGTCTTGATCTCCATTCTCCTCTTTGTTGATGATGTGGTTCTTTTGGCTTCTTCTCCCGATAGCTTACAGAGACTCCTTGATGGTTTGGCCTCTTTTTGTGTTCAGCGACAGCTTGTGGTCAATCTGTCTAAGACACAAGTTATGGTCTTTAATTGTTTAAAGACCTGACATCTTCATTTCTTCTTTTAGGGAAAGGAGATTGAGATTACTCCCTCTTATATGTATCTTGGTGTGAAGTTCTCGGGACCACGTTTTAGTTTGAGACCTGCCATTTAGTCTAGAGTCAATAAGGGTATGGGTTCCCTAGCTCTTCTGGAGAAGCAATGCTTCAGACATCATTTTTAGGATATTTTGTCCAAATTGTCCCTTTTCGACTCCTTGGTTCATCCGACAGTTCTCTATGGTTAGGTTGTTTGGGGGCCTTCTCTTATTACTTCTGATTGGGCTTCTATTGATCAAGTTTAGACGACGTTGTTACGACGTATCATTAGATGTCACAAACTCACCCCTCATAGCATTGTCTTGGCTGAGTTTGGTGCTCATCCTCTCAAACTTGCCGTCATTTTTGACTTGATTTGGTTTCTTCGACTTCGTGGTTTTATGGAGACATGTGGTGACCGACATAGATACTCTCATCTGGCATACTGTTCTTCGGTGGATATTGCGAGATCTGACACTTTTGCTAGGTCTCGATATTGGTACGCTTAGGCCACCTCTTTGTTGGGTTCGATCAGGATTGACATTGATTGTCTTCCTTCTTATCAGTTTTCACTGGATGCTCTTGCTCATCTTCTCCCCTCATGTCAGGAGTTGAATGAACATGTCCTACAGGATATCTATAGACAGTACATTGTCACTACTTGGTGTAATCCCTCGGGGGGTCTACGGCCTAAGATGGCCTTCTATGCTGAACATTTTCTTGAGATTCAAGATGGTATTGTTGTTCACCCTGTTTATCTCTATCTGCGCTGGAATCATGCCTTATGGTTTTCTCTAGGCTCATTTAGAGTCGGTTCTCATCGCCTCAGGTTTTAGACTGACCACCATATGGATTAGACTAATAGGTTATCTCAGTTATGTACTTTGGCGAAAGTAGAGACTGAGATCCACTTCACATTTCGTTGTCCTCATTACTATGAGATCAGAGGGAGATTTTATTGCCTTTTCAAAGACTATTCTTCTCTTTCAATGTTCTTTAGCTATATTGATCAGCGGTGTCTTGCACTTTTTCTTTAGGAGTCCACCAATCTTCGAGAGATTACCCTGCAGTCTTTTATTCCTCAGGAGCGTACTTCAAATCAGCTCATTACCACCTTTTTCTCTCCCTTGTCTCCTCCACGGGGTTTGAAAAGGCCTTCTAATACTTCTCATTCTAGATCAGTCAGACATTGTACCAGTCTCTCCAGGCAGCGACAGTCCTATAGTGGTTCCTCACGGCATTCTAAGGCTATGGATAGTTCACGGGTGTACCTCTCTATTACTGTTTTCTTTGTGGCAAGGAAGGACCCTTAGTCCTCACCTTGTCTTCTTTACTATTTGTCTCTTGCTTTTGTTTCTTCTCAGCCACTGTTTGGTGCTTCTGCTTTGGCTGGCTCTTCTGTTTGTATGCTCAGTCCCATAAACCGTTTTGGTTTTTTGTGGACATTAATATTATTATCTTATCTTATCTTATCTTGTTACTTATAGAAGCATTCTTGTGCATACTTGTATATATAGATCATTTATGATCTAATAACACATTCACTATTTTACCATAATATGGTATCAAAGCTTTTTTTTTTTAATAGTAATTTCATCATTGAAATTTTCTGAGGTGTTTTTCAAAATAGGTTTTGAAAATCTTGAATTTCTTCATTAGTAATTTACACTCATAAGATTTTCAACATTCTTTGCTTGGGCCTGGTCAAAAATTTTGTTTGTAGGGATATTTTCTGAAATCTGTCTAAGGGTTTCTATATATTTTTTCTCTAGTTAGCTGTTTTTTGCTCCTCGTGTCATTTGCCTTTTCCCTACTTGCTCAACATTTTTGGGCGGCTTGCAATTGATGTTTTTTGCGGCT
Source organism: Cupressus sempervirens (assembly GCA_028749045.1). Classification (NCBI taxonomy): domain Eukaryota; kingdom Viridiplantae; phylum Streptophyta; class Pinopsida; order Cupressales; family Cupressaceae; genus Cupressus; species Cupressus sempervirens. Next base: position 349,033,891 of record CM053793.1, read on the forward strand.
TGTTTTTCAGCAATTTTGTGGCCTTCTGTTTGGGCATTTTCGACCTTTTTTCTGCACATTTTCTGCAAAGGGCAGCATCTAGAGTTATAAACCCTCAATCTGTGATTGTCATCTAGCAGTTTCGTTTCCACCATTTTTTACAGTCAAATCTGCCATTTTTTTTGTTTTGACAAAAAAATGCTAGGGTTTCTTGTGGAACTCTCTTTTTCGGTGCCAATTTAAAAAACTTTTTGTATATTCTGAAAGGTTTTTGCAGATGTCAATTGGGTTCGTCTCTATTTTTCCTAAGTGCATCATTTTCTATACCTCAATTTTGAGCTAGTAAATTAGGTGTCCTTTCATTTTTTTGGGTCTTCTATCAATTTGCCTCAAAGTTCGTGCTTTTTTTTTTTTCTTTTGTTTTTTCCAGATATTCACTTTTTTTGCATCAACCATGTGTCATGGCATCTCTCACCAATCTTCTCTTCAAAAAGCAGTCAACGATTCAATGGAAAGAAGTACAACACCTAGAAGTAGAGAATGATGACGATCTTCAAGTACCGTCGGCTTGAGGTGCTTGTCTTGGGCACTAACACTCATCCTACGGTCTACCACAAACCATTATTGTAGAACATATAGAGTAGATTCCCCTGCAAATTTTTGTTTTGGTGTTAGATTGACCATTAAGGGAGGGTATGAGAGTAAAATCTCTCTAATTTTGTTTCTCTCTCTTTCGTAGATTTACTTCTATTTCTAATGGTCACTCTTCTTTTATGTTTCCATATTCTCTCTATGTTCAATATAGAAACTTTTTCTTTCTCTCTTCAAAATGTTTCTATTTCTCTCTCTTTGTTCGTTATAGAAACATTCTTGTGTATACTTGTATATATAGATCATTTATGATCTCTGTTTAATAACACATTCATTATTTTACAAAAATAACATGTTCTATCTTTGAGATCCTTCATTTAGGTGGCAGTCCTATTTCTAGCCATCAAAATCCTTTGAAAGTGACCAACAATTCTATTCATTCCTTGTCAACATTTGGGTTGCAGTATATTTTCCATTTGGATGCAACATAGGGCTCATATTCCATTTGTTTTTCCATCGAGAAGCATACCTCCTTTGGATTAATATCCTCGTCCTAGAGTGTGTGATCACTTGTGAAGTAGAATCACATGGTTCAGGTTTATCATCAATTGTTGAGAGTTGATAGTAGTTTGGTAGGTGCTAATAATGGTAAAAAGATTACTTGTCTCTACTCCAAAAATTGCTAGTCTTTCTATCTACTGAACAATATGCTTGTTGAGGATCACAGTTGTTAGAGTATTTGCACAAATGTTTGTACGGTCTTAAAATGGAAGCGTTTAAGTTTTACCCAAAAATAACTTGATAAACAACAATATGAAAAATAGAAAAATGTCGCCAAAAGACAACGATTTTATCCTAGGAAAAGCCTTCCACTTGAAAGGAAAACCCAGCAACCGAGAAAATATCACTTTTATTGATAACGAAATGTTTGAATGTACAATGACTTTCAATTGATACTATATATATATATAAAGAATAAAGAGACTCTTCATTGCACAATTGAAGATCTCTTCAATTTCTAAATATACAACTCTTCATTTCCATATGCATGACACATGACAAATGTCTCTTTATATAATATTATTTCAAATATTATTAGAAATGTCTTCTTCCATTGAAAATGACCATGGCGGTCATAATGGTCATATTTCTATTATATAAAATTGGACATAAAGATCTCTATCGCAGCTAAGATTTTCAACACTCCCTCTTAGCAAGAGATTGATCTTTAGTAAGACAAGCACACATAGCTGCAATCAAAGATGTTAATGATTATTTTTCATCATATAGATATTCATTAAACCATGTTACCTCAGCATAACATAATTCACCATAGTTATTTTATAAGCACATAAAATTAAAATCATGGAGTCACACATGACTTCAACATGCCTACTTGCAAAGGGTGATCCAAAGGCTTTCACCTCAAACTTCTCCCAAAGAAGAATGCATTTCCACCCTGCCTCAATGCAGAGGGTAGATCCAAGGGCTTTTGCCTATTTCCACCATGCCTCAGCGTAGAGGGTGGACCAAGGGCTTTCACCTCAAAATTCTCCCAAAGAAGAATGCATTAACAACTGAGATCATCTCTCAAGAGACTCCCTCTTAGCAGGGACAACTTTGTTCACCAAAATAAGATATCTGATGTAACCTCCCTCTGAAACTAAAACATCTCCCTATGAATAGGTATCATCAAAGCAACATCCTCACTGCTTCTTACACCCTGCAACCAAGAGAGTGATAACTCATTAAATCAATTATAACTGAGATCAATGCTATAAGCATACACTATTCCTAACAATATAAAATAGAATACTTATCTCTTTTGCATAGACTTCCATTTAGGCCCAACATACATGATACCAATTCAAGAAGGCAAAAGTATATTAGAATAGAAATACTATAATTTCAAGAGAAACAACCCAACGACAGTCTTTTCATTAAGTTTCTGAAAATAATAACCCCCATCATTGCAAAATCTTCAAAGCTTCATGATCAAACATAGATCAAAGTTTAATGAATGCAAATAATGTACTGCCTTCCAAAATTTGCTTACTTTTCAATACCAAAAACTTTGTACAAAAGCTATAGTTACCATATTTTTATCATTTTACCGAATATATATCCAAGAACTTGTATTTCTAGAACATTTTAAAAATAGCTTACCTTGTAGAAGAATATTATTATTAAATCTATAAAACTAAGAGCATCCAAAGCAAGTAATACCTGAGCAGATTGGAAAAACTTTCTTCATTAGTTCAACTTTTGAAAAGCCATTGTAGAGCTTGACTTTCCTCCCATATAATCAAACCACGGGCCCCTATGAGCAACACATGAGCAATGGAATAGCCAGAATTAGATGAGTCAAACCTGTTGAGTGGCCATCCCAAAGAAGGTGATCCCTCACAAGTGGTGCCCATGCCCATCCTAATTTCCCATCTCCATTAGCAGTCACATCCGCTGAGCTCATATGATGTGATGGGATATGCAATTGTTCCTTTGACCCAACTAAGTTTTGGAAGATCCAATTCCACTACGAAAGACACACACTTAACCTCTCGTAGTGCAGGGTTTTCTAGCCTTTTGGAGATTTCCTATTGTTCACGTTGTTGAAATTATGTCCTCTACCAAGGCGGAAACTAGAACGATAAATGTAGAAACTCAACCTTTCCTAAATTTAGCCACCTTCGATTTTCTCACTATGGGAGTTAGTCGATTTCTGTACCGTCTTTTCCACTTTGACGGGTCTATAAGATTCTTGGCATACTTTTTTACTAGTTGTGCTAGCCTGAGTATGTCACACAATACTAAAGATATTCTTACTAACGAGACTCTAAGATGTTCAAAAAGTCCAACCCATACAATGACAAACCAAGAAAGAAATCATGATACAAAGAACGTCATCTAGCAAGATAGGACTCTTGTCGGTGTCCGTTACAATAATTCATAATGACAAAGAAAAAAGAAGCAACATAAAACACACAATCTCTGAAGTAGTTATGAAAGAAGATAGTGATGCTAGATGATAAAGAATATGCCACAATCCAATCTGTCATCCTCACATTGGCAAAACACTCAACTATTTCATGACCCAAAGGAGACGGAGGGATAAACTTGGATGAAAGGTTTAAAGGTTGATGCAGAGGCAAGTCAGTAGAGTAATCCTACCACCATATTAACTCCAAGGCAAAACAAAACTTTTGCTAAACATAGCAAAACAAACTGGATGATATCTTCCTTGGGAGCAATAAATATTGACAGACCACCTCCATTTAAAGTCATTACCAAAATTCACAGAGCCCCAGACTTGAGATACAAAAGACCCTTCAAAGCAAAAATTGGACTCTAGAAGAGTATACATGCATGCACGCTTCCCTTCTCTAATTGATCCTTGATTCACTCTACATTGAATAGCCATCTTTGAAGAGAATTTGGGGTTTACGGACCCAACAAAAATCAAATTTCCCTGAGCAAAATAGTCAAAAGGCACGTGGAAGTCAAAGACATTAACTGCTCTAATGTCCCCATCTTTTTAGCCTCTTAGTGGAGTTCTTAGCCTTTACATTCTCCAAAGGCTAAGTGAAGTAATAAAGAGAAATTGATTAAATTAATTTCTTATAAAGTCATTCAATAAATTAAAATTAAAAGGTGACTTTATATTTAATTAATTAAATTAAAAGTGACTAAATTAAAAGAATCTTCTAGGAGGAATTAAATATTATTTTATTTCTTCTAGAAGGAGGTCCATCTATTGCAGGAAAAGAATAAATAACGAGGGCCGCCTCATTGTTGAGCATCGAATGTGTTGCCATCTACTCTTCTGGATAACTTGTGGAGCCAAAGGTTTTTGCAATTGCTACATTGATCGTTGGGAACAAACACTCCCATTGATTTGCATAACTGAGGTCGTGAAATATCTTCCAAAGGGTTGTGACTGTTGGAGAAGACAAATCAGTTTTTTCATTGTGCCAAATTTGTGGCCTAGGGCCAGATTTGTGGAGTAAGGAATACGTTGGATATTGCTACAGTACCGCTATTACAGTATTCCCGCTACAATGACTCTACTACAGTATCGTCGCCATAGTGATTTGCTACAAGAAAATTCATATTTTTTGAGCAATTCCAGGTTTTTATCTACTACATTTTGCATTGTTTGAGAGTAGATATTTAGGGCATTGGTAGGGTTTGTAAAATCTGCTGTAATCTGATTTATATCAGAGTTTTATATCAGAACTTGTTGCCCTAATGACTTATTGATGTAGATGCATATTTTTCCTATTTGTAATCAGTGTTATACAAAAACATTTGCATATTCATTGTTAGATGTTTGGTGTGTTCTTTGCAAGCATATTTATTAAAGTTTAGCATTTAGAAAGCAATTAGAATTTAGATATGCAATATATCTCTTGCTTGCGAAGTGTTTGACGAAATGTCAAACAAGTGAATTAGAGAAGAATTTGTGTTTGATGAAGTTATAACCTGTTGAGGTTATTACAACTGCATCATGAGTGCAAAAGCGTTTGATATTGCTTTATAATTCTACAAAACTTACCCTCTATCATATTTTCTCTAGCCTTAAGCTTCTCGAAGAATGCCAAGAAAATAGATGAAAAATCTACAGTTACACATAACAAATGATAAAAATAATAACCAAGATAAGAGAGAGAACATTGTGGAAATTGCAAGACATAAGAGAAACGGGAATAACATGTTGGCAAAGGTCTTGAATCATAACCAGAAAACCAAATCACAACTTGGACATGAAGCACTTCATTTCCCATATAGAAAAGAAATCAAATATTTGAATAAAATATCAAATCAATTGAAAACCTTTCAATATTGCCAAATATCATTATGAATGTGCACAATGAAATTTATATAACACAAACATAAGGTATAAGAAACTCTTCCTACATGAAATGACCATAGACAAGGAAGGATCCAAAAACTTAGAGAGGACATCCCACAACAATAGGCATGAAGAGTAAAAAACACCATCACAAGAATGAATAACTCTATTGCAATTATCAGAACTTCAACATTCTCTTATATATTGTAACTAAATTGGTTCTAATACCATGTTAAAGTTTTGCATAGAAATAATTTGCTAAACAAAAATATGAGAAATATAAAAATGATGCAAAAAGACAACTACTTTATCTTGCGCAAACCCTTCCACTTGAAGGGAAACACCAAGCCACACTAAGAAAATATCACTTTTATTGATAATGAAATGTTTGAATGTACAATACTTTTCACTTGATACAATATATATAAAGATTAGAGAGACTTCTCATTGCACAACTGATGATCTTGTCGATTTTTGAATATACAACTCTTCATATTTCCATCTGGATGCTACTTCGCATGACGCATGACATGTCTCTTTATATAATATTATTTCGAATATTATTACAAATATCTTCTTCAGATAAAAAAGACAACGGTCATATTTCTATTTCATAAATATCGGAGATAAAGAACTCTATCGCAGCTACAATCTTCAATAGGAAGCACTTCATTTTGAGACCTTTTAGCCCTTCTTAGTGTGGTTTTAGTGTCTCTTCTTCCCAATCTTTCCCAAATTTCTAGGTCATCCCTCATCTTCTAGCATGGTCCTTTAGGTGTTATTTTATCACCATTTTAGTCATATCATTCAGCAATTTTAAAATTTCCCAATTCTTTCTACAACTTCTCCGAGAGCTTGGCGACCTCTAATTTTGGACCTCCTCAAGAATAGGTCGACCAAGATCAACCTATTCTTGAAGAGGACAGCCCAAGTCAACCTCCTCCCCGAGGGTTTTAACTTTTGAATTACAGGTCTGGAAGTGTCTCGGGTTTCTCAATTGTTTAGTTTAGCTCATGGGTCAGATAGCTTTGTTTCAAATCCCAAAAACTAGTATATGAGGCTTGGGTTCTTCGATTACATCCATTAATCCATAAGTTATCCATCAAGCAACCAAGAGAAAGCATACACACATACATGTGAATTCAAGAAAGCATCATCAAGAATTTGTCAAGATGAAGCATTTCCTTCTTGCATCAAGCTTATTCCTTCAAGGTAATAGTGGAGTTTGGCTTCTAAGGAGGAGATCTTCCATCTAAATCATTTGAGATCATTCATTCTTCTTCAAGGCATGTCACATACATTCCCTTCCATAAGGTTTTGACTTCTATGGTTTCTCTTTGGTTTCTTTGAGTCAAGTTTATTATTATATTTGCATGCATAATCACATATCAAATCCAATTGCATCTACAAAGGTAATTGTATCTTTCATTGATATATTCAATTCTCCTACATGCTAACATTTCCTTTATTAGTATTTTACATCTCAATTTCAAGGTTGATTCCTTAATCTAGGGCTTGACCAAGGCAAGTGCTCATTCAACAAAACAAAAAAACAAGTTTTACACTGTATAGGAGCAAGCTATCGAAATTATGGCTGCAGATCTAGGAACTACCTTCCAAGCACTTTCCAACAAAGTTGGGTTGACTTTTCTACTATGCCTGGAGAACATGTCCATCTTTCCGTAAATTGTTTGGACACTTCACCGTCAAGTTGACCTATTCCTAGAGGTTTGCGAAAAACAAGGTTTTATGTCGTGATTGTAGATTCATAGTTAGAAATTCAGTCACAGGTTCAGATCCGCGATTTTTGGAGTGAGAAGGTATATTCCCTTGCACATTTCGAGGTAAAAAAATTTAACATTCATTTCACCTTTTAGCATAGACCTATTTCCATTTCTCAATTGGGTTAATTGCATATATCTAGCACCTAGATCTATCTTACTCTTGTTATTAAAACAATCGGTTCAATTTCACATTTACATTCCATATCTTAAAATCAATTAACATTGCATGCAAGAGGACTTTCTTGTGTACTTTCCTGATATGATTTGGGTTTAGAATTGGCATCCCTTCACCCATTTGGGGTTTTGCAAGTCTAACTTGGGTTATATTGAGAGTAGTGTTTAGAAGCCCTTCTTTCTCTTGTATTAAATGTTAGTGTGAAAGTGGAAGTTTTATATTTACACATCGTATACAAGTGCTTCCATTTTACTCCTAGATATTTTGGTGAACCCGACTTGTGCCCCTTTCTTATTTTTGTGGAGTTATTACTTCTTTTTGTGTCTTGTTAGATCTCCTTTTGCATTATCTTCTTTGCATTGTTTGCATAGAGAATTCATTGTGAAAATACAAAAATAAATTGCATCCTACATTCTTAGATCGCATTGCATTTCATTTCAATGGGGTTGTTATCTTTAATTTCGAGTTTTCTTCATGATCTTCTAGATGTTCCATTTCATGCATATGATGACACTTTAATTTTTCCCTTCATTAATTCTCATGAAAATATTTCTTCTCCATAGGGTGATCTTTTCAAAGGTGTTGTTGATCAAACTTCAATAACTCATGATGTTCCTAACCTTGATAGTGCTACTACTTGAAATGGGCACTTGGATTGGGATATTGACTACTCTCTCCCTCGTGATTTTTTTTTGGGTCATGATTATTCTTCCCCTAATGTATGCTTTATTCCATCCTTGGATGATTCTACTATTCCAGATGAACACTTGGATAAGAACATGGATTGCTCCCTTCCTCACGATGCAAATTTTATACGCTTGGATGATAACATGATTATTATTCCTAATGATCAACCCTTTTCTATGCATTTCATTAACATTTCTTCTATAGATGAGGCTTTCACGGGTTATATTTGTCCTTCTCCTAACAGTACCTTAGAAATAGAGGATCAGATTTTTGTGACTTCTTCTTGTCCCTTTCAAGACACATCTCCAAACAAACTAGGTCTTGTTGATCATTATGACCTCATTCTCACAAATTCAACTTTAGTCCCTAAGGATCTGTTGGTAAACAAATTTGTCTTCACTTTAGTCCCTAAGGATCTGTTGGTAAACAAATTTGCTTCACAAATAACTCTTATTTGCCCAAAAATGAAGACACAAAAAGATAACAACAGTTGGGTTGCTTTGCCATTGAATTGTGCAAGCACCCTCTGAATTTTACAGGGTACAACTCCACGATTGGATATACAATGAATAAGATTTAAGAAACGCTTTTAACTTGAAAGTGAAGGCTACCCGCACTATTCTTGGATAGGGGGCAAATTATTACAACTGAAATAGAAAGTAACGACTTAGCATACAACAATGGAAGCATACAATCTTCATGCCCATTTATGCACTCAGAAAGAAAGAGAAAGATTAAACAAGCGGGATCGGTCTCTGTAATAAATGAATACAGCAGTAGAATTTAATTCCATTACTTAGTCCTGATTCACACCTAAACCAATAATGAGAACAATCTGAAGCACACAATGTTCAAGATGATAGAATCTTCATTCAACCCAAACAAATACTATTTCTGAATATTACTAACAATCAATATACTTGTAGAAACTAGAAAAGAAAACTAAATTAAAAACAGGCATCTCTGATTACAATCAAAAACTGCCCCCTTCATACAATCTAAATTCCTCCTCTCACGCAACACACAGTCTGCCCAAATAGTGGAACCTTGGAACACAATGAATCAGAAGAACCAAAAGTGGCTCTCTCTTCCCTAGCACAGTCTCAAAAAAGAAAAGGTCTGAAAGCTGGATCCCATCCTCTTTCTTTTATTGGCATATTTATCTCTTTCCCGTTGATGGTTGATCAGTTATGATAACTGATTGTTGAAAGGAAAAAGAAAAAAATGCCTTCCTTTACCCTTTGTTCCTCAACATATAGATAATGTTTTTATCTCAAATAAAATTCAAAACATTATATGATCGAGATAAGGATATTATGAAAGGATTAACTTCCTCCCTTATAGTTCGGGAAATTAATCTTTAAAGTTGGGAATGACATAACTGAATCTAGACAGGTGTCAATCGAAGTGGCGAATTACATTCTCAATGCCCCCTTTCGATTTGGTCACAAGAGTGTTTTAGAATTTGTGACCACCTGTCATTTCTTGACAGATTAAAATATATTAAAAGGCTAGTTGTCTTAGTAATACCTCAGGCCCGACTAGTTGTATATGAGAAAACAAACTCAAATAATATAAACATTCTGAATGCAAGAGCAATTAACAAGAGAGCTTGGGTCAATTCTTTAATGTCAATGCTCCAATTTCTAGGTACTATCACCGGGTTTTGGTCTGCTTTTTACTTCTTTGCAATGAGCCATGGATGCCATGAGCATGCATTCCTTTCAAACTCGTGAATCAACAAGTGTTTTTTGATTCTTTTGACTTCGAATTGTCAGTATGTGAGAGTCAGCCATTGGTTGTGTCCCTACCTTTAGTCAGGCTCGGGTGGACTACCCTTACTCTCAGCATCTATGACAAAGTAGATGCCCATGGCATGGGGTTCGAGATTCTACCTGTGAGAATTAACATGTTCACTTGGGTTGCGTCTCATACTATGTTTAAATGATAGCAATATCATTTGCATAATTCCTAATGCATCGATTCTCGTGTTTGAAGGCATGCAAAAAGCTTCAGCAATGAAGATATGCCCATTTGTATTCTATCAAACGGTTCACACATGACCGTATATCTTCTTGTGTGGTTGCCTCGTATTCATGGCCTTTCAAACCGGAAGTACCCGAGCTCATGTTTGCGTTTCAAGCACTGTGTCAAATGTTGGATGTACACTCTTTTTGTTGTGTCAAAGACTCCAAACACTCCATTAGACGTGTTACATGTGTTGCCCGAGTTTTGTATATTGACTATTCATTCCCATACAAAAGGGATGGGACGTGAACTAGATAGAATTTGGTTCGATGGTGGAATAGATTCATTATGAATTGAATCCCAAAATCATGTCTCATCTTATGTACACCGCCAATGGTATACAGTAAAACCATTCTTTCATGGTTCGGGCATTATGTCAAACCATTGGCACACCTTGTATGCACTCCCATCATCTTAAGACATTCTTTTAAACATTCAGTGAACATCCTCCGAATTTTGCAAAGGCGTGAGAGTCGATATAAGGGTATTGTAAAAGACTATGTGACCATTCGATTGTTTGTCTTTGACATGTGTCAATGGGTTTGAAGGTTGATACGCAAACCATCGATACCTTATTTCCAATCTTGAATTCGCAAACTTCAAGTGTATTTCATCACCATGAAACTCTCAGTCTAAACAAATTCAATTCTAATGAGCACTGACTGTGGGACTTGAACACATCTGGAGTCTTTGTTCCAAGTTGATGATGGCCATAATGTACATAGATCCCATCCCTACTCTCGGGTGTATCATGCGATTCCTCTGACATTTAGTCAAATAGTGAGCATGCATTGTCTATGTGAAGAGGTACTTCTCTAAAGTTTATCCTGTCAAGCATTTTGCGGGCATGTTCTTTTCATGAACTTCATGGCGAATCCCGCCCATATGTGAGGCTCCTCAGTGATGATGGGCTCACGGCCTTATCACCATCATACTAGGCAACACTTGACCATCTAAAGCAATATTCCATATCCATCCATAACAACAATCTCATTATATCCCATTCTTTGCTAAAAATGAATCGGGAAGGGAGAAAGAAGTTTTTGGATATTTCGAGTGAAATTTGCAATTGAAGATCTCTAACTGGGTTTGGCATGGTGAACCATCACTTTAAGAATTTGCACCTTGAAATCTGTATTTGAACCATGAGTTTGAACTTAAAAGTTGGATCTGCCTTTTTAATTCTAAATGTTATTGAACCTCTTGAATCTCTGAACCACTGAAATTTTGAAATACTGCACCTAAGGTTCCGACCATAACCTTGCACATTCTAATAACAATCCCCTGAACACATCTAGTGTGCCACATCGAAGCAATGAACTTGATTGAAATGTAGATTGAGCCTTCGTACTTGTCGAACCATTTGAACCGTTTGAACCACTTGAACTTGTGTACTTGATCGTTGCGTTATTGTCATGAGACTTCATTTGAAACCCGCCTTACACAAAATGTCTTCACACAACATTTTCAATATAAATCATAGGAGAAGACCGAGATTCCAAGCTTAAAATTTGGGCAACTAAAATTGGCTCTGACTAGGGAGCATGTGCTAAAAAGTACATGAAGAATCTAGTACTTATGATCAAAAGACCAATGCCTAGTCCATTGGGCAGCAGAGTCAATGCACATGACAAGAAAGGAGTTTTTTGCAGGGAGAGCAGGATGACAAAACGAGATGGAAAGAAAAAAAAACTACCCGAAGCACCTAAACTAACAACAAAGCGGCAGCAAAACTACGCAAGGGAAACTAAACTAGGCACCGCAAAAACTTGCAAAACAAGAGCATACTTACAAATATATACAATGGCAGGAAGAACCCACCATGGCACTTGAAAACATGGAATACTTACGTGAATCCAACGGGCTAAGAAAAATAAGGGCCTTTTCAGGTCAGCCTATTGCATTTGAACGTTGCATTTCCATACCATTTTTGTTTGGCAACCTCAAGTAGTAAGAATTCTAATTAATCCCACTCAGGAACTTGGTGAAATGATAGAGATATCCAAACAACTATGACTCATTGTAAATTTCAGGCTGCAATAGCTCACCATCATTTTGAGTGAGGAATTTGTGTCACAAACAGCCGCATCTTTCCCTTGGGAACAACAAGCAGAACCATGGATGAGGTAGGCATTGGGGAAGAGCTTGGTAGAAGTATTTACGTTTCCCATAAGTTCATTGGCAACTTCACTTTTAAAATGGCACGCCTCCTACATGTGGGGCTGAGACCACTTCTCTTGAGTTGGGGTGAGATCAAATAGGAAAACCTCATACTCAATCTTCTCATCGAATGCACAAACTTTAAATTCTGGTTCATCATTTATCACATTATGAATAGCATGGTATTCAATAAAGGAAGCATCAAAATCTTTACATTTGGAAACCAAAGGTATCAAGCTTGAGATATTATCTACCCTGATCATACATATGTTGTCTTCGCCATGCGTCTCAATGGTCTTTTGGACATCAGTCACAAAGTCATCCTCGGTTGCTTAAGAAGCCATGTATCATTCATTGAAGGAGCTTCAAACTGGCTGTCATGGTCGGGACTGGCTGTAGCTTCCTTGTTTTGCTGATGCATGTTCATATTGCCGGAAATTCCATTACAAATTTCTTCTTCATTACTATCACACAGATCACAAGGGACGAAGAAAGGATTATCCCAAATTTCAAAGTCCTCAATATGTTCAGTAGGAGAGTATAATGCATTCATGCTGCTCCAAATAATTTCACCATTGATATTCATCAATTGATTCTCTAATGCTGTCATATCCACCACATTCTTGCTTTGGCATGCAAAGGAACAATCAGAATTCACAATTTCTTCCTGTAGGTTACAAACTGAACTATCCTTATGACATATAGTTAAAAGCAAGGGTTTTTCAAAACTACTTTCAATGACCATAGGATCAAACTCAGTATAAGAAACTTCCTCTCTTGAAATGGGATAAAAATCTTCATTAGGCGAAGCTATAAGCTGAAAGTTCACTTCATAATTTCTTTCTTCAAAAAGATTTTCAGCATGCAAAGAAACTTGATCAAGAAGTATCTTCCGCTTGCAACATTCCCCAAAATGAAAAGATTCCTCCATGGGCTGGTCATGAATCTTTATGCCTTGGGAATCCTCTTTATTTATACTTTCAATGTAGACCAAACTTTCAGCTTCAAACTGAACATTGCTCTGCAATTCTTCACCATCAAAATGCTCCAAAGTGAAACAATTATCACCATTTCCAGAATTTTCAATATCAAAAGATGCTAAAGTTTCAGGCAAACTTTTATCGTCTTTATCCAAAGCTTCTTGGGGGTGAATTTGATCATCAAAGACTGAGTAGATGTGAGAGATGGTTACGAATGGAGGTTTCTCATCATCAACCTTCAATTCTTCTTTCAGCTTTACCACCCTTTTTACACATTCTTGTAAGTTTTTTAATTTATGAAATCTCACACAAAGACTTTTCCACAACAACCAAGACGCGGAGTCCTCTTCCAGGCTTATGTTGTTCCTTACAGCTCAAGAAACACTTTCTTTGTAGCTGTCCACGAATTCACGCAACACTTTATCATCCATGTGATAAAGTTCCATGAGAGAAGGATTTGGCCTTGACCTTCTCATGGCTTTCATATTAGGCATGGTCTTTACATAGAGTTGCCAATCTCCTGCACACGGAGATAATCATAAAACTGAGGAAACAAATATTTAGATCCTGATCTTCATTTCCGTCCCCAACGGAGTCGCCAAAAATCTGTTGGTAAACAGATTTGTCTTCACACAATAAATCATCAAAATAACTCTTATTTTTCCAAAAATGAAGACACAAAAAGATATCAATAGTTGGGTCGCTTTGCCATTGAATAGTGCAAGTGCCCTCTGAATTTTACAAGGTACAGCTCCTCGATTGGATATACAATGAATAAGATTTAAGAAACGCTTTTAACCTAAAAGTGAAGGCTACCCACATTATTCTTGGATAGGGGGCAAATTATTACAACTGAAATAGAAAGGAAAGACTCAGCATACAACAATCGAAGCATACAATCTTCACACCCATATATGCACTCAAAAAAAAAACCAAAGATTAAACAAACAGGAACGGTCTTTGCAATAAATGAATACAGAAGTAGAATTTAATTCCATTACTCAGAACTGATTCACACCTAAACCAAGAATGACAACAATCTAAAGCACACAATGTTCAAAATGATAGAATCCTCATTCAACCCAAAAATAATACCATTTCTGACAATCAATATACTTGTAGAAACTAGAAAAGAAAACAAAATTAAAAGCAGGCATCTCTGATTACAATAAAAAACTGCCCCCTTCATACAATCTGCATTCCTCTCACGCAGCACATAGTCTGCCCAAACAGTGGAACCCTGGAACACAACGAATTAGAAGAACCAAAAGTGGCTCTCTCTTCTCTAGCACAAAGTCTCAGAAAAGAAAAGGTCTGAAAGTTGGAACCCGTCCTCTTTCTTCTGTCGGCATATTTATATCTTTCCCATTGATGGTTGATCAGTTATGATAACTGATTTTCGAAAGAAAAAGAAAAAAAATGCCTTCCTTTACCCTTTGTTCCTCAACATATAGATAATGTTTTTACTTCAAATAAACTTCAAAACATTATATGATCTAGATAAGGATATTATGAAAGGATTAACTTCCTCCCTTATAGTTTGGGAAAATAATCTTTAAAGTTGGGTATGACATAACTGAATCTGGACAGGTATCAAACGAAGTGGTGATTCACATCTTCAATGCCCCCTTTCAGTTTGGTCACAAGAGTGTTTTAGAATTTGTGACCACCTGTCATTTCTTGACACATCAACATATATTAAAAGGCTAGTTGTCTTAGTGATATCTTAGCCCCGACTAGTTGTTTATGAGAAAACAAACTCAAATAATATAAACATTCTGAATGCAAGAGCAATTAACAAAAGAGCCTAGGTCAATTCTTTGATGTCGATGCTCCAATTTCTAGGTTCTATCACCGGGTTCTGGTCTGCTTTTTACTTCTTTGCAATGAGCCATGGATGCCATGAGCATGCATTCCTTTTAAACTCGTGAATCAACAAGTGTTTTCTGATTCTTTTGACTTTGAATTGTCAGTATGTGAGAGTCGGCCATTGGTTGTGTCCATACCTTTAGTCAGGCTCGGGCTCGGGTTGTGTCCGAGTTGATGATGGCCATAATGTACATAGATCTCAGCCCTACTCTTGGGTGTATCATGCGCTTCCTTTGACATTTAGTCAAATAGTTAGCATGCATTGCCTATGTGAAGAGGTACTCCTCTTAAGTTTATCCTGTCAAGCATTTTGCAGGCATGTTCTTTTCATGAACTTCACGGTGAATCCCACCCATATGTGAGGCTCCTCGGTGATGATGGGCACAAGGCCTTATCACCAACTATCATACTAGGCAACACCTGACCATCTAAAGCAATATTCCATATCCATCCTAACACCAATCTCATTATATCCCATTCTCTGCTAAAAATGACTCGAGAAGGGAGAAAGAAGTTTTTGGATATTTCGAGTGAAATTTGCAATTGAAGATCTCTAACTAGGTCTGGCATGGTGAACCATGAATTTAAGAATTTGCCCCTCGAAATCTGCATTTGAACCATGAGTTTGAACTTAAAAATTGGGTTTGCCTTTTTAATTATGAACTTTATTGAACCTCTTGAATCTCTGAACCACTGAAATTCTGAAATACTGCACCAGAGGTTCCGACCATAACCTTGCACATTCTAATAACAATCCCTTGAACACATCTGGTTTGCCACATCGAAGCAACAAACCCAATTGAAATGTAGACTGAGCCTTCATACCTGTTGAAGCATTTGAAACATTCCATTTGAACCATTTGAACCACTTGAACTTGTGTACTTGATCATTGCGTTTATTGTCATGAGACTTCATCTGAAACCCGCCTTACACAAAATTTCTTCACACAACGTTTTCAATATAACTCATAGGAGAAGACAGAGATTCCAAGCTTAAAATTTGGGCAACTAACAGGATCCTAATCACATTGACCATATGGGTGACCTACCAAACATTCAAGGTAGCACAACCTTATATTTCACACCCACATTCTATAGTAAAGCCAACATCTTTGGCTTTGAAAATCAAAGACCTTTATTTGATGAGTGTAGGGATACTGAATGGTTCTCTTTTCAACAAAATTCTTCCATTTGCATGTTTAGCCAATACATTGCTCTAAGACCTGAACATGTTATTTAAATCAATTCATTGCTTATATTATGTCTCACCACATCAATTGCAACGATAAATGGTATCTTTTCATGATCATTCTCCTGCTACTTTGTGGTCTTTCGCAAAGCCTTTGATTTTGTCGCCCACTCGACAATGTTTCAGCGACTCAAAGACATTGGGGTTTTCAAGGTTCTTCTCATGGCCATCATGAGACATTACGAGAGTGTTGTTGGTCGGGTCAGGACTCCTTTGGGTTTCTCCAATTTCATTCATACTTCTATTAGGATCAAGCAGGGTTGCCCGCTTTCTCCTACATTGTTTGGTATATACATTGATGAGCATGAGACTTATCTGAGGAGCTTCTCACTTCTCGAGGATGGGTGTTATCTTCCTCATGTCTTGATTTCCATCGTCTTTGTTGATGACGTTGTGCTCCTGTCCTCCTCCTCTAATGGGCTACAACGTCTTTTGGAGGGCATGGCCTCCTTCTATGATTCTCGATTGCCGCTGATTAACTTGGGTAAGACCCAGGTTATGGTTTTCAACTACTTGAAAACCTCACATCTTCACTTCTTTTTCAAAGGGATCGAGATCAAAATGACTCAACCTACGCTTATTTGGGCATCAAGTTTTCTAGGTCGCACTTCAGTTTGAGATTGGCCATGACGCTGCGGGTCGATAAGGGGCTAGGTTCACTTGCTTTTCTTGAGAGACAGTGCTTTAGACACCATTTCTAGGATACCACGTCTAAGATGTCTATCTTGGACTACCTAGTTAGACCTACTGTCCGTTATGGCCCAATTGTCTAGGGGCCCTCCCTGTTGGCCATTGATTGGGCTTCGGTGGAGAGGGTTCATACTCTTCTTCTTCGACGCTTCATTCAATGTCAACCGGCTACTCCTACTAGTGTCATCTTGGAAACGTTCGATGCTCATCCGTTTAGACTTTGCACGATCTTTGATTTGGTGTGGTTACTTCATAGACTTGGGGGCTTTGTGGATTCTATTGATGGCAGATAGCATTATTCTTACTTGGCCAACTGTTCCTCAACTTCGATTGCAGCCTTGGACCCCACTGGTTGTGCTCAATATTGGTATGCTCAGGCTTCTAGTCTCCTCAGCTTCGTAGGTATTGATACTAACTGCCTTCGTCCCTTTCAGTATTCCCTAGACGCTCCCGCTCATCTCCACCCCCCTTAATAGGAATTGAATGAGATTACCAGAATGGACATCTACGGGAGGTATATTTACGTGACTTGGGTCAACCCACCAGGGGTGCCTCTGCCCATGTATGGCCTTTTATGCGAAGCACTATAATGACATTCAGGATGGCATTAATGTTCGACCTTACTACTCTTCTTGGTAGTGGACCCATGCCTTAAATATCCAATTAGGCTCTTTCAGAGTTGGATCTCCTCGGCTCCATATCCAAACAGCTCACCAGACCAATAGAGAAGAGTGGACTTGTCAGTGTTGAGGCATGGGTGTGGTGGAGACTAAGATCCATTTCCTATTCTATTGTTCAGTCTACTACGAGATTCGAGGGAGGTTCCATTGTTTATTCAGAGAGTGTAGGCCATGTCCTCCTTCAAGTATGTCGATTAGTGATGTCTTGCACTCTATCTCTAAAAGGCTTTCTGTCTTTGGAATCTGACTCTACAAAAGTTATCCCCCTCTAGATTTGTGTCCCCTCATCAACTTATCACTTCCTTCTTCGCTCCGGTTACCTCTCCTAGAGGAACCAAGCAGTCTAGGAGTGCGTCCTCTGTTACTCACACTAGATCAGTGTGACCGCACAAAGATCACACACACATGCACCATAAGTGATAGTGGTCCTCTCTCTGACAACCGGTTCAAACTTCTCTGCACATAGACCATTATCCTTTGGTTTTGAGCTACTTTTCAACGACTGCGAACTACTAGTTGTTTCGTGGTTTCATGGTCTCTCTTTTGTGGTGTTGTTTCTTTTTCTTTGCTTCTTTCTTTGTTGGTTTTCTTTTTCTCGGACAGTGTTTGGTTGTTCTATTGCCTTCTGGCCACTGTTTGTACTTTCAGTCCCTTAGGCCCATTTGTGGTCTCTAGTTTGACATTAATAATTTATCTCATCTTATCTACATAATACATCTACATCCCTATTATGATTCTCCTCACTATGTGACATTGCTAGCCTATTCTTTATGGGCTAATTGTCCTACTTTGTGAGTAACAAAATAGTCCTTTCCCTTGTCTCCACACTTTGGGAGCAAGGGACCTATTTCAATTTCCTATCTATATAGTAGGATTCTTTTTTTTCCCTCTGTTGACTTATTTTTCTTTTATATAATAACATCTTTTCTTGCATTCATTTATTGTGTTACAAACGGATTAACATCCCAAGTGGAATCTTATGTTTTCTTGAAATTACATGTCTAGTATAAATCGAAACCACTTAGGGAGGCATAATGTGTCCTCTTCTTTTCTTATCCAATACATCCAATATATCTTATGAACTTGCATTCTTTTATAATTCAATATTATCCCTTGCATGAATTTATTGTGTTACGTAAGGATTAACATCCTAAGTGTAATCTTATGCTTGTATGTGCATCTTTGTTACAAAGGATCTTTCACTTAAGGCATTTATTGAATATTCATTTTCATTTTTCTCAAGGATCCATTATCTCTTTGTTGTTCCTCTCATGTTCACTAAAGTATAACCCGGTATCCTTTCATCTCCTTATTTCATTTCTCTATAGCTTAACATTATTTTATGATACACTCTTATTTTTGGGTATGTAATGCTTTGTTTCATGCAAGACATGGTTCTCGTTGCCTAACAATCTCTTTCCATGCCTTGGATTTTAATGTTTGTCATTTAATAATCATCTATAGTTTACTACATATGTGATATCTTTTCTAGCATATTATGTTGTTTGGAGTTGCATATTCTATGATGTTTCTTGCCTTCTTTTCCTCTATGGTGTTACATTATTCTATGATACATCTTGTTTGATATAACGTGTTTTGTTGTGTATGGCCAGATTTTGTTTGTTTCTTATAGTTCCGTCTTTTATATCTTACAAGATTTTGTTTCATAATATGCCATGGACTTCTCATTCTTGCCTTGTGCTTGGGGGGCAAGTTGTTCATACATTTTTTCTCTATTTGTCTAAGGACTGACTTTCCTTAGTACAGTGACATTTGTTTATCATGTGGCATTCTTTTCCTTTATGTTATTGTGTATTGATCATGACTCTCTTATATATAATAGTTGTATGTCCCTGATCATTACCTCTGCTTTATTGGCAAAACTATGTTCATTATAAACACTTTCCCCTTACTTTACATTTTTAAGTCTGTCATACTTCATTTAAGGATTCCTATTTCACCTGGACACAGAGGATTGAATGGGTGCATTCTTGTTCTTCTTCCCTTCTTTTGCCTTGAAGTTGTTATCTTTGTTTGGACACTCTTCTTGAAGGTAGATGCCTTGCTAACAAGATCACTTCCTTTCAAGGGTCTCTTCTAATAAGCGACATATCCTTTCATAATTAGCTATTCTATTAGGTACAAGAGTCAACACCCTTTGTTAAGTATGTGGAATATATTGTTGTTAGAGGATATCTCATTGTTACTAGAAGTAGTTATCCTTGATTCTCTTCCTTATGATGTCTATAGCTTCATAGTCATCATAAGGAGGGGGCATGCATCCGCCCTCCTTGTAAGTTTTTTTATGTACTTTTACTTTTATATTGTAACATGTCACTCCCTAACAGGTATTAGTGATACTTATCCATCGTAGGGAAACACACACACACACCCTTGTCCATCCACAGACATATTTATACTCAATGTTGATACCAAGGAATTGATCTATGAGCGGAGACACATACACACATGCATACAAAAGTTGTCAATAGATGCATAGGATTGACTATCGAGCACATAAACCTGCTAGTCCATTCGCTCCTCCTTTTTTTCTTTTTGTTTATGTGATTCACAGTAAGGCACACAAACCTTACTAGGCAAAATAACCACTCTCTCTTCATGCTTCAATGCTAGTGGCATGGAATCATGAGGCATAGGTTCCTTCGTGATCTCTTATGCTTCGTTATAGCCTTCTAAATATGATATTGGTGGGTGAGACATTTCTTCAGTTGAGGTTCCTTTCGATAATTGATTTGGGCTTTAGTACTAACCCCTTTTGAGTCTTTTGTTTTTGTTTTTGTTTTCTTTTGTTTTGTTTCATTCGCTTTGTTTTTGTGCTCTTATGCATGGAAATGCAATTAGGATCCTAGGTTTGTAGGCTTATGTCCTTGATCCTGGTGATGTTCTATCTCGTTGTGACTTGGCTCTTCATCTCTTCTCCTTCTTCCTTAACCGAGATACGACTTGCCTCATACTCCTGTCATGCTAAATTGGGGACTAAGACTATTGTCTTAAAATGGAAGCACTTCATTTCAGACATTTTAGCCCTCCTTGGTGTGGTTTTGGTCTCTCTCTCTTCTTCCCAATTTTTCCCAAATTTCTAGGTCATCTCTCATCTTCTAGCATGGTCCTTTAGGTGATATTTTATCACCTTTTTGGTCATATCTTCCGACATCTTTAGAGTTTCTCGATTCTTTCTACACTTTCTCTGAGACCTTAAGGACCTTTATTTTTTGACCTCAACGGGAATAGGTCAACCAAGATCGACCTAATCTTTAAGAGGACAACCCAGGTCGACCTCTTCCTCGAGGGTTTTGAATTACAGGGCCTGAAGTGTCTCAGGTTTCTCAATAGTTTAATTTAGCTCTCGGGTTAGACAACTTTGTTTCCAATCCCAAAAACTAATATATAAGGAGGCTTGGGCTCTTCACTTTCATCAATCAATCCATAAGCTATTCATCAAGAAACCAAGACAAAGCGTACATGAGACTTCAAGTAAGCATCTTCAAGTTCATCAAGGTCAAGCATTTCCTTCTTGCATCAAGCTTATTCCTTCAAGGTGGTAGTGGAGCTTCGCTTCTAAGGAGGAGATCTTTCATCCAAATCATTCAAGACAATCATTCTTCTTCAAGACATGCCACATACATTCCCTTTCACAAGGTTCCAACTTCTATGGTTTCCTTTGGTTATGTTGAGTTTAAGCTATTGCATTTGCATACATAATCACATATCAAATCCAATTGCATCTGCAAAGGTAATTTTATCTTTCATTGATATATTCAATCCTACTAGATGCTAGTATTTCCTTTATTAGTACTTTACATCTCAAAGGTTGATTCCTCAATTTAGGGCTTGACCAAGGAAAACTCTCATCCTAGAAAACAAAAAAAAAAAGTTTCATTGTGTGCAGGAGCAAGATATCTGAATTGTGATTGCAAATCTGGAAATTTTTGGTCGAGACCTTTCCAAAGAAGTTGAGTTGACTTTACTATTGTGCCCTAGGGACATGTCCATCTTCTCGTAAATTGTCCGGACACTTTACCACCAAGTCTCCTATTCCTGGAGGTTTGAGAAAAATAGAGTTTTCTAGGTTTTCTGTCGTGATCATAAAATAGCAGTCAGAAATTCAATCACAGGTTCAGATCCGCGATTTTTAGAGCAAAAAGGTATATTCCCTTGAACATTTCGAGGTAAGTACTTTATCATTCATTTTAGCTTTCAGCAGCTATTTCTATTTTGGAATTGGGTTGACTACGTATATTTAGCACCAAGATCTGTGTTACTCTTGTTATTAAATCAATTGGTTCGATTTCAAATTTACATTGCATATCTTAAAATAAATTAACATTACATGAAAGAGGACTCACTTGCGTACTTTCCTGATATAATTTGTCTTTAGAATTGATATCCCTTCTTCCATTTGGGGCTTTGCTAATCTAACTTCGGTTATATTGAGAGTTATGTTTGGAAGCCTTTCTTTCTCTTGTATTGAATGTTAGTGTGGAAGTGGAAGTCTTATATTTACACATTTTATTTAAGTGCTTGCATTTTCCCCCTAAACAATGTTATATTTCATTCATTGTCATTTTCTAATATAGTGTGTTGCAAAGTATCCTAATCACCATTAACTTTGGAAACTTTGCAAGTGTTTGTTCAACCAAACAGTTTGACAAAAATAACTGATTGAATGGACAATGTTGGGATAAACTCCATTAGGGATATTTTGATGTCCTCTTTCTAGATAAGATTTCATAATAATAATAAAAATAAAATAAAGGAACAAATAAATAATACCAAATTCTAACATAATTTATTATTAGATTAACTATATTGTTAATATACTAATGAAAGAATATAATATGTATTATTGAAAGAGTATAATATACAAAATGATTTAGTATAATATATTACCATATTTTAATGAATGAACATAGTAATATAGTAATCAGTTATTAATATTATACGAATAAAGATATAAGACTATTGATTAACGCTCGTTAGCGATTAACATAGTGTCATTAGTTCTAGCCAGCATGGACAAATTATCATCAAGGACTAATTAATAATTTAGGTGCATTCTTGATTGAGGAATTGGTTATTATAAGAAGCAATGTCTTGAACATGCGCCTCCTTCCATATGAGAAGGTATAAAAGGAAATTTACAAATATATATGAGAGGGATATGGTATGAAAAAATAAAATAAAAGGGATTACAAATTATTCAGATCATATTATAGGCATTCCATACTTAAGCACAACCAATCCACTATAAGGGGAGATAAAAATACATATATATATAAAACGTGTGATTATACTTACAAAACTGATAGCTATGAAAGTGCATTTGTTTGCAACTTCAGGAACTATCGGGGTCTTTCTCATGAGCACTAGTTTCCTGCTTAGATCTGAGTCTTCTTGGAGTTGAGTTTCCTAGACTAGTCATGATCTCTATTTCCCATATGCTGAGGAATAACTGTTGAGTGCAGTCCCTTTTCTATGGCATAGTAAGTAAAGGTTGGAACATTTCATTTACTTGTGCAAGTGATTGGCAATGGATTTTCTAAGGTGTCTTTCCGAATTCATAGTTGGCAAATCAATGCCCAGGCATGATCGAGCTCAAAAAGCTGATGTTATCTGTGTAACGGATGTCTGTTTACAAGGAAGCACAGCTGCGGAATCTTCATTGAAGTATCATGTGTTTCAAGGAAGATGTCTAATCAAATATAACAATTCTTATTACTAGGCTTGAACATTTAAGAATTGAAGTGTATTTCTCCATATTCTTTGTTAAGAATTGTGAATCCACGATATGCCATACATGTGCTTAATTTTAAGCTAAGCATTATATGCCCAACAATAATCTTTCACTCTTGGAAACTGAAACTGTATATTCAACTTCCAATCAAACTGTATAACAAATAGTTGAGTGGAAAACGTCCTTACAATTAAATTTGCAGTAGCAGAAAACATCCCAAACATTGAAATTAACCAAAAAATAATTTCTGGACTATGACAAAATTCACAATTCAATTGAACAACTAAAATTGTAGACTTGGACAACATGACCGACAGCCTGACCAAAAATTGACCATTCTGAATTTTTGACAAAAAAGTGGACAGACAAATGAAAGTTTTACAATTAAATTTTCTTTGACACATCCAGTTTCAGACTAGTTACAACAATCTGCAAAGAAATATACAATCTAAACAGCTTTAAAATATTATTTTCAATCATGTTGTAAGGAAAGCTTGGAGGCGATAAATAAAGTTGAAATTGACAATATCATTTCCATAATAGATCTTTCTGATTTCTTAATGCAACTCTGACTCGCTTGTTTACATTTACTTTGAATTCAGTTGCTTGAGAATTTCCATTCGCAGCATTATTTCATCTCTTATTCAGTTTTTTCTTTATTATTGTCATCGAGAAAATTATGTTGAATAGAAGACATGGACAGAAATCTTAGATTTGATTAAAATTAATTAGTTGATTAGTCTTTGAAATTGTGAAGTACAAGTATACCTTAAAGACCATTTCATTCATTATCCTTTCATAGTAAACAATAGCATCCCGAAGCCTCCCAGCTTCCATTAAATCGTTACCTTCCTTAAGTACCTGCAAAGTCATACCAACATAAAAACAAATAAAGTCTGAAATTTTCTTTAGAAGCTATGATATACTCAAATCCTTTTTGATACAAGGATAATCTCTCTTGTATCTTTTTATATATAAATGGATATTACATTAAGATATGATGAGGATTTACATAACCAGGAAACTATATCTTTCAACTGAAAGTAGAACAAAAATCATAAAACAGCATTGCATTTCTCAACCTAGTGACAATTAGCTATACCATTATGTGGTGCTACAAATGAGTCAATTACAATAAAAGCATGTGAAGGCGATGTACGTATGATAAGGTCCAGATACAAAAACGCACATGAAGATACTGTGCAAGTGAGAAATTATAAAAACAAAGAGCAACTGTTCATTATTTTTCATGGAGTAAAGACAAGGAATCAATCCTCCTGGTGTGTTTGCTTCTTCCATCATGTCCTCAGTGTAATGGAGGAATGTCTGCATTTTCCTTTTTTATTCCCACAGGGAGCACATGCATGTTGTTCCAGGAGATGCCTGATGTGGAGATGAAATTCATTTACCTTCTGTTCCATGTTAGAGATAAATCTATATTATATTCAGGAGGATCCATTTGTCCCATTGTTAATGACATTGGCATGTTGGATGATTTATTTTAACCACGAAGGAGCTGCCGCCAGATAAGCTCAATTAAGTTTTGGTTCTGCTTGGAAAGCTTTGCATGTTACTAAGCCGATTGGTGCATGAGTTAAACCAGCAGAGAGCTGAGTGTTTCTTGGAAAACCAATATATTTCATATTATAACTTCTGCAAAAACCTCCATCTTATCCACTTCCAAAGAGCTGAGAGATTTACAGGTGGAATGATGCTATAGTTGTGCTGGGAGATTAACGATTATATTACTTTTTATTTTTTTGATATTGCTAGAAGGTTATTTTAATAACTTCTATTGTTTTATTACTTTTATTATTTGATAATCATTTAAATATCTAGTTCAATATTATAAATATCTATTTGTAAAGTGTTTTTTTACGAGTATAAGAAATTGAATGAAATCAGAAGTCCAATTTCCATCTGAAAAATACAATCTAGTTTTAATGTTGTCTAATTGAATTTGAAAATTGAATCAAATTTAAAATGTGCATTTTAATCAACGATTTGTGATGTCTTTTCTTGCTTAAACAACATACTCATGCACTTGCCAGGAAACAATTCAATATATACAATTTGTAAATGTGAACCTATAAAGAGGGTTGACAGTAATGCTTTTAGCATGTTATATAATTTCATCTACTAATGTCTTTTCTTTCTTAAACAACGTATTCAGATACTCACCAGGAAATAATTCAACATATGCAATTTGTAAACGTGAACTATAAAGAGGGTTGTGACAATAATTCTTTAGTATGTTATATATTTTCTTCTGCTAATCTTTGTCATTGATGGTCTCCGTCACAGAGTTTGTAATGTACCCATTTTAGCTACCATGGTTGGTGATATGGATTAGCCTATTGTCTCTGTCACAGAGTTTGTAATGTCCCCATTTTAGCTACCATGGTTAGTGATATGGATTAACCTATTAGTGGTCCTCGTAGGCTAAGTCAAAGAGATAAAGAGCCTCAATTGGCAGAAGCTGAGGCAAATTGCTGCTTAAGAGAATAGGGCGTTCAAGATTGATCTTCTTTCGATCCATTTGGCACACTTTATATTTATCGTAAGTGTCTACTTTAGGAAAGTTAGGGTTTCTATTTTTAGTAGGGAACCTTAACAACTTGGTGGTAGCATTGAGATTGGGTATCATTGATCGGAGCAATTATTCAAAGCTTACTATTTATAGTAAGTCAATGTTGAGGAGTTCCTATATCTGGCAAGGGTACTTAGACTCATGTTATGCACAATGACTGACTCGTTCCTCTATGAGGGACTTACTATTTAAATTAAGTCAATTATGCCCATGTTGCTACTTTTTGCGGTGGACCTGGACTTGGTATTAGCAAGGTTCATTAGTTGATAATGTGGAATATCTTTATTGGCTCAAGTTCAAGGTATTAATAATTAATGAAGGATTCTTCATTAATAATTAATTATTATAAAGTTATTAATTAAGTGGGGCCAATTGACTTTATAAGTGCATTAAATAAATGTCATAATTATTACACAAGTAATTGGTAAATTATGGATTGTATTAACAATAGATCGACAAGATCGTTATAAAGAATGTACAATAGGTACAAAATAGAAAGTTTTTAATAAGAAACTAGAAAAGACAATAGAAACAATCTTATCTACCTAATTTACATAATTAACAAAAGATGACCATTAAACAATCTTATCTTTCGGTTTTGGGAAAGGCAAATTCTCATCCGACATGCTCTTGACCTTCCATGCCAACTTTCCCTACATGGACAGAGGTACCACATGGAAGAAGGCACCCAACCTTTGAGGAAATTCAAGAATAGTTGGAAGAAGACTGGGAGAATGCAAACTTAGAAGAGGATATATCCTGCAAAGATTACACAGAATTGAGAATGCGATATTCCAAAGGCAGAAACCGAAGATATGTTAACGAGAATGTAATGCCTACCCCTAGTTTACTTTTTACATTATTTTGCCAAATTCTTTTAGGCCATCTTTATGGTTATGTTTGATGATTAGTGGTACTTGGGTACCCGATTTGATTGGATGCTATTCGATACTCAATTATTTCATGTGTTCATGATTACTCTTTCAATGATGATACATGTATGTTCATATAGTGATTTTCAGTTATCTCATGATGATAGTTAGATGGATGGTTTATATGCAGTTTCTATGGATACTTACGCCATACTTGCATGTGTATGGTGTACATGTATGTTTTACCTTATGTTTGACGTTTCTGATGTGGTTGAGGGAGGGAGTTGTAGTCACCTACTAGGTGGGATCTACACAATGCACCACTCTCCCTCATTCCTTGTTTAGTTTATATTTATATGTATATGTACATGCCCGACTTTTATGTAGATTGTAGGTATCGGGCATCGACTTCCTTGAATTGCTAGGATGAGCATGCCCTATTGTAGTGTCTCAATGGTAAAGAGGGGAGATAGTTCTTCAGTCCAAATCCTAACCTAAGCCAATTGTCCTAGAAAATAGTACCAAGTATCTGAATTATTTACCCTTCCAAATTCGTCAAGGGACGTGAATTCAAGATTTTGACCCTTAAGTTTGATTTAGTACTTTGTCTTTATTATAGATTTTCTTATTTGGATTTTTGGGCCTGTTGTAATTTTTAGTTATAATTAAATCAAATTAAGAGAATATTAAATGATTTAATTTAACGAAAATTTTATAAAGAAAAATCAATTTTTAATTATATTTAATTAATTGAGAAATTAATTAAATAGAAGAATTAAATTTAAAATGTTTAATAAAAGTTCTAATTTTGGCATAACTATATTTATTTAATTTAATATTTAGGAGTTCCATTTTAATAATAAATTCTAAACAATATTATTAGTCAAATTAATAAATATATTATTAAAGACATCTTGTAATTTAATAAAAGAGAGAAAATAAATTTAATAAAGTTTATTTTAATTACTATGCTAAAAGTTTGCACATGAAATTAAAATAAAATAAAATAATAAAGAAAAGGGTTCGCATGATTGTAAAACTGAAACCCTAAAGAGAATAAGCTCTTTATTAAGAAATTAGAGCTCATTTCTCCACACACAGGTTTGTAGGAGACAATTTTGAGAAAGAGGATTTTTTCGAGAAGACAGGAATTTCTTGTGAGCTCCGAGCATTCGTCTAGTTAGCATTGGATTGAGATAGGATCTTGTTGAGATTTTCACAGTACTTTCCTCTTTGAAATTCTTGTCTCCTTTGTGTTTGTATGGATCTGTTTTATGAATTTAATTTGGGTTGAAACCTTTCTTTTAGAAAAGTTGATTTTCGTTATTGAATTGTTTGTGAGAGAAACCAATCGAAAATTCTTATTGGAAATCAGATTGTTTAAAAAAATTAAAATTGGGATGAGGGTTTGGAAAAGAATACCATAAATTAAATTTACAAATTTGATAGTTTGTATTTGTTTTCCTATTAGATCTACTTGAAAATTTGTTTAAAGTATATATATATATATATATATATATATATATATATATAAATTACCACAATAAATCATTACTGTGATAATTTTTATAATAAAATAGAAATTAAAAATCTTTTTTTGGTAAGTTTTGGAGGGGGGAGTATTGTTTTATTTTACATAAACAAAAAAATATATATTTAATATAATTAGAGAGGGGAATCAAGGGCCATAACTTCCCTGATTCCCATGCTGCATCGTAGCTTGGCTACAAAGGCAGCCAAGGCTGGCAATAGCAGCCGAAGATGCTATTGTAGCGGTCGATGGGCCTTAAACATACATGCAATTCCGATTTGGATTTTGGTTTTTTTATATTATTAAATTTTATTAAATTAACTTTTATAATATAGTTTGTTTAATATGTATAATAAATAATATTATTAATTTTAATATGTAATTTAAATATTTATTATTATTAATAATTTAATATAAATATATTATGTTATTAATAAGTTAATAAATATTATAATTAATAATTATAATTAAATTATGATAATACTATTTAATTACATGAATGGTTTAATACTAGTTTTTAATTTAATATTTTATTAATTACTTTATTATTAACATGTTTTAATGAAGTAAATTGATAATTGTAATTCAATTGGGAAAATTGATTGTTTTTAATAAATTCGAATTTTTGTTTAGATGGTTCTATTTTATACAGAAATGATTTCTAATACTAAGGAAATTGTATTACTTTTGTTAAATCAAAAACCTTAGTAATTGTGACATTTTGGAAATGGAAAATCGGAACCCTGTTTGTAAATCAGAACTTCTATGTTTTCAACCAAATGAATTACGAAAACTGCATTTGTTATATACTTGATGTGATGTATGGTTTACTAGTGTTGGTTTCGGGTTTGACTTAGTGTGTTGACCAGTTAGGATGTTTACAAGAGGCTTGGAGGATTTTGTTCTATGATTATGTTATGTATATGATCTTTTATACCCGACCATTGTGATGTATTCACATATTTCTGTGATGAGTTTTGATCAGTTATTTGTTAGTGCTTTCCAGTTGCTTGTATAGAACTCAGGTGAATAATGAGGTTTTCCTGGTATAACCTTTGAGTTTTCGATCTGTTATCTTTTGGTGCTTTCCATTTGCTTGTATAGGACTGAGGTGAATATTGTGATTTATCTATAGGTGCTTTCCAATTGCTTGCATAAGACTGACGTAAATATTGTGGTTTATCTTTAGGTGCTTTCTAGTTGCTCTTATAGGACTGAGGTGAAAATTGTGATTTTATGAGTTGTACTTTTCATGAGCTTAGGGTAGGTAATTTGTATATGTTGGGAAGTGGCTTGCAATGGAAGTCGGGGCCCTAAAGAGGTTGCTTGGGTAACCCATTGTAAGTTGTTTTAATAAGTGATAACATTTTATTAAATGGGTTTAAAATGAATTAATAAGAGTCAGTGTTTTTCCTCGCCCATGCCTTGAGTGCTAGTACAGGCTAGGATGGGAGTAGAGAGGATGCTTGGTTGCGACCTTGCTTCGTTAGTATGTCTTGTTTGTACGAAAAGATATTGATGCCACATAGAGACACTAGGGGACCAGAGTCTAGAGACGCTGCCAAGGTAACCTTAGAGTTGGCTCATGCGATGACTTACATAGTAGATTTCCTACGTGTCTTTGTTGCCTCTGGGATTAGATGTTACTTGTGTGTTGGCACCTTTGAGATAGATTGCTATCAGGATTTCCTGGACCTAGATGTTGGTTATGACTTGTGAATTGTTATCCGTTCGGGACTTGAGATTATCTCCTCAACACGGTGGGAGTGGGCCATTTAGGTTCTACAAGGTAGGGTGGTAGTGTTTCTTATACCATTGAGATCTGATAGTTGGATGTCGTTGCTAGATGTACTTGTGTAGTTGTTCCTTTCATTTTGATCTTGTGTTTCTGTTGGATGGTTATATTATGTTGTACTATACTCGATTGTCTGGAGATCTTATGAGATGATGTATATTCTTTGAGCTTTTCATACTCTGTGACTTGTACGACGGATGATCATACATTCTAGTTATGCCATGTGGTATCTTATGTAATTGTATATTATTTATTTGGATTCGTACTTGTGACTATTCTATGATGTGGATTTGTTATGTATCAGATTTAGTATTAATGAAACTTATATATATGTGTGTGTGTGTGATTCAACGTCATGGGACCCTTAAGAGATGTAATATGTTTATGATTGTTTTTATGTATAAGGGTGAGTGCTTCTGGTATGTTATCTCTTGTTTTAATCTTTTGAAAAAAAAAATGTTTGGCAAACTTAGTAAAACTTTAGGTTAATTTCTTTTGAGTTCCCTGGCAAGGCGTTACAGAGAATCTTAGAAGAAAGTTGAGTAAAGTAAATTTGTCACCGGATCCGAATCCATATCTTCCCAAGCATGGGTAATGAAGGCCGATACTTACTTCCAGCTTAATCCAATGCCAAAAGAAGAAACAATTAAATTTGTTGCAATCTACTTGGAGGGATTGGCGCATGATGGTGGCATCATGGCACTATTATATTGGGGCATGACCAAGTAAATACTTATGCAGAATTCACTAAAAGATTGATAGATTGGTTTGATGGTAAAGATCCAGAACTTAATTTCAAGGAGATGGCACAATTGAGGCAAACTGGATCGGTCGACCAATACATCACAGAATTTCAAAAACTCCCTATTTTGGTTACGAACATTTTCGAAAGGAGATGGATAGTGCTCTTCATGGACGAACAAACAGAACCACTGAGGGGTTGGGTAAAAGGTTTCAATTTTGCCACCTTTTCAGAGGCTATAAAAAAGGCACGAAGCATGGCATCATCATCGACATCATTCTCTCGAGGTTACTCCCACTCCAAACTGCCAGTATTTCCAAGGGACAAAGATAACAAACCTCTGCCGAAGAAGCCTTCGTTGGACGAAGCTACTGGACAAGAGCTCCGAAGGAAGAAATTATGTTTCAATTGTAAGGAGCCATGGGAACCTGGGCATAGATGCTTCGGAAAAGGGAAAATACACTAAATCGAAGTCGTGTTAGATGATGAATATGATTACGAAAATCTTTCCACAAAGGACGGTCACCCCCACGAGGACTCCAAAATGGTTAATTTGAACTGTACAGAGAGAATCACCGCATTGGTATAGCATGGAGGAACCATCACCGTGGCTGGGAGTTTGAGATGTACGGTATTCCAAGTACGGGGAACCATTCAAGGATTAAGGGTCATTGTGATGCTCGATAGCGGAGCCACTCTAAACCTCATAAACTCATCTTTGGTGAAAAGAAAAGGTCTACCTACAGAGACACACGCAAGATTCCAGGTCAAGGTTGTTGGAGGAACAATTTTACCCTGCACGCACCTTGTTCCCTAAATGAGTATCACCATGGCTAATCACATTGTGACAGAGCATTTCTTTATAGTAAATCTGGATGATATGGAGGTTATTATGGGCATATAGTGGATGGAGACACTAGATGTATATACACAGACTCTCAAGTGGATGGACTTCACTTTTGTTGTCGATTGAAAGAAGGTTGTTCTCCATGGGATGGCCATTGAGGGACCGAAGAAAGTTTCGACATAGTAGATGGAGCCATTTTTTGGCATGATGATATTGCATGGGCTGCACATTGTTTTGTTTCGGCAGAACCAATAAAAGGACAACAAACAACCCACCGGAATGATGATCTTTAGAATATCTAAGTACCCATGATAACGTTTTTATAGAAATCCCTCCTAGCATACCTCCCCATCGCGGGTTCGAGCATACCATCGAGTTGGAAGCTGACACCAAACCAGTTATCACCACGTCATACCGCCATCCCAAAAAATTCAAAGATGAAATCGAGAAGACAATTCAAGAGCTACTCGAGAAAGGATGGATCCTCCCAGCTCTAGCACTTTTGCATCATCAGTAGTATTGGTAAAAAAGAAGGATGGAACGATGTGCATGTGTGTGGACTACCGTGCATTGAATAAGAAGACAATAAAAAATTGATACCCTGTTGCCAGGATCGATGAATTGTTGGATGAGCTACATAGTATAGTTTATTTTTCTAAAATAGATCTCCTTTTCGGATATCATCAGATCCGTATACGAGAATAAGTAGAGAAGATGGCTTTTTGTTGTCACTGTAGGCATTATGAGTTCTTGGTCATGTCGTTTGGATTTACGAATGCACCAGCTACTTTTTAGTCTTGCATGAATCACATCTTCAACAAACAATTGCGTAAGTACTTGTTGGTATTCTTATTTACAGAAAAACTTGTGAAGAACACCTGAGACACTTGAATGAAGTCATGGGGATCATGAAGGCTCGATTCTTGTTCGCCACACAATCCAAGTGTGAATTCGAAATGATAAAAATATTATACCTAGGGCACATTGCCAATGAATATGGAGTGGAGGTCCACCAAGAGAACATTCAAGGTATCCTAGATTGGCCCCCACCAAAATCGCTCTCTAAGTTGCGAGGATTCTTAGGACTATGCAATTATTACCGAAGGTTTGTAAACGGTTTCTCTCAACACAGCGCACCATTAACAAATCTAACTAAGAAAGGTTCCTTCCCATGTGCAATCGGAGGTGAAGAAAACCCGCCATCTGCTCACTGTCTCAGATTTCAGCTTACTAGAAAGCACACTATTGGTAGAATGTTTCAAAAACACATTTGCATGTAAGCTAATGGACAACGACACTCAGGATGACCGATACAAGGTGGTGGATGACATCATTTACTATAAAGATCGGATATACTTAGTGCCTAAATCCAAAATGAAGCAAAAAATCCTGAAGGAAATACATGCCTCACCCTTGGCCGGACACCTGGATTTTCTCAAAACCTATAGACAGCTTAGGGAGAGGTTTTTGTGGAAGGGACTTAAAGGAGATGTATTGCAGTACATACAGGAATGTGTTGTCTTTCATCAAAAAAAATCCAAACACACTTTACCTGTTGGGTTACTACAACCCTTGCCTATACCATAATAGAAGTGGTAAAGTATTTATATGGACTTCATCACCAGACTTCCTAAAGTAAATGGAAAGGATTGTATGTTTGTGGTAATTGATAGACTGACGAAGTATGCACACTTCTTTGCCATCTCCTCAGATTTCCAGGTTGCATAGGTGGTCGACTTATTTTTCAGAGAAATTTTTCGTCTGCACGGGTTACCTCAAAACTTTGTTAGTAACAGGGATAGTCGGTTTCTTAGTATTTTATGGACAAAATTGTTTCGGTTGGCAAGAACTGAATTGTTGCCAAGTACTAGCTACCACCCTCAAACAGACGGACAAATGAAGATTGTGAACAAGTGGCTAGAAAGCTACCTTTGGAACTATGTTTCGGCCCGACAATAAGCATGGGTCAAATGGATGCATCTAGAGGAATAATGTTACAATACCACTTATCACATGTCCATTGGGGTGGCACCCTTCAAAGCACTATATGGGTATGAACCCCTTTCATTTATCGACATGGTACTAGGTGATAGCCACACACCAAAAGCTAGGGGCTAGCTTCAGTTAAGGCAAGACATCCTGAGATTCTTGAAGGAGAACTTACAAAGGGTGTAGAATCAACAAAAGATCTACGCCGACAGACATTGGATCAAGAGAAGTTTCGAAGTGGGAGACTTGGTCTATCTCAAGCTCCAGTCATACAATAAATCCTCATTGAAGGTAAAAGGGAAAGAAAAATTGAAGCCACGTTTTTATGGTACTTATCGTATAGCTCGCCGCATCGGTGAAGTTGCCTATGAATTGGAATTTCCAGAAGGGAGCCTCATCCATAACGTCTTTCATGTCTCATGCTTGAAGCAAGTTGTGGGACAGAACATTGTAGTAACCATAGATCTTCCACCGCTCAATGAAGAAGGGAAGCTCATGTTAGAACTGACCAAGATCATTGATGTACGAGAGAAGACCCTGTGGAACCGTACCCTGAGAGAATACTTGGTACACTGGAAACGCTTGTCATTGGACGACACCAATTATGAAGGTGAACACATTCTGCAACATCCGGCATTGCATTTTCTTGAGGACAAGCAAATTTTGGGACGACAGGATTGTAATGTTCCCATCGTAAAATAAATAATTAATCAAACCATTGTTTATGGGCCGATTGATTTAGTATATCTTGGACCCATTTTATTCAATTGTTTCTATAGGCATGGCCGTTAGCTATCTTTGTAAACCCTCGAGAGTTCCTCCAAAGGGTATTTAAGCATGGCATGTAGGTAGTAGTTGGTATGCGATTTCAATTATTTTATTGTATGCGAATTCCTATTGGAGTTTTGTATTGTTCGTCATTTTGGAAGTGAGAGATCTTCTCTACTTGGCTTTGTAGTTTCGGTGGGAATCAACACTCATCCTATTCCGTCCATTGTATTTCTTTGCTTTAGATCTAGCAAATCCGGAACACCATTTTGATCTGGAACATATATATCTATCTCTGATTATCTCAATATATTATGGTGTCTCTTTAAAGTTGTTATTCATTCCGGGGGACTTAGCATTGGTGAATCTGAAGAACAACATACTACCCTCCACAAGGATCATAAGGCCTTCTTCAACACACTCACCTCCATCAGTATACGGCCTCCTCTCCCCCCTCATCGTACGCATCAACATACGTCCTCCTCTTTCCCCTCAACGTATGGCCCCTCAACCCACAATCATATGGCCTCTCTACTATAACCATACAGCCTCTTAGACAATCAAACAGCCTCTTAGTCATTGCTCCCTCTAGCCTGTACACTGCCTTCAGCTCGCTCCACCCCTCCCGTACAACGTCGTCCAACTACCTGATGGAGACGGAATTAGGTATACAGAGGAATCACATCTTCCACTATGGGGATTGGAACATTACAAAATGTGGTGATACAATAGTGGCTACAAATGTGCTAAACATTTCTTATGAGACACTGCACGAGTTGGACACAGTGATTATGGAGTGTTATGAAAATTCATGTTAGGTTGAGTCACAGGATGCAACTATTGGCATGAGTTCCCAAGATCATGCATTTGATGTCGATGCAGAGATAGTGGAGGTAGGAGCATGCGAGGATACTCTCATATCAGCAGCCACTTCTATGTTAGTTGAGCCATCTATGGAGGAGTTTAGCAATATGCATACGATTGTTGATGTATGTTCTGATGATAGGACACATGTCATTGATGATGAGGAGAGTAATGTCGAAGAAGAGTCATATTATAGTTCAAATCAGCATTGTGATGAGGTTCACTTCATTGATTATTCTATGTTTGACATGGATGCATCATTGTCTTATGATAATCCGTTGTTTGGGGTTGATGTTGATCACTCACTTGAGTGGAGTTCGACTCAATTTTCACCATCTACAAACCCTATTCAATTTTTTGTTACAACAGTTGGTGATGTTCTTGTGTCAACATATTTGGATGTGGCTACACCTATTGTTGATACAATTGGCATGAGTATATATGGTTCTCCTATAGCTATGTCTTTTCCAAGGATTGTTGGTGATGATCAAGATTCCAGTCAAATATATATTATGTGGGTGGATACAGGGAAGAAGAGGATGCATATATCTTCTATGGACTTGCCTTCTAGAGACATTCTGATTTCTACATCATCAGCACAAGTTTTGGGTCCTATGCTGCAAGACATGTGGTTGGTCCTGATGATGGTGGTTTGCAGTTGGTTAAATGTCGACAGGGATGTCATACACTTCTTCATTTGGGATCCAACTGGAAGTTGGAGTTCACTATGTTTCCGGATTGCTTGAGGACAAGCAATATCGGGGAGAGAGGACTGTAATGTCATCCTTTTTGCTAGCATCAGAGTTTCAGGGATTAGCCTATTATTGTGATCCTCGTAGGCTAATTATTTTCGATAGAGGGTCTTCTAAGGAAGTGGCTTGGGTTGGGAGGTTATTGTCTTCTCCACAATTCAGTAAGCTTCAGATTTGTCTTTGTTTGGCTCAGATTGAACTTCATTTGAGCTTAGATTTGTGTACTTCCTATCTGTGGTAAGTTGGCTGTTGATTGAGATGGACCCTTTATATTTTTGGAAAGTGCATTTGGTTACGTGGAGAAATAATAGGTGTGAATCCTATTTCAGACAACATATTTAAATAATGAGTATTTTAGGAATTATCATATTTTTAGTGGCCAAATTATTATTAAATCATTAAATGGCTTATTATAAAGTTATAATTTCACTTAAGTTGAGGGTTGAGTCATCATTGGAAGGGGCCGTTTATTATATGCCTAAGCCAAGTATTAAATATTTCAAGTGATGTTGTGTTGGAAAGTTTCAAAAGGAAAGTTCTTATGGGAAACTTTCGCAGTTTTCAAAGTTGAGTTCTTTTGAAAACTTTTATCAACAAAGCATTATAAATATGAGTTCATTTCACTCAAAAAAGCACGCTTGGATATCCATTTTCTTTTGTTTCCTTTGTGGCTTTTTCTGGTTCTGAATTTTGATGCCCTTGCTGAAGTATAAGGGTCTGAATTCTAAGTTGTTTCATTGTATCTACCATTGAAGTATTGTAGATAGAAATCTGAGATTTTGCTTTGAGTTGCATTAGCCATTGTGTTGAGGTATAAAATTGGCCATCTCTCCTACTGTATTTTTCTGTGGTTAAGGAGAAGTCTATTGTTGAAGGTTATGGTCACTACATTTCCATAGCTGAGGTATAGTGGACTTGGTATCTGAATTTCTGATATTGATGTGGTGCCTTCCATTACTGTTTTTTCGTTGTTGCTTGGAAAACCATTGTTATGATTGGGTTATATTTGATCTTAGAGTTCATTTGAACATTTCTTGCATTAAAGATGCCAAATCTGGTGTTAGATCAAGCTGCAATACCAATGTGAGGGGCTGTGTGATTGTTAGCACTGGAAATACTTGCAATCTAGGCATCCATACAGCTCGAACTTGCTTGATTTTGCATCACAGATCAAGTGCCAATTTGTTGTGTGGGAAACTAGGCATTGGGCGGCATTAATATCTGTATTAGAACTCTGATTGGGAGTGTGATCTGCTGGTTAACACCTCTTCCAAAGGTGGTCTGATCACTACATTTCAAGCACCATTGCCGCCGCCTTGGACGTGGTTATTTTGGTGATATTTGGAGGGCGATTAAGGGTTTCAACTACCTCTAAAGGCTGACTGTTATTGGCACGACTAGGAGTTTGTACCTGCTGCAAAATCGTCTCATCATCTCTAAGGAACACACAGGTTCTAAATTCAGTTGTAATTATTTTAGTAAGTGTTGATGCGAGTTTTGTATCACTTACATAACATATTAGGATTTGAATATTCAATATAAGATATCAAACATGCAACTCCTCTCTTGAAAAGTTATTGCTCATGAGATATGAGAATAACTCCAATGTTCCTTACTCTTGTGTATACTCACTCAGTTTTATCGATGTGATTTGCTGATAATCACGTAGGCGGCCTTACGCTATTCTTTTGAGGATGACTTGGACTTTGGTGGGATGAAGGTGATGGTGGCTCGGTTTGTGAAATGTGTGGGTGGCAGATAATGTTGATGGAGGATGTGTCTGCCAATGGTGATGTTGATGGGAAAGTGATGGTGGTGGAAGGTGAATGGATGTGTTCTAATACTTGATCTACTCCTTCTAACTTCCCTCTCTAAGCTTTGACTACCCAGCTGCTCACTATTCTACTCCTACTCCTATGAATGGAAGGTTAGCAAACGGCCGGGATCGAACCTAATGAGAGCTGACTAGCGGTCTCACTTCCACAAGTGCAATGATTCAAAGGAACAATAAACTAGTTTACTACACAAAGCTTCCCAACCAGCCGCTAGGATGCTAGTGGCCTAGTATTGATCCCTATCAAACATTTACCAATTCTACCATACAACTATTCATCTACTTTAACTTCACTTAAACAAACTCAAATGCAACCAACTTAAAACAACTTGAAAGAAAATCTAACAATGTGGAAATAGAAAACATGCAATAATACCCAATGTTCTTAATCAACATGCAAATCGCAACAATGAAAAAGAGAGCAATTTTGGTATTATCTTCGCAACAATTTCTCCAACACTTTACAAATGAGAGCAAATGGCCTTTTATAGGGGCCAAAAATACAACGGATAGTGGAGATCAAAACAAGATCAACGATCCAGATTGGATCCTCAACCCTAATTAGGGTTGCCACCCCATCGGCCAATGAGAAGCTGCCACCTCGTCAATGGACCAATGAAAAAAGTACAAAAAGTGGCAACCAATGAGAAGGCACCAAAATAGTGGCCAATCAGAAATAGACACTTGTCCTATTATAGAAGAAAGGGGAAATTTTCCACTTGGGCTTACACCAAATGATCTAATATAAATCTTCCTTTTTCTTT
Organism: Cupressus sempervirens; assembly: GCA_028749045.1. Lineage (NCBI taxonomy): Eukaryota > Viridiplantae > Streptophyta > Pinopsida > Cupressales > Cupressaceae > Cupressus > Cupressus sempervirens. The sequence continues at coordinate 349,072,715 of CM053793.1, forward strand.
CATTTTCTTAGCTAAGGCAATGAACTTAGCTAGCCTTTCGTTAACTTCTTCCATAGGAGGACAAAGTGTGTGCTTCGCCTTGAGTTCCGCTGGCTTCGCCATGCTGCTTGCTGCTTGAAGTATCTTTTCGTGATCCTTCTCATATTCTTTCGCGAATCCAATAAAAGTATTGAGAGAGGAAAGGGTGCCCAAATGCTTTTTCCTGATGGCAACCTTTCCCAACTCATCCAACCTCAATCCAAAATCTGTCTCATTGATATCCTCTTATCTAATATCCTCAAAATCAAGTGCCACCCCAACGTCGCTCATCATAGTTGTAATAGAAGTGTCGACGCTTGAACTGTGTCGTGCAATCTCATTATGTATTTCCTCAAGTGTTCTAAATCTGGTAGTTAATGCAACAAACCAAGATTCAACTATACTCAATCCTCTCTCATTAACCAACCTGGCCCTTTGCAAATATGCCTCTGGTAGCCCAATGAACGCCTATAGCCTAGGAATAGCCAAATCTCTGATGAGAAGGAAACCTTTCCACTCTTCTTTGAATAATCTGAACTTGTCTCTAACGGCCACTAATGATTGGAATGTCGAGATGAAGGAAGGCAAGAAATTTCGCCCATCTTGGATTGTATCATGGATCCAATCCCTGACCTCGTGTAGCTGAGCTGATATCTCTTTTGAATTGCTCTCGCTATCTTGAGGAAGGGCTGCCTGGTGCAGCTATTGGATGGGTTGGCTATCTCTCCAATATTTGTTCTCGACCTCCAACTTTACTATCCTTTCATTTGCCTTCCTTAACCTTTCTCTGATTGATGCTATACCTTCCTGGACCTCCTCACACTCCATATCATCTGTATTCCTTCCCAAGTTATGTTCCACTATCTCATATTCTTGGGCCACAATCTCATTCACTGCCTTGTTGACTGTTGGAATAGCAATCTAAACCTTTCGGTGACCATCATTGTCGCTCCTGATTACCCTTGCCACCGTTCTTGCCATTTGTTTTCAATTCTCGCTATCACCCTTTTCCATTAACCCTTGGATGTCCTCAGCTATATGGGCCATTACCACCTCGCCTCTTAGCATAAGCATTTGTCTTAATCATAGTGGTGCAGTGCATCTCTCCAAATCTGGATTTGGTTCGACCAACAAAGCATCACCAACGGCCTCGGGTTCCTGACTTATTGCCTCGATGTCGATTGGTCCGTCTTCTTCTCCACTAGTTTCTTCCATATCCTTTTCTTGTTGGTTCTCCGAGAGAGGGGAGTACTCGATGCTTTCACTATAGCCACTTCATTCCAAATCAGAGCTCACCTCCACTGCGGCCCCTTTATCATTTGAATTGACCTCTTGGCTCCCAGCCTCAATTATACTCTCTCTTGATGGCACTGCATGCTATCTCTTGGCTGGAGGCTCTAGATGTTCTTTGCCCTTCTCTACCTCCAAAACTTTCTTCTTGCTATTTCTAATCATTTCCTGTTGCCGGCTATTTCCTTCATTCCTTTGTTCGACTGATTCTGCTTGTCTCTCTTTTGGTTTCATCATCTCATAGGTAAGGGGAATTCTTTGTCTTTGTAGCTTCCTTAGTCCTTCATTATACCACGACTCGGTATGTAAATCCACTACCCTTGTGACTGCTTCCAAGGAAGGATCCTGATGGTCATCCCAATCTACTGGATTCAATTTTGTTCCTTCTACTGTATCATAGTCTTCTCTCAACACATTTCCATCATCCTCTAGTTGATCCATCTAATAGCCCTCATCATGTTCACCGACAGCCTTGAGAAAGCTAGCTTGCTCACATGAAAGTCATCTTTGGCGTTGGCCCAAAAGTCGTCTATGGTGGGAACATGATTGAATTCATTTCCATGAGATACCTTGATAAGACCATTAGGATCGAATCCTTGCCTTGCTTTGTACCATCCTAGATGATACCATTCCAATTCCTTCTCTGCGGCTTCAAAGGAGGCCCGATTTGGGCAACTATCATTGCCAATTACGATTGAGAACGAAATGCCTGTTTTCCCTTCATTCCTCATTATTCTATCATAGTGCTCAAGTTGCCTAGCCAATTCTAACAAAACTACCTTGTCGGGTGGGTACCTTGGAAGCCTCTTAGGGCAAACTATACTTCCTGCCACTCTAATGTATGTAAACTGGGGAAATTGGATGAACCAACTCCCATATTTCTTTATCTTTGCTTCTGCGTCCAATGAAAGTCTCTTAGCAGGTGTCCCTTGTAGTACCCTTACTGTCTTCATAGCGAAGGCATCACAAAATACCCTGTAATCCTTTTTATTGTGCAAATGAAGCTGCGGATAGCATTCATGTACCAAATATTGCCCCGGTCCATTACCAACTTCTCCTAAGGCCCTAAGTCTCGGACTCTTGTACAATCTAGCAATTAGGTAGAACAGATAGGAGCCCATGTAGAATTGCCTTTGGTTTTGCACGGTTCTGAGTTGCAGTTCTAAGTTCTCGCTTATGATGTTGGCCCAATCAAACCTTCTTTTCCCTTTCTCAATCTCATCAATAAAGAAGTACATCCAGTTTTCAAATTGCATCCCTTGAGCTAGGCCCATGATCCGACTGAGCAGAAGAACGAGATCACCATATTCTGGTTTGAAATCTGCCATTGTGAGCCTCAATGATCTGTTAACTCCTTTCTTTCCCTCGCGTATCCAATTCTGCTTTAGATGCGTGTAATAGGCCTCTTGGTTATCTTGAAATGATTTAGTTGCTTGGTCCATCATTACAACCGTAATGCCCTTGTATTGGGGAATGTTGAACGTTTCTTCGATTGCTTGTTCGCCAATGTTGGCCAACACTCTCTTCCCTTCATCAAAAATGATGGATTTACTGTTTAGATCAAATTTGGATGCACATTCCATAATCAATTCTGGACAAGGCAATGTGGGAGGAAAAGTCACCGCATGTACAATTCCGCTCTTGTATATCCTTTTTGCCAAGGGGGATTGTCCTTCCTTTAGTCTGTCCTTCATCCGTATCATGTCCACTGTACTGATATTGGTGTCAGTTATTCTCTTCATTTTCAAGAAGAAGGGAATTTTGGGCATCCTATCCTCTTTGTCTTTCTTAGTGTTTGCCCACTTGGGATTCTTACTTGCACTACCATCCTCCATGCTCGTCGTCCTATCACGGGATGGTAGAGTGGTGGACCAGAAGGCAAGAAGAACCAAGAGGAGCAATCCTTAGACTAGAACGAAAGATGGATGTTAGCTTAAGGACCCCTTGCAACTCTAGATGATGAAAATTCACCTTAACCGATAATCTTACAGCGACTTTTCAAAACCTACGACAAGACCTCAAGAACTCCAAATCCCTTTGCAAATTAGAAATTTAAACCTCTAAAACTATCCAACACTTGCTCAATCAAACAAAAATCAAGCTTTCATATGCATCCCTTCTCCTAAAAAAATCGCCAAGTCTGATATAAAAAAATGCAGTCCTAAATAGGGAAAAATCAGACCTTCACCATGAATTGTCCCTGTCACAAAATCAGATCTGCCTCAAGAAAATGCCAAGAGTGGAAAATTTTGCCCTTATCTTAATTCGCCCAAGCATGGAAGTCCTCAATTTGCACAAAAATGTCATCTAGGGCACAAATCGCAGCACATAGAAGGAGAACAAATCACCAAAAATCTGCAAAAATCTGCCCACAAGGAAAATCGCCAAGGCCTGACATATGCTCCTCAAGAGAAATTCGCTCAACAATGGAGAGGAATCTGCCTTAGAAAAAAATCGCCTAAGCATCTAAATCTGCTCCCAAGGAAATTCACCCAAGCATGGAGAGGAAGGAATGAATTGTGAAAAAGAAATGGGAAAGAGGTCTCCTTTATTCCCAATTTCTTTTCCCTCTAAGCTGGCCGACCTGGTCCTGGAGGAGAAAAAAAACAAAAATTAACTCCAAGTCATGGCCCATAATTAAGTACTTAGCTCAAAATTTTAATTTTGCCAAAAGAAAATTGCACTTTTAAATTTGCCAGTCAGCTCCAAATTGCAAAACGAAATTAAATGGTGCCTTGAGGGTGTTAAATATTTCCATTTAATGAGGGTTTAGTAATTAATACGTCATTAAATTTGGATTTTGGCTAACCAAAAGCCATTTTTCAATATTAAATTACCAAATTCATTAAAAACAAAAAAGTTTTCAAAGCAAATTAATCCAATTAAAGCCAATTTTTTGCAACTTTCTACCTAAATTGATTTTGCTATGCCAATAAAAATAAAATAAAATTGCATCTAGAACCAAAAATCGATTTTGCAATTTAACTTCATCCTACAAGATTAAATCCCCTTTTTCACCAAAAAAAAAAGATTTTCCAAAAACTAAAGTCTAATTAAAATTTCCCTTTTGAAAATCATACAAATTTACACAATTAAAACCAAATTTTCAAAAGAAATCGTCTAAGTACAAAATTCACAATTTTATCCTGCCAAGTTGAAATTAACTTTTAAAATTGTTCGGCCTAGGGATAGAATTGATAGCTCTGGAAAATCAAGTTGAAACCGGGTGAAAATAAGCTAAGCCTCCCCACATTTGTCTTGAAGGTGCCAAGGCGTGAAATTTTCAAGACTCAAAATTTGGGCAATCCAAAATTTGCCGAGGCGATTAAAAAAAAAGGGGGGGTCCCCAAGATTTGGGGCGATGTGTGAAAACCTCACAACAGCAAGGTTGCAGCAGTAGCTCATGGAATGTTTTTTTTTTTTGCAAAAAACTTCAGTTGGCATCCTAGCGAATTATTTCAGCTACATTTTACTATCAATTAGGGAGTCCTAGCAAAAGCAACAATTGAAGTAAGGATTGTTATTTTGCTATTACCAAGTATACTAAAATTGGAACGTGAGTAAAGTGTATGTGTAATGACATAAAATTGATGAAATAAATTGCAAGATTTCTATTGCCGAACATATATTGTTCTAGATAACTTAATTAGCTGTGGGCAGCACATATCTAGTATTGTGTCCGTAAAATTAAGAGATATCATATTTTCAATAGTGTGAGCCAATTGGGTTCATTACAGTGGTATTAGAGCAGTTTCTTGCCAGTCTACAAGTATTTCAGCTCAGTTGTTATTATGTTCAATGTTCTATTCATTGGGTGTCGGCATTTGATTTGGTGACTGGTATTCAGTACCCATGGAGATAGACAAGAGGTTTATTCAGGGTAGACAATATACCAGCAGAGAGCATACTTCACCACATAGGGATGGAGAATCTGAGATATTGCGTATTGTGAAACAGTTAGTTGTGCTAGTGAATGAGCTGAATCAAAATCACAAATGGACAACCAAATTAATTTCAAATCCGAGATTTGAGCACAGCATGATATCGCTTTTTCAAAGAGTGATATGTGATGATACAATGGTGGCTACAGATATGTGAGACATTTCTAATGAGACACCACATGAGTTGGACGCAATGAATATGGAGTCTAGTGAGAATTCATGTCAGGTTGAGTCAGACGATGCAATTATTGGCATGAGTTCCCAAGATCGTGCATTTGATGGCAATGCAGGGATAGTGGAGGTAGGAGCATGCAAGGATACTGTCATATCAGTAGCCACTTCTGTGTTGGTTGAGCCATCTATGGAGATGTTATTGATATGCATGTGGTTGTCGACGTGTGTTATAATGATAATACATGTCATTGATGATGAGGTGAGTAATTTGGAGGAAGAGTCGTATTATAGTTCAAATCAGCATTGTGGTGAGGCTCACTTGGTGGATAATCCTATGTTCAACATGGATGCATCATTATCTTATGATAATTTGTTGTTTGGAGTTAATGTTGATCACTCACTTGAGTAGAGTTGGACCCAATTTTCACCATCTACATATTCGGTTCAGTTTTTTGTTGCGACAATTGGTGATGTTCTTGCATCCACATATTTTGATGTGGCTACACCTATTGTTGATACAATTGGCATGAGTATATATGGTTCTCCTATAGCTACGTCTTTTTCAAAAATTGTTGGTGATGATCAAGATTCTAGTCCAATACATATTATGTGGGTGGATATAGGGAAGAAGAGGATGCATAGATCTTCTATGGACTTGCCTTTTGGTGACATTCAAATTTCTACATCATTAGCACAAGTTTTGGGTGCTATGTTGCAGGACATGTGGTTGGTCCTAATAATGTTGGTTTGCAATTGGTTCCGTGTCGACAGAGATGTCATACACTTCTTCATTTGGGACCGGTTGGAGTACACTGTGTTGTCTAATTGCTTGAAGGCAAGCAATCCTAGGGAGGAAGGACTGTAATGTCCCTATTTTTGCCAGCATCGGAGTTTCAGAGATTAGCCTATTATTGTGATCCTCATGAGCTAATTATTATCGATAGAGAGTTTTCAGAGGAAGTGATTTGGTTTGGGAGGGTCTTCTCCACAGTTCAGTAGGCTTCAAGCTGGTCTTCATTTGGCTCAAATTGGACTTCATTTGGGCTTAGATTTGTGTACTTACTACTTGTGGTAAGTTGTTTGTTGATTGAGATGGACTCTTTATATTTTAGGAAAGTGTATTTGATTACATGGAGAAATAAAAGGGGTGACTCCTATTTTAGACAACATATTTAAATGATGAGTATTTCAGGAGTCATTATATTTTTAGTGGCTAAATTATTATTAAATCATTAAATGGCTTATTATAAAGTTATAATTTAACTTTATAATTTCACTTAAGTTGAGGGTTGAGTCATCATTAGAAGGGGCCATTTTTTATATGCCTAAGCCAAGTATTAAATATTTCAAGTGATGTTGTGTTGGAAAGTTTCAAAAGGTGATTTATTTTGGGAAACTTTCGTAGTTTTTGAAGTTAAGTTCTTTTAGAAACTTTTATCAATAAAGCATTATAAATATGAGCTCATTTCATTCTAAAAAGCACACTTGGATATTCATTTTCTTTTGTTGCCTTTGTGGCTTTTTTTGGTTCTGAATTTTGATACCCTTGCTAAAGTATAAGGGTTTGAATTCTGAGTTGTTTCATTGGACCTACAGCTGAAGTATTGTAGATACAAATCTGAGATTTTGTTCTGAGTTGCATTGGCAATTGTGTTGAGGTATACAATTGGCCATCTCTCCTACTATATTTTTCTTGGCTGTTGAAGGTTGTGGTCACTCCATTTCCATTACTGAGGTATAGTGGACTTGTTATCTGAATTTCTGATATTGATGTGGTATCTTCCATTACTGGTTTTCCACTCTTTCTTGGAAGCCATTGTTATGACTGAGTTATATCTGATCTTGGAGTTTATTTGGTGAGCATTTCTTGCATTAAAGATGCCAAATCTGTGTGTTAGATCAAGCTAAAATACCAACATCTGGGACTGTGTGATTGTTAACACTGGAAATACTTGCAATCTGGCATCCATACAGCCCGAACTTGCTAGCTTTTGCATCACAGATCAAGTGCCAATTTGCTGTATAGGAAACTGGGCATTGGGTGGCATTAATATATGTATTAGTACTCTGATTAGAAGTGTGATCTGCTGGTTAACACCTCTTCCATAGGTGGTCTGATCACTGCATTTCAAACACCATAGCTGCTGCCTTGGACGTGGTTATTCTGGTGATATTTGGAGGGCGATTAAGGGTTTAAACTGCCCCTAAAGGTTGGCTGTTATTGGCATAGCTGGGAGTCTGTATCTGCTGCAAAATCGCCTCATCATCTCTAAGGAACACAGAGGTTCTAAATTCAGTTGTAATTATTTTAATAAGGTTGCAGCAGCAGCTCGTGGAATGTCTTTTAAATTGCAAAGAAGTTCAGTTGGCATTCTAGCAAATTATTTCAGCTGCATTTTACTATCAATTAGGGTCTCTTAGCAAAAGCAATAATTGAAGTAAGGATTGCCATTTTGCTATTAACTGATATACTGAAATTGTAATGTGAGAATGGTGTATGTGTAATGGCTTAAAATTGATGAAATAAATTGCAAGATTTCTATTGCCAAACTTATATTGTGCTAGATAACTTAATTAGCTGTGAGCAGCGCATATCCAGTATTGTGTCCATAGAATTAAGAGATATCATATTTTCAGTAGTGTGAGCCAATTGAGTTCAGTGCATCAATATTGATATATGGTAGAGATTGTTAAATTTTAATGGAAAAAAATGGGCAATTGAAACCTGTTCTGTAACCATTTTTTTTTTAATACACTGATTATATCCTGTTTGTGGAGACATGGAATCATTGTCACACATCAATTCACCTGATTTAATCTGTGTATTTGCTTTCAGTCCAATTCTAGAAACATGTTTTTGCAAAAAACAAATGTTTATTTAACAGACTTTAGTCCGAATAATAATCACTAACACATTACCTCCTAAGCTTTTTTAATTGATGGAAATGTAGCTAAAAGACTGAAAATGTTCTTTGTGTGTATCCATTACCACTGTCCTGAAAATTAGAATGATCTGCCACTCCTGAACCTCCATCCAAGAAACACATAAAAAAGCTGGTTCCAAATCCGTTATACCATCCACCACCAGAATGTCATCTACTCCACTGGTGGTCATATCCATAGTCTTTGAGGCTCTCTCCAATATTGCAAGAATTCCAGCCTCCATGTCAATTAAGTTACTAACACATCTGCTCTTCATCCTATTTCTTGAGCATTTTTGGCAAGGATGTAGAACAATTTTAGATTGAGAATACATCTGAACAGAGATCGCATATTTTCAATAATATCACAACAAAAAATAAAACAAAAATATGGTATTATGTATATTGGAGTAATTACTGGCTAAGTAATGTATGTGTCTTAATGTTAATTTTCATTTATTATTGGTGGTTGTCTAAAAAATTTACAGTTTGTTGCCAAATGATACACCTGTTGTGGTCAGCCAGAATATGTACATTATGCTTGTTTTGTTGAGTCAGTTCCCTCTGATTCTTCATGATTTACATTTCCAAGTATTTCAGTATTACCAGACTTTACAAATGCTCATAATGAAGATGATCCTAGTTTTAGACATCTTGTGTCTCACTGATGATTATGTTCTATTGGCTTAAATAGGATTATGATTTTGTTCTCACATATTTGTATTACTATTGCTTAGTAGAATAGTTCAGAGATTTCTTGTACCACGGCAAGCTTTGGATCTGGTGAAGTACTCATTTTACTATTTCTTTAGCAGCAAGCTCATTGCTCCATTTTATATCAGAATGTAACCTTGTGCTCCTAATTTCCATATTATGGAAATGATTATATTCCTAAGAGTTGGATCTTATATCCTTCATGTTCACACTGATGTGTGAAAGTATGAAAAGCAACACAATGAAAATGAACTCCTCATGTGAGTAATACAAAAGATGCATACATAAACTTCTTACATAATGGGTCATACTTAAGATGCATGATACTTTCCTAAATGTAAATATTAGTATTTTTCAAACAAATATTCAAATGATAAATGTTAACTACTGAATCCATGTGGCATGGCAGTCAACTACAACAGCATAGGCATCCATAAGACCATGCTTATGGAAATTTTAACCTAAAAAAGTTTCTCAACCATACCAATCTTTCCATCTAAAGTTTTTAGAGGTCTTTATATAATAAAGGCTAAATGGGAGTGGACACTAACAACAATCATTCTTGAGGAATCATGTGGATAAAATTATTAATATACCAAAGAAATGTGTAATGGTTGACAATCTAGACAATCTTCTTGTCAAGTTATAACATTTTGTCCCTTTACCTTTTCACACTTTGCCTTGACTTTTGGATCTACATTTTCACCCATCTTCTCCTTATAAGCATCAATAATTTTCTTTGTTCGAGCTTCACGAGCTGCCTTCTCCTCTTTACTTTCAAGTACATCCCCAGGCCGAATGACCTTGCCACCGCCATACTGCATGGTTGGATGAGTCAGAAGTGTCAGATAATCCCTAATATGTAAAATGGATACAATTATACAAAAATGAAATCATGAAGCATCTAATTATTGAGATTTAAACATAACATTAAATGGTTTTTTACTACCATCTAGTTGCACTATCAATTGCTACATATAAAATAATTTATAAGTGATATTATAAACCAGATTATCGTATACGAATAACATAGTAAATGCTTTATTGAGAGTAGTGTTCAATTACAATGTATGTAAATTGGGGTAGACCATTCATGAATCAGACACATTTTCCCCATCACTTTATTTGGGGGACCCAATAATTGTCAGTTAGACCATGACCATTTGTAACCAATTACAGTTATTTATTATCAAACTAACCAAAACCATAATGAGCTCAAAAAATAACTTGGCTACGCAAGAACTAAGAAAGTATGATAAATTTTAATTATGCTAACTACATAATCCCACTCAAAGAAAATTCAAATTCCTAACGAACAACAAAACACACATATCAACTTTATCCAGAGCTGTTATCCAGGCATTTGGACTTGTCATAAAATATCACTGCCACTTGTTTGATTTAAAGTTTTGCAGCCATAACAACATTAGAAAAACCTTTGTGATATTGATACTCCTGCTCAGCCAGTTTTAAACCTGCAATTCTTTCTTCAGCCAGAAATAAAAAACGAAACTTATAGCTTACACACTCCTTATTGCACCTAGGATTTTGCGCAAGGCACTGTGACCATATGTGCCAATAGTTGTACAACTTTATGAATTGTGTTAATAGTTTGATATGGTTTCAAACATCCAAACTATCAGAATGTACAATGAAACTGACAACAAAGGAAAAAAAACTCAATCTTTTGCACACTTCTCAAGGACTCTACAATGGAAAGAAAACTTTGTATAGCATAAGACTATGCTTCTACTAGAAGCATTTGACAGTTGTTGCATAGTGTGCGGTCAAATCTGCAGGCCATATGATTGTCTGCAACTCTGCCAAGCATATGGAGGGGACAAAGTATGGCAAATGTTGTTTTCGCAATCTCTAGACCACAAAGTTTAATAGTTGGTTGATTTTGTCACCAAAACAAATATAGGTTGTATGGTGGAGTTCTTCAATTGCACACAAATCAATGCCCTCAGCTAATTTTAATTTTAAAGGCCATATAGAGGGAACATGCTACTGCAAATGATTTTATAAGAGTTGTGTTGCTGTGAAACTGATTTGCATGGTCAATCATATGACTAGAGGACCATACAACTGTACATCATTTAGATGCAAGCAGTCTTATGGTTAGTTTTGAAAAGGTGTGTTGTAATATTCCTGACCACTGACAAAATCCATGTGCTCTTGAGCGTATGGTTTAATGTTAGTACCGTAGGGATGTTCAGCAAAGTAGTGACCGTAAGATGATTGGTCTTGAGCCTTACAGCAGATGAAATGAATGTACAGCAGGTGAGACAAGTGTGTGGAAAATTTGAAGGCCGTACAGTAGGGCTTGAAGACTGTATGGTGCACACAAGGTTCAAGTATCTCAAACCGTATGGTGAGTACTAAATGATGACAGTTGTACGGTAGATGAAAGCAATGTGAAGCATAGGTGGATTTCTTCAGTGTCGTATGATACTTTCCATTGTCTTTTGTATTGTCATATGACAGTATGTCATATGGTACTGTACTGTGTCAATTTTGGATGTCTGCGTAGGGTGTTGCCAAATTGCTTTCAGAATAACATTTGTCTTCGGAATGGTAATGTGTTCTCATGCCCAAACAAAGATGGAAGATAGTTGAGTTCACAAAATACAATGACAAACAATATATGAATTTCCAAGAGACTGATAGTGCAAGAATGGACACCAGATAGATGGTCAACAGAATAATTCAAATTCAAATAATGATAGTACTCCAGATTACAAAGTATTGAACTGAGAACAAAGCAGAATAGGGTGAGAAGTTACTCCCACTGAAACTGCGTATACCAAATAGGAAGGATCTTTCCCCTCCGAAATAGTAGAGAGCTAAACTTCCAACTGGACTTTGCAATAGAAAATAAAAATCCAAATTGTATACCTACAACTACAACAGACTCAACCTTATATACAGTTTCGGGGAAACATCTCGAAGGATTATAAATGATGCCAACTTGACCAACATGTTAAACAAATAAAAATGAGAGGGCGCGAGATAATAAAATTAACGTTGGGGCCAAACATTATTATATTTATTTATTTAATAATATCGGGGACATCACAGTCCTTTTGGCCCAAAAATTGGTTTGCTTGTGCTCAAGCAATTGCAGGCTTGGATGATCCCAAATCTTTTCACCTTCCAAGATGGCATCCTCGATTAGAAGATCCTTCCACCCCACAAGAAATTCCTTGATAGCATGTGACTTCAACCTATTCTTCTTATGTCAATGATCTTGATCGACTCGAGAATTAGTTTCCCTTCTTCGTCAATGAGAGGCTACTTGTTCGACATTGTGACACATTGTCGGACAACCTTCTTCAAACACAACACACAAAATACATTTTGAATCCGACTCCCCTCAAGAAGTTCCAATTCGTAGGCAACTTCACCTAGCTTTTGAGCCACTTTGTACGGTTTGTAGAAGCACAACCTCAACTTCTCCTTACCACAAGCCTTCAAGGAGGATCGCCTATACTATTGAAGTCGAAGGTATACCAGATTGCCAACCTCAAAACTTTGCTCAATCCACTATCGGTCGGCATACATCTTCTGTTGGTTTTGAGCCCTCTATAGGTTATCCTTGAGGTGAGATATCCAAACTCTATTGTAAACACTCTTCGGGCCTTGGTGCATGGCTATCACTCAGCACCAAATCCACAAATAATGAAGGTTCATAACCATACAATGCTTTCAAGGGTGTCATACCTATCGACATGTGATAGGTGGCGTTGTTAACAATGCTCTCTAGTTGTAGCCAATGAACCCATGTTTTCTACTATGTTGAAACATACTTCCTAAGATACCTCTCTCGTCATTTGTTCACAATCTTCATCTGTCCATCCGTCTCCAAGTGACAGCTTGTGCTTGGTGACAACTCCGTACTGACCATCTAAAATAACTCCAACCAAAAGGTGCCTATAAAAAGACTGTACTTGTTACTTAGTATGTTCCATAGAAGGAATACCTTATGGGAGAACAAGTCAGTCAATTGAGTTGCTTAGCATCCAAAGGAGATGGCAAAGAAATGTGCATGCTTGGTCCAACAATCTACTACAATGAAGATGCAATCCTTTCCTTGCACTTTGGGAAGCCTAGTAATCTAATCCATCAAGATGTTATCCCAATTATGCTTGAGGATTAGCAGTGGCTAATGCAGACCCATGGGAAACATGTGCTCAGATTTGATCTATTGTAAGTAGAATGTTCCTACATGTACTACATTATGTCATTCTTAAGGCCCTTCCAAAAAAACCTTTCTCAGATTTGTCGGTAGGTCATTATCCCAAGTGTCTAACCAAGGGTGAGTTATGCATTTCTTTTAGAATTTTATTCTTCACCTTGGACTTAGGTACCGGATAGATTTTGCCCTTGTAGTAAATGATGTAGTTGAACACCTTGTACTTGTCATCCCACACTTGACCATCCATCAGCTAGCATGCAAAGATGTTCTTAGAGCATTCAACCAACACATATGCCTTACAATCCATTGAAATCTAGGACAACGAGCATATGGAAGGTCTTCTTGATAGTGCATCGACTACAACATTGTTTTTGCCTTTTACATACTCAATGTCAAAATCAAATGCTTGGATTTTTCTCATCCACTTTTGTTGTCATTTGTTTCGATCCCTCTGCTCCAAGAAATATGTCAAGTTGTTGTGGTCTGACCACACAAAAAAACTTGGCTTTGACGAGGTACTATCAAAACTTCAGCAATGCATGCATAATGGCAAGCATCTTCTTGTTGTATATGGAGTAAACTCAATTTTCTCTTGAGAGCTTCAGACTCTCGAATGCAATGTGGTGACAGTCTTGCATTAATGCTCCCCCAATGCCTTCTCCCAACATGTTGCACTCCAGAATGAAGGGACGAGTAAAGTCTGAGTGCCAAAACTGGACAGGTACTCGTGACTTCCTTCAATTTTTCGAAGGTGTGTTGTGCTTGCTCATCCCAATGGAAAGATCCCTTCTCCGTCAAATTTGTCAGTGGTGCACTAAGCTGTGAGAACCACTTCATCGACCTCCTGTAGTAACTACACAACCCAAAGAATCTAGGTAGAACCGATAGAGTTTTGGGAGGTAGCCAATCCAAAATGGCTTGAATCTTCTCTTGGTGTACCTAAACCCCTCGAGCATTGACAATATGTCCTAGGTACAATGCCTTTGTCATTCCAAATTCAAATTTGGACCTTTTGACAAACAATGTTTATATCTCCATAATTCCTAGCACTCCATCCAAATGTCCCAAATGTTCCTCCCACATCTTATTGTAAATGAGTATGTCATCAAAGAACACCAACAAGAACTTGCGTAGCTTCTTGTTGAGGATGTGGTTCATGGAGGACTACAAAGTGATCAAGGCAATGGTCAGCCCAAACGGCATCACCAAGACCTCATAGTGTCCTCAATGGCAATGAAAGGTTGTCTTCTCCATGTCTTGCTCCCTCATGCAGATCTAATGGTAGCCTGATAGAAGATGTATTTTGGAGATATAGGTTGTACCATGTAATTCATCCAACAACTCATCAATCATGGGGATGGGGTACCTATTTTTTATGGTCTTCTTGTTCAACACAGAGAAGTCCACACACATACAGAGCGATCCATGCTTCTTTAATAGCACTATTGATGGCACAAAAGGGCTAGAACTAGGCCTGATACATCCTTTGTCAAGGAGTTCATGGATCGTCTTCTCTATCTCATTCTTGAACTTCTTAGGATGGCAGTAGGGTGTGGCGATGAAGGGCTTGGCTCCTTCCAACTTGATGGTGTGCTCAAAGCCATGGTGCGAAGGTATACCCGGTGGGATGTAAGAGAAGACTGTACGTATCCAATACTATCTAAAGCTTTTCATCTTGATAGTGAGTTGGCTTCCTCTGAATAGGCTCTACGGAAACCAAGCAATGTGTTGCCCAAACAAAATCATCATGTTTGAAGGTAGCCTCCTAATATTGTGTTGAGATTTCCTTTAGGCCGCCATTTGACATTCTTCTCAGCAAAACCCTTTTCCCATCCACTGCGATAGAAAACTCCATCCTCTTGAAGCTCTGAATGTACTCATCCAGAGTCTCCATCTAGTGTATGCCCAATATAAGCTCCATGTCATCCAAACGTAAAACAAATAAGTCATTTGTCATTGTGTGGAACCTCATGGTAATGTTAAATTGCAAGACCCAATGGGTACATGACAAGAGGTTTCCTCCTGCCATCTTGACTTCGAACCCTTCATGTGCCTCCATACACAAACCCTTTCAATTCACAAGTGACGAGTTGATGAAGTTGAGTGTGACCCCACTATCAAGCATGACCACAACTCGTTGCAACTAGAGTGTACCCTATACTTAGATACAATGCACCTCGAAGTACCAAAAAGTGTTGCGATGGTGCCTCCTCATCATTCCAACATGGCAATCCTCTCTGCACAGTTTATGTTAACCTTCTTGGAAGCTTCTTGACCTTCTCCTTCAGTTTTAGGTTCCTCGTACTCCTTATTGTCGAACATCACCTCAATGTAATGGATTTTTCCTTTGCCTAGGCATCAGTGTCATGGATCCCATGGCTCCTTACAGTTAAAACAAAGATTTATTCTCCTAAGCTCTTGCCTGGTGGCCTCATCCAAAGATGGCTTCTTTGGATGGGTTTTTATCTTTTTCCTTCAGAGCGAAGGGTAGCTTGGGATGTAAATAACTCCTAGACGAAGAAGAGGATGTCGCCATGTCACATGCCTTCTTAATTGCTTCAATGAGCGTGATGGGGTTGAATCCCTTCACCCAAACCTTGAAACATTCCATCTACAAACAACAAAATCAATCACCTCTCTAAGATATCTATTACCAGCACGTACAACCTTGAAATATCCCCAAACAGATATTGACCCGATTTCTTTCTTCAATATATATTCAAAACTTGAACATAGACAAATGTACTACGAAACAACAATAGAAACCAATGGATTCTTCAATAATATTAACCCGTTCTTTCTCAAAATAATATTCAGGATTCAAGCATATGAAAATGTGTTACAAACCAACAGTATAAACCAGTAAACTCTCATAAAATTTCTTAAAACGTGTTATTGCATTATATAACAGCAATACAATAACCAACATTCAAAATCCAATCTTAAACATAGTTTTATAGTTAGATTGGAACACTAAGTGAAGAACCTGTAAGCACATGTAAGACACCTGATGTGACGTCTCCACAGACAATGGGTTTGCATCCACTATCTGTCAACGCGAGGGGCTACGTCCTCACACTAGCTGAAAGCTGAAGCTTTATGAATAACTCTCGCAAGAGAAAAACTGAAATCTAAATCATAAATCAAGCATGCCAAATAAATGAGTCTCTTCTCCTTTTATTCTCACAACAGTGGCTCTTCAACTCCAGTCCTGGCTTTTCGTCTTATCTCTCCTTGTCATTTTTACCCACTTTATAATTTTAAATTGACCTTCTATAATTTGAGTCCACGCTCTCAAAGTCAATTCTAGTATTATATGAATGCCTTTAACTTTTTCTAATGTCCCAAAAAGGGGTCATTACAAATCTTTCCTCCTCGAAATTGCTTGTCCTCAAGCAATTAGTACCAAGATCCCATATGAATTCGCATGTAGCCCTGTACCCCAATCTGAAAACAAATCCGGCCACACTGTGAAGCAAGGTGTCATTCTCAAACCCATCCATCAATCGGATCCCTGGATCCCATACAAATCTATGAAATATCATTGCACTTGTAGACTGTACAACTTTGATCATCCTCACATCCAGTCTCAAACTAAGTAGAACGACAATGAAATCCTCAACAAGCCATAGATACATACTGTCAACCCCTGGATCCCAAGCCTTGTTGTCATGACCAGCTGATATGATGAGGTAGAAATGTATCAAGGGGCTATGTATAACCCAGTAAACGGTGACGACCCGACCTAAATAGATGATGTAAGAAACGAGCTGCTCAAAAACTGAAACTAACACCATGGTCACATCAAAAACCATACTGTCGTCATAAATCTAGAGAACCCCCAGGTACATAGGTGTTATGAGTAAGTACGAAGCCGAAAAGCTATTTGCTATGATTGAAACATAGCTCTCATCAATACTTCACCAAGATCTATTCAATGGTTGATGTAGGAAATCCATCCAACTCCTGTATGGGATGAAATCGGAAACCATATTTGGATTGATCCAATGACAAGCAGTAGTAGTCAATTCACTACTCCCATCCTATGACCAAGATTTATTGCTAAGAACTGTACCACGATTCAATATTTTGAAATCATAATCATCGTCTTCATGACAATCAAAAGGAGTTCCCTCATTTATCTCAAAAAGGGGATTATCGGAAGTCCAATCAGCATCCACTTCAAACATGGGGTTGTCTATAAGTTGAATGTGATTTGAAACTTTGGTACTTGGTCTTTTGGGACAATTGTCCAAGTCATAAGTCTGCTGAATGCTTTCAAGTTCCTCAATTACTTCTTGGAAAAACTCCTGCCTCTCTTTACCCTCATGTTCCCGAAAATGGTTCGTGACCCTGATCTGATTTTCTGCTTCCTAAAGAGAAAACTAAGTATCATCCAATGCCTCACGAGCATACTTAAGCTCCCTGTTGAGCTCCTTAATCTCATTCTTTTCTCTATTCGACTTATCAGCATATATTTCAGCAACCTTAAGAATATAATCCCTGTTAGAAAGCAAACATAAATTATCTGATTTCTTAGTTTTAAGAGCTGTTTTGACCACCTACAAATCAGCAACAGGCCAATCTCCTTCCACTTCCCTTTGAGCCTTCCTGTAGAGATCTTCAACCATCTTGTGAGTGCTATCATTATGTATTGACCACCTGCAAATCAGCAACGGGCCAATCTCCTTCCACTTCCCTTTGAGCCTTCCTGTAGAGATCTTCAACCATCTTGTGAGTGCTATCATAACATACCAAAGATGCCACAACCATGTCTTCGCTAACCTTCAGCAAGTTCTTTAAGGTATGCATTTCATTATTGTCATGTTGAAGTGGTTCATCGTCTTGCAGTGTCATCTTAGGTTATTCCTCTAAATTCATGTCATGGGCATCAAAAATATATGGTTCATCATACAAAGATTCCAACCTTCTATTACCGCATGTGTAACCGACCTCATCAACTTGCTTGTCAAAGCTAACCTCCAAATCACCAACGTAAAAACTTGCACCCTGTGTAACATTTTGCATGATCCTAAGAAGGTTGCAAATCAATAGTAGTTGACTGCTCTCTTTTTTCAAGACCCTCTATTAGATGACTTGGGTCCGTTGGAAATTCTCCATACACATTTTTGCACTGCTCCTTTGCAAGGAGATCCTGAACCAATTCCAAATACTTCATTTTTGCCATATGAGTCCTATTTTGCTGCTTTGGATGAAAATCCATTTAATCACTGAACAATAAGTCATATTGAACTCGGGTAGGAAGTTTTTTATACTCTATAATTGTCAAGTATTTTTGCTCTTATATCAAATTCAAAATTCTGGGCTAAATGCTCTTGTAGCTTCATAGTACCTTTCCTGATTTTATCCAAACCTCATATCCCCCCCTGGCTAGATACTACTAGACTAACAAATGTTTAGATTCTCTATTAATTGCCTTCAGATGCAGTCTGCGCAAAAAGTTCTCGAGATTTGAGTTCGATACCAATGGAATATCCTCTAGTGATTTTTCTTTGTTATTTTAGTGAACAATTTGCATTAGTGTTGGTTATAATTTCAACAAAGAAAGCTATCGTTCTCAAAGATCTACAACACCTTGAATCCTTCCTCGCAGACTAGACCATTTCCAGCATTAGCAAAATATTTCTCAGGTTCCAAATAATTATTCCCAGTATTGGTGTAGTTTGCAACCTTAGCTCACAGAAAAAACTTTGGAAAAATACCCAGTGCATAATCCTCTATATTAGCAGTTCTCAACAAAATTTTGGTGTTTGATTCTCAATTCAATTATGCTGCCCTGCAAAATTGGCTACCCGCTGCAACGCGATGGTCAAAATGATTTTTCTTTCAACGGTTCCCATTCGAACTGTTTTCTAGCTCCCCTCCAATGTTTGTTTGCTTTCACTTTTCGAAGCCAGCTTGTCATCTAGCATTGCCCCTTCATGTCATCACAAGACAACATGCCTCCAACACTGATGACAAGATTCCAATTGCAATTGCTGCTCTTGCTGGTAATTATCAACTCCACTACTCAAGGTGTACGTTATCCTTTCACTAGGCTCGGACGTCCTCAGTGCCGTTTGAAGCAATTTTTTCCTATCTAAACTCCAATCATAGTGATAACCAAAAATCATGCATACCCATCTAGAAATGATTTCTTCATCAATCTCAGAGAAGTAGATATGGACTTTCAAATAAGCTCAAATCTTATTAAATAACATGAACAAATTTAACTGCAATATTAGTCAACTCAGAACTCTCGAAAGACTTCATCCCATTGCATAATCAACTCCTCACAGATTCAAATAACCATGCAATGGCTTCTATAAATTAGAAACTACGATGTCACTCACCCAGGAAACAAACAACTTCTGTAATTCTACCTCCAATACTTTTCAGCTACACAGTCATTTGAAAGTATTATCATGTAACTCTGTGAATGAAAACCTTTTAAAGCAACCAATGATCCTGAGCACATCTTTTAGTACTAAAGATAGTGTTCTTCTGGAAAAAGAAACTCTTAGTTCCTAAAAGTTGGTTTTTCCGCAATAGCCTACAAATATTCCTGACCAAAACTGATAATCTTCACCCCTCATAGATGGTATTGTTCTACCAGACAATGATACTATATGATCTCCATGTGTGGAGGTCAGGCTATGCCCATTAGGACTGAAAACAGCAGCAATAGTAGACCTCTTCTTAACGTCTATATCTTTGTCCAGGTAGCCTTCCACGTTGAGTAACAAACTAAGATGATTAGAACAACATGAATGATATAACGTCTTTGCAGAACATGTTACCTCTGCTCAAGGCATTATATTATGATCATTTCTTTTGAAACCGACTCAGCATTTCCCAATAATCAAGATTATTGGCCTAGACATCTCTGCATTCACCACTAAGGACGATTTGTCGATTTCAAAAAATTGAAGTTACTTAACCCAATTCTCATCTAAGACTTCAGAGCTTGAATATGGCATTCGAAGTTGTCATTTCATCTTCCCTCTAAGTTTTTGATGACTAGAATGTGTTTGTAGCTGGCACTACTGTCTTTATGGGTCCTTTTGTTTACACTCCAATACACGAGCTTGCTATCGACCCCAATTTGAGTTCCATCGTAATAGTCACGTATGATGTGCTAGTGTAACTCGTGTCGAGTAAAATGTATTGTTAATGTTCTATAGCTTCTGTCGGATAAAATATGAGATGTAATCTTAAAGATTAAACTCTATGATTATATATATTTCTATCGATTCATATCAGGTTGAAGACATCTGCTATAGTTCAACATACCAATCAGGGATCGGGTTTAGTATCACTGTCGATATTCCAATTATCATTACTAATCATCAGGCTATGCATATTTATCTTACATGTAACTTGTTGTGCATAGTTGTTGAGTTTGCTTATTGTATCGGGCATGTTAATGAAGAGGCACATTAGTTACTGTCGGTGTTTAAGACAGTTTTGATTAGTCATGCGGGAACATGTCTTTTGGTAGAATATAAATATAATATGCACATCAATGGACAAAGCAATATCAATCATCGAACATACTTGCAGTCCATACCACCTACAGATTTCCAAATACATCATCAGCACTTGATTCATTGAAAACAAATCTGGAGATCTGAACTTCTACATAAAAGAAAGGTAAGTCAGAATTATCTCTATCAATATTTCTATCAGAGATCCTGCACTTACATGGTATCAAAGCAGGTTTAAGAAATGATTCCAATTAGATTTATTTTACTAAAGTGCCCTAAAATATTCAAAGTTTTGTTTCCTTCAAAATGGTGAGCGGTATAAAAGTGGAGGATAGACTTGACAATGATTCAAATTATGCAGCATGGAAATTACGAATGAAGTTAACCTTAAAAGATAATGACTTAAAGCAATTCATTGAAAAATTTGACCAACCAAAAGGGAATGACGAATTGATTAAATGGGAAAAAGATAACACTAAAGCCTTGAAATTAATTGTGGATGGTGTTAGGTATCATCTCCTCCCTACTATCTCTGAATTAGACACAGCACACGAAATGCTTAAAACTCTTGAAGAAATGTTTGAGATAAACAATACAACGAGAATTATAACCTTGAAAGACAATCTCTCCACCATTAAAATGAAAACAAGAGAATTTGTTGCCTCATATTTCATGAGGATAACAGAACTAAGAAACCAACTCTCCAAAATTGGCCAGATTTATAATGAAAAAGAATTAACAATGATAGCTCTCAAGGGTCTGCCATCATCATGGAAATATTTCAGAAAAGGGGTTTGTTCTTGATCAAAACTTCCTAAACTTGGTCGACTAAAGGATCACTGCATACAAGAGGAGGGCATGTTAATATCTCATGGTGATATTCCTACTAGAGGTGATATTCAAGCTCTCACAGCCCAAGTTGATAAAAACAAGAAACCTAAATTCAAAAGGAAAAGAAGACATGTTGATTACTCGAAAATGCAATGCTTTAGATGCGACAACTATGGTCACTCAGCATTCAAATGCCCTAATAGATTGAAACATCAAGCAGCTTTCACCAAAGTCAATGATTTTGATACAGATCCACAGAAACGTCCATTCTAAAGAAACTTTGAATATCCTTAACATGTATGAAGTAATGGATTAAGAGGGAGTTTTCTTTATATATTCATTTAAATGTAAAATAAGCTTGTTAAAATTTCTAAGATAAAATTTCTAAAATGGAGTCTTAGAATATCAAATTATTGTACTATGCTATCTATGTGTATTTACTTTTAATCATTACTGCTATGTGTCATGACCTTTCTGTTTTAAGAATGTTATTACAGAAAGAGGGAGTTTATAAGGAGCTCTGATGATTGATATTCAGAGGGAGTTGAAAACATCCTTATATATATAAATGATGGGCCTACCCCTGTGTACATCATGAGGAAGTGACGACTTCCAAACAATGTCACTTGTATTTGGAGAAGTTATTACAAGGTGATGATCTTACAATAACTTGTATTATGAGATCAAAAAAATTGAGTAAATGGTGAATGTCTTGCATCTCAACATTCTGGGAGGCCATTAGTCAGAGTATTTGGTGAATATCTTTGATATTCTGGGAGGCCAATACTCTTGATATCATATGTGATATCAAACCTTATTTTTTGAGTAATGGTGAATATTATATGATATTCTAGGAGATCGTTACTCGTGATGTCAAATGCGATATCACACCTTAATTGAGTACTTGGTGAATACCGGATGTTGATATTTTGGGAGGCTAATACTTGTGATATCAACTGTGATATCAAAATGTTGAATATCTTCTGATCAACAATATTCTTTTTATTGAAGTAATATATGATTGTATGTTTATCCTCCCTAGCTAAGAGGGAGTGTTAATGTTTTATAGCTTCTATCGAATAAAATATGGGATGTAATCTTAAAGATTAAACTCTTTGATTTTTGAAGACATCTGCTATAGTTCAACATATTGATCAAGGATCGGGTTTAGTATCACTGTCGATATTCTAAGTATCATTACTAATCATCGGGTTGTGCATATTTATCTTACATATAACTTGTTGTGCATAGTTGTCGAGTTTGCTTATTGTATCCGGCATGTTAATGAACAGGCACATTAGTTACTGTTGGTGTTTAAGACAGTTTTGATTAGTCATGCGGGAACATGTCTTTTGGTAGAATATAAATATAATATGCACATCAGTGAAGAAAGCAATATCAATCACCAAACATACTTGCAGTCCCCAAGATCGTACCGCCTGCAGATTTCTGAATACATCATCAGCACTTGATTCATTGAAGACAAATCTGGAGATCTAAGCTTCTACATAAAAGAAAGGTAAGTCGGAATTATATCTCTATCAATATTTCTATCAGAGATCCTACACAATAACATGTATAGACGACTTCTGCTAGTCTCCTTGTGGCACCAACTATATCTTCTCGTGAATTTAACCTTCAGACTCTACCTCCCAAATAATAATCGGGGGACATAACTCTGTGGCTTCCACTTCCTGTAGTGAAGTAAAGCCAACACCAACTGCATCTTGAAGCGCCTTATTAAGAAATCCCACGGCAATTGAGAGGGGACATTCAATTCATTCAATTTGCTTCACTACCTGGCAGATTTCCGCACTAACATCCTATAATCCGTTGCACCTACAGTCATCACACTTTCTGCCCGTTCAAGACTGCATTTCGAGGGATTCTGAACCATTGCTCCATTCACACAAATGAAACACGGTTTTGCAAGTGCATTATAAAGTTTGTATGTTATGCTTCTGCTTCACATTCTTGTGTATTGAAGAGTCGCCAACACCAAGCGCAATAATTTGCCTAATCGCCCAATTATAGATGTCTTCCACAAGTTATATAATTCCTTACTTGAAAGTTCTAGTGTAATATTTCTCGGTCAAATAAAATGTTTACCTTACATACATTAACCCATTGCTAAATAAAGATTGTCAGATAATATTATATAAACCTGAATAACTCAATATTTTCTTATTACTTTTCCACACACCGAGAATTTGAAGAGTAGCTCATAATAAATGCATCCACACCATGAAAGGACACCACGACCACTAAGACTTCAAGTTCGATATTTGCTCAGAAAATTCTCTGCATGTTGTGTTTGGAAGTCACATGTCTCTGAAAAATATCTGTAAGCTCAGTGTAAAAAACAAATTATCCTTGTAAAATATTAATCTTTCACTTATCAATGTGATATAAACTCTGGCCTGTCCAAAAATGAACTTCTGAAATTTCTTTATTTTCCAATAAAAATTCGAAGACTACAAATATTTATATTTCCTTTGTGAAATTTACTGATTCTTAATATCACATAAAACTTCAATACTCTCGGAACTGAAATTATCAAGACTTTGCAATGTAAACCCCACAAGCTGGCAGGATACACAGCGCTGATACCATTTGAATATCCCCGACTGGATATTGACCTAATTTCTTTCTTCATATATATTCAGAACTTAAACATAGACAGAGATAAGACGAAACAACAATAGAAACTAGTAGAGTCTCCAATAGATATTAACCTGTTCTTTCTCAGAATAATATTCAAGATTCAAGCATATGAAAAATGTGTTACAAACCAACAGTATAAACCAATAAACTCTCATAAATTTCCTTAAAATATGTTATTGCATTATACAACAGCAATACAATAACCAGCATTCAAAATCCAATGTTAAACACAATTTTACAATCAAACTGGAACACTAAGAGAAGAACCTGTAAGCACACGTGAGACACCTGATGTGACGTCTCCACGGACAATGGATTTGTGTCCACTCTCTACCCACACGAAGGGCTACGTCCTCACACTGGCTAAAAGCTGAAGCTTTCCAAATAACTCTCGCAAGAGAGAAACTGAAATCTGAATCATAAATCAAGCATGTCAAATGAATGAGTCTCTCCTCCTTTTATTCTCACAGCAGTGACTCTTCAACTCCCTTCTTGGCTTTTCATCTTATCTCTCCTTGTCAGTTTTAGCCCACTTTATAATATTAAATTGACCTTTTATAATTTGAGTCCACACTCTCAAATTCAATTCTAGTATTATATGAATATGCCTTTAACTTTTTCTAATGTCCCAAAAAGGGGACATTACAAACCTCTAAAATTATGTAATGTAACTGTCAAATGATTCTGATCGCTTCATTTATGCCAACTTGTTGAAATCAAAGCCTAGATCCTTCCTGTCAGACCAGTCAATTAGCTTCTTCGTGAACTTGGTGAATGAAGTCACTTGATCATGGCCGAGACTAACCATTCCATGATGTCACCATTCATGTGAAACTCCTAGGTGAAGTGTTGCAAATTTTATGGCCTAATCTTTAGGCATTGGGTTAAGTTGGAAGTAGGTATCTTCTTTCTGTACCCAAGCCCATGTCAATGTTTCTCTCATCCCATCAAAGGATGACAAATTAATCTTGCCAACCCTCCATTTTATATTATCCTTGTACTAGCCTCAAGCTTTACTGCCAAAGTATTTCATCCGGAGCTCAACATAATCCCTGAACAATATGTCACCCTCAAGATTTGCATTCCTCCAGCCTTGATTCAATTGCTCTTGCAACCCCCGGAAAGTGGGCTCTTGTTCTACACAAGGTGCTTTGGTTTTCTAGGGAAATATCGACATTTACAGTCAGAAGTGTGAGCATTAGGGATTTAATCTCCCAATCACTGAATTATTACTTTGTCTATTGGGATCTCTATTTGTTCTTCGCAATGCCATCTACCGCAAAGTATCTTCCATGAGTTTTTGTCATTGTTCCCCTATAACTATAGCTTCATTAAGATGAGCTTGACTTCAGGTTAGGTCACTTAATAGTGCCATGACTTTCGAAGAAGGGTCATGGGGTTCCCCCATTCTGTTGGCAGAACAGTTTCCCCTTCTAAAGTATACTTTGAGCACCTTATGCATCCATGACCCAACAAGCTAGCAGAATTGACTCTAGTACCATTGTAATGTTCCCGACCACTAACGAAATCGCTATTCTCCTAAAGCGCATAGTTTAATGTTAGTACTACAAGTAATGTTCAGCATACCGGTGACAGTATAGTGATTGGTCTTAAGCCATACAACAAATGAAATGGATGTACAATAGGTAGGATAGGCGTGCAACAAATTTGGAGGTCATAGAATAGGGGTTGAAGACCATAGGGTGCACACAAGGTCCAAGTATCTCAAAACGTACGATGAGTACTAAACAATGATGATGGTTGTATGATAAATTAGTACAATGTGAAGTAGGCAGTGGAGCTCTTCACTCTTGTATGACACTTTCTCTCCAGTACTGTCATATGATAGTATGTTGTACAGTACTGTACTCTATCAATTTTGGATGTCCACATACAGTATTACAAAATCGCTTTCAAAGTGATATTCGTCTTTGGAATGGTAATGCATTGTCCTACCAAACAAAGATGGAAGATAGTTGAGTTTGCAAAATACAATGACAAACAACATATGAATTTCCAAGGTATTGATAGTGGAAACATGGACACCATATAAATGGTCACCAAAATGCCAGTGACGCTAGAATAATTCAGATTCAAATATGACAATACTTCAGATTACAAAGTATCTAACTGAGAACAAAGCAATATAGGGTGAGGAGTTACTCCCGCCGAAACTATGTATACCAAATAGGGAGGGTCTTTCACCTCCGAAATGGAAAACAACTAGACTTCCAACTAGAGTTCACAATATATAATAAAAATCCAAATTGCATACCTACAACTATAACAAATTCAACCTTATATATGGCTTTGAGGAAATGTCCCGAATAATTACAAATGATGCCAACTCAGCAAAACACTAAACAAATAAAAACAGAAGGGCCTGAGAGATAATAAAATTAATGTGCGGGCCAAACATTATTAAAGTATTTTATTTAATAATATATATATTATTTTATTTAATAATATCAGAGACATCACACGGTGTAATAACCACCCCTGATTTTTTGAAATATCTGATGCAAGATATAAACTAATGAAGAGTAACTTGTTGATTGTTAGCTTTAGATTACATGTATGATAATAAAACCACATATGGAAACGCTCTCAATAAGAAACTAGATGAAGTGGGGTTTTGTCACTACAGCCACTCAGTCAGTACATTAGCATAATAAGAAAAGGAAAATGCAACTAGATAAAGTGGGGGTTTGTCACTATTGCCACTTAGGTAGGTACATTACCCTTGAAAATATCATAGCATTATACAAGAAATCCTTTCTTCACATCGTGTATGATAATAACAACATTAAAAGAGGTATGATTAGCAACTGAAATCAGACTTCTGTATAAAAATCAGACCTGAAGTTATTTTCAAAAATCATTAAATCTAATCAATAATGTTAACGGCACTAAGCGAGGTGATTATTTGCATTGATTAAATGTCACTTGCTGCTCCATATCTGCTCTGGCTCTCTTTGTTTGTGAACAGCAGTATTAAACTCCGTTAAAGACGCTTTCCAATGCTCAAAAAACAACCAAACCTTTCCCTACCATAATTATTTCAATTCTTCACTGAAGATGATAAATGACCAGTCAAAATGCATCATTTAGCAAAAACGAATACTCAAATATAATACTCAAGATGACAGCAAGTCTGGTCACTGTAATGGTAGAAAAAGTCCAATTCCCAACTACTCAGAAAATGCACATCAACATGGAGAAAAAGCATCTAGTCAATTCCAAACTTGAACAATACTCCAAAAAGACTCGCACCACATCAAAACCAAGAAACACACATGAGAAAAATAAGAATATCTTCATCTTTCTGAATGGCTAGGAGCTCTTAGTTGGCTGCTTCTGCTTTCATATGCTTCCAGCCACCTAGTGGTGTCTCTCGCTATTCTTCTTTCTTTTGTCTTTTGGTTGCTCATTATTTCCCTAGACACCAATTGGTGTTTCTGTTGCTTGTTGTTTCTTTGTTGCAACTTTCAGTCCCTTCTGGTGGTCTCTTGCTAGACGTTAATAATCTATCATATCTTATCTCAAATACAAAAACACCTGCAAAGTGTAAAAACCCCAACAAGTCCTAACTCTGCTCCACTAAAAACTGATGTAGTTCTTTGGTTTTTGTCTTGCAAGAATATAACCTTTTTGTATTTTTCTAATATATAGAAGATGACAAATGCTTTAGAAAAATGAGAATATCTCCATCTTTCTCAAATCCAAAAACACCCACAAAGTGTAACAACCGCAACAAGTTCTTATTACGATAATATATAGTTTCTATTTGTTTTAATAGTTATCAATTGTAATCTACTACAAATATTAAAATCCTTCTAATATTTAGTTAATTGTTAGTTATTTGTAAGCTAGAATAAAATAAGATAATAATATTAATGTCCACGAGAAACCAACAAGGTTTATGGGACTGAGCATACAAACAGAAGAGCTGGCCAAAGTAGACGCACCCAAACGGTGACTGAGAAGAAACAAAAGCAATAAACAAAACAAGAGAGAAGACAAGGTAAGGACTAAGGGTCCTTCCTTGTCACAAAGAAATCAGTAATAGAGGGGTAAACCCGTGAACGATCCATAGTCTTAGAATGTCATGTAGAACCCTTGTAGGACTATCGCTGCCTGGAGAGACTAGTGCGTTGTCTAACTGATCTAGAATGAGAAGTACTAGAAGGCCTTTTCAAACCCTATGGAGAAGACAAGGGAGAGAAAAAGGCAGTGATGAGCTGGTCAGAAGTACGCCCTTGAGGTATAAAACACTGCAGGGTATTCTCCCGAAGGTGGGTGGCCTCCTAAAGATAAAGCGCAAGACACCGCTGATCAATATAGCTGAAGAACATCTAAAGAGAAGAACAGTCTGTGAAAAGGTAGTAAAATCTCCCTCTAGTCTCATAGTAAAGAGGACATCGAAAAATGAAGTGGATCTCAGTCTCAACCTCTACTAAAGTACACAATTGACATATTCGATTAGCCCGATCCATATGGTGATTAGTCTGAGCCCTGAGGCGGTGAGAACCAACTCTGAAAGAGCCTAAATATAACCGTAAGGCATGATTCCAGTGTCAATAGAGATAAGTAGGGCAAACAATAATACCATCCTGAATCTCAAGAAAATGCTCAGCATAGAAGGCCATCTTAGGTCGCAAACCTCTAGGCGGATTACTCCAGGTAGTGGTAATGTATGTCTATAAATATCCTGTCTAACATGCTCATTCAACTCCTGATGTGAGGGTAGAAGATGAGCAAGAGCATCTAGTGAAAATTGGTAAGGAGGAAGACGTTATATCTCAATACCAATCGAACCCAACAAAGAGGTGGCTTGGGCGTACCAACAACGAGACCTAGTAGAAGTGTCGGATCTCATAATCTCAACAGAAGAATAGTATGCCAGATGAGAATATTTGTGCCCGTTTCTATTTTTGAAGATTGTTTCCTAAGGAAACATCTTTTATTCATTTGTATATATTGATCTATTGATCTCTATTAATATATCAATCAAGTATTTTACCAATTACTTCCTGGAATATGGTATTAAAGCAAACTTTAAAAACAAAATCGAAAAATGTATAATTTCTTTTTTAAAATTATTTGCATTAAATTTTTTTGAAATTAGTTATTCCACTTGGGCTTGTTAGAAACCCAATATGCAAATTTCTTTCAAAACCCAACTCGATTTTCTTGTTGTGTCTTCTCTGCAAATTTGAGAGAAATTTTCTATTGCAAATCACGACTTTCCTGTTACAAATCACAAGTCTTGAAATCATCTTTTCTGCTGTTTGGTTGCATTTTTTGGATGCATTTGCAGTCATTTTCCTACGACTTTTACCTGAAGGATTTGCGCCAACTGCAATCTGTTTGTTCTGCGAAATCGTGACCTCCTAGGCATTGCTTTTCTTATTCTTCCACGTAATTCTTCTGCAACTCGCTAGAAAAAAATGACCGCCATTAGTCAAACTCATAGGTGTTTTGGAAAAACGATGACAGTTTGTTCCAATTTTTCGGGTCTAGTAAGGTGCAATTTCGACCTTATGCCCGCGCCACACCATTATTGGCAATATTTTGCAGCCAATCCACCATTCTTTTCTCTCTAGTCGGCTAGGGTTTTGTTTGAACCTCCGAGGTGTTTTGTCAGATTTGAAATCTGACTATAGATTCTTGGTGGGTTTTTGAGAGCTCAACTGAGCTGTGTTTCATTTTTTGGGGTGCCTCAATTTTTGAGCCTAAGGGTCCAAAATCCGACAACATATTCCTTCTCGGTTTCTTGAGCTTTCTTCTAGGTAACTCTTCACTTTTTCTAGGTCTTCTAATTGTTTGCCTTGAAGTATGTGCCTTCACAGATTTTCACACTTTTCATTGAAAAATGTGTTATGGCATCTTTGACAAATATTTTCTATAATTCTTGTCGTTAGGAAAACTTCCAATACATTCACGTTCTAAGCAATTTGCTATAAGTGTCTTGGATCTAAGTGTTGTTGTCCAGGATCAGGTACACCCGCCTTAGTTTTGTTGAGCCGGAAGCACAAGGGATTTGGATTGCGTCGATCAATCCCATCAAGTTGGCCTTAACCAGTTGGATATCCCAACATTGAACAAGCAAGGCTCGTGTTGGCGCTCAAAATTGCGTTCTCATTTTGAGCGTCCATCTGAAATTGAGTCAAATCAAGCCCCATAAATGCATATGTACCCGGCTGTACCTTTGAGGCCCCTAAGGTGTTTAATGTTTCTAACACCCTGCATTCAGTGCGTCTAAGTGTTCTATGAAGTTAATTTGAGATTCCGAGTCATTTGGCGAAGTCCTGTTTTGAGCTAGTGTGAATTCTGCATTTTAACCCTGTGTCAAACAGCGACAGGAGGCTGTGTTTGCATCTGAATATCTCATACCCAGAAACATTTTGTGATTTGCCACTTTGGGAGTGTTTAGTGTCCATACCTAAGAGCCTATGTTTTAGATTTCGATTCGTTTCAAGTCCGTTTGACTAGGTTTTGAATTCCTCAAAGTTGGTCATTTGCTATTTTCATGCTGATGCACATTGCACATAATTCTAGGAAGCCCTGTTTGACAAGCTATAACTTTTGACCAGTTGACTGAAATGTTGAAATTCCTTTTGCGTTGCATTGTAGACGTCAGAGACTTGTTATGTTTCAAGTTTCAACTTATGACAAATCCATTTGATTAGTTTTCAAACGTGATTCCAAATGCAATTTCTATCTTTTTACTAGTGTCAGCATTTGCATATTTGTCGGAACCCCTATTCGGGACGTCATAACTCGAGATCCATGATTGGTAAGATCAAATGGATTGTACCCCTGTGTTGTCCTCTAAAAATACTTCAAGTGTGTCAGTTTTTAAGTCATGACGAATCCATTTGCACACTTTTCCAGGTCAAATCCATTTGCAAAAATTGATTTCTTGTCATTCTTTTCAGTCAGCAAATCCAAGTAGCCTACTTTGAACACTTGCCATTTTGCGCCTAGTTATTCGTCGTGAGCCCAAATTGCAGATCCATACTCTCCTCATGACAGAGAATTAACGTCCCAGTTTTCATCTTCCCAAGTATCAGTTTACCCAATTTTCAAAGCCAAATCTAAACCCAGTTTATTGCCTTCTGACATGTTTTCATGCAGGTGATTCTGAGAAGGCAACTTCGACAGCGAATATCTTTTGACCTCGAATTCATCATGAGACGAGATTCAACGGGGTACAAGTGTGTGGAACAAAGAATCAGTGTGCCAATTTTCAAAGCTCTGTCAGGTGTTTGGGTCAGTTTTTAACGCCAGTCAATATACCTCTTGGCACAAAAGTGACAGTTTGCAGAAAATGATAAAATGAGATTTTAATGATCAATTAATGATCGAAATCAATTCCAATGGATATTAAAAGGTTAACAGGCCAGTTTGAGGATTCAATCGTTCGGAAACGAAAAAAAATTTAGCCGGACCCATTTGGGGCCCGACTGTTTCCATCAGATAAAAGTAGTCCAGATGTTGTGGATGGAACTCATTCAGAGAAAGTTCAGAGAAAGGAGCAGGAAACATATATGGTCAAGTGGATTCTCAAGCTTCAGTGTTGCGTAACTAAATATCTAGACAGATCAGTTCATTTCTCAACAATGAAGTTGACTGGATAGAAGTCAAAAGAATAAGGAGCAATTTGGTGTGAGGTAGGAAATGATCAATTGTTCAGTCGTTGCATACATTGTGTGGCTAGATTAGATCTTGACATCATAGCAATTGAAAAGGAACTTCCAAAGGAAGTTGCTGATATTGTGCTTCAAGTTTCATGCGGGTTCATGTGGAACATCAACCATTGCACCTTCCAGAAGAAGTATATCAGCGATTAGACTTTTCTTTATCCCAATGTTGCCAAAGCATTACTGATGTTAAAAAATTGTATACTTTGCTACCTAATGGTTTTAAAGTGGTGCCTTTACTTCATAAGATAAGAAAAAGACCATGTCGCAGATTAAAAGGGGAACACCATGGCTTAATAAGAACAAAGTCCCATATATTAATGCAGGCTTGGTCGTAGGTCGTCAATGCCACAAACCATCTCTTGCTGGAAGGAAGGAGGAGATGGTGAAATCTGAGGAGACTCAAAGAAAGAGTTGTCAAGAATCTAAATTCTGTCATCTTCCTCGTAGGTGTTGTAACGCAGAAGAAGGAAACGGCTTGGATAAGAGGCAAGGGAGGCACTATTTGCAAAGTAGATTGGCCTGAGAGTAAAAAAAGCAGGGAAGCCGAGACGAAGCACACCATAAAAAATCAAAGCCGCAGCCTACAAAGAAAAGGGGTCAGCGTTTGAAAAACAGGAAAGATTCCATGTATACAAGACTCACGCCATTAGCAAAGGAGGAAAACGTGAAACAAAGGAGGGTATGGAATTCAATTTGATGGACGCTGTGTATTCTACTTATGATGCACATCCTCCCCGGAGACTCTTTTACATATTTTCGGTTGTTGTAAACCTGCACTCTCGACTTGAATTACATGGTAGAATTTGTTGGAGAGCATAATATGAGTGAAATAGAAGTTCAAATGGCACAAATTGAAGCCCACGGCAGCGGCATGTAAATATAAGAAGACCACAAACACAAGATTAGTAGTCAAAGACACCATTGAAAATGCAACAGGGAAAGAGGCTTATGCATGAGGAATTAAGTAGAGACCAGTGCATTAAGGAGCATGTCAAGAAACGATTGAAAGTATAAGAGATCACCTGCAGCATCAAGCCAAAACAAAAAAAAATGCAGCTTGAGGAAACCGCGATAAAGGAAGAGCCCACGGGTTTTCATAAAACACAACACACTGATTAAAAGGGAGCCCAGCAAACAAAAGGAAGCAGGGCTCACGCCATTGAAGCAAAGCTCACGCCTCTTACAAATGGAGAACGCCCTTCTCATTGCAAGGAATCCGCCAGTAAAAGAAAGAAGCCACTGCGAAAGTGTAAGGAGGATCACGCCAAACAGAGTGGAGCCGCCAATCTATCCCACACCATGTTAAAATACGGAAGCCTGCTTCAAAGAGAGAAAGCCGCAGGTTCCAAAC
Source organism: Cupressus sempervirens (assembly GCA_028749045.1). Classification (NCBI taxonomy): domain Eukaryota; kingdom Viridiplantae; phylum Streptophyta; class Pinopsida; order Cupressales; family Cupressaceae; genus Cupressus; species Cupressus sempervirens. The sequence goes on from CM053793.1 coordinate 349,106,013, forward strand.
GAAAATGGCAAAGGATTCAAAACCCACGTCCAAGACAGAGAGATGGCGTTAAAAAATTAAGTGCAGAGAACATCCACAACAAAGGTTTTATCCCACATGTGTTCTGATATTGTTATTTTAACGTTTAAATACAAAGGCGCAAGTGTATTAGGTTGTCTACAAGACATGGCCTTTTGAGAGGTCGCAATGCATGTGTGGGGCACCTGTGGTCGATTTGGACGTGGATGCTCAGCTGCAGCCACTAAGGAGGAATAATTTTGAACGAAGGTCCGCATGTGACAATGTGGCGCCAACGCACAAGATTGTGCCACGTAGTGCATCCTGTGGTCGTGCATTCCTGCATTAACAAAGTGCGCGGAGTTTAAGCAATGCGGGAATGTGCCCGGGCGCCACATGGCAGTGGGCCCGGGACGCATTCCAAAGTAACGATCCAGTCAGGGGCCAGGGGGTGACAGGGCGTGCCTTGTTAGCAGATGAGGTGGACCCCGCAGCCAATTACGAGGGGACACGTGGCATCTGTCGAGCAAATCGTAAAGTGACAAGTGGCAACGTGGAAGTTTGCAGTGGCCTAAAGTGAAGCTGTCAGATTTTGCCACGTGGCGAGATTCGACGGCTGGCGCTTGCCCGCAAAAAGAAGTTGCTCGGAGATTAAGAAATTCGGGCAAGTGGGTGAATGCCATGTGGTGATGAGGTGGCAGGTCGACCAATCAGAGGCCGCCACGTGGCAAAAGGTCGATCAAAGCTTGTTGACCCGGATTGAAGGCAAGGGAACATATAAAATGTTTGAAAATATTTTTATTTTAATATATTTTCTCAAAAAAGGCACATCCAAAGTTTTAAGTTTAAAGAGGCCTTTTTTCTAAAGTTTGAACTTTAGAACAAATTTAAATTTTTGAAAATTTAAATTTTAAAATTGCAGACCTGAACCTTCTGGCAAAGGGACATTTTTCAAACTGTGATTCTGGAGGTTTCTGAGAGGCGAAATATGCGATGTTATATATCGTCAGAATCGTGAGAAGACGAACTTTCTGGTTCTAAGGTCAGTTTTTGCACAGAATGCCACTGGTTCAAGCTACCGGAGGATTTGTCTTAGGTTCCTATCTTGCAACCGAATTCAGGTATCAGAGTTCAGTTGTGATTTCTAAAAAGGTAATGACTTGAATATGCATAAAAGGCAGGGAAAATGCAAGTGGGGTCATTTTTAAGTTGGTTAAATGGACTTTTATCAGCATTTTTGTGGCATATCAAATATTTTTGGTTGCATAAAGGTTTCATCATTTAGCTGAAATATTTTGCAAATCAGTTACAAAGCAATGATGAAACCAAATCAGATCAAAATGGTAGAGAGAAGAGAGAGGTTTTTCAGTTGCAGAAGATTGAATTTCAAGTGGACACATGTCAGTTGCATAACAGATCCAGGAATTCACTTCTTGCTATATCTTTCTATCTTTCATCCATTGTAAGGGTTCCAATCTTTGGAGAAAAACCAGTCACTACTGAGATACCAGGTTTTGGATCCAGTTTTGATGTATTCCCATACTGTGATACCATATTTTTTCAGCAATTTCTCTTGTATGAACAACTGTAGAAGGTTAATGCAAATAGTTTAGATCTGTTAGGTTGATCCATGTTTTCATTTTCATGCATATGATTGTATTAATTTCAAGGAAATAAATGCAAAGAGCAGTAGATGATTGAGTTTCAGTTGAATCTTGTCTCCTTTATCAACTAATTTTCAATGTTTTACAATCTTTAACATAGAGCTTAGGTTGTAGTTGCAGTCCCTTAAGGCTGTATGTTATTTCATTGTTGCCTGTGACTCAAATGGTTACGTAAATGCTTCAGGGAAATCAACAGGGTTGTGAGGTTACTGATGGGGATATCGTGTAAGAATGAGGTTTAAGCTGAACATTGATGTCTATTTACAAGTTGAATAGATAGATCAGATATCTGAAGATACAAATAGGTATCAAATATCCATATGTGTTTTTGATTCATAGATTTTCCCAATGGTTAAGGAACTGATCAATTTACAGGATCATTAGGTCTTACTGTTGCATATCTGAGGTTCTGCTGAAAATCAACATTATTAATCAAACGTGTTATTCCCTTTCATGTTGAAGGACCTAAATGTTTAACCCTCACTCAGCTTATGAGATTCATAGCTTTGCATTTAGCTACTATAGATCTGTGTCATTTCATGAGTCATTAGGAGAAATAAGGGTAAAATCTGCTTAATAGATTCAGGGATATGTTTTTGCACTGGTACAGTATCATTTGAATATGAGGTCTACCCGCTTAGGTTTAGAAGAGCCTGAAGTAAAAGAAGGGTCATGCCTTATAGTTGGCCTGTTGTCAGAAATGGCATGTTGAAAATGGGAGTTAGCTGCCTCTAGATATGTCAGTTTCTCAGTGGGATAATTGAAAACCCTCCAACGTTTTCAAACACCAACAGCTTGTAGGATTCCAATCTACGGTTTTGGAAACCAACACAATGTACCAGGTAGACAACTTCACATAATCTGTAGGTCTTTTAGCCATGAAGGCGTAAAAGGCAGATTTCGTCTGCTCAATGTGCTCTACACTGTTCGTTTTGGGTTGCAAACCTAATTGCTTAGATCGTGCAACTAAGTGTTTCCGACATTCAACCTTTATGTGACCAAACTTGTGGCAATAGTTGTATTGAATGTTCTTCTGGGAGCCATCTGAAATTGGAACAGAAGACTTATGCTGAGATGATTGCTGAAACTTGCCTTTATCCTTTTGAAAAGATTTAGGAGCAAAGACTTTCTCTGTGGAGGTGGCGCTAAAACTGCTACCGAAATGTTGTTTCCACCGATCTTGCTCAAGCAGAAGTGTACAGAGATCAATTAATTTCAGACCAACACCAAAAAACGTAATGTTGAGAGTCTCGATAAAATGCTCATAGGACTTTGGTAAACTCTGAAGAGTGATAACCACATGTCATCTTCCTCCATCTTGCGACCAATTGCAAGCAACTAATCATGGATTTCCTGAATCCTATTCAAATGTGCCTGGAGTGAGGTTTCCTCAATGATAATAGAAAAATAGAGTGTTCTTCAAGAAGAAAGCTCTGCTTTTGTCAAAAGTCTCATGAAGACCTTTGAGATGTGCCCATATCTCGGCAGCTGTCTTGCCGGGTGGAATCTGAGAGAGCTGATCATCAGCCATGGATAATTTGAGAAGCATCACTGCCTCTCGATTATTCAAATCCCAAGTATCTTGATCGGTACCACAAGCAGTCAGACACTTCATAACACCCAGAACAATTTGATCAGTATTCCAATATTCAAATATTGCTATGATCCGCTACTTCCAAGTGCCATAATTTCGACAATTGAATTTTGAGTTGTGCTCGAGTAGAATGTTTGTCAGAGATGCCATGGCATGTTTTTCAATGAAAAAATGTGAAAATCTGTGAAGGCGCGTTCTTCGAGGCCAAAAACAGAAGACCCAAAACAATTGGAAAGTTACTCAAAAAAGAGCTCAAAAAACCCAGAAAGAATATGTTGTCAATTTCTAGATCCGCTAGCTCAAAAATCGAGGCACCAAGAAAAATCTAACGACAACCCAATTGAGCTCTCAAAAAACCCACCAAGTATCTTGTATCCAAAAAAATTCCAAGCCCAAAAATTAGGGTTTCGAAGAAAACCCTAGTCGGCAGCAATGGAGGCAAAAAATTGCAGAAAATGATCGATTTCTTCTACAAAGAATGGTTTCCTGCCAAAACGTCACAGATTATGAAGAAAATGACACCAAAAAGTGGTGTTACAAGCACGTCTTTGAAGAAAAACGATAGAAAAATGTGGCTGTAAAAAAAGTCTTAAAAAATGCAAGAGTTTGCTTCAAATTATGACCATGGAAAAACAACAGCCTTTGTTGTGTATAGGCGTGATTTGTTCTTCGAAAACAAAACCAGACAAACCCTAGGTCAAATCAAATATTCCAGACATAATTTTGAAAATAGCTTCTGATAATTTCATAAAGGAAATTATTATTTTTGAAAAAAAATTAAAAACCCTTGCTCTGATACCATATTACAAAATAATTGGTAAAATACTTGTTTGTTATTAACAAAAACCGAGAGATCCATATATACAAAAGAATAATGCGATGTTTCCTTAGGAAATGATCCTAAAGAATAGAAATATTCTATTCTAGCTAAAAAAAAGCTAAAAAAGCTAACAGATAACTACAACTAACTAAATATTAGAAACATTCTAATATTTACAATAGATTACAAATAGATTACCATTAACTAATAATAGACATTTATCTATTATCGTAATAGTAATGTTTATTAATTATACTCAGGAATGTGTGAGTGTAAGGATTATATAATTGTATTTAGTTATTTTGTAGTGGTACTATTAACATGTAATGTCCCCTTTTTCGGACATTAGGAAATTTAAAGACATTCATGTTATATTAAAATTAACTATGAGAGTGTGAATTAAATTTATAAAAGGTCAATTTAATATTATGAAGTGGGCTAAAAGTGACAAGGAGGGATAAGACAAAAAGACAGGAATGGAGTCGAAAAGTCACAGCTTTGAGGATTAAAAGGAGAAGAGACTCATTCACTCAAGATGTTTGGTTTATGATTTAGATTTCAGTTTCTCTCTTGCAAGAGTTATTTGGAAAGCTTCAACTTTCATCCAACAGGAGGATGAAAACCCTCGTGCCAAGAGACAATGAATGCAAACCCATTGTCCATAGAGACGTCACATCAGGTGTCTCACATGTGCTTACAAGTTCTTTCTTAGTGTTCCAATTTGATTGTAAATTTGTGTTTAAGGTTGAACTTTGAATGTTGGTTATTGCATTGCTGATGTATAATGCAATAGCATATTTCAAGGTATTTTATGAGAATCTATGGTTTTATATTATTGGTTTTTAATGCAACTTCATAAGTTTATGTTTTGAATATTATTTTGGGAAAGAGTCGAGTAAATATCTATTGGGTATATTTCAGTGGTATCAGAGCTGGTTTGCCTGCCAGCCTGTGAAGTTATAATAGAGACAATTTTATGAAGGATCAAATTTGCACATCTAAGTTCAATTCAGGAGGAACAATTGTTTTTTCTTAAGGGAACGAAACTAAGGAGCATTTGCAGTCCTACGCTTTATATTTGCATCAATCATGATTGTTTGAGGAAACTATTGCATGCAAAATTGGCACCTATGCTTGATTTGAAAATTTTCTATTGATGTGTATGATATTGTTTATTGCAGGAGATACATAATACTTTGAATATGGTATTTCAGAATATTAAAGAAGCACAAATATTGTGGATGTTTCATACTTCTTGTCTGGGCGTTGAAAGTTTTATTTCCACAACATTTGATTTTCAGCATTTTCAGTATTAACATACAGGCCCCTTAGCCCTACCATGGCCGGTTGGTCTATGTTGTTTACCTACGCAGCATTGAGGAATGAATAAAATAATTTTTCATTGGAAGGAAATAGCCGCTAATACTCCTAAAGGTTATTAGCACTGGAAGTATTAGCTTGTTCTGTAAACAAAGATCATTGTTTGTCATGACACCAGAGGAGAGCGAACATTAGAGATTCAAGATCTATCGACAGTGAAGCCGACTCCTTATTTGGAATATCCAGGAATGTCAACAGTTTGTCAAGACATGGGTTGTGAGATTGCAGTTTAGGAGAATTTGGAGATGTTGAATCTCCTATTTATCGTCGGATGATATTATCTTCAGAGTTGGATATCATGAAGACCACAATGCAGAGTTAAAGTTTACAGGTGAACTTTCATGTTATGCGGAATGGGTAATACATGTTGGGCGTTACATTGATCCGATGTTTGTCGTTTCTGAGAAAGTTATAGGAAAAAAGTAACATAACTGCCAGGAATAAAAATAAGTATCTTGGGAATATTCATTATCTGAAGCTGCCGAATTATTTGATTGGAACTAGAGAATGTTATAGTCACTGTCGTTACAAATTATAAAGAATTCTTGTGCCCAATTGTCTTTTAGACTGAGTGGTGAATAATTACAAGTTTAAAAAAAGGAGTCTCGATTCACTTTTCCAAACATTTCTCTACCGCATGGGGGTCAATAGGAGTGGGAAAGTAACTGATAAAGAAACTTATCAATTTTGTCTATTGTTGGTTGAAAATAATTGGGCTCTATAGAATGACATGTCTCAAGTAAAGACACATATTCATGCGTAGGGAATACATATCATGTCTTCCACTTTAAAATTGTCGAAATATAAATTTTTAATACAAGCTTTGATACACACTTGCGATTTCAATATAGTCTGGGGCATTTTTACAAATGGACATTCTTTGCTCTCTATTTGGAAACATTAAAGTTCTCGAATCTCTGCTTTCCATAAGGACCATGTTGAAGGATAGATGAATCGAGTGTTGAATGATATCCCCAAACGGATGAAGGCATTATTAGTATGGAGTGAGGTTTGAACACAATACAAATAAATTTGTTGTTATTGATTATCCTACGTAGGGCCTGGTTATGGTTTATAAACGCAAGTTGTGATTGTTTCTGATGAAACTGGTTGTGGCAAAATAACTCAAATACCTCAGTTTATATTAGAAGATGAATTTGAATCACCTCGTGGGTGAAGTGCAATATTGTTTGTATACAGCCTTGTCGAATCTCTGCTTTATCTGTGGCTGCATGGGTTGCTTTTGAAAGAGGTGAGCCTTTGGGGGAAACAATTGGTTACCAAATTCGGCGTTAGGAACAAGAGTCGAGATAATACTTTCTTCTTGTTGTGGAAAACATCCCTGATAAAGGTTGTTGCAGTAACATAGTAACTTTCATGTAAAGTATTTGCGAGTTGACTGAGTCACGAGATTCTTGTCCTCCATGTGAAGACTTCGTTGTCTCTATGCTGAGAACAGTTGAAGCCATAGATTTTACCTTCAAATCGATGCTCTGCACCAACGAGAGTTGAAGGGGATTACAAACTATTTTGACTTCAAAGTCTGAGCCATCAATAGTTATTAGTATAGCTGAGTGAGTGCAAGCTCCACAAAGAACTACTCAGAAATTATCTCTAGCAAATCATATTCTTTAAGGAGACAATAACTTGTGTTGAGTGAATGTAATATTGACATGGTTCTTAGTAAATCATTGAAGGTAGTGTCAACAGAGTTAGTTGGAGTTTCTCATTGATGACAATACCTCCCAACCTACAATCACATGGATAACATCATTTAGCAAAAATTGAATAGGTTTGTCATCACTTAAGTCTGCAATGTCATACAGAGAAGTGTTATTCTGTATAATCTAAGTCAGATTATATCTACCCCAACTTTTGAAGATATTCAGTATTCAAAAAATCCATGAAGTAATTTTGGGTGATTAGCAAGTGTTGGGATTTCATAAATGTCATTGTGATTCTAAGTTGTAGAATTCATATTACGAAGAATAGAATAGATAACACTCTAGAATTAAGTCTATTGACAGTTGCTTATTGACAAGTTCCGAATTATTCAAAAATTGTTGCAAAAACAAATAACCCAATGTCAATCTACAAAACTTAGATGTTCAGGAACATCAAGGCAACTAAGATTAGCAATCTGCATTGTGGAGTTCAGATTCGGGAAAAATGGAAGATCTGAAAGGCAGCGTTTTTTCAAAGGAATTTAACAATACTTTCAATGGCCCTCAATTAAGAAACTTGCAGAAAGAAAAACGAATGGGTTAGTTATACGTCCTTGGGTTGCAACTAGAACACATGGAATCCTCAAATGATGTTCTCTCCAAATTGGAAGAGATAGAAACTTATTTGACCAATGTAGAGCAGGCATTTTGTAGACTCTTAAATTGGACTTTACAACCTTCAATGGTGACCTTGGTCCAGACCAAGTTTATGGAGCATCCAGATAAACGGGTTAGCCTTGTGATTGCTTCTTGTCTCAATGAGATTATGCGAATAGCATCTCTTACAACAGCCTACAATGATGTGGTGTTGGAGAAAGTTTTGCAACTGATAGTGAAGAACTTGAAGGGTTTACAAGTTAAAGGAATTCGTATAAGGCAAGAACACATTTGCTTGACATGTGAGGACACTAGTACCCCCAATCATATTTGTGGGAATTATAAATACGAAGAGGAGGCTATAGAAATTCAGACCAGCAGGGGGAAAAATGTAAATAAGATGATTTTAGCCATGGATAAAGAACATACAAGTTTCTACATTGGTGATTTGGAGGTTAGCCTTGACAAACATGTTGATGAGGTTGGTTGTATTCGAAGTAACAGCATGTTGCAGTCTTTGTATTATGAACCATATGTTCCTTATATGCATGATATTAACTTCAGTGAATAGTCCAAGATGACACTACAAGACGATGAGTTGTATCAACATGACAATAATGAGATGGATGTCTTAAAGAACCAGCTGAAGGTTAGTGAAGACATAGTTGTGGCATCTTTGGTACGTTATGACAGCACTCACAAGATGGTGGAGGATCTCCATAGGAAGGTTCAAAAGGAACTGAAAAGAGATTTGCTTGTTGTTGATTTGCAGGTAGTCAAAACAGCACTTGAATCTATGAAATCGGATTATTTATGTTTGCTTTCTGATAGGGATTATATTCTCAAGGTTGCTGGAATATATGTTGATCAGTTGAATAAAGGAAGGAATGAGATTATGGAGCTCAACACGGAGCTTAAGTATGCTCATGAGGCATTGGATGATACTCAGATTGCTCTTCAGAAAGTAGAAAATCAGGTTAGGATCATAAATCATCTTCGGGAGCATGAGGGTAAAGAGAGGCAGGAGTTTTTCCAAGAAGTAATTAATGAACTTGATAGCATTCAGCAAACTTATGACTTGGATGGTTGTCCCAAAAGACCAAGTACCAAAATTTCAGATCACATTCACCTTGTAGACAACCCCATGTTTGAAGTAGATGCTTATTGGACATCCGATAATCCCTTTTTGAGATAAACAAGGGAACTCTTTTTGATTGTCATGAAGAGGTTGATCTTGACTTCAGAATATTGGATCCAGATACAATTCCTAGCAATGAATCTTGGTCATAAGATTGGTGTGGAGAATTGACTACAGTCACTCGTCCTTTGATCAGCCCAAATATGATTCCCGATTTCAACCCATATAGGAGTTGGATGGATTTCATACATCAGCCATTGAATAGATCTTGGTGGAGTGTTGACGAAAGTTGTGTTTCAATCATAGGGGATGGTTTTTCAGCTTCATTCTTACTCATAGCACCTATGTACTTAGGGGTTTTCCAGATTGATGACGACAGTATGGTATTTGATGTGCCCATGGTGTTGTTTTCAGCTTTTGAGCAGCTTGTTTCTTACATCAACTATTTAGGTCAGGTCGTCACCATCTACTAGGTTATACATAGCTCCTTGATACATTTCTACCTCATCATATCAGCTAGTCATGACAACAGGGTTTGGGATCCAGGTATTGACAGTATGTATCTATTGCATTTTGAGGATTTTGTTGTAGTTCTACACACTTTGAGACTAGATGCAATTATGATCAGAATTGTACAACCTACAAATGCAGCAATACCTCATAGATTAACATGGGATCCAAGGATCTGGTTGATGTTGCAATTTGACACCTTTCTTCGCAGTGTGGCAAGATTTGTCTTCAAATTGGGCTACAGAGCTACCTACAGATTCATATGGAATCCTGGTACTGACAAGCAATCTCGAAGAGGGAAGATTTGTAATCTTCCCTTTTTGGGACATTAGGAAATTTAAAGACATATTCATATAATATTAAAATTGACTATGAGAGTGTGAATTAAATTTACAAAAGGTCAATTTAATATTATGAAGTGGGATAAAAGTGACAAGGAGGGATAAGATGAAAAGAGAAGGGAGTCGAAGAGTCACAACTTTAAGGATTAGAAGGAGAAGAGACTCATTCATTCAAGATGTTTAGTTTATGATTCAAATTTCAATTTCTCTCTTGCGAGTTATTCAGAAAGCTTCATCTTTCATCCAATGAGAGGACGAAAACCCTCATGATGGAAGACAATGGAAGCAAACCCATTATTCGTGGAGATGTCACATCAAGTGTCTCGCGTGTGCTTACAAATTCTTTCTTAGTGTTCCAATCTAACTATAAATCTGTGTTTAAGGTTGAACTTTGAATGTTGGTTATTGTATTGCTGATGTATAATGCAATAGCATATTTCAAGCTATTTTATGAGAATCTACAATTTTATATTATTGGTTTTTAATGCAACTTCATAAGTTTATGTTTTGAATATTATTTTGGGAAAGAGTCAGGTAAATATCTATTGGGGATATTCCATACTAGTACAAAGTAATACTATTATTATTAATTTAGTTATATAATTTAAGTGTAAGAATTATTAGGAGCTTAATTAGGAATTCTAATAATTAGTAAATGTTATGTTGTAGTAAGAAATTAGATCATAGAAATAAATATATTTAGATTGGATTATTAAGTTTAAGAATTATAAGGAATAATGGTCGACTTTGATATTAGAGTTGTAGTATGTTTAATAGACAAACCTAGTAGACATTAAATGATACTCTTTTCAATGAGATGGCTAAACTAATCGAGGGTCATCCTATAGAGCACAGAGGGTCTTCACAGAGGATTGTGAAGCCAAACTTGAAAGGTAGTTTCAAGGAAGAAGGTTGAATAATCAAGGACCGTTCTTTAGGACACACGGGATCCTCCCAGAGGGTTAGAAAGCCTGATTGAAGGAATCTTTAAGGATGTGTAGAAATAATGGTATTCTTAGATATAAATCATTAGAATCAAATTTAATAGTATGTACTGTTAATAATTTCTATAGGTAATCTTGTCCTAAGGAGTGGGGACATTACATAATCTAATTTTTGAAATAGCAATAGTCACTCTAATAACTCCAACTATTCAGCTAGAGATAATTCCTACATTCCCAGATCTACCATTCTTATATCTCCTGCTTCAATGATATGAGAAATGCAAAATGGGCCCAAGGAATCTTGAAGAAGAAAAGTTGAGTGGTAATTGCCCCACCACTTAACTTGATAATAGTTTCCATCTTTGCCACCTTAATTCCAATCTCCTCATTCAAAGATTACGTCCCTATGATGGTCAAACCAAAAAATGTTGTTCTTGCCCATTCTTTCCTCAATTACCTTAAGTGTTCTTCATTAGATTTCTTCCCTAGTTTCTTCAAGGTGTCATTTCTGTCATGCCCAAAATACGAGGGCAAAAACACAATTAAATTTTTATTTTTTTTTAAATGTTAATTAAAATGCTCTAAGAGAAAAGATTGAGATAACATTTCAAGTACAGGTTCTTTGCATTACGTCTAAGGATAATAACATGAGGACGATTACATCGATAAGCTATTAAAACGTTGTTCTAAGATTTATAATGGTAACTTATGTTCTTACATGTCTTATACAACATCATAGTTAAAATTGTTTAAATTAAAAGTGTAGATGACTACGAGATTGTTGGGTCAAATATCTAAGCAATTAAAATCTACTTAAAAACTTGTTTTAATTAACCAATGACCCTTAAATTAAGCTACTTTACTAAACAGATTTAAAACTTAATCGATTAACACTTAGCTATATAACCATTTAATTACGAATGCATATATAAAAAGAAACACTACCAAACTAACATAATTAATACTAATCCAGATTTTAATCAACATAATATGTAGACTGATCTCAACTAATAATTATTAATCTAAAACTAATTGAAAATTATCTAACATTTGATAAAAAACAACTAAATTAATCTAAGAACAAAACTAACTAAATCTAATACGTACTGACTAAATATAAATCAATAATACATTAAAACTAGTTAAAAGAAAACATTAGAAGAGAATTATAGTTCTATAAGTTAAATGATGATAGAACCTATAATTTAGCACGATACACAATTTATAACAAAATTAAACTTACCCTTTTAATTCTAATAAGATCACCATTCTATTAATGCCAAATTAAAACTATATTATAGCTAAACTAAACTAGAATATACATATATCTACAAATACCAACTAATTAAAATCTAAACTATATTACATTAAAACAATATAATAGTAAGCTAACTTAATTTTCTACTAACTTTAAAATAACACAACATCTAACCTAAACTAACACAACTTATTACTTAACAAATTAAGATTACATTTTAAACTAACTATTAGAAAATATTAATAAAGAAACTAAAATCAAATAAATAAATAACTAACTAAATCTAAAATATCCTACACTAACCTAAGACTATCCTACTTTCCAACCACTCCTCACCACCTACATTCTACCCTACACTCCACCCTACACTCCTCTCACCCAAGAAGGGCTTGGGTGAATCCCCAAGCACACCCACGCAAATCGAGGGTCTGCAACACGCAGACCCAAGTAGACCTGACCCAAGTACATGGGACAGCAAGTCCACCTAACAAGAGCTCCCTTAAAAGGTGATTGGTGAGGAAGATGGGTTGAAAACAAAATTAAATCTTATACGAACCTACACACAAACCAAAACCAGCATCCATAAAGGGAAGGCATGGCAGGTGATGTCATCACATATGATGAAACTTGACTTGCATAAAAATTAAAACATTTCTTTTTTTAAACCTGCCTTCCAAATGACGCCCAAGGCAGAAGGTAAGCATTGATGAGATAAAGTTTTTATGGTAAGAAAGGGTATTTAGATTATATTAATTTTAAATTATGCTATACACAATTTCTATTATCATTATAATTTTAATTTTAATTTACAAGATTTTACAAATGATTTAAAAGAGGATATTTAAAAGAATATTCTCTGTAATGAAAGTGGCATTTAAGTTGTTTCCCCATACAAATTCCAGAGACTATATGGCTCTTGGATACAACTTGTTTTGAAAATTTATCTAAGTGTAGAATTACAAGCAATGCATGTATATATATATAGATATATATATATATATATATATATATATATATATATATATATATATATTTTTTTTTTTAAGGTGAATAATTTTCCAAGTATAAAATTTTTAAGTGATATATTACCAAGAGGGGATTAAATTTTTCCTTTCAAAGAAAATCTATAAGAACTTGTTACAACTTAATATACCAAGAAATTTGGAATTATCCGTTTTAATCAATAAAGCAAGGATTGATTTAACTCCTTTAATCACAAAAACTAATCTTTCATTCATAATAGAATTTTCGTTTTCCACATATATGAAAACTTGAAATTTTGCCAAAATGCACAACATCATTATTTTCCATCCTATTTCTGATATGCATCCATCTAATTTAAAATTTTGATTGAATCACATGAAGAACAATTATACTCAAATACCAATTTTATTGGCCAACCTGATTCAAAGGCTCAGCCGGGAAAGAACTAGGAAGAAAACCCGGCTTCGTTGCCATTACAACAAGGTTTTGAGATACAAATTACATAGGAGTTCAATCTCAAATTTCAATGGATTTTCTTCATGACCCTCATCAAGGGATTCATAACAATTTCTGCAACACATTTCAAGAACCATGGAGGGAACAGAAGCAGATCAAGTGACCAAAAGCATGACGAAGAACAATTCAAGCATGCGTATTCATACAAGGTTTTCACAATATGATTCACAATGAATCAACACTAGGGAAAGGTGGATTCTTCCAACCAGGAGAAGTCAAGCACAACACCAAACAGATGCCCAATCGAGGCTATATACCAAGAACTTCCGTTCTTCCATTTCAACATACCATAATCATACAAAGTTTGTGCTGACAGGTAGGGGCCCATAACACCCTACCCTTTCTCCCTCTTCTCATCCTGAGAAGAGACTCTACACTGGTTGGAGTCTGACTAAACAGACCTTTCCCAAAATTGGTCACTTCTGCCCTCTCCAAAGGTGAGTAATACCAAAACACCCATGCAAGAAAAATCTCAAAATTGCAAACATAAACATGAAAGGAAAACATCCAAAAAAATAACATGATTTTCAAATCTTCCCAACATACCCACAACCATACAAACATTCAAACAACAACAAGGTAGCATAAGCATGAAACAAGAATGAAGTCTAAACAAGGGAGATGACAATTCCTACCTGCACAAAAGGTAATGGCAAATGAATAAGTTTGAGTAGAGCTTCCCTTTCCTTGCTTCAATCTTCAAGAATTCCTCTCTAAATGTAGAGATTGGGTAACCACCCCAACTAGATCAAGAAAGGCCTTTAAATAAGCCTCAAACTCAACCACCCAAAAGGATCAATAACTTCTCCCACCCACTAGCAATTCTATAAACTCTTAACTCAACCCACACCATGGTTAAACCCTAAGTGGAGGTGAGGTAATGAAACTCAAGATAACCACTTGCAATTTTCGCACAAAGGTAAAATGAGACTTTTTGAGTGATCTCCAAAGTCAACAAAAGGGGCTTAGGGGTTGGAAAAGACCCCCAACCCATACCCATACCCCTTGGGTATAAGTATTCCATGTTTTAAAGCCTTAGGAATAGGTTTAGAGCAAAACAAAGGCTAGGAAATAATTAGGACCAACTAACAACTCTAACAAAGCAGATTAAGCACTAACCTGGATTAAGGATGACTAAACTCGATTAAGAACCAAATTAGCAACTGACACTAACTTAAACCAACTAAGGTCCCTGGGTTACACAGCTAATCCTAACTAGCACGCTAAGGAGCACAAACAATTCACGAGTGTCAAGCGACACTAAAAGAACATAGTTACGAACATTAACATTTACTGAACACAAAGAGATACATACATACATCTCACAATACAATACTTCAATTACGAACAACAAGGTTTCCAAAATTAGCACATAGAGATCAATTCTGTTCCTCCGTCGGTTTCCTCGACTAAAATATCTGCACACTCATTGCACACATCAGTAGTCCCGAAAATCACATGTACATATATATGTATCAGAAATTTACATAAATTGAAACATACATAAATCAGGGTTTCTTGCATCCTACTTATATCCTTAATCATAAAGATTCCCAAAATCAATGTGTTAATCCTACATTTTACTTAATTCATCACATACATATACATAAAGCATTAAATGACGGACATCAATATCTGAAAACAACATCACACAACATGAAATAATATGATAAGTTCAAGTATCTGATAATGTCTCAACATCTCGAGTCGTGAGTATCAAAATGATAAAATAACAACTAGGGCTACGGAGGGTCGGGGCGAGGCCTCACAATTTCATAATTGTTCCTCCCAAATTTTTTTCGCCAAACTCTCTTCCAATTCCATGTCATGTCCCCATTTTGGCTGATATCGTTTAGCATGCCGGATTTGCCTATCATGGACTCTCGTAGGCAAATGGTTTTGGTGAGAGAGTCATTATGATGATTATTTGGGGATTGGATGCTCTTATTTGCTTTTAGAGAGATGGTATTTATTATATTTTTATTATTATGTGTTATGCAGGGCCAAATGTTATAATTTTGAGTTGAGTTGCACTTTTTATTTTATAAAGTTACTTTTTATATAACAGTGCATTATAAAGGGAATTCATAAGAATATTTTATGGATACTTCTAGAAGTTCTAGTGGCTTCTTAGTTAAGTGAATAAATAGAGTGCTTGGCCTCTCATTTGGACATCCCATAACTTAAGTTTACACTACCTTTCTCGTTGAGCATTTGTGGCACCATCTTGGTCTACAGATTATCATTTCTTCTTTAAGAATGGAGTCTCCTAAGGATTTTGCATAACTGAGGAGGTGAAATATCCTTTCAAGAGTTGCACATTTGGAGGTGATACTATAGTCACTTCAGCTAGGGCATCATTGGGCCTAAGGCCACTTTCAGCATTTCAAGAGGCATTTTTAGCAGGGCCGGAATAATAGGAGGTCGTTTTTAGTAGGGCCGAAATTATAGGAGGCCATTTTTAGCAGGGCCGGAATTATAAGAGGCCATTTTTAGCAGGTTTGAAATTATAGGAAGCCATTTTTAGCAGATCTGAAATTTTAGGAGGCTTCTTTCAGCAGACTCGAAATTATAGAAGGAGGGCATTTTTTGAGGACTATTCATTTTCAGTTATGGATTGATTGCAGTACATCTTTAGAAGGCTTAATTGTGGTGGAGGAAAGATTTATAGCTGCTGGTTCGTTTTTGCTACAAGTCTAATCCAATTTTCAGAATTTCAGGATAGGGCTTTGGAACCACATTTTTGTTCATATTTTCCTCATTACTCAGCATATCATTCTGGATATTGTTGCATTCAATTCCTATTGTTGAGACAATCGTTTTAGGGGTAAATTGGAAGGCGTTTGGTGCTACAATTAATTATATAAACTTTTGCCAGGCAAGAACAGGGGCAGCAGCTTGAGTATTTCGATTAGAGCTTGGAAGGTGCCTATCACATTGGATTTTTATTGTTTTTTCATCAACAAAATTGGGCATCATCATTACCAGGTTCTTCTTGCATTCACTAAGTAGTTTGCATTGTCATCATAGACATTTTAATTGCTGCTATAAGTGAATAATCAGAAAATCAAATTTGGCACTATTGTCAAACAACTATAAGCCAAGAGTCTTGACCAATTCATAGTATCATTGAAATAGACATTTTATTGCAAAGAAAGAGAAATAAATTGTTGGTCAACTACTATTGTAATTGAATATGTTATTGCCATTCATGATCAACTTATTAGTTTGCATGCCAATTGTTTATCAAAATGTCAATTGGCTGTAGGTTCTCTTTTTTGGCATAAATAATGTTATAAGTATGCATACCAAATGGTTGTAAGTGCATAAATGTCATCTTAGGTTGCATCCAAAGTGTTTGTCATAATTACTAGTTGCTGTAGCTGCATATTGCAAGTAGTTTCAGTCACATATATGCATTGAATATTGTCAAAATAAATTGCATATTCATGTTAGGTCATTGTTTAGTCAATTTAGAGTCATCTGTAAACATTCTCATTGATGCCAATTGAAGAAAAGAGTCATTAAAGCAAACTGAAATGTTATATCAGTCATATGACCCTTGTATGTGAAGTGTTTGACAAAATTTTTTGAGCCTTCAATCAGCATTTTAAAGTCAAATTTGAGCAAGGTCATTACAGTGGTATCATAGCGGTTTTCTTGCCATCCTGTTGGGTAAGAGTCGTCTTGTATGAGTGATCAACACTCTACTTTATCCAGAATGGACAAGTATAGTACAGAGTCTCAGAGGACACGATCTTGGATAGTTGATAGACAAAGTAGGAAGATCCAGAGTCGGAACAGTAGAAAGGATGGTTATTTAGACATTTGAGATGAACTTAGGAAAATAAGTCATGACGTCTCTGAACAGTTGGTTAAGCACCACTGTATGATGAATGACATGTTGTCCAACCCAGCTAAGGTGGATAAGTTGATTGGATTTCTATTTGGTAGAACTTCTCATAGGGCAGATGACTCAATTACCAGGAACTTGCATGAGGAGTTCGAGAAACTAGCTTACAGCCAGGTAGAGGTCTCAAATTCTACTCCGCCACAGGAGGTAGTGGTAAAGGATATTACGCAAATTGATAGTAACGGTCAACTTGATACTCAAGTTGAGACAGTTGTATACAGGTCGCCAGAGGGTGATGTCACAGGTACTCAGGATGGTTTAGTTACGACAGGCAGTGACTACAGTGTAGAGCGTTCAGACGATGATTTTGAGGATGTTGTTATGCACGATGGTGAGATACCTGGTAGAGATGAGCGGACATTGAGTATTCATGACTTTGCTAAGAGGGAATACCAGGCACATTTGGATGCTTCGTCACATGAGGTTGAGGCTGGTAGCACTTTGCATGATTTGTCCAACCAGCTGAAGGTGAGCAAAGACAATATTGTGACTTCATTATCTCATCATGACAAGATGAGGGATATGATAGAGGATCACATCCAGATGATTCAGTTATAGGGCAGATATAAGGGAGTTCAGGCAGAGTCTTCTTGTGTTGACTTACAAGCGATTAGGGAAGGAATGGGAACAATGAAGTTGAGTTATTTACATCTTCTATCAGATCGTGACCATCTCCTTAGCCTTGCCAATGACTATTCAGATGCATTGAGGAGGAAGGAGAAGGAAGTTGACAAGCTTTCTCACGAACTTGAGGACACTCGAGCTTCCTTGGTGAATACTCCATTGGCATTACAAGACTTGGAAAGACATGGGAATGAGCATGGTGTGGAGTTGAGTTTAGTACCATCTTGCACACCTGATACTCAGCTTCCTGCGGCAAGCAGATCATATGTGGTCGTTGATAATGTTGTAAGTTCCTCTTGCATTCACATCCAAGATACAGGGACAGTGTCAGACGACTATGTGGAGTTAGTTGGTATTAGTCATATTACTCAGGTAAGGAGTTTGTTTGAATTACCAACTGATTCTAGTTTACGGATATGGAATTGAGATTATTATATTGGCGTTTGGGATTTAGTTGACTGGAGATCTTTATCACTTTTTGGTAGCAGTGATTGTTTGGGTGCTATCATGGATTTGATTAGCAGATTGCACGGTGTTGTCCTTTCTTGTACCAGCAAATTGTCCGATGTTGGTATTAGTTCTTATACACCGGTGTTGGGCTTTGCTCATAGATTCAGTCGACCATTCTTGTTGGAATGTGTTGATGATCTTTCATATTTGGCAGTGTTTACAGATGAGTCCCAGGATCATATTGGCATTGATGACATCCAGGAGGATGCAGTGGTCAGTTTTGAGGACTTAGTCTCCTTAGCAGTTTCTTTTGGTACAAAGGAATTGAGCAATGGTGCTACAGTTTTTGATACTCCGTATGTTGATATGAGCTTTGGAGTTGATTCGTAGGATGTGGATGGTAATACTCTAGAGACCAGTAACTTTGAGGGTACTCCTTTGGATAGTGCGTCAGAGGAGGTTTGTAGGAGACAGTCTAGCCAGCGCCATCATGTGACTAGTCAGCTGAGAGTTAATGAGCGAGACATTGCTATCACTTGCCAGCATTTCGATGCTGCTTGTTAGTTGTTAGCAGTTTATGGATGGGGTTCTCCTACTAGTGATGAGCGGGGAGGCAATTATCTTTTCTTGACAGAGATCCACTCTTTATGGGAGGCTATCGGGGTTCTGAGACAAAATTATATCCAGTTGGTAGCCGACAGAGATTATATTATGGAGTGGGGGAGTACAGCATACGATGCATTATTGGCCAAGGAAGATGAGGTGAGTGAGCTTACTCAGCAGCTCGAGGTGACTTCTGGTATTCTTGAGAGTACACGGTTTTTGAGGAGTCACAATTTCATTTGGTTGAGGTGCCCATGGAGTTAGAGCAACTGCAGTCTTTACCAGACTCTGTATAGTCACAGGCTATGGTGTCTGGTGATTCGAGGATGTCCATCGTCGAGATTGTCAGAGACAGTGGAGATGGAAATGCATCCATCCTTGATACCGGCATTGGCATAATGGGTTCGTTTCCACTAGAGTTAGGTTCAATTGAGTTGGGTGCTGAGCAGATTGTTGTGATATGCCTGACATGGTGATGGCCTCTACTACTAATGGCATGGAGACTAGGGATGTTGAGTCAGAGATCATGTGTGATATTCGTAAGCCGGCAGTTGGCATGGTTCCTGCTAGTGATACTACTCCCTTGGCAATATCTTCGGAGGTAGTAGTCAGTTCCAGCTTGGTTAGTGATCAGTTGCAGTTAGTTTCATCTGGATTGCAGTCTGAGCCACTGACTAAGATTGGCGCATTCTATCGGCATTACACTGTGAGGTATGCTCATCAATTTACCTTTGATGACCATGTTGATGAGATGATGATACGGAGATGTACTTTGGTTCCTAGTACTTGTCATTAGTTATAGGACAGTTTGACGCCACGGGATGAGAGTTGTGATGGTCATGACATGGCGATAGGTTCTGCGGTTGACAGCTTGATAGTACATGACTTAGAGCAGGAGTTTGGGAGTGATGCTTCAGTGGTTGTTATTGATTCTACTCCTTTGGCTATGTCATCTCCTGACTTAGCTGGTGATCAGTTGCAGTGGGTTGTATCACCTGTGCATGGCGAGCTGTCGACTAAGGCTGGTTCTTTTGATCAGCATTATACTGTGGGGTATGTTCACTAGTTTGCATTTGATCCATGTGTTGAGGAGTTGATAGCAGGCAGACTTGGTTTGGGTTTTATTTCTTGTTGTTTATCTTGTGATGTCTACTCACCATCAGCGACACATGGGAGTTATGGTTATGAGACAGTGGCCAGTGATTTGCAAAGTTGTGTTGATTGCAGTAGGTGTACAGTGTGTGGATTCTCCGTACTTGGTACAGTTTCATTCGGGAGTGTCCACCATTGTGACAGAGTTGGATTGTACATTCTGCATAGGCCAATGGGATGTGTCGATGGTATTTACGGTGTTGGCAATTTGGGATGTCCACTCTACTTGGGTTCTGATATTTTGGGAGTTTGTGTCTCGTGGGTTCCAGACTATGGCAATAGTGGATTTGAAGTTCAGTTGAGCAGTGATTCACGCTTCATTCATGGATTCTTCTTGGTTATATTGCAGAGGATATTGCAAGTGCTTGCATTGATTGACAGCAGTATAGTACATGACTATATTTGGGATCCAGGTGGGTTGATTGGTTTATTGTTCAGTCATTGCTTGGGGACAGGCAATTTCAAGAAGGGCAGACTGTCATGTCCCCATTTTGACTCACATCGTTTAGCATGCCGGATTTGCCTATCATGGACTCTCGTAGGCAGATGGTTTTGGTGAGAGAGTCATTCTGATGATTATTTGGGGATTGGATGGTCTTATTTGCTCTTGGAGAGATGGTATTTATTATATTTTTATTATTATGTGTTATGTGGGGCAAAATGTTATAATTTTGAGTTGAGTTGCACTTTTTATTTTATAAAGTTACTTTTTATATAAAAGTGCATTATAAAGGGATTTCATAAGAATATTTTATGAATACTTCTAAAAATTCTAGTGGCTTCTTAGAAAAGTGAATAAATAGAGTGCTTGGCCTCTCATTTGGACATCCCATAACTTAAGTTTACACTACCTTTCTCGTTGAGCATTTGTGGCACCATCTTGGTCTGCAGATTATCATTTCTTCTTTAAGAACGGAGTCTCCTAAGGATTTTGCATAACTGAGGAGATGAAATATCCTTTCAAGAGTTGCACATTTGGAGGTGATACTACAGTCACTTCAGCTAGGGCATCATTGGGCCTAAGGTCATTTTCAGCATTTCAGGAGGCATTTTTAGCAAGGCGAAAATTATAGGAGGCCGTTTTTAGCAGGGCCGAAATTATAGGAGGTGGTTTTTAGCAGGTCCGAAATTATAGGAAGCCATTTTTAGCAGGTCCGAAATTTTAGGAGGCTTCTTTCAATAGACCCGAAATTATAGGAGGGCTTTTTTTGAGGACTATTCATTTTCAGTCATGGATTGATTGTAGGACATCTTTAGAAAGCTTAATTGTGGTGGAGGAAAGATTTATAGCTGCTGGTTCGTTTTTGCTACAAGTCTAATCCAATTTTCAGAATTTCAGGATAGGGCTTGGAACCACATTTTGTTCATATTTTCCTCATTACTCAACATATCATTCTGGATATTCTTACATTCAATTCCTGTTGTCGAGACAATCGTTTTAGGGGCAAATTGGAAGGCGTTTAGTGCTGCAATTAATTATCTGAACTTTTGCCAGGCAAGAACAGGGGCAGCAGCTTGAGTATTTCGATTAGAGCTTGGAAGGTGCCTATCACATTGGATCTTTATTGTTTTTTCATCAACAACATTGGGCGTCATCATTACTAGGTTCTTCTTGCATTCACTAAGTAGTTTGCATTGTCATCATAGGCATTTTAATTGCTGCTATAATTGAATACTCAAAAAATCAAATTTAGCACTATTGTCAAACAACTGTAAGCCAAGAGTCTTGACCAATTCATAATATCATTGTACTAGACATTTTATTACAAAGAAGGAGAAATAAGTTGTTGGTCAACTACTATTGTAATTGAATATGTTATTGCCATTCATAATCAACTTATTAGTTTGCATGCCAATTGTTTGTCAAAATGTCAATTGGCTATAGGTTCTCTTTTTTGGCATAAATAATATTATAAGTATGCATACCAAATGGCTGTAAGTGCATAAATGTCATCTTAGGTTGCATCCAAAGTGTTTGTCATAATTACTAGTTGCTGTAGCTGCATATTGCAAGTAGTTTCAATCACATATATGCATTGAATATTGTCAAAATAAGTTGCATATTCATGTTAGGTCATTGTTTAGTCAATTTAGAGTCTATTTGTAACCATTCTAATTGATGCTAATTGAAGAAAAGAGTCATTAAAGCAAACTGAAATGTTATATCAGTCATATGACCCTTGCATGTGAAGTGTTTGACAAAATTCTTTAAGCCTTCAATCAGCATTTTAAAGTCAGATTTGAGCAAGGTCATTACATTCCATGAAGCCTTTAATTATACAAGATTATTTTCTGTGCTTGGAAAACACATAATGCCACAACTTACTTGTAATGCCCCCATCTTTTTAGCATATCAATGGAGTTCTTAGCCTTTACGTTCTCTGAAGGCTAAGTGGAGAAATAAAGAGAAATTGATTAAATTAATTTATTATAAAGTTTTTTTTTTTAAAAAAAGTGACTTTATATTTAATTAATTTAATATATTTGCCAATAGTGGCATGTTGTGATGGTTAAGTTGTTGAGTTGTTATCCTTGCCATCAAGATTCAAATCTAATGGGGATAAGGTCCCCCGTTTGTGGCCTCACTGGTTCATAGCTCCAAGTCAAAGCGTTTACCCCTCAAAGAAAAGAAAAAAAAAATTAATATATTAGAGAATGCATTAATTATTGGAAGGGGGAAGCTTCCAATAATTTAATTTTTTAGAAGCACAATTAATTATTGTATTGTAAGAGAGAAGCTTCTAGCAAGTGCATTAATTATTCGAAAGCGGAGACTTCTAGCAATTTAATTTCCTAAAAGCACATTAATTATTGGAAAGGAAGAAACTTTTAGAGAATGCAATTATTAAATATTTTATTTCCTTCTAGAACGGTGAAGGAAAAGTATAAATAGAGGTGTGAGCTTCATTGTTGATCATCGATTTTGTGAATTGCATTTGATATCAAGTTGGGAGAAGAAACTAAGGTTTCTGATTTCAGTCAGCCATTGGAGAACGTCAACTCTTCAGAGTTGCAACTATTTGAAGTGGTGAAATATCCATTGAATTTGGTTTTTAGGAGAGCTTCAAATCAGGAGTTCTATTTGTGCTTAATTGGAGGAAAGATTTTGACTGCTACAGTACACATGCACGATGCCACACTACAGTATCTGTGTTTGATTCATTTCCATTCTTGGGCATCACTATTATCATTGTACTTCATTAGCATATGATTTTGCTATGATAGTTCAGAATCTAAATTTTGGCATTACTGTAGTCATTGTTTTGCATCTAGTTTCCATGTATTTGCACTAATAATACCAAAAGAATTGCACTTGCATATTAGTTCCTTGTAAGAGGATATTACATTGGTATTAGAGCTTGCTTGCAAAGTGTTTGACGATATGTCAAACAACTGAAGTATAAAGATTTTTTGGTGTTTGAAGAAGTTATAACCTGTTGGGGTTATTACAGTGGTATCAGAGCTTTCATCCTGCCATCCTCTGATCAGTCAAACAGCAAATGAGTGAGAGAGAAATCAGATGTTATAATAGGGAACAACGGAGACAACAATATCAGAATCCTCAGGTTGAAGGGGATACATTCTCAGAAGCATTAAGAGAAAGAGATACCGGTAAAACAATTCAAAATATGGCAGAAGAAGAAAATAGGGATGCAAGAGCTGAAAGGAAATCTAATACCATGCTTGATATGATGTCACGCTTATTAGCAAAAATGGATCAGTAAACCACTCAAAATCAAAACACAGCTGAACATAGTGGAGATAATGAGGAAAGGTCTATACATCGCGCTGAAGACACTAGAGGATCAGCCTCTAGGCCTCTTTTTCCTACCTTTACACCAAGAGAAGAACAATCACATGCTGCTCCAGCTGTTTCTTTTGGAGACGAAGCTAGACAAGCCTACTTGGAGTATACCACTCTCCCTCCTAATATGAGAGAAATATGGACATTTGATCAATTCATGAAGCAAAGAAATAGGAGAGGAGGAAGGAATGATCACTATGCTCCAAGAAATGACCATCAACAAACACTTGGTAAGATTTCCATGCCTTACTATGATGGAAGTAACAAATGCACAACTAGGTCTTGGGTTCAAAAGCTTGATAATTATCTTTCTTTGAGACCAATGTCTGAAGAGGATGCCATAAGATTTGCCACACTACATCTTGAAGGAGTTGCTCACAAGTGGTGGTATCATGGGTTAGTCACTCTTGGACACAACCTTATCACTACATATGAGGAGTTTACCAATAGGTTGATTGAAAGGTTTGATGTCAAAGATCTTGAGGTGAGTTTCCATGAATTGGCAAAACTAAAACAGCATGGTTCCCTTGATGCTTATGTGTATGACTTCCAATAGTTATCGGTCATGGTTCCTAACATCAGTGAAAGAAGATTTGTGGTCTTATTCATGGATGGATTGATGGAGCCATTGAAGGGTTGGTTGAAAGCTTTCGATCCTCCCTCATTATAGGAAGCAATGAAGAAGGCTAGGAGCATAGAGTTTGCAACACCAAAGAGCAAGAGCTTGCATAAGGAAATCCCTTCAACAAGCAATGAGACTCCTCAACAATCAGACACAAAAAAGAAATCAGCACCTATGATGGATGAGGAGACACGAGAAGAGTTGAGGAAGAGAAAATTATGCTATTGGTGCAAGGAGTCTTATAACAAGGACCATGATTGCACCTTGAGGCCTAAGGGCAAGGCAAACTGTTTCATGTGGGCATACTTTGAGGACTCCGACTTTGATGAAGTTGATTAGCAGGTTGCTTCAGACCTTGATCAGGGTGAGAAGACTTCTGCTCCCATGGCATATATTGCCAATGTTCAAGATGAGACTACATTCAGGTTCAGAGGGACAGTTGATGGACAGCGTTGCATCGCAATGCTTGATACTAGTGTGACACAACTTTATTAATGGAAATTTTGTAGCTCGATGCAGACTTCAGGTTGAGGATTTTGATGGATTCAGAGTTCGAGGAGCAGATGGCTATACTCTCGCATGCACCAGAAAGGTTGCTAATCTAACCTTGAGATTGAACAACTGAGTTACATTCAGATTTTTATGTGGTCAACATGGAAGAGATGGACATAGTTTTGGGAATGAAGTGGCTCCAGGACTTAGGAGTATTTACCCTAAATGTACCTAAGATGGGAAATGTCTATTGAGGTTGATGGTAGGAGGCATGTATTGAGGGGTATTACGGATGGAGGCTTGCATTCTATCAGAGGGCTGGACAGTAAGAGAAAGAAGAAAGTGATTCAGGAGAAACCTGAGATGATTCTCAATCCATTGTTCGAAGTGGAAGCCACTTGGTCATATGATAATCCACTCTATGGCTTGGATGATGATAGCTCTCTTGATTCCAGTCTTGAGATGAGCATTGTTAATAGTATTTTTTATCCTACTAGTGCATTGGGATTGCAAACAGGGCTCACAAAGGAGATTTCAGAGGTGTACATGGTGAGGAATGCTCACAGCTTCATTTTTTATTCTCATGTACATGACCTATTCATGATGCATCAATTCAAGAGCGCATGTGCTAAATAGTTGGGATGTTAGTTTAGCCTGTACGAAGTTTGGAGGCAAGGTTGATCAATCTCTTGGCTTGCTTCCACTTGAGGCTTATACTTCTACAACACTTGATGATGATATTGAGTTGGTACGATAGTTTCAGTTTGAGCAAATGTTGCAGAGATTGTTCAGTGATGACAGGGACATTATGCAGTTCTTTTTGTGGGATCCAGGTGGTGAATTGCTTGAGGACAAGCAATTTCAGGGAGGGCGGACTGTAATGTCCCCATCTTTTTAGCATATCAGTGGAGTTCTTAGCCTTTACGTTCTCTGAAGGCTAAGTGGAGAAATAAGGAGAAATTGATTAAATTAATTTCTTATAAAGTCAAAAAAAAAAAAGAGTGACTTTATATTTAATTAATTTAATATATTAGAGAATGCATTAATTATTGGAAGGGGGAAGCTTCCAATAATTTAATTTTCTAGAAGCACAATTAATTATTGTATTGTAAGAGAGAAGCTTCTAGCAAGTGCATTAATTATTGGAAGGGGGAGACTTCTAGCAATTTAATTTCCTAAAAGCACATTAATTATTGGAAAGGGAGAAACTTCTAGAGAATGCAATTATTAAATATTTTATTTCCTTCTAGAAGGGTAAAGGAAAAGTATAAATAGAGGTGAGAGCTTCATTGTTGATCATCCGATTTTGTGAATTGCATTTGATATCAAGTTGGGAGAAGAAACTAAGTTTATTGATTTCAATCAGCCATTGGAGAACGTCAACTCTTCAGTGTTGCAACTATTTGAGGTGGTGAAATATCCATTGAATTTGGTTTTTAGGAGAGCTTCAATTTAGGAGTTCTATTTGTGCTTAATTGGAGGAAAGATTTTGACTGCTACAGTACACATGCACGATACCGCGCTGCAGTATCTGTGTTTGATTCATTTCCATTCTCAGGCATCACTATTATCATTGTACTTCATCAGCATATGATTTTGCTGTGATAATTCAGAATCTAAATTTTGAAATTTTGGCATTACTGTAGTCATTGTTTTGCATCTAGTTTACATGTATTTGCACTAATAATACCAAAAGAATTGCACTTGCATATTAGTTCCTTGTAAAAGGATATTACATTGGTATTAGAGCTTGCTTGCAAAGTGTTTGACGATATGTCAAATAACTGAAGTATAAAGATTTTTTGGTGTTTGAAGAAGTTATAACCTATTGGGGTTATTACATTACTTACTACCTCTTTGCCTAACTAGAAAAACAGCATAAGAGCTTTCTCGTCCATCTAGAGAAAAAAAAGTTGGATTGAATTTGTTGCCCCCCTCCGCCACCTCCCAATTCACTATTGCATAGATATAGTGTGGACACACTTCATTTAAAAGAGCCTTATATACTTTCTCTCACTCCAATATTTGGTTTGGCCTTCTTTCCATATTATGACCATTTGAATCACAAGTTTTGAGCATCCATGGTTGTTGGCCTTCAATGTCGATGAGAGAAATTTTGTTATAATTACTAGAATTTGAAATAACAATACTTGAACTTTATTAACTTTTTTTCGCGGATCTTGTTAGTTTTATTTCCTTCGCTAACAACCACAATAAACTTGAACTTTATCACTATCATTATTCTATATGCAGATTGGCAATCCCATATGTATTGGTGTGTTCCCATTCTTAACATTCTTGGTCAGTGAAACCCTCAATATGACTCTTACCTTCACATCTCTAATGTTCCTTATTGGTTAGTTTGTTGAATCTCTACTCATCCTCGGGTATTTTGTGAATGCTTTTATATCAAGGTGTTTGATTGCTTGCTTTAGACAAATTATGGCATTTACTGTATTTTTAATGTTACATAAATATTTATGACTGGGGTGGCTAGTCATTCTTTTTGCATAGATTTAGTTGGGAATGGCTATACAACCACTATATGCATACCTATAGACAAACCTGTAACTGAACCCAAACCAGCAACTTAGTTTAAAACCACCCACATATAATACAAAAATGGTGGTCTTCCATATGATAAATTGATTAATCTAATCACTTATTTGTTTCTTATGTATTGACATAGTCATAAGTGTTAAAGTTTGTAGCTGCAATAGATATCTTTATCTCTGCTCTTGTAAAGTGGAAATATGTTTGTTATGACCGTTATGGTCACTTTAAGCTGAAAGAGACATTTGTATGGAAATGTGAAGTGTCAATGTATGGAAATATGAGGGGTCTTATTTTTAGGACTCAAAGAGACCTTCATGTGAAAGATGAAGACTCTTTTGCAATCTATTTATATGATTACTTGGTTTATTGTAAATCAATCAAGTGGGAAGCCTTGCACTTGAATATTTTTATGATCAATAAAAGACATTTTTTGTTGTGGCTGGGTTTTTTTCCCTTATTGAGTATTTTGTGTATTGTTAATGTTTTTCTATTGCTGTTTATCTCTATTTCTAGGCTAAAAATTAACAATAAGGATCATTGATATGGTAAAAATATTACAATTACACTGCAATTATCTGTTCATACAAAACAGAAGATACATCGTTGAATAGTATACTTCAGAAAAAAGCTTCACACAAATGGTACCGCTGAAATGAAAAGATCATGGACACCTCTATATTTCTATGTGAGGCCTCGCCCCGACCCATCGTAGCATAGTGATACATTACTATTATTTTGATATTCACGACTCGAGATGTCGAGACATTATCTGATGCTTAGAACATACTTTATTATTTCGTGTTGTGTGATGTTATTTTCAGATATATTTGATGATTGTCATTTAATGTTTCATGTATATGTATGTTAATGAAATCAGTAAATGAAAGATTGAGACTTTGATTTAAGATATTTTAAATGGTTAAGAATTATGTAGGATGAAGAAACCTTTATTGATGTATGTTTTAATTTATGTAGATTTCTGATATGTATACATTTATGTACATGTGATTTTACGGGACTACTAATGTGTGCAATGAGTGTGCAGATATTTAGCCGAGAAACCCTACGGAGGGACAGAACTGATCTCTATGTGCTAATTTTGAAAACCTTGTTGTTTGTAATTCACGTATTTGTATTGTGAGATGTATGTATGTATCTTCTTTGTTCAGTTAATGTTAATGTTCGTAATTATGTTCTTTTAGTGTCACTTGACACTCGTAAACTGATTATGTTCTTCGGCATGCGGCTTAGGGTTAATTGTTTAACCTTTGGACCAAGTTGGTTTAAGTTAGTGTCAGTTTTCTATTAGGTTCTTAATCGAGGTTTGTCTTCCCTTAATCCGAGTTAGTGTTTCATCTGCAAGTTAGAGTAGTTAGATGGACCTATTTTATTCCTAGATTTTATTTGGCTCTAAACCTCTTTCCTAAAGCTTAAAACATGATATAATTATACTCAAAGGGTATGGGTATGGATTAGGGGTCTTTTCCAACTCCTAAGCCCCTTTTATTGACTTTTGAGGTCACTTAAAAAGTCCCTTTTTGCCTTTGTGCGAAAATTGACAATGGTTATCTTGAGTTACCTCACCTCATCTCCACTTAGGGTTTAACCATAGTGTAGGTTGGGTTAGGAGCTTCTAGAATTGCAAGTGGGTGGGGGTAGTTATTGAGTCCTTGGGTGGTTGAGTTGGAGGCCTATTTAGAGGCCCTTCTTGGACTTGTGGAGGTTGTTACCCAATCTCTACATTTAGAGAGGAATTCTTGAAGGTTGAAGGAAGGAAAGGGATACTCTACTCAAACTGGTTCATTGCCATTAACTCTTTGTGAAGGTAGGAAATTCTCATCTCCCTTATTCAGTTTTTATGTTTTGTTTCATGCTCATGCTGCTTTGTTGTTGCTTCACTGTTGTATGGTTGTGGGTATGTTGGGAGGATTTGAAAACTATGTTATTTTGGTTGTTTTTCCTTTCATGTTATGGTTGCAATTTTTTTGAGTTTTTCCTTGCATGGGTGTTTTGGTATTACTCACCCTTGGAGAGGGCAGAAGTGACCAATTTTGGGAAAGGTCTGTTTAGTTGGACTCCAACCAGTGTAGAGTCTCTTCTCAGGATGAGAAGAGGGATAAAGGGTAGGGTGTTATGGGCCCCTACCCGTCAGCACAAACCTAGTATGAGTATGGCATGTTTAAATGGAAGAACGGAAGTTCTTGGTTATTAGCCCCGATTGGGCATCTGAATTGGTGTTGTGCTTGACTTCTCCTGTTGGAAGAATCCACCTTTCCCTAGTGTTGATTCATTGTGGATCTTTTTGTGAAAACCTTGTATGAACATGCATGTGTTTGAAGTGTTCTTGTTCATGCTTTTGGGTCACCTAATCAGATTCTGCTTCCTCCTTGGTTCTTGAAATGAGATTCAGAAAACATTACAAACTCCTTGATTATGATCATGAAGAAAATTTGATTTAATTGTTGAAATTTGGGATTGAGATCCTATTGTAAATTGTATTTTAACCCTTATTGTAAATGGCAACGAAGCCGGGTTTTCTTCCCGATTCTTTCCCGGCTGAGCCTTTGAATCAGGTTGGCCAATAAAATTGGTGTTGAGTATAATTGCTTGTCATGTGATCTAATTGTAAATTCTAAATCTAGATGGATGAATTTTAAAATTTGGATGGAATTGATGATGTTTAATTTGGTAAAAATTTCAAGTTTACTCCTATGTTGAAAACGAAAATTATATCATGGATGTAGATTCAGTTTGATTGAGAAAATTTTTAAGTTATTTATATGTTCCTTATATGATCCAATAATAATTATGTTCACGAAGAAAATTAACGTCTATATATGTTGCAATGCAAGTTACATAGGAGTTCATATTAAGTATGGTGTTAACATACCTTAAACTGTGTACCAATGTTTAAAGCCTTTTAAAAAAAAAAATATGCACCTTAAAAAAAAATATACATGGCTTGAAATCTATACTTAGAAATTTTTTTGACAAACAAAAATGTGCTTCAAGAGAGTAAAAACTCTCTGCCTTTTGTATGGGAGAAAATTTAAATGCCTCCTTGCAACAGAGAATATTCTCCAGAATATTCTTTTTTTTTAAATTCGAAATAAAACAAAATATAGATATTAATGTTTAAAATATCAAAAGTAATCAAATATATATATATATATACTTATCTTACCTTTTTAGCATCTTCCCCACCTATAAAACTTTATGAGTTTATTACTTGCTCCTTGGCCTTGGACGTCAGTTGAGGCTTGTTTTAAAAAGGTATTTTTGTCTTGTCTTAGTCAAAGTTGGTTTGATGGGAGGGTGACGTCATCCTGCCACCCTGTCCCATCCCCATCCTCCTCCATTTTCTAGCGGCCAGTTTTGGGAAGGTTACATTTATGTTGGTAGATGATTTTGTTGGTTGTCATCTCCTTTTTAACTCCCTTTTTCCTTGTCTCTGCTCACGTGCCCACCTCTTGGGTTGCGTTTTCCTCTACCTTGGGCTGCGTGGGAAGAAGTGAGGAGAGGGCCATGTCATGACATGACATAAATTTTGGATGTTGGCTTAAGCTTTAAGTTTTGTAATAAAGTTTGCAAGTAGAAATATATTCTATAGCAAAAAAAAAAAAATTTACCTCCTCCATGACTTCAACGTACCCTTTGATGTAATAGCTTGGAATTGCGTGGGGTCTAGGGAGAGGTGTAGGGGGGGGGGGGGTCAAATCAACTTAGCTAGTGGCCTAGTAGGATGGTTAGGGTTAGGGTAGAGTAGAGTGTAGGATAGTAATAAGTTAGATTTGACTAGGATGTTAGTGAATTTGTTTATTAGTTTTATTATTATTAAGTTTTATTTTAGTAAGTGGTGCTAGTATTTAGTTTTAATTAGTTTATATTGTAGATTGTTAAAGTTATGTTGATTAAATTTTATATATATTGCTTTAGTAATGCTAGTTTAATTTCATGTTTTATTTGATAGTTTTAAATTTTATTTAATTTGTAAAGTTAAGTTCTATTTAAAAGATTAGACACTCATATATGAATGATTAGATCAATTTTAGATTTAGTTAGTTAGTTTAAGATAAATTAGTTTAGTATGAAATTATTATTAAATTTAGTTTAGATTTAATTTATACTCGATTAAATTTTTGTTAAAAATTAAGCTAAGTTGGAGATTTAAGAAATATTGGTATTTAATAGTATCTTTGATAATTTGTCTAAATAGTGTCCTAATTAGCTAAAGTTATTCGAATAATCTAAACCCAATTTTCTTTAGATTGTTATTAAAATAATTTTCGCATGATTGTTTAAGCAATGTAATAACGAATCAAGTAAACATTGATATCAATCTAATAACTAAGTACTTCAAAATCCTGGCGATGTATTCCTCCACGAAAGTTTAAAACAGGGATGACATAGAGAATCTTTACTTAAACAGTAATCACAATCATTTCAAAAACTTAGAGCTAAAAAAAAAAAAAAAAAAATTTGTGCTCTTGCCCTCGTAGTTTTGGGCATGACATTCTATTCTTGTATAATAGCTCCAATTTATATTTCAAGAGAAAAGACATGTTGAGATATTAGAACCAAAAAAAATGCAGAAGGGCAAGTACTAGATTTAATACCATTTTCGATATGTTTTTAGGTCTTGGAAAGATTCCCCAAGTGGAAACCTTGGGCTTGTAAAAATCAGATGCATCATCATCTTTTTCTGGTGCTGTAACTCCGAATTTTGAAACATCTCCTACAATAAGTTCGACTTCAGGCATGGAACCGGAAGGAGGAGATTGAGAAACAGGTTTCAGGCCAGCAGGCAGCCCTCGTTTGGGCTTCTTGTCCGCAAAATCCAATCCAACAAAATCTATGCTTGAAATTCCCTTCCTTCTGTAATCTTTTATATTGGAAGAAGCCTGGCTAGGTGGTGTGTATTTCCTTTTGATAACACCATCTCTTGTGATTATTTCCACCTCCACTATATTATTTTCCTTAGCATTATCCTTTTCAGTCTCCTTGTCTGCTGCATTGTCTTCTTTTGTGCGACTCTTTTCACCTTGCTTCCATCCATATGCCTTTGATTGATCAAATGTGTCAGAAGCTGTGTCTCCTAAAGTTTGAAAGAAAATTGAGGAATATCATTCCATAAAGAATTCAAAATAAGGACATGAGAACTTACCAAAAAATAAACGAAGAAAAAAGGAAAACGAAACAAGTCACTAAACAGTAAAGTTCATAAAAGCACAGTAGGATCAATGAACAAAAGTAATAAAATGAATTGAAGAAACTAAGTTCAAACCATATGAGACAAGATGATGAACTACCATGCTTATTAATTATTGTTATCCGCAAAAAGGTCAAAAATCAAGGATTTTAATTTACAATGAAGAAAAGAGCGATGTTGGAACACTTTCCCTGCACCTGCATGAACACAACATACAAAGATTATACAAAAATGATTCATTGTGATCAGGAGCAGGACAACGTGGAGGCCTAGTATGGTATACCATGGATCACAATCAACAACCTATTCTAGACAAGCACACCTTCATGTCCCTTACCAATCCCTTTGAAATACGAAAAAAATCAGAACTCCTACCAAATTTTCACCCCTGACCAGCCTCCAGTAAATAAAAATAATGCCTCACAGATCAACATTTTTCCAAAGGCTGACATGACCTAAGAACCTTCAAACTTAAGCAAACACAGGGACCTTTCCCACAAGAAACTTTTTGACCCATAGGCCCTTCAAAGTTAGGGGGTATTACTGAAATGAATGTTCTTTTCAACTAAAGATTGTTGATTGACCTTAAGAACCATTCAAAAGAATCCAAAGGCACATTAATTGACCCTACATCCTCTCCGGTCATTAAGTGTTGCTTGACATGAAAGGCCTTCCCAATTAAGGGTTATAAATTGGCCAAAAGGCCCTTTACAAATTAGGTGTATTTTATCAAATAATTAAGAGAAAGTGTGCACACAAAAATTCAGAGTCGCCTATCTATTAGCACAGGTGCTAAGAAAACAAAAAGCAACAAACAGACTATAACCACGAAATTCAATCGACTGTACTGGCATTAATATTAACCAAGAAAAAAATTAATCTTTAAAATTTTAAATCAATCTGTTGGTTTCTGCAGTTCTTACACTGTTCTGCACGCATAAAATTCCACTTGCTTATTGCTAGTAGCACATTTAACTCCTCAAAATCAGTCTTATTCCTTGTTCTTCTAATTTTCCACATCCAAGAGAAAAAGGAATGAAATTCATGTCCACAAATGAAAAAACTCAGTGGAATTTAAAAGCACAAGTTAACAACTCGAGAGTGCTAAAGGATACCAATAACCAAACAGCAAAAAATTTATCTGCAACTAAGTCTAGAAGAAGAACTAAGAAGCAGAGGGACCTAACAAGAGAAACATGACCAAAATAGGCAAACCTTAGATATCCAAAATATTTATTGCTATATTTCTTTCCTTTTCTTGCTTCTTTTCATGTATCTGATCCTTGTATATTACTTTTTCATTGAACGTGACATCTCTACTCCTAATGGTTTTTTGATTCTCATGATCCCATAAATGATAACAAAAATCATTAACTCCATATCGAATGAAAGTATAATTCTTGGATTTTGCCTCAGGCTTTGATCGATTTTCTATATCAATATGGATAAATGTTTCCCAACCAAAAGTTTTCAGAAATGAGTAGTTTACCTTTTTGCCTGTCCACCATTTAAGGAACTTGAAGGCCCTTTATTTATTTAGTAAACAACACTATCAACAACATCTGTCCAAAATTGTAAGGACAATCATGTGTGCAATCACATGCTCCTTGCACGCTCCATGGTTGTTCTATTTATCCTTTCAAACACACGATTTTCTTATGGTGTTCTAGGAATTGTCCTTTATCTACAAATCCCATGGAATGAACAATAACTATCAGACTCTCTGCTACAGTATTCACCTCCATTATCTGGTCTCAGACACTTCAACGTATTTTGCGTCTCATTCTCAACCAAAGATTTTCATTTCTTAAAAATTTCAAATACATCAGTTTTCTTGGGAATGAAAAAAAAACCCCAAGTTTTCCTAGTTGCATTGTCAATAAAAGTAACATAATAATATGAGCCACCAAGAGATGATACATAAGTTGATCCCCATACATCTAAGTGGAAAAGCTCTAACTTTTCATTATTGTGTTCCTTTCCAAATTTGAGTAATTTGGCTCTTTTATTCTTCATAAACATGGTTTGCACAAAAATCCAAATCAACTTGTTTCAAACCTAGCAATAACTCTTTTGGGGAACGGGAAATCTTCATCCTCTTCTCACTAATGTGCCCAAATCAATTGTGCCATAGAGTAATATTTGTTTTTGTGGAAGCTAGGGAAATAGAATAATCAGTATTACAAGTACATAAAAACAATGTACCTACCTTTACCCCTTTTTTCTATTATCAATAAGCCTTTAGTAACCTTCCATGAATTGTCTATGAATGTGACTCTGCAAACTTCATTTCCCAGTTTTCTTGCTGATATTAAATTTCTTCTCAAATAAGGAACATGTCTCACCTATTTCAACAACGATTGATTTCCATTTGTAATTTTATCTGCATGCTTCCCTTTCCAATAGTTTTACATGGTTCATCATCACCTAAATAAACCTGTTCAAAATCACCTTGAACATTGTTTAGAAACTATTTTCTATGGGGTTGGTTAATCAATAAGAACATTGAATCATCTTGTTATTCTAGATCAAGCTTAGTCAGTTATAAGTGTAGCTGGAATACTGGAAGGATTCCACTTCTATTTTAGGGAGGTAGAAAATATTGTTTAAGGTTAATCAATGGTTTAATGTTTATTACAATAGTGAATTGATGGGTTGGTAACTTGGTCATGATCCATGGACACCATATGAGTTCTGCTAATACCAATTAGTCATTGCACATAGGTTAATGGACCATAACTGCTGGAAATGAACAAGTCCTGGATAGGTTTTGAAGATCTTAAAGAGTGTAAAGGACTCAAATATACAAATTTGGTGGTGACATTGACTACACAAGGATTGTGCTTGTACTTCAAAACCTTGGCTGAGGTGGTACTGTGCTACAAGTAGC
The DNA here is from genome assembly GCA_028749045.1 of Cupressus sempervirens. Lineage (NCBI taxonomy): Eukaryota > Viridiplantae > Streptophyta > Pinopsida > Cupressales > Cupressaceae > Cupressus > Cupressus sempervirens. The sequence continues at coordinate 349,141,796 of CM053793.1, forward strand.
AATCATCAATCACTAGAACTCGCACTGCAATGTTTAGCTAGGAAGGTCACTTAGTAGGCAAGGATAGCCTAGGTTGATTGATTAAGACAGTTGTGGGTTCTATGCTAAGTCTCAGATGGCAAGAAAATTGAAGTTGAGTTCACATAATCAAAAGCTCCAAGGTTGGGTGGTAAAAAACCCTAATGATACTCTTTCTTCCTGTGATGGTCAGAAGCTATAGAAGCACAGCAGATTGAACCAACATGATCAAGTTCTATGTATTTTGCTTTGTAAGTTAATTATGTTATTGTGTTCCTTAGTATTAGTATGTTGGTTTCCTTTCATAAGGTAGTTAATGTTTCATTTCTTATTGAATTTCTTTTTGAGAAACAAAATATATTGGTTATAAGATTCATGTGAAGGTAGTTGGTAACTACTTTTGGTTGGTTTATGATATTTCTATTCACGCTCAGAGGAAATGCAATGTAATTATTTCAGTTAGGATGTTAAAGCTCATTTGCTTTCTTTTTGAGAGAAATTGTATTTTCCTATTTATTTAGGATGGTATAGTTGGTATGTGACAGCCCTAACCTCGTCTTCAAAATTTACTTTAACCAGTTGACTAGTAACCATGTCAAACTCATTCAAATGATCACTAATAGACCAACCTTCTGTTGTCTTCATATTAAAATTTTAAATAAATGTTTTATAAGAAATACTTTATTTGAGGGCGAGGGTTTCTCATATTGTTCGTCTATGCCTTCATTAGAGCCTTTGTTGTTTCTTTTATTAATATTTAAGAAACCATTGATGTCAGACACAACCATATTGTTCCAAGTGCCTTCCTATCAAGAACTTCTCATGCTTATTTTTCAGTCGTTGACTTCTTTACTTTTCACCCAATGGTAAGTAAAGATCCTTCTGAATAGATAATCTTCCATTAGCATCTTCTATAGTTGATAGTTTTGGCTGTTGAACTTATCAACCTTAAGTTGACCTTTCTCTGTCATTGACCCTACTCAAATCTGAAATTTTCTAACAAATCACTATAAAATAGGCGGCTCTAATACCAGTTGTTAGGGTTTAGGCAGATATGAACAATAGCCAATGTTAAGATAATGCAAAAATAAGAAAGAAAAAAAATACAATAATACAGAAATTTAACTTGGTCCACCCAATATCTACCAGAGAAAAAACATCCACTTATTTTATTATCCAGCAAAAAGAAAATTATAACATGATGATTTCACATCACACAGCCACGCAGCCACTTATTTATCAAGTCTTTTTTTGGTAGTTTACGTGACGAGTGTAGAGTCTTTGCATGAGCACCCCTGTTTTCAATATGTTACAAAACAAAAAAGTAGGTTTTTTTCCTCAATAATATTAACAATTTAAACTATTATGACAAAACGTGTTTCCAAAATGTTACAAAAAAGAGTAGCCGTTCTCTTCCCAAATAATATTACTCCTACACTTCCATTTTTTAATAAGAATAGAAATCAAAAATAATTGCAAAGCGTTGCTTAGCAATACCGTTTCTCAGAATTGAAAGCTAGAAAATCACCAGGAGTTCAATGATCTTGTATCACATCTGTTTGTATTTGATTCTGTGAGCTCTCGTAAAAAAATTGAACTTTTCATCACTGCGTACGTGTTAAATTATTGTCCACACAGTATTTTGGCAAAATAATCATTAAGAAAAACATTGCACTTCAAATGAGTGGCATGAACACAAATCCGTTAAAAATGTTAATTTTCCAATTGAAGCAGGAAAAACCTGCAAAATATGTAGCTTCAGGGTTAGACATACCTTGAGAGGAAGGCGATTGAGGTTCCTCCTTTTTAGCAGACTGCAGAGCCTCCTCTTTCTTCTCTTTATACAGTCGTGCTTTCTCAAAGGCGCGCTTTACAGCGGGGGACATTTTATTATAATCATGCGGTGGAAATTGGTCTTTCTGTAGAGCCCGGGTTCTAAAGTTCGCTTGCATGGAACGAGGTTGGCCACACTGGAGAGGGGAACCTCCATGAAAACGCAGGAAACTGATATCAAATGTTACAGGTGAAAGCAATGTCATTGTAATTATTTTTAAAACAAATGAGCTCTTTGCTTAGAGATCTGGAGTCGTGAATTTAAATGGGTTTTTCAATATTCCAGGTTGATAATGTGTGGTGACTTGGAGCGAACTGTGGCAAGCCAGAGAAGAGGGAGGAGGCTAGTTAAAATTTCCCCGATGGCATGATTCAGATTTGATGGTTGGATAGACGTTAGCATGGAAGAGGGGATTTTACTTGTAAACAAGAGAGTGGGCATAGCAAGGTCTATCATGCTAACTTTGAAGTCCATAAATAATTGTAATGGCTAAGAGAATGTTTTCATAAAATATAATATATATATCTATGTGATGTAATTTTGTGAAGTAAAATTATTTATGTGTGTTACTTTCAATCTTATAAATGATTTATTAGAGAAATAGTGGCAAGCATGAATCTTGTAAGCTTTGAGAGATGGAAAAATATGAGATGACAGGCCTACACCTATAAAATATCAAGTATATATGATAGACACCAATTTTCAAGCAAAATAAATTTTTTGAAGGGTTCATGTTTCTTTATAGATGAACTTAAGTGTTGAGAGAAGAGAGAAAGTGGCAATGATAAAAGCACCAAGAGATTAAGGCAAAGAGAGCATGGTTGTACAGGAAAAGTGATTATCACTTATTTTAAAATTCATAGTAGGGTAGCAACCTAACAAAAAGGAAATAACAAAAACTTCTATAATAGATAGTAAAACAACAAGGCCAATATGATCAAGCAAAGGTGGAAATTCAACCTTTGACTCTTATGTGGAAAAATAAATAACAACCAAGGACTAGCCAAGTCTCCTTGAGCTTAGTTTTTTGGAATTGTACAGACTTCTTTGGACATGAGGGCTTGGATTTGGGCCTATAATAAAAGACAAAGACATAATATTTCTCACACAAATAATGAGTATGAAGGATGCAAGGTTCTTATGTTTAAATGTTATGCAACATTAGTGGCTTGGAACAAGGTAGCAAGGAGTGGAAAAGGGCACAGTGGTGGAGTGGAAAAGAGGGAGTGCATCATTTAATTAGAAAGAAAAGATTTAAATAAGCAGTATATTTGGTTCAGATTTTCAAAATTTGAAAGTAACATTAGAATTGCAACATGTTATTTTGATCCACAAGTCTAAAAACCCTACAAAAATAATGGGTTAAACAACAAGAACCCTTTTATAGACCTAAAAAAGGATGTTTGTGAGTTTTCTAAACAAGGAAAAATCATCTTAGTGGGAGACTTCAATGATAGGATTGGTGATGAGAAGATTGAAAAAAAAAATTATAAAGAGAGTTGCAATTCTGTTTAGCTTACAAAAGGAATTATCAAAATATCAAGGTCTTCCAAAGATTAAAAAAATAGTAATTGTTTTGGGGAAGAATTGCATGAATTATGTGATAATTATGACTTAATCATTTGCAATGGTTTGGATTAATGGAAGAAATAAAAAAAAATTACCAATATAGGGGCAAGTGTAGTTAATTACATCATTTGTTTATATTGGTTTATTTAAGTGTTGTACTTAGTAAGTCTCTCTCCTATGTTCTAAACACACATACTTAATTTTACTTAGGGATCACATAGGAACATTCCCACTTTTGACGGTGTTATCACACTCTCACTTTTGTACTTAAGTAGGATATTCACCTTTGGTAGGCTTAACACTCTATCAGTTTGCCACCTTTAGATGGTAATCCACCTTTAGTGGAAATGTTACGCAAATACCTTTCCACCTCAGAGGATGATCCGCCTTTAATGGACATGTAAAACTTATACTTTTCCACATTTGAAGAGTGATCCACCTTTAGTGGATGTGTCATAATATCACTTTTCCACTTAGGAGGGTGATAAGATGTCACTTTATGTATATTATCATAAGATTGGGTCATTTGTCATAGTCGTATGCATTTGTTCGTCTTACCTTGGTCTACTTAACTAAGGGGCCTCCTTTCTAATATTTATTCGATCTATTATATTGCATTCCTAATGAGGTTGTAGTTTATTCTTGTCATGTTAATTATCTCTTATTATTGACTTTTCCACTGGGCCTTTCAATCTTGGGTGGATATCTCCATAAAAAAATCTTATAGTTTGCAAACCTTGATTAAAATATAGAGGAAGTTTTGATTAGTAAGTATAAATGTGATACAAATTTAGGTCATGGACTAGTTTTCTTAAGTTTTTCTTGGGTAGAAAAGAGATATTGTAAGAGGAAAACCAGTTCTCTATGTATCATCTTAAAATAGATGCACTTTTCTTTTAAGACCTTTTAGCACCTATCTCATAATGACTTCTTGGACCATGGATGGATCTGCTCTTAGTGCTCATGTTCCCTTGTTTTCTCCCCTTTATTCTCGAAACTTTCTACATTTCTTTTACGTTGTGTGTGGCTCACCTTCTCCTTCTCTAGGAACAGGTTGATCCAAATTGACCTGGTCTAGAGAGGTCAACCCAAGTCGACCTCTTCTCTAGGCATTGCAAGGCTCAGAGCCTAAAAAGCCTCAGGGTTTCAATATTTTAACTCTTGCTCTCCAGTCAGCCTGTATTATTTTCTCGCCCAAAACTAGTATATAAGAAGACTTGGAGGCTTCATTTTACACCTATATTATTTCATGAGACCTAACACTTCCTTGATAGCTTTATCCAAACTTTTCATTCAAGGAGTTCTACTATTCAAGGCATTCAACCATTCAAGCAAGAGAGATTTCATCAAGCATTGAAGGATTCTTTGTGACCATTTCCTCTTCAAGATCTAGTATATTTTTGGCCATCAAGGGAGGAGATCTACATTGAGGCATTCATCATCTTCTTTATTGATGCACACTTATGTACATGGCTCCATCATGTGGTTATGGTAGATCCATTGTAACTTGTGGAGGTAGTCTACATTTACATACTGATTCAACATCTACAGCATACAACAAGGAAAAATCCTTACTAACAAGGGTTTTTACAAGCAAGGTGAGAATATTTATATTTATCATGTTTCATTCATTTACATTTACACTTCTCAATTTAAGGTTGATTCCTCAATCTAGGGTTTGACCAAGGCAAGCCCTCATCCACAAACTAATAAAAGCCTTTACTTCTATGTGCAAGAGAAAAATAGAAAAATTGCCATCACAAATATGAAAATAACTTTCTGAGAGCTTTCTAGAAATCTTGGTTTGACTTTATTACATGGCCTAGGTACACAGTGACCTCACATGAACCATTTTGGAATAATTACAACCAAGTCACACTAGTACATTTGAGGCTCTTTCTGATGGCTATCTATCGATGTTGTGACACCTAGCCATCACACATCCAACACAGAGAGGTGTCAAATCCATTTCGTAGAAAAATTTCAATGGTTGGTCTTGTCATCGAACTTTTGATGACAAATGTCATCACTGTACATAGGAATGATGCCAAAAATGTGTGACAAATAGAACATTGCAAAATTTGATCATCCATCGATCTTGCAATGGCTAGGCATCACAATAGTCGAGCATATTTCTTGGCACCCATTGTCACTCTAGTTAAATTTGCAACATCATTTTTTACGACAATGTTGTATGACCAACAACTGGCCATTGGAAATTTCTAATAGCCAATCATCAAAGGTGTCGTTGATCATATAACATCATAGTTGAAAATGTCATTCAAATTTTTTATGTGTTGTCAATATTGTGATGGCTAGGTTTGATTTTTTTAAATAGCATTCAATTTGGATTGTCTGCTACATGACCATGATGGGCATGAACAAACCTAGGTGTAGTTATTGTTTATGATCATAATATAGTCTCTGTACACTACAATATGGTATATTTAGTACTATTACTACTATATAGTGTGTAGAGGCAAACTATACTATGATCATAAATAATAACTAAGCTTAGACCTATTCATGCCCATCATATGATCATGCGGCAGGCAATCAAAATAATCCTTTATTGATCTTACCTACAACCCCCCACAAACTCCATTACGTTCCCTTGTAGATGGAATGTGGAAGTAAAGCTTATAAACATAAGGCATTTCATCTAAAGATGAATCATTTTCCAATATTCTTATACCCAAAAAGACAACAACCTAATACCATTATAGTAACATCAATTTTTCTATCAACATTTTGGATCATGCTCCATGATCCATCATCAATATGACTAAGTTTGAAAAGAGAGAAAGTTTCATCATCATGATCCATGAGATGTCATTTTATCTTGTCAAGCTTACTCATCTTAATGATGGATCATGGATCATGATCCATAACGTTAATAAAAAATATTGATCACACAATTATATCTAGAAACTACCAAGATAATTTATCAAGGACTATGGAAATTTCATGCATTTCATCTCGTAACATAATCTAATTTTTGAACTTCATCTTGTTGCCCCTCCAAGATCCCCCTCTAGCTAGCATCATTAGTCATTAATGGTGAAGCATAATTCCCTTTTAGCACTCAAGAAAGGCTAATCGACAAAGTCAACATTTTTTGAGTTTTGAATTAATGATTGGTACCTTATCCTATACCTTAATTCTTAAGGTCAAATTAATAAAATTTATCACTTAATCATTTGTCCCTTGCAAATTATAGTGATCCTACATGTATCTTTTGAATCCCTTTGTTAGAAAAGGAAAATAAGTATCTTGTCTATTTAATGCAACAATACATGACCTAAACACATGAAGTTGAGGATTTATTTAGCCCATAGTCAAGGGCATACATAAAAGTGACTACCTATATTATTAAGCTACCTCTTCCTTTCCAAAGATTCAACAAAAGTCATGAAATCTTATGATGTGGAACTCTAGTCAAACACGAGATCAGTGTATCCACAATTTCTCAACAAGTTAAAATATTTTTGTTTGACACCTCTTCCATGTTTTTAATTTACATTGATTGATACATTTTTTGTTTATATGTGTCTCTCTTATTACCTTAATGTCAAACATATCCTCATACAAATCATCACAACATCTACCTTGCACATTATCTTTCATTTACTTTAGGGCATTCATTTATGTTCATATACACTATCTAGTTTCTCCCTTATCAATACATTTCTTGATGCCTTTGAAGTGTCCAATGCAAAAGAACTTCTAGTTTTTTACTTCTTGCCTACCTTATACCACTGTGAACTAGAAGTAGAAAAGTAAGCATATAAATATGAATCAGCTTCACATTGAGATTGCAATGTTTCGTACATAGAATATACTCACCAACAACCATACAACAAGATGAATTATGGTGGAGGACCATACAAACAAGTATAGGCTAAATGTACACTTGACCATGTAAAAAAGACTCCAACATGTTGATTAATGTACATAGAGATTACATTTAGCATTACAAATAGATATCTTCACTAGAAAAATCTAATTAAAAACTCCTATATGTCATGAACATACCTTCTTCCATCTCCATATCCTATAGGAATGATTTTCTAGCTCTACTAAATCCTAAGTCTGGGGAAAATCATATATAAAAGGTTGAACAAATGCAATAGTAGAATGGAAAGTACAAAACTATAAAGCAACAACAATGGATGAATGATCAACATTGTACAAGAAGGGAATAATCAAATTATGAGAGTTATTTCACTATATATGAAACAAGTATTACAATGTTAAAGGCCCATTGTCAAGGAAGTTGTACATTTCTATGTAAACTTATAGGCCAAGGCATATTTCCCTAGGGAAAGATACAAATTGACTTATAGACTAAGAAAGATTGCCTCTTGAAAAGATACAAAAATTTCAAGAAGGATACCATCTCTGAGCAAGGAAATGAGTATATGATTAAAGTTGAACAAGCCTTCAACATACAACCTCCAACAAATCTTTATATATAAAGTTGTCCTTGAATCTATACCTTAAGTGACCAACTCCACAATGCCATCAAAACCCATTTTTTGTCACATAAATCTATAACTCTATACATTTCACTATTTTATTTGGTCTACACACTCTAATATACCTTTTCATAATCAATTTGATTATTTATATGTACCAACATCTTTATTGCAGATGTCAACTAGGCTAGTCAAAGTAAAGGGAATTTTTAAGTCCTATCAAGTTAGCCACCAAAACATAATTGTGGCAAAGGTGGTCCAATCCAGGACCCGAAAAATAATGTAACACAACCTTAAAGATATGAAAAGATAACCATGCATCTATTAAAAGTTGAAGAACAGCTTCTATCATCTAGACCAAAGTAGTTACCTTGATAGGCACATTCTATACACAATGTGTCAACAAATAGATCAACTAGCTACATGCAATACATATCAAGACATTCCTTGAACATCCAAGGGCCTCTCAAAATCCTTTCTTCTTCCTCTTACTTTAGGATCAAATCAACACAACATATCTAATTGAATCACTTCATTTTGAAGACCCAAATATTCATACATCATCACTATCACAACTTGAAAACAACATCAACTTTTAATTAATTGAATTGAGACACAATAAAAACTAAACAAACATGTCCTTCAAACAAACTGTAGCATATTAAACATAAAAATGGAGAAATATGGAGCATTTCCTAGACCATATTCGATAGGAAAAAAACTATCAGTCAGTTGTAAACCCAAACCATATTCGTTTCAATATTAGGGATGTGAAAAGATAGTAATGCAAAGCACATAGATCATACACAATTTCCTCCAATCCACAAAACCAAATTATCCATAGTAGAGGAATGTGAACCAATATTTCATATAATTTGTAATAAAATCCTCTACAAATTCACACTTCCTCAAATCTTTAGAGACCAAAGAGTTCTAGAACCAATTTAATTCAATCAAATCTCAATACAATTAGTCACCATTATTACATCCAAACCCTCTCTAGAGGATTTTTATGTTCTCTATTTCCATACCAATAATTCATTTCATACAATGTTCTCTACTTAAAAACTAGTAACCCTTAAACAATCATCTTGGCAACACTTTCCAACAATGGAAAATATCAATAACACTAAACATATAAGTAGTATTGAGATGAGAACCGCAACACTACACTTTATCAAGTGTTCCTAATATCTTCATTGTTAAAGCTCATCATCATCCTATGTGGTACTTCAAAGCTATTTTTCATGTGATTCTCCTATTATTAAAGCCCTATTAGCTCTTAGGGATGGTGAAATTGAGGCTCTAAATATTTTTGTTCCTCCTAAGCTTTCTTTTAATTTGAGTGTAGTGGAAATGACATATTTGTTTGCATAATTGGATCATGTTTTGAAATTTGTGATGGATCACATTTATCAATGAATAGGCCTAGACTTGTCCATGCTCATCATATGATCATGCAATAGAAAATAAAAGAAAAAACTTTATCAGTCTTACCTACAACCCCACAAACTCCATTTTATTCCCTTGTGACCTAATTTTGCATTCACTTACTTTATACCATTATTGACAACACGTGCATGCAAAATTACATCACAGGGGAACGAAAAGGAGTTTGTGGGGTTGTGGGTAAGATTGATAAAGGATTATTTGGAATGCATGTTGCATGATCATGATGGGCATGAACAAGCCTCGACTTAGTTATTATTTATGATCATAGTATAGTCTATGGATAGTATTAGGAGGGACTTAGTTTTTTTTATATGCATAAGCTTATATTAACAGAGTAACAAAAAAGTTGTGCCATACATGACAAAGGAGGTTACACCTTTTTGTAAACAACATAATTTGTGGTCTTCCCTCAGTTGCATTTCACACAAGACCTCTTGTATAGCCAACAAATAAATCATAAATACACTCAAGAATGGAATGACCAAAATAAAACCGAAATTTCTTCCTCTTATAATGAGATTGCCAACATTTTAGGTACATTTGAGATAATAGCTAATGAACAACCTTATTGAGCTCTACTTTGTTTCGAGAATAATTTAATATTATCTAATAAAAAGGGCCAACCATGTGAAGGTGGAAGCTCATTCCACCCCCCTCAACATCACTCTAAATTCCCCTTAAACATCTAACATCATTCATTCATTCATTCATCCATTAATAAAATGTAACATTCATTAATTATCACATGATAACATTCATTAACACATAAGATTAATGAATGTTATAAAAAATAAACACATAAGATTCATTAAGAAGGAAGATACAAAATGTAGGAGATTACAATGGGAGCTAGAGTGAGCGATTCTAGAGTGGTGAGTAGGAAAGGTGGAATTCAAAATTCAAATGGGACCAGGACTGGTGCAGGCCCATCAGGAGAGGGAGGTCAAGGGAAGAATACTATGGATGTAGGTTAGATTAGGAAGGAACCTGATGGAGGTGGGGCCCCTGGGGAGGACCCAGGTCTATGTTTGCAGTGAAGATTCCTACCAAAAAATGGTCAAGCTTGTTTGGCATCAAGTCAGTTGGTAAATCTTCCTTTTCTCTGGTCAAGAATGTTTCTTTTTTTGAGCAACGTTCATTTATCTTGGAGATTTTGGACTAAATCATAAATATGAATAGCTCTAGAATGGATCATACCCTTGTGGGGAGGTTCTTGGGAGTCAGACCAAATATTGAGATTGTTAGGGCCTTTGTTAAGAGGAAATGGGCTTTGAAGGGATAGGTTGACATTGTTGCACTGTCAAAAGGATGCTTATCCTTTTGTTTCTCTTGTTATGAAGATATAAGAGACATTTTATGTAGTGGACTATGGGTTGTGGGTAAGCATACAATGATTTTACAAAAATGGTCCCCTAACCTAAACTCTTAGGATTAATCAGTGGTGCAAGCCCTTGTCTGGATCAAACTTCTAGGAATGCCACTTGAGTTCTGGGTTGAAGATATCTTCCAAGGAATTGCTAATACCTTTAGAGAACTCTTATTTATGGACCCAATGGCAATTTTAAGAAGGATATTAATTTATGCAAGAATTTGTGTGGTTGTCAATCAAGGGGTTGATATGCTGGAAGCTATTACTCTCCAGTCTAAATTAGGAGTCTAGCATCAAAAGATTGAACATAAAATCATCCCTTTTGCATGCTTCCACTATAAAAAATTAGGCCATTGGGTGAAGAAATGCCCTACAAAGGTCAACATTTTGATTTTTTTAAAGAAAGAATGGGTTTGAAAAGGCTCTAAGGATGTTGAGGTCATGGAAAAAAACCAAGTTGTGAAGGGGACTAAAGAGGATAATATCCATTCTTAGGTGGAGACTATTTAGTTGTGTAAAATTAATGAGAATGAGAACTTGGAAAAGGATGCAGAAATTTCCATTAAAAATTTAAAGAGTAAGGATAACTTTGATGATGATGGTCAGAGTAGAAAGATGGCAATGGTAGAGGCTAAGGATATTTTAGAAGTGGAAATATTGGGTGACTGTAGCAAGAATATTGCTAACAGTAAAGATTCAGGTTATCAAGAAGCACAGGAATGTATTATTCTAGGGCTAGGTTTTTCTAAATGCTCTTAGTAGAATACCAAGGATAATAGGAGCTCACCTCATAAGGAAGGACCAATAAGGATAGCTCACCTAAGTGGAGGGATGCAAAAGATATTTCTAGAGCTTTGATGAAAGAGGAAGAATTTATTGGAGCAGACTAGATAGATGTGGAGTCTAAGAAGAAATTTAGATCTAAGAAAAAGGAGGAGATCAACTTTAAAAAGAACAAAGAAATTTCTTGATTAACAAGAAAACAAGGAGTAACAAGTCAAGGGATGTTATCCATTCCCTTACTCCAATAGGAAAGAGTAATAAATCAAGGAAACTAAGGAGTAACAAATTTGGGGATGTTAGTCATTCCCTTACTTTAGCAGGGAAGTGAATCAAAACAGGGGATGTTGGTCAAACTTGTCTCTCATTAGGGAGACCCACAAATCAACAAAAAAGAATTTTGGAGACCACCAAAAGTATATAAAATAGTAGTCAAAGGACTATCTTAGATTCAAAATCATTCCATAAGAAGTGAAGATTAGTTCATGGAATATTAGAGGATTAAATAATCCTCATAAGCAATATATGGTTAGGGTCATGATTAGAGATAATAAACTAGATATAGTTCTTCTACAGGAAACTAAGATTCTAAAGGATAAAGTTGAAAGTCTATTTTTGTTCAAAAGTGGCAAGATCTTAGGGGGTAATGTGATGGGGACTTTGGGGGTATAGCAATTTTATGGAATGATAAAATTATTCACAGGGAACTTTTATCATAGAATAGGAATATGATCAGTATTAGATTTTCTAATGCTAAGGATGGCACCTCATGGGTGCAAACTAATGTTTATACACCTAATACAAAACAGGGTAGGAAAGCTCTTTGGATTAAACTTTCTAATTAGAGAAAGAGCTTTGTGGATGAGAATTGGTTAGTATTGGTGTTTTCTGTTAGGATAAAACCACGGACAGAAATAAAAAACTACATGCAAATATAACCAATAATAGAAAAATAATAGATCACACAGAAATGAACACAAGGCACCAAGATTTAACGTGGTTCACCCAATCCCTGGGCTACACCCACCAAACAACAAGTCTGATCTTATTACAATCCAGTAATTACAACCTGATTACAATCTGTAATCCCTTACAGCTCAATGTTGCCGCAAGAAGCAATTTCGCATCACACTATATTACAATTCCCTTGTAAGGAAACTTGGATATAAAGAAAGAATATAACCATTTCCACATAACCCATAATAGATCTGAAATAAATACGAAATTAAAATTCACATGCAAGAGAATAGACAACATACCCACAAAATTGTGACACAAGATATACCCTGGGAAACCCTCATTGAGGGAAAAACCCAGCCTCCAAAAGCATCCATCACCATGTATTATTCAACATAAATACCATTGCTATACCGAGCAAACTATGAGAACAAGCATGAATCCACACATCCCATGCCATGCTTCCAACCTTCACAAATGCTCCCTTGGCTAAACTGTCAAGCCTTGTCCCGCTCGACTCTTGCCTTTTTTCCCTTCTTGTCACTCTTAATCTACAACAACTACCCTTGTGGCTACTTATATAGTAGCAAGTCCCACAAAACCACTAAGTGGTATTACATAAACCATGTGCTAAAACCATGTGCTACCTAACACACTGACCCCACATTTAATATTGGGCATTTAATTCTTTTCCCCAATATTAAATAATTACATGAAATATTATCACAATGTTACAATACAACTCATCAAGAATATTCCATGGGAATCTTTACATGTTGCACATCCATCTAGGTGGAACATTACATGATAAAATAAAATAATAAAATATAATAATATTATGCAATGTGTGCAACACCCATTATCTCAACATACAACAATCTCCCACTTGGAGACTGATCCTGTAGCAATACACTACCACATGGGGCTCCAACTGGATCAAACCACCCTGGACTTTGATGTTCTTTTATTCATGTTCAGTCTAAAAGACCAACTGAAGCTGAAGAGCAGTTCAACTTCTCCCTTGTTACAACCTTTGTCAACATATCTGTTGGATTTTCATTTGTATGTATCTTCTCTAGCTTTAACTGTCCATCCTCCAAAACTGACCGAATGAAATGGTACCGCAACTGTATGTGTTTGGTCTTAGAATGCAGAGCTGAATTCTTGGCAAGATAAATGACACTCTGACTATTTGTGAACAAATAATTATCCTTCTAAGGATGTCCCAATTCTTACAAGAAGAATTGAAGCCATATCATCTCCTTGGCTGCCTCTGTAGCAACAACATACTTTGCGTCTATAGTGGATAGAGCATTAATCTTCTATAACCTAGAAACCTAGCTCACGGCTGCCCCACCAATAGTAAAGATATAACCTGTAGTACTCTGCCTGGTATCAATATCCCCTGCCAAATCTGAGTCAACATAGCCCTGTAAATCAGTAGTAGAGCCCCCAAAGTGTAAACACTTATTGGATGTGCCTCTCAAATATCTGAGAATCCATTTGATTGCATTCCAATGCTCAAATCCTGGATGACTCATATACCTGCTAACGACTCCCATTGCATGTGCAATATCTGGCCTAGTGCATACCATGGCATACATCAAGCTTCCTATAGCTGAAGCATAGGGTACCTTGGACATCTTATCCTCCTCTTCCTGTGTCTTAGGACACATCTCCTTAGTCAACTTCAAATGACTAAGTAAAGGTGTGCTGACAACTTTAGCATTCTCCATAGAGAAACGTTGCAACGCCTTCTCAACATAATCAGCCTGAGATAGCAGCAATGTTATGTTCTTCCTATCTCTACAAATCTTCATACCAAGGATTTGTTTTGCTGCCCACAAATCCTTCATAGCAAATGCATGTGCTAACTGGCATTTTAGCCCCTTAATATGATCCATGTTAGACCCAACTACAAGCATATCATCAACATATAAATATAAAATAATGTAGCTATCATCATACAACCTCTTAAAATAAACACAATAATCTAAATGACACCTATTATAGCCATGCTCATGCATAAACTTGTCAAATTTTAGATACCATTGTCGAGGTGCTTGCTTCAAGCCATATAAACTTTTCTTCAATTTGCACACTAAGTTCTCCTTACCTTTGACCTCAAATCCCCGTGGCTGAGCCATATATATTTCTTCATCCAAATCACCATGAAGGAAGGCTGTTTTAACATCCAGCTGCTCTAAATGCAAATCTTTAGTAGCCACAAGACTTAAAATAGTACAAATAGAAGTCATTTTAACAACATGAGAAAATATATCATCAAAATCAATTCCCTTTTTCTGTGCAAATCCTTTTACAACTAACCTAGCTTTAAATCTTTTCTTACCTCCTTCCTCTTCTTTCAACTTGTAAACCCACTTATTTTGTAAAGCCTTTTTACCTGCAGGCAATTTGCCCAAATCCCATGTCTTATTCTTCAGAAAAGAGTCCATTTCATCTTTCATTGCAGACTCCCACTGAATCTTAGTATCCACCTGCACAACTTCATCATAACTTTCAGGTTCACCAGCATTAGTAAGTAAAATAGAATACAAAGAGGGAGAAAATCTTTGTGGAGGTCTAATTTTCCTTGTTGACCATCTAACATTCACTGGTGTGTGTGGTATTTGTTGTTGTGGATGTTGCACATCATGAGGAATGGCTGGAATGTTAGCTTTTGGAGTATCATTCAACACTACATAATCATCTTCTTTCTTCTTGTGTTGCTGCAATAGATCTTTGTACAACACTTTCTCATTGAATATGACATCCCTACTTCTTACAATTTTATGATTTTCAAAATCCCAAAGCCTATAACCAAATTCATTAATGCCATATCCAACAAAGACACATTTCTTTGGTCTAGCTTCTAGCTTGGTTCTATTTTCAGAGTCTATATGAGAAAAAGCTTCACAACCAAAGGTCTTGAGAAAAGAATAACTCACCTTCTTACCAGTCCATGCCTCCTCTGGAATACCACAGCCCAAAGGAGTAGAAGGACCTCTATTAATCAAATATACTGTAGTATTGATAGCCTCTACCCACATGTGTAAGGGCAACCCAACATGCAACCTCATGCTCCTTGCGTGCTCCATTATAGTCTTGTTCATGTGTTCAACCACTCCATTTTCCTATGGAGTCCTTCGAACAATTTTCTGCTACGAATACCATTAGTGGAGCAATAATCTTCAAATTCATGACTACAATATTCACCACCATTATCAAATCTGAGACATTTTAATTTCTTACCAGTCTCATTTTCAACCAAGCATTTCCATTTCTTAAAAGTTTGAAATACATCAGATTTCTGTCTAAGGAAATAAACCCATACTTTTCTAGTTGCATCATCAATAAATGTAACATAATAATGAGAGCCACAAAGGGAAGATACCTGAGTCGGTCCCCATACATCTGTATGCACAAGCTCTAATTTCTCCTTTTTGTTTTCCTTCCTAGTCTTTACAAAACTCACTCTCTTTTGTTTTCCATACACATAACTTTCATAGAAATCGATATTAACACATTTTAGACCTGGTAAAACTTTCTTTGAATGAAGTACTTTCATACCTTTCTCACTCATGTGCCTAAGTCTGTTGTGCCACAGTGCTGTATCAGAATCTACAGCAGCTATTTGTTTTCCCTGCTCAACTGCAGCAATTGTTCCTGAACATTCATTTTTCTCTGAAACAATCAAAGTAGAAGGAACAATATGACCTATACAAAGATATAAGGTGCCTACTTTCACACCTTTTGCTACTACGAGGGAACCTTTTGAAACTTTCCAATTTTTATCATTAAAAGTAACTACACAACCCTCATCACCGAGTTGCCCTGCTGAAATTAAATTCCTACTCAGCCTTGGAACATGTCTTACCTCATGTAGTAGCCAATGATTCCCATTCTACAACTTAATCTTAATTTTTTCCTTTCCAACAATCTGACAGGGTTCATTATCCCCCAAATAAACAAGCCCAAAATTCCCTTGGACATAATCAACGAAATAACCTCTATGAGATGTAGCATGAAATGAAGCACCAGAATCTAAAACCCATGAATCATCAACACTTTCTAAAGATAGAAGCAAAGCATCCTCTTCAGATTTGTTACTTACCACATTTGCCTCCTTGTCTCCATCTGATTTATCTCCTTCATTTTTCTTTCGATTCTAGCAATCTTTCTTTTTATGACCTGGTTTGCCACAGTACCAACAGTCGTTTGGTCCTCTTGATTGAGACCTCTTCCCCTTTGACTTTCCTCTTGATTTCCCATGATTTCCAGAGTTACTTCCTCTCTCAGTCGTTCTGCCCCTACTTTGTGCATTCAAAGCACTTCCTGATGTAGATCCACCTAAAGATTTCCTACGAGTTTCCTCACTCAAAACAACACCGATCACATCATCATATTTTAGGGTACTAGATCCAGGAACAAAATTACTCACAGCCATTACCAAGCCATTCCAGCTTTCAGGCAAAGAACATAAAATCAAGAGAGCCCTAATTTCTTCATCAAAATTGATACCCACAGAAGATAACTGGCTATTAATAGTATTAAACTCATTTAAATGATCTGCAACAGATCCACCTTCTGCCATTTTCATATTAAATAAACGCTTCATGAGAAATACCTTGTTTGAAGTGGAGGGCTTTTCATACAGTGTCGCTAGGGTTTTCATCAAGTCTTCTATCATCTTTGCTTTTGTAATATTAAATGCCACCGATGGTGCCAGACATAACCAAATGCTTCCAAGTGCCTTTCTGTCCAAAAGATCCCATTCAACATCTGACATAGTTCCTTGATTCTTGGCTTTGCCTTCCAACGACTTCCATAAATCCTTCTGATAAAGATAGTCTTCCATTTGCATCTTCCATAACTGGAAGTTCTGCCCATTAAACCTATCAACCCTCAGCTTACCCTCATCTGCCATTGCTCCCACTCAACTGTAATACTCTCACTCAACTGTGAAACTTTCTTGCAGAGGATAACTGAAAAATAACTAGGCTCTTACACCACTTGTTAGGATAAAACTACAGGAAGAAATAAAAAACTACATGCAAATATAACCAATAACGAAAAAATAATAGATCACACAGAAATGAGCACAAGGCACCAAGATTTAACGTGGTTCACCCAATCCCTGGGCTACGTCCACCAAACAGCAAGTTCGATCTTATTACAATCCAGTAATTACAACCTGATTACAATCTGTAATCCCTTACAGCTCAATACCGCCGCAAGAAGCAATTTCGTATCACACTGTATTACAATCCCTAACCCTAAGCCCTTTTATAAAAATATCAAATTGCTTTAGGGTTATAACATGTCGGCCATAAATTAGCCATAACTTTAGTGGTGAATCTACGAATGGCGAATCTACGAATAGTACCAAAAAAAAAAAATTGGGCCGATGCCCCGAACCCCACTAATTATGAAGTATGTACAGTACTTTCCTGATCAGTCACCATAATCTAACATTTTCAATACACCTCTGAGAGAGAATGAGAAGATGGGGGGTAGTTAGACCAATTTGGATAGCAGAATGGATTTGATGGAATTTATTGATAGTCATTTATTACATGACATGGATTTGCAAGGTGTTGACTATACTTGGATGAATAGAAGGTCAGATAAGGATATCATTTAAGTTAGGCTTGATAGAGCCCTTATTAGTAATGATAGGTTTCAAAGTTATAAATTTTCCTTATTAGCTCATGTGAGAGTGGGTTTCGATCATTACCCCATTTTTCTTCTAGTTGACCCCGTCACCATTAAAAAGCACTATCCTTTTTGCTTTGAAAAAATGTGGACTATACATCCTGGGCTAGAAAACCTTATTAAGGATTGGTGGGGGATTCAAGTTGAGGGAAAAACTATGTTCAAAGTTGCTAAAACACTGAGAAATGTTAAAGATAATATCAAAAGATGGAACAGGGAAACTTTTGGGAATATCTTTGACAACAAAAGTAGGATTCTTGAGGAATTAAAAGAGATTTAGCATAGCATTCAGTATGAGGGTTATGCGAATGTTTCTAGGAAGGGTAAGGATTTGAAATTGATTAAGTTGCATGATATTATTACCAAGGAGGAGATATACTAGAGGTAGTAGTCTAGGAAAGTTTTTATTAAAGAAGGGGATAAGAATACTAAATTTTTCCATATGACCACTTTGAAGCATAAAATGACTAATAAAATTTCTAAATTAAAAGTTTATGGTCTTGTTACTAATGAGGATGAGGATATCAAAAGGGAAGCCATGAGATTTGTTCATGGTTTGCTGGAGAGAGAACACAATCTAGATAAGGAAAAATAGGAGTTTTTGAAGTGTATTCCAAAAAGCATATCAGAAGATCAAAACAAAAACCTCACTTCCATCCCTTCTAATGATGAAATAACTAAGGTTTTTTTTTTTCTTTAAGGGAGACAAGGCTCCTAGACCAGATGGTTTCCCTTTCCTCTTTTTTCAAACCTATTGGCATATCATTCAAGAGGACATTTTTAATGGAGTTACAGAGTTCTTTGGTTCTAGAAAACTTCTTAAAGAGTTGAATGGTACTTTTTTGGCTCTGATACCCAAAAAGTTGGGGACTGGTAGTATGGACCAATTTAGACCAATCAGTCTTTGCAATTCTTTTTATAACATTGTCTCTAAAGTTCTTACTCTCAGGATTTTGTCTTTATTACCTAATCTAATTTCAAGACAGTAGAATGGGTTTGTTCTAGGTAGGAAGATATTGGATTCTATTATCTTAGTGCATGAAAATATTCACTCCCTCACCAAATCCAACAAATTAGGGTTCTGATTAAAGTTGGATTTATCCAAGGCATATGATAGGGTGGACTAGGAATTTTTAAAGTGTGGACGAGAAGCTTTTAGGTTCAATAAAAGATTTTTGGAGTTGGTGCATATGTTGGTTTCCTCTGCCACCTTTTTTCTTCTTGTTAATGGATCTTTGACTCCTTTCTTCCGAGCCTCTTGTGGTTTAAGACAAGGGGATCTGTTATGTCTTATTTTATTCATCCTCATGGTTTAGTGTTGGGGTAGATTTGTGGAAAAAATGGTTCAAATGTGGGAATTTGTAGGTTTAATACCTTCTTCTAAGGATTTAACCTGTTCTTATCAGCAATTTGTGGATGATTTGATTGTGATGGGATAAGCTTCAGTAAAAAATGTGAGGAATATTAAAAAGGCTCTTGAGGATTATGGGCAAGCTATAGGATAGATTATTAATTGGATCAAAAGCTTGATCTATTTCATTAATGTTAATGTGAATAAATAAAACAAAATTAAAAGAAGTATGGGATGTGAGGTTGGTAGCCTTCCAGGGTCATATCTTTGTTCACTTGTTTGTCTTGACCCTCTTGAGTCCTTGTGGAGTTCTTTGGTTGATAAAATCTGCTCAAAGTTTGTTGGTTGGAAACGATCCCTCCTTAACTAGGCTGGTAAGATAATTGTTCTAAAGTCCACTTTATAGAGCATGGCCATGTATGATTTGAGTGTTTTTAAGATACCTAGAAAGTATGCTTTCGCCATTGAAAAAATTCATAATTTTTTTTATGGATTGGTATGGAAAAGAAGAAAATAATAGCTTTGATTGCTTGGCATAAAGTTTGTATTCCCATAAAAAAAAGAGAGTTGGGTCTAAGAAAGATTAATAGCATGAATGTTTTTTTACTTGCTAAGTTTATCTAGAGATTATATAATGAAGATGGAGAATGGAAAGACATATGGAATGATAAATATAACAGCGAGAACCAAAGCTTCAATCTTTTCCTTGGTAGTGAGGATACTCAAGGGGGTTTTGTGATTTGGAAGCAAGCACTAAAAAATAAGTAAATTATCAATAAAGGGGTAAGATGGAAGGTTGGAAATGGTAGGACTATTCAATTTTGGGATGACATATGGATTCTTGATCATGCTTTGAGTTCTGATCATAAGTGGAATGGGTATATGGATCAATGCAAGACTATTTTGGGATGTGTTGTTGATTATTGGGAAGAAAATAAATGGGTGAACCTTACCAGAGTGGATGAGGCTCTTAATGACCTTAACAAAATTTTGAATGTTGTCTTTTTAGTTCATGAGGAGGATGCTTTAATATGGAAATTCAATCCTAATGGATCATTTTATGTCTCATCTTTGTATGGCAATAATTTTGAAGATTGTCATGTGCCTTGCTGGGCTAAAGCCTAGTTCAAAAGTCTGACACACAAAGTTACCATTTTTTTTTGGATCTTATTGTAGGATAAAATCCTTACTACTAATAATTTAATGAAGAAAGGTATGTGTCTTGTTAGCAGATGTTATCTTTGCAAGGAAGAGAAAGAGTCAGTTAATCATTTGACCATTAAATGGTCTTACATTATAAGGTTATGGGAGAGGATCTATAGACTTCTGGATGTGGAATGTGTTCTCCCCCTTAATATTCAAGACTTATTATTAGCCTGGAAGTGTCCTTCTTGTTATACTTAAATTATTAATTTATGGGATTTCATTCTTCCATATCTATGTTGGGGTGTCTGGAAGGAAAGGAATGATAGGGTTTTTAGGGGTAAGGAGACTTCTTCTAATCATATTTTTCATAAGGTAAAGCATATGGTGATTAAGGATATTAGGATAACCGAGAAAGATCAAGAGCCTCAAGATGACTAATTGGAAGCCAAAGTGATTCAAAGTTGGAAGGGATAAGCTATTCTCAAAGTGATAGTAACCTTAGAAATTTGGCTAGGTGGAATTGTCCACCATAGGGATGGTATAAGATTAATTTTGATGGGGCCTCAAAGGGAAACCCAGAGATAGTAGGTTATGAAATTGTTATTTGAAATGAAAATGGGGATAGTTTGAGTGTTATGGCTATTCTTATTGGAGATCAAACCAATCATGTTGCAGAAGTTAGCGTGGCTCTCTATGGTCTTTTATTTTCCAAGAGCATGAATTTGGAGAAAATTTGACTAGAAGGGGATTCCCTTAATATTATTAATTGTCTTAATAAAGTTAATAACCCCTCTTGGATCATCCATAATATTATTTTCAAGGCTATTAATTTGATTAATTCCTTTGTGGAATGTGTTATCGCTCATAACTATAGAGAAACCAACAAAATGGCTGACTTGGCTGTGAACGTGGCATGCAAAAGCCATACAAAGATAATATGGAATTATGGTGACAACATCCCTACTGACGGGCTATCTTTGATAGAGTATGACAAGATTGGAAGTATGGAAAATATTTTTAATAATGATGGAAACAACATTTAGGAACAATTATGATTTGTGTAGGAATGGAGAGTTGTGGGTTATGATTATCTTTGATGAGAGAACTCATTCATTACCACATGGATTGTGGGTATTTTTGCATAAGAGAAAACTTTGTTGTTATTTCAACATAGAGATTTCCACTTCATCTAGGCTTGTTAAGACAGTTAGGATTTGTTGCAGTTTGAGGAATATAAGTGGTAAGAGAAAGAGGGTTGAGCCCACAAGTTACAAGGAATGGGAGAAGAAGACAATTTTTTTGGATAATTTAGAATAGGTTCAATTTACGGGCTTCATGGAGAAGTTAAAGGGCAATAATCCATCCATAACCTACCAGTTTATCAAGACATGGAAGAATGGAAGCATCTTGGTGCAAAACTAGAGAATGGACACCATAGAGGACATTATAGTTGAAGTCACCGGTCTTGATATGGATGGGATCAACATCTATAGAGATAAGAAGGTGTCTGATTGTGTTATTGATGAGTTTGTGGAGACAACCAAGGAAAGAAATAGGTTGGTCAAAATTGGCAATTCCTATTTTAGCCTTCATTCCATTTTGAGACCATGGAGATTTATTATGTTTTTTGTGATTGAATACCTAACCCTTGATGGTCATTTTAAAAATATTTTTGGGCACCACTTTATGCTAGTAAATCATTTAGGCATAGGGTTAGAATTAATTTCCCTTTCTACCTATGGCAGTTGGTGGATAATACCATTTTAGCTATCCAAAATGACCCTAAGGAGTAAACGAGAGGGAGGGGTGAATCAATTACCACTAAAATAAATCTCAAATCCCTTAGATGTCAACACAAAACACAAAACTTCACTAAAAATACTGATTCTCGGTAAACATACAAGCACTTGGTTTACACTAGTAAATGTTGTAACTCGGTAAGTAGTGAAATAGCAATTGTAACTCGATAAATGCTTAACATAAAAAACTTAAGATATCATCTATGATTAACCTTACTTAACTTAGTTTCACACACATAAAAGAAATAGCATGAACAAAAGTGACACCAAGATTTAACATGGAAACTCAATTTGGGAAAAACTACCAATTGCAACTAGTTATTGATTTTCACTCTTCTAAAGTGAGCCCTATTAGGAGCCAAGCCTATTAAAGGTTACAAAATATACTATTAGGTATGACCCTATTAGAGGATTTAATCACCCTGTTAGGAGTGGCCTTGTTAGAGGTCTTTAGATACTTCAATCTAGAAATGCCACCTTGTTAGAGGATTTACAAATAGTTGTTAAGCCAACTTTGTTAAGAGATTTAGATCACTGCTACAATGGTTAGAGAGTAACAATGAGATGACCTGATTTTTTATGCAACTGAATTACTAATTACAAATCTCAATTCTTGCTTGTATACTTGATCCTTTTTAATCAAATGTATCTTTGTAGCTCCACAAGGATATTTTGCTTATCCTTCTAATTTTCTTCCTCTAAGCATCTTCAAATCTTTTATTGCCTTGCATACATTCAATCCTCAATTTGACCTTATATTTATATCATACACATTATCAAGTCAGCTTGAATAAAACTTTAGAATACTTAATATTCATCTCCTTAGTTGACTAGAACCAACAAACAAAATTATTGAGCTCAATATGCCAAAATAAGAAAATCCTTCGTTAGCTGACCCTTCTTGGTAGACACTAACTCAGAAGCAATTTTCCCATGTTAACCAAGTGAACTTAGTTAATATTGCATTTTCACAAAGTTCTTTTGGTAACCAAGTGAGCTTGGTTAACACTAGTTCCATCCAACTTTTCCTTCATTAACCAAGTGAGCTCGGTTAACAATCAACTTCTGTGAACTTCTCTTTGTCACCCAAGTGAATTTGGTAGATACTGCCTTCCAAATTTGGAAAACTTTGGAAGGCTTAGCAGACACATGAAACTATCTTCAATGCCCGAGTGAGCTTGACATACATTGACTAGTAAAGATATGACATTTTGTGTAACATCAAAGGCAATACACAATTAACCAAAATTTTTCAATAATCTCCCTCTTTGGGATTAATGGCAACACAACATGTCATAATACAATGAAATTTTTAGAGAAAGAATAAAGGAACATATTCTTAATTTCATTTGGATTCTCATCTATGAGAACTCCCTCTATCAGTGTGAACTCTCTCTACCTTTAGTTTCTCGCTCTGTCAACAAAATATGCCTTCAACATCTTCTTCTAATAGAAAACTCTCTTTTGATATCAGACCAAGTTCATCTTCTTTCTCTATCACCTTCAAACAAAATTTTTGTGAAATGTATACTCTCCCTCTTTAGGAAATTTATGCGATATGACATATGACAACAAACTCTCCCTCTTTGACATTTCATGCCAAAAACAATATTCAGTGAATATCAGTGTACCTCATGTACTAATTCATATGCAATATGCCCTTTTCAATACTGCATCAACTTTATTGATCTTCAACATTCTCTGGCTGATGCATCCCTAATCTTTATTTAGTGAGCTTTATATATGGGAATGACCCCTAACTTACCTCTTAGATACAAAAATGCATCTTCAGGTAATGGCTTAGTGAATATGTCTGTAATTTGTTCTTTAGTATTCACATATTCCAATCTTACCTCTTTATCTTGCATCAATTCTCTCAAAAAATGATATTTTACAGCAATGTGCCTAGTTTTGGTATGCATCACAAGATTCTTTGATATATTTATTGCACTGGTGTTATCAAAGAAGATAGCCACTAGATCCTTGATCTCTACCTTTATAACTACTGACAGTTGTTTGAACCAAACAACATTAGAGCAATTAATTACTGCTGCCACATACTTTGCTTTTGTTGTAGATTGAGAAATACAATTCTTATTCTTTCTTGTCCAAGATACTAGTCTTTTATCAAGAAAGATTTCTCCATCATTGATGCTCTTCCTATCATCAACATTTTTTACCCAATCAGCATCTATGAATGCTTTCAAATCCAAATTGCCTCCTTTTTTGTACCATAATCCATAGTCTTCAATAGCTTTTAGATACCTAATGATTCTCTTGATTGCCATCATATGGTTTTCTTTAGGATTTTCTGAGAATCTTGCCACCATACCAATTGCTAATGCAATATCAAGGCTTGTATGCATTACATATTGCAATTTTCCAATCATTGATCTATATGTGGTCTGATATACCTCCTTGGAATAATCATTTTTGGAAAGCTTATGTCTAGTAGACATAAGTGTTCCAATTGGTCTTGAATCCTCCATTTCAAACTTCTTTAGTAACTCCTTGATATATTTGGATTGAGTAATGTAGATACCATCTTTTGTTGAATCTATAATCCAACAAAGAATTTTATTTCTCCAAACATAGACATCTCAAATTCTTTACTCATTTCTTCTAAAAATACTTTGCATAAGTCATCATTTCTAGTAAATAATGTGTCGTCTAGAAATATTTCTACCAATACAATCTTCTTGTCTGGTCCTTCTTTGATATATAGGCTGTTGTTATCATTTATTCTTTGAAAACCAATCCTTATCAAGTAGTTATGAAGCCTTTCATACCAAGCTCTGGGAGCTTGCTTGAGACCATACAATGCTTCGTGCAATTTACAAATCATATCCCTTTTGCTAGGATCTATAAAACCTTCTAGTTATTTTATGTAAACTTCCTCTTCAAGAATTCCATTCAAAGATGCAGATTTCACATCCATTTGATAAACTTTAAATCCTTTATGTGCAACATAAGAAAGTAAAGTTCTAACACCTTCTAATCCTGCAACAGGAGAAAAAATTTCACCATAATCAATACCTTCTTCTTGAGAATAACCTTTGCATACCAACCTTGCTTTGTTTCTGGAAACTTCTCCATCTTCATTCAGCTTATTTTTGAAAACCCAGTTTGTGCCAATTACATTTTTATCCTTGGGTCTAGGAACAAGAGTCCAAGTCTTATTACTCTTTATTTTTTCTATCTCTTCATTCATAGCTTCAATCCAAATTTCATTATCCAAAGCATCTTTCACTAATTTAGGTTCAAATTCAGTAAGCAAACATGTATCTTGCAATTTGTTTCTTGTCATTGTTCCATCTGACTTGTCTCCAATGATCTAATCAGGTGCATGGTGCCTTCTGACATATCTTGCTAACATAGGTATTTTGGATTTAGAACTTGTTCCGCTAGCCTCTCCATGATCTTCTGTATCAAGCTCAAGTCCCATTATCTATGACTTGGGTCCATCAGACTCGATTTTCTCTAACAACAACTCGATAGCTTCTGACCGTGACTCAAGTCCTTCAGACTATGACTTGGGTTGCACTGGTTGCAACTCGATAGCTTTTGGAGATTTTGGGGACTCAATAGGTTAAGTTTTCTAACTTCCAATTGGATTTGGCAATGTATTAAGTTAATAGTAGACAAACTTTCTATAATCCTCAAGTTCTTTGCTGCTCTCTTCTTCACTTTTTTCTGCAAACTCATCAATTTTACATGTGCACTTTCTATAATCTTATGAGTTAATAAGTTTAAACATTTATATGCTTTAATTCTATAGGAGTATCCTAGGAATATGCCTTCATCACCTTTGACATCAAATTTACCTTTCTTAGACGCATTTAGAATATAACATTTTAACCAAATACTTTCAAGTAACTTACATTAGGTTTGTAGCCATACCATACTACATAAGTAGTTTGATTTAAGTCTTTCTTTAGTTGTACTCTATTCAATGTATGCACTATAGTACTGATTTCTTCCTTCCAGTATTTGATTGCAACACTCTTTTCTGTCATCAAAGTTCTTGCACAATCCATGATGAATATGTTCCTTCTTTTAGCTATACCATTTTGCTGTGGTGTACTAGGGGTTGATACTTGTCTCTTAATTCCTCTTTCAATGTAGAATTTATTGAATTTATTGGAAATGACTTCACCACCTCTGTCTAACCTCAAATGCTTTGGCTTCTTTCTAGTTTCTTTCTCTACTTTTGCCAAGTACCACTTAAACTTTTGAAATGCTTCAGACTTATCTTTTAGATACATCATAGTCATCATTCTAGAATAATCATCAATAAAAAGAATAAAATACTTATCTCTACTATAGCTCTCTATTCCAATAGGTCCACATAAGTCTATATGAACCAACTCTGGAAGACTTGTTCAAAATGATAGTTTTTTCTTTGAAACTTGTCTTGCCCATTTCACCAATTTGACAATTTTTGCATTGGCCTATATCAGGTTTCCTCAAGCTAGGAATACCTCACTCTTTTGCTCTTTGTTATCTTGATTAGATTATCAAAGTTTACATGACATAGCCTTTGATGCCATAACTAGCTTTCTTCTACTTGAGCAATGAGATATGAACTTTCACTAAGATCTAGGTAGAATAGGTTACCTTTTTTTGGTTTATGAACCCAACCAGGTTTCCTTTTCCATCCAATAGCCTGGCCTTACCATTCATGAATTCTACCTTGAATCTAATGTTATTCAACTATACCACACTCAATAGATTATGCTTTAGTCCTTCAACCCAATAAGCATTATCACATTTAAGTTTATTGGTTACTTAGATACAACCTTTTTCCTTTATGCAACATGGTTCATTGTTTCCAAATCTCACACTTCCACCATTATAATGTTTGATATGTTCAAACTTTGTTTTGTCACCAATCATATGATGTGAGTAGCCACTATCAATAATCTCTATATTATTTTTTCTAACATGAGAGATAAGTACCATTTTATCTCCTTCATTATCAAATTTATCTTTTACAACAATATAAACCATTTCATCATCTTCACTACTATCTAAATCTTTAGCCATAAAACAAGATTGTTAGGATTAAACCACAGACAGAAATAATAATTACATGCAAATATAACCAATAACAAAAAATAATAGATCACACAGAAAAGAACACAAGACACCAAGATTTAACGTGGTTCACCCAATCTCTGGGCTACGTCCACCAAATAGCAGGTCTGATATTATTACGATCTAGTGATTATGACTTGATTACAATCCATAATCCCTTACAGCTCAATACTGCTGCAAGAACCAATTTTGCATCACAAATTATGAAACAATCCCTAACCCTAAGCTCTTCTAGACAAGTATTTTTACCACTTTAGGGTTATAATTAATAATTACATGTCAGCCCAAAATCCTAATAAAATAGGGCCGAAATTATTTTTTGCCCCAAAGAATTTATGAAGTATGTACAACACTTTCCTGATCAGTCACCACAATCTAACAATCTCCCACTTGGGGACTGATTAGGCTCCACACTAAACAAAAATATCCCACTTGGAGACTAATTTGTAGCTATGTTGTTACTCCATGAGGCTCCCACTAGATCAAACTACCCTAGACTCTGTTGTTTTTTTATTCATGTTTAGTCTAGAAGATCAATTGAAGCTGAAGAGGAGTTCAGCTTCTCCCTCGTTACTACCTTTGTCAACATATCCATTGGATTGTCATTTGTATGTATCTTCTCTAGCTTTAATTGTCCATCCTCCAAAACTAACTAAATGAAATGGTACCACAATTATATGTGTTTGGTCTTTGAATGCAGAGTTGAATTCTTTGCAAGATGAATGACACTTTGCCTCTCTATAAACAAATAATTATCCTTCTGAGGATGTCCCAATTCTTCTAAGAAGAACTAAAGCCATATCATCTCCTTGGTTGCCTCTGTAGCAACAACATACTCTGCCTCTATAATGGATAGAGCATTAATTTTTTGTAACCTAGAAACCCAACTCATAGCTGCCCCACCAACAGTAAAGACATAACCTATAGTACTCTGCCTGGTATCAATATCCCCTACCAAATCTGAGTCAACATAGCCCTGTAAATTAGTAGTAGAGCTCCCAAAGTGTAGACACTTATTGGATGTTCCTCTCAAATATTTGAGAATCCATTTGACTGCATTCCAATGCTCAATTCCTAGATGACTCATATACCTGCTAACAACTCCCACTACATGTGCAATATCTGGCCTAGTGCATACCATGGCATACATCAAGCTTCCTACAATTGAAGCATAGGGTACCTTGGACATCTCATCCTCCTCTTCTTGTGTCTTAGGAAACATCTCCTTAGTCAACTTCAAATGACCAGGTAAAGGTGTACTGATAGCTTTAGCATTCTCCATAGAGAAACATTGCAACACCTTCTCAACATAATCAACCTGAGATAGTGTCAATGTTCTATTCTTCCTATCTCTGCAAATCTTCATACCAAGGATTTGTTTTGCTACCCACAAATCCTTCATAGCAAATGCATGTGCTAACTAGCATTTCAACACCTTAATATGATCCATGTTAGACCCAGCTACAAGCATATCATCAACATATAAACATAAAATGATGTAGCTATCATCATCCAACCTATTAAAATAAACATAATAATCTGAATGACACCTATTATAGCCATGCTCATGCATAAAATTGTCAAATTTTAGATACCATTTTTGAGGTGCTTGCTTTAAGACATATAAACTTTTCTTCAATTTGCACACTAAGTTCTCCTTACCTTTGACCTCAAATCCCCGTGGCTAAGCCATATACATCTCTTCATCCAAATCACCATGAAGGAAGGTTGTTTTAACATCAAGCTGCTCTAAATGCAAATCTTCAGTAGCTACAAGACTTAAAATAGTATGGATAGAAGTCATCTTAACAACAGGAGAAAATATCTCATCAAAATCAATTCTTTTTTTCTGTGCAAATCCTTTCACAACTAACCTGGCTTTAAATCTTTTCTTACCTCTTTCCTTTTCTTTCAACCTGTAAACCTACTTATTCTATAAAGCCTCTTTACCTGTAGGCAACTTACATAAATCCCATGTCTTATTCTTTAGCAAAGAGTCCATTTCATCTTTCATTGCAGACTCCCACTGAATCTTAGTATCCACCTATACAACTTCATCATAACTTTCAGGTTCACCAGCATCAGTAAGTAAAATAGAATACAAAGAGGGATAAAATCTTTGTGGAGGTCTAATTTGCCTTGTTGGCCATCTAACATTCACTGGTGTGTGTGGTATTTGTTGTTGCTATTGTTGCATATCATGAGGAATGGCTAGAACATCAACTGTTGGAGTATCATTCAGCACTACATAATCATCTTCTTTCTTCTCATGTTGCTACAACATATCTTTGTACAACACTTTCTCATTGAATATGACATCCCTACTTATTACAATTTTATGATTTTCAAAATCCCAAAGCCTATAACAAAATTTATTAATGCCATATCCAAAAAATACACATTTATTTGACTTAACTTCCAGCTTGGTTCTATTTTCAGAATCTATGTGAGCAAAAGCTTCACAACCAAAAGTCTTGAGAAAAGAATAACTCACTTTCTTACCAGCCCATGCTTCCTCTGGAATACCAAAACCAAAAGGAGCAGAGGGACCTCTATTAATCAAATATACAACAATATTGATAGCCTCTGCCCACATGTGTAAGGGCAACCCAACATGCAACCTCATGCTCCTTGCGCGCTCCATTATAGTTCTGTTCATACGTTTAGCCACTCCATTTTCTTGTGGAGTCCTTGAAATAATTTTCTATGTACACATACCATTAGTGGAGCAATAATCTTCAAATTCATGACTGTAATACTCACCACCATTATCAGATCTGAGACATTTTAGTTTCTTACCAGTCTCATTTTCAACCAAGCATTTCCATTTCTTAAAAGTTTGAAATACATCAAATTTCTATCTAAGAAAATAACCCCATAATTTTCTAGTTGCATCATCAATAAATGTAACATAATAATGAGAGTCTCCAAGGGAAGATACTTGAGCCAGTCCCCATACATCTTTATGCACAAGCTCTAATTTCTCCTTTTTGTTTTCCTTCCCAGTCTTTACAAAACTCACTCTCTTTTGTTTTTCATACACGCAACTTTCACAGAAATTCATATTAACACATTTTAGACTTAGTAAAACTTTCTTTGAATGAAGTACTTTCATACCTTTCTCACTCATGTGCCCAAGTCTATTGTGCCACATCACTATATTAGAATCTACATCAACTATTTGTTCTTCCTGCTGAACTACAACAATTGTTCCTGAACATTCATTTTTCTCTAAAACAATTAAAGTAGAAGGAATAATATGACCTATAAAATGATATAAGGTGCCTACTTTCACAGCTTTTGCTACTACAAGGGAACCTTTTGAAACCTTTCAATTTTTATCATTAATAGTAACTACACAACCCTCATCACCGAGTTGCCATGCTGAAATTAAATTCCTACTCAGCCTTGGAAAATGTCTTACCTCATGTAGTAGCCAATGATTCCCATTCTACAACTAAATCTTAATTTTTTCGTTTCCAACAATCTGACAGGGTTCATTATCCACCAAATAAACAAGCCCAAAATCCTCTTGGACATAATCAATGAAATAACCTCTATGAGGTGTAGCATGAAATGAAGCACCAGAATCTAAAACCCGTGAATCATCAACACTTTTTACAGATAAAAGAAAAGCATCCTCTTCAGATTTGTTATTTACCACATTTGCCTCCTTATCTCCATCTAATTTATCTCCTTCATTTTTCTTTCGATTCCAACAATCTTTTTTTTTGTGCCCTAGCTTCCCATAGTACCAGCAATCGTTCGGTCCTCTTAATTGAGACCTCCTCCCCTTTGACTTTCCTCTTGATTTCCCATGATTTCTAGAATATTTCCTCTCTTAGTCATTTTGCCCCTGCTTTGTGCATTCAAAGCACTTCTTGATGTAGATCCACCTGAGGATTTCCTATGAGTTTCCTCACTCAAAATAACAACGATCACATCATTATATTTTAGGGTACTAAATCTAGGAACAAAATTACTCATAGCCATTACCAAGCCATTCCAGCTTTCAGGCAAATAACACAAAATCAAGAGAGCCTTAATTTCTTCTTCAAAATTGATACCCACAGAAGATAACTGACTAGTAATAGTATTAAACTCATTTAAATGATCTGCAATAGATCTACCTTCTTCCATTTTCATATTAAATAAACACTTCATGAGAAATACCTTGTTTGAAGTGGAGGGCTTTTCTATCCTAAAATATTTCATTCATCATTTGACATAGATCCCTAATTATTGGCTTTTCCTTCTAATGGCTTCCATAAATCTTTCTGATAAAGATAGTCTTCCATTTGCATCTTCCATAACTAGAAGTTTTTCCCATTAAACCTATGAACCCTCAGCTTAACCTCATCTGCCATTGCTCTCACTCAACCATGAGACTTTCCTACAGAGGATAACTAAAAAAATAACCTGGCTCTGACACCACTTGTTAGGATTAAACCACAGACAGAAATAACAATTACATGCAAATATAACCAATAATAGAAAATAATAGATCACACAGAAAAGAACACAAGACACCAAGATTTAACATGGTTCACCCAATCCTTGGGCTACGCCCACGAAACAACAAGTCTGATATTATTACGATCTAGTGATTATCACCTAATTACAATCTGTAATCCCTTATAGCTCAATACCACTGCAAGAACCAATTTCATATCACAACTTATGAAAGAATCCCTAACCCTAAGCTCTTTTATACAAGTATTTTTACCACTTTAGGGTTATAATTAATAGTTACATGTTAGCCCAAAATCTTGATAAAATGGGGCCCAAAATTTTTTTCCCAAAGAATTTATGAAGTATGTACAGTACTTTCTTGATCAATCACCACAATCTAACAAAGATTTCTTACCTTTATCTTTGTAGTCCTTGAAATTCTTGAAATCCTTCTTGCCATTGTACTTGTTATAGTTCTTTTCATCTTTTCCTTCTCTATTTGGACATCTTGCAACAATGTGTCGAACTTCTTCATAGGAGAAACATATCAAAGGAATTTTACCTTTATACTTTCCTTTGTCTTTTGGATACCTTCTTGCAAGAAATGCTTCAATGGCTTCAAGATCATTGTCAGAACTATCTTCCTCTTCACTTTCAGATTTTTTGCCTTTAGACCTTTTAGGTTTCTTCTTGAGTGATACCTTGGCTTCAAATGCAAACTCAAGATTGCTAGAACTAGGAGTATAATTATCATAGTTATCTAGTTCAAATGCAGTCAATCTTCCAACTAGGGCATCCAAAGTTATCTTATTATTTGGATCACAACTCATCTCTTGAATAGCAGAGACTCTGATTGGATAGATAGGAAGAAGGGTTCTGAGTACCTTTCTTACCACTATCACGTCTTCAATTGTTCCTCAAGAGGCTTTGATAGCACTAACACTGGCTTTGATTCTCTCAACATATTCTGTAATGTTTTCATCCTCTCTCATTTTCATCTGATCAAAATAACCTCTTAATATTTCTACCTTGGCTCTTTTTATGTTATCATCACCTCCATAGACATCCTTCAATTTGGTCCACATGTCATGATAAGTAGCACATCCTTTGACCTCATCAAACTCAACATAGTTAAGAGTTGATGCAATGTCAATCATTATGATATTACAATTTTTCTTTTTAGCAATCTCCTCCAAAGTCAATGTTCCAATAGGAGCCTTGTAAGCATTTTACAAGTATTTCAAACTTGAATCATTGATGGTTTCCAAGTGTAGCTTCATAAGTTCTTGCCATGCCTGGAAGTTATATTTGTTTAGCTTGGGAATCTCTCTCCTGTAAGACATCCTAATATTCAGCTTAGGTCCTTGAAATCTTTCTCTGCAAGCACCAAATAGCTCTGATACCAATTGTTGGAAATATAAGAGGAGTAATAAAGAGGGGAGGGGTGAATTAGTTACAACTAAAATAAATCTCAAATCCCTTAGATGTCAACATAGAACACAAAACTTCACTAAAAATATTGATGCTCAATAAACACATAGGCACTCGATTTACACTAGTAAATATTGTAACTTGGTAAGCACTGAAATAGCAATTGTAACTCAACAAATTCTTAACATGCAAATCCTAAGATATTATCTATAATTAACCTTACTTAAATTAGTTGCATACACATAAAATAAATAGCATGAGCACAAGTGACACCAATATTTAATGTGGAAACCCAGTTTGGGAAAAACCACCAATTGCAATTAGTTACTGATTTTCACTCTTTTGAAGTGAGCCCTATTAGGAGCCAACCCTATTAAAGGTTACAAAACATACTGTTAGGTGTGACCTTGTTAGAGGATTTAATCAACCTATTAGGAGTGGCCTTGTTAGAGGTCTTTAAACACTTCAATCTAGAAATGCCACCTTATTAGAGGATTTACAAATAGTTGTTAAGCCAACTCTGATAAGAGATTTAGATCACTACTACAATGGTTAGAGAATAATAATGAGATGACATAATTTTTGATGCAACTAAATTTCTGATTATAGATCTCAATTCTGGCTTATATACTTGATCCTTTCTAATTGAATGTATCTTTGTAGCTCCACAAGGATATTCTGCTTATCCTTCTAATTTGCTTCCTCTAAGTATCTTCAAATATACAACTTTAGAATACTTAATATTCATCTCCTTAGTTAGTTAGAACCAATAAATAAAAATATTGAACTCAACATGCCAAAATAAGAAAATCCTTCATTAGCCAACCCTACTCAGTAGATACTAACTTAGAAACTATTTTCCTATGTTAACCAAGCGAACTCAGTTAACATTTCATTTTCACAAAGTTCCTTTGGTAACCAAGTGAGCTTGTTTAGCACTAGTTTTATCCAACATTTCCTTCATTAATCAAGTAAGCTCAGTTAACACTCAACTTCTATGAACATTTCTTTGTCACCTGAGTGAACTCAGTAGATGTTGCCTTCTGAACTTAGCAAACTCTGGAATGCTCAGCAGACACATGAAATCGTCTTCAATACCTGAGTGAGCTAGACATACACTAGGTAGCAAAGATATGACATTTTGTATAACATCAAAGACAATACACAATTAACCAATTGTTTTCAACACATGCTTGCCATAATGGTTTGATGGTGTTGATTATCAATCTTCTTACAACTTAAAAAGTGGAAAAACCTTGGAATGTGATACAGAGGGGAGTGATTAGGATGAGGTTTATGAAGAGCAAATAGAGGAGGAAGAAGATGATATGGTTGACAAGAAGAGGAAAAACCTTTCACCTAGGAGTTCATTTTCTAAGAAAAGAAAGAGTAAGGAGGTGGATTATGAGATGGAGAGGGAATATGATGAGGATCTTGAGGAGGATAAAGGGAAGAAAACCAAAGGTAAAACTAGTATTTTTACTAGAACCAATGTGAAGAAGACTGATAGAGTTTTGAATATTCCCTCAGATGATGAGCCTCTAATAAATGATGAGCTGAGAGGTAAGAAAGTACTATCTCAAGGGAAGGCTAAGGACAAAGGCATCAAGGAGGTAGATACTAAAAGAGATACCATGGATATGGATGAGGAAAACCTGAATCAAAGCAAGGCCCAAGATGAACAGGGGTATATTAAGGGAATCCTTAGAAACCTGGGTGTGATGAAAAGAGACATTAGTAGTATGAAGGAACAAATGCAGGATATCAGAAGGGATTTTGATCAACTAAGTAGGACTACTAGAGGTGAGAGGAGTCTTGGTTAGCATTTGGATAGACTCTCAAATGTTACTTGAAATGTGAAAGAAGTCAAGAATTTAATGAAGAGAGTCCCACCTCTAGAATCAAAGAATAGAGCTATGGAACAAATGATGAAGGATATGCAAAAAAAGATGGATGTTATGGGAAACATACTTGAAAATACTAAGGATGTGGTAAAAAAACTTGCAGACCAGAGTTGTTCCATTTTGAAGATTGTAACAGATAACATTAAGATTCTCATCAAAAAACTAGAACAAGGGAGAATTCAAGGTTTTAAGGACATGAAAGAGGATCAAGGTGCCAATAAATGTATAAGGGCTAACTCAAAGAAGACAGAGGTTATG
Source organism: Cupressus sempervirens (assembly GCA_028749045.1). Taxonomy (NCBI): domain Eukaryota; kingdom Viridiplantae; phylum Streptophyta; class Pinopsida; order Cupressales; family Cupressaceae; genus Cupressus; species Cupressus sempervirens. The sequence goes on from CM053793.1 coordinate 349,177,406, forward strand.
GATGACAAAGAAATTGATGAGCTGAAGGCCTCTATTATGAACATGAATATCCTTACAAATCAGGCTGCTAATTTACTGAAGACCTTATAGATGTCCTAGTGCTTTCATTTTTCTATTTTTCCTGTTTGATATATTAAGGTTACTGGTCATAGTTTGTATTATTCTTTGGTGTTGATACATAGTTCCTCGTGGGCTTTCTTAGCTTTTCTATTTGATACTCTGTAAAAGGTTCCGAGTCCTTCAAAACCTATTTTTACTTAACCAAAAAACATAAGATTCATTAATATGCAACAATCATCAATATTCATTAACACATTATATAATTCATGAACATTTATTAGCATATAATGAAATTCATTAAGACATAAAATTAGTCATTATCAATTAAGTGTCATAAATGAGAATCATTTCTTTGTTTTCTTTGATTTTTTGGAATTCCCAAATTCTTGAAGAGGAACATCCATGTCATAAATATTATCACTTTCCACCTCAATAATTCTTCTTTCCGTCTTAGCTTGTGATCTCAATTGTGCATGCATATTCCTTTCCTCATGATGCAAAAGGGGGTCCTCTATAATAGAAAATAAAAGGGTTAGATTTTTTAAAAAAATATTATAATCATTACAAGTATTTCAGTACTTTAAAGAACATAATCATGTTGCTCATTACTTGATCCAGACACATCATCTTGCCTAGTAGCCTCAACCTCAATGTGCTCATTATGAACCACGACCTGTATGTCATCATGAACATCGACATGTACATCCTCTGCAACTGCAATACATAATGTTACATTAGTCCAAACACCCAAAATAATTAAATTTGTATTCATACACCAATTTCAATTTAAGACATTTACTTTAGTAATAATTATATAAAAAATCAAATAGAAAATGTATACCTCAAGTACTATGATGCACATCCAAACTAACAACTTCATCATGCTCAGGTGGTGTACCAAAATTGGTAGGCTTCATTCCAATATCACACACATTGTTATCATTGTTTGCTAACTTAAAATAAATAGTTTTGCTTTATGTTGAAACTTAACATCAAATACACTAATTGTTAAAGTATTCAATTTTAAATAAACATCATTTGGCTTATTTATCACAATAGATCCATTAGTAGAAACTTGCCCACTCATTGCTTGTAACCTTTTAGCCATGGCTCAATAGCCATGTTTGAAGGCTATTTTCTTGTCCTCTTCCAAGAGCTTTCTTTTGAAATCTACACCCTACATTTGTGTTTGGCATTGTGAATTTTTGTTGCATTTTTTCATCAAAACCAAATTGATTGCAATTTATAAATATTTGCATATGGTTTTTCATTTACTATTTACTTATTCATATTTTTTTGGTATTTTTTCATCAAAACCAAATTGATTACAATTTATAGATATTTTCATATGGTTTTTCATTTACTAATACTTACAACTCATGCAACAGATTTTGAGTAATGTCCAGAGTCAAGCTTGTGTTTCCAATGCTTTTGTTTTCTTGCCTTTGTTGTCTTTGATGTGTCTGACAATCTATGAAAAGTTTGAAATATGTTAGATCATATAAATACAAAGAGTAATTAGTACATGTATAATTACATTCTTAACTATATACCTTCTTTCACCAACTGGTGGTTCATGTCCTTTAAGTCTTTGACTTCTCTTCACCCCATCCAACTTAAGATTTTGCCACTCTAAATCAAGAATGCAAGGGGGACACTCACAATTAGGGTTTGTTTTTTCTAATGTAGCTTTGTAGTGGTTTCTAATATACCTCAAACATAGACTTGTTTTTTCAAGGAGCCTATATTTTTGAAATGCATGAGGTCCAAAATAGTTTTTCATAATCTCAATGAGAGCCTCTTTTAACTTTGGACATTGGGAATTCCACCTTTTAACAAGGAAAAACAATGTTGGATTCATAAATGTATCAAAGAAAAACTATTCTAGAGATGGCATGAAATCAAAATAGTGGATTAGGGTTTTAGATCAAATATAATGTTCTACCCTATACAAATGGTGGGTCCAAATATATGCAAGAACTCATCGCTAAGTGTTGCATCGAAAACATTGTTCCCTACAAAATAATCATGTGATCATTAGTTATTGCAAGAGATTGCATAGGGGGTTATTGTATTAGATTATGATCATAAGACTGCATAGTGAAATAAAGGACCAATCTTTAAAGTACTTAGAAGTTAGGAAACTCTCAAGGGAAGTCCATCTTCATTGCTTATGAGAAAGACACAACTCTCAATCATTTTTGTACATCAAATATGGGTACATCTAGGTGTTGGAATTATAGATGGAATAATTGAGAGGGGGGTGAATCAGTTACTACAAAAAAAATTCACAAATCCCTTAGATGTCAACAAGTTACTTTCTGCTGTCACTCGGTAAACATACACAAAAATGCTGTAACTCGGTAGATTAACTTGTTACTGATCTTTAAACATTCATAATTATTAACATATATATAAAAGTAAATAACATGAACAAAAGAGACACCAGATTTAATGTGGAAACCCAATATGGGAAAAACCACCAAGTAACTAGCTACCAATTTTCACTCTTCTAAAGTGAGCCCTGCTAGGAGCCAACCTTGTTAAAGGTTACAAAACACACCATTAGGTGTGACCCTGTTAGAGGATTTAATCACCTTGTTAAGAGTGGCCTTGCTAAAGGTCTTTAGAACAATTCAACTAAACTGTCACCTTGTTAGAGGATTTACAAAATGGTTGCTAAACCAACTCTATTAAGAGATTTTGGAATCACTGCTACAATGATTAGAAAGTAACAATGAATTGAATTGAATAAGATTCAATTTAATTTGCTGATTATAGATCTCTATTTTACACCATTAGATCCTTCTTGATCAAATATAGCTTTGCTGCTCCTCAATGATCTCTGATCATCCTTCAAAATTCACTTCTCATAATAATCCATCCTCCTTCGCATTCATATCACATCAAATCCATCACACTTAGAATTCACAACTTGACCTCTTATATATACCATTCAGATTATCAAGTTGGCACATTCACAAGTTACATTTACCAATAAACCATACATCAGTTGGCTACAAATATTATACTAAACAAATAAAGTTTATTTCTCAAAACAATGAAATCCTTCATTGGCCGACCCTGCTCGGTAAACACTGCTCCAAAAATAATTTCTTGAGTTAACCATCACAACTCGGTTAACACTGCAAATTCTATGAAATCCTTTGGCTACTGAGTGAACTCGGTAAGAACTAAATTTCTTGCGCTAACCATGAGTGCTCGGTAAGGGTTGTTCTTTGCCATATTTTCCTTTGGTGATCGAGTAAGCTTGGTAGACATTGAATTTTCTTTGCTAACCTTGAAAGCTCGGTAACAACTATTTGCACAAGGTAAAGTCTGAGAATGCTCAATAGATACTGTAAACCTTCTTTGCTAACCTTCTAAGCTAGGTAGACTTTGTCCTTTGCCTTGCTGACCAACTGAGCTCAGTAGACTCTGACTGATAACTAATATGACATTTGTGTAACATCAAAGACAATACACAATTCAACAATTGTATCTAACAATCTCCCTCTTTGGCATTGATGGCAACACAACATGTCATAGTAGAATGAAATTTGAAAACAAGTCTGCTCTGACAGAATGCTTCACCTTCTTACATTTCATTCCACAAAACTCCTCAAATACAGTAATCTCCCTCTTTCATAGTAATCTCTCCCTCTTGCATAAACTCTTTTTTTTTTTGCAAATTTTAGGAAGATATGATAGTAAACTCTCCCTCTTTGACAACACATGCCAAAGAAAACACAACTCAAATGAAATTCAATGTACCTCAAGTATTGATTCATATGCAATGTCTTCATTACTTTGCTACATCAACTGATAGATCTTCAATTTTGTTCTTGTTGATGCATCATTAAAACTATATTTTAGTGAGCTTCATATAGGGGAATGACCCCTAACTTACCTCTTAGATACAAGAATGCAGCCTTAGGTAAAGGCTTTGTGAATATGTCAGCAATTTGTTCCTTTGTATGGACATATTCCAATCTGATCTCCTTATCCTACACCAATTCTTTGACAAAGTGATACTTTATAGCAATATGCTTGGTTTTTGAATGCATCACTAGGTTCTTGGATATGTTAATTGCACTTGTATTGTCACAAAACATAACAACAAGTTCTTTGATTTCTTCCTTCATACCTTCCAATAACTGTTTGAACCAAACAATGTTTGAACAGTTTACTGCTGCTGCAACATATTTTGCCTCTGCTGTGGACTAGGATGTACAATTTTTCTTTTTACTTGTCCAAGAAACCAACTTCTTTACAAGATAGAAAGCTCCTCCACTTGTACTCTTTCTATCATCAATGTTTCCTACCCAATCTACGTCAGTGAACACTTTTAAATCCAGATTTTCTCCAAGTTTATACCATAATCCATAATCTTTAGTTCCTTTCAAATATCTCATGATCCTTTTGATTGCCATCATGTGATTTTCTTTTGGTTTTGCTGAAAATCTTGCTACAATACCAACTGTAAGAGCAATGTCTAGTCTTGTATGCACTACATACTGCAACTTTCCAATCATAGATCTATACAATGTCTGATCCACTTCCTTTGATTCAACATCCTTGGTAAGTTTCAATCCAGTACACATAGGAGTCCCCACTAGTTTGTAGTCTTCCATACCAAAATTTTTTAGTATCTCCTTGATGTATTTAGATTGAGTGAAGTAGATGCCATTCTTATTCTGCTAAATTTGAAGACCAACAAAGAATTTGATCTCACCAAACATTGACATTTCAAATTCCTTGTTCATTTGTTCTAAAAATTCTTTGCAAAGATCATCATTTCCTGTGAACAAAGTATCGTCTAAAAATATTTCTGCCAAAACAATCTTATTATCTGGTCCTTCCTTGATATACAAGTTACTATTATCATTAGTTCTTTGAAAACCAATTTGAATAAGATAGTTATGTAGTCTCTCATACCATGCTCCAGGGGCTTGCTTTAGACCATACAATGCTTTATGTAATTTGAAGACCATATCCTTCTTCTTTGGATCGACAAAACCTTTAGATTGTTCAATATAAACCTCTTCATCTAGTATATCATTGAGAAATGTTGACTTGACATCCATCTGATAAAATTTGAATCCTTTGTATGTAGCATATGCAAGTAAGGTTCTAACACCTTCCAATCTTGCAATAGGAGCAAAATTCTCTCCATAGTTTACACCTCCTTCTTGAGAGTATCCTTTGCATTCTAGTCTAGCTTTATTCCTTGACACCTTACCATCTTCATTTAACTTGTTTCTAAATACCCACTTAGTTCCAATCACATTTTTGTCTTTAGGCCTGGGTACAAGAGTCCAGGTTCTGTTTCTCTCTATCTGCTCTATCTCTTCATTCATAGCTTCAATCCAACTTTTATTTTCTAATGCATCTTTGACATTTCTAGGTTCAAAATCAGCAAGTAAACAAGTGCCTTTCAACTTACTTCTTGTCATAGTTCCTTCAAATTTATCTCCAATGATCTGATGTGGTGCATGATGCCTCCTGACATACTTGGCTAGCACAGGCTCCTTGCCTTTTGAATGCTTTGCATTTTCATCCTCTTGTGTTTCAACTTCTAGTTCTAGTTGCTCGAGCTCGGTAGCAGTTGATTCAATAGCTTCTGTTTGCAACTTGGGTCCTTGCAGCTCGGTAGGTATTAGCTCAGTTTGAACTTCTTGCAACTCAGTTACTAAAGAATTGGGAGTTGAAGATTCTTGATTGACAGGTGTATCTGGCACTGTATCAAGTTCAATAAAAATAAATCCATTGTAGTCTTCTGGTTCCCTTTTGCTTTCTTCTTCAGTTCTTTCTGCAAACTCATCAACTTTCACATGTGCACTTTCTATGACTTTGTGAATAGACAAATTCAAACATCTATATGCTTTACTTTTGCAAGAATATCCCAAAAATATTCCTTCATCACCCTTCACATCAAATTTACCTTTTCTAGGTTCTTTCAAAATGTAACATTTGCTTCCAAATACTTTTAGGTAACTTACATTTGGTTTGTAGCCATACCATAACTCATAGGGGATTTTGAATTAGTCCTTCTTCAGCTATACTCGGTTCAAGGTATGAACTATAGTGCTGATAGCTTCCTTCCATTATTTGATAGCAATGCTCTTTTCAATCATTAAGGTTCTTGCACAATCCATGACAGATCTTTTCCTTCTTTCAACTATACCATTTTGTTTTGGAGTTCCAGGTGCTGAAACCCGCCTTTTGATTCCCCTTTCAATGCAAAAGTTATTGAACTCATGTGAAATGAATTCACCACCTCTATCTGACCTCAAGCATTTTAGTCTTTTTCCTATTTCCTTCTCTACTCTAGCCAAATACCATTTGAACTTCTCAAATGCTTATGATTTCTCTCTTAGGTACATGACAATCATCATTCTTGAGTAATCATCAAGAAAAAGAATGAAGAAATTTTCACCAGTATAACTTTCAATTCCAATAGGCCACATAAATTAGTATGCACAATTTCTAAAACTTCTTCAGATTGATAGTTTTTACTTTTAAAACTAGTCTTTCCCATCTTGCCAATTTGACAATTCTTGCATAGACCAACCTCAGGTTTCTTTATGTTAGGAATGCCTCTTACTTTCCTCAATTTACTTATTTTCACCAAGTTATCAAAGTTCACATGACACAACCTCCTATGTCATAACCAACTTTCTTCAACTTGAGCAATAAAACATGAACATTCACCAAGTTCAAGAGAAAACAAGTTACCTTTTGTTTGAGTGCCTGATCCAATTAGCTTTCCTTTGCCATCTAGCAGTCTTGCTTTTCCATGCATGATTCCACTTTGAATCCATTATTGAGTAGTTGTGCCACACTTAATAGATTGTGTTTTAGTCCTTCTACCCAATATGCATTATCACATACAAGTTCTTTGGTTAGTGAGATTCTTTGTTTTCCTCTTATGCAACAGGGTTCATTGTTACCAAACCTCACACTACCACCATTATAGTCTTCAAAATATTCAAACTTATTTTTATCACCAGTCATGTGATGAGAACAACCACTATCTATAGTCCATTTATCATTTTTGCTCACATGAGAAATAAGTGCCATTTCCTCATCATTATCAGACTCATCCTTTACAACAATGTAAACAATTTCATCTTCTTCTTCATCATTAGCATCATTAGAATTTTTAGCCATGAAACATGTTTTCTTACCTTTGTCCTTGAATGATTTGAAGTCTTTCTTGCCATTGCACTTGTGAAATTTCTTCTCATCCTTGTTCTGCTTATTTGGGCACCTAGTAGCAATATGTCCAATTTGTTCACAAGAAAAATAGATTAGAGGAACCTTACCTTTGTATTTCCCTTTGCCTCTTGAATATTTCCTTGCTAGCAGAGCTTTAACCACCTCAAGATCACTGTATGAACTCTGTTCTAGTTCTTCATCACTGCCTGACTGAGAATCCTTTATCTTCTTGCCTTTCTCCTTGAGTGAAAGCTTGGCTTCAAATGCTGATTCAACATTCTTGGTAGCTGGAACATAATTATCATAGTTATCTAGCTCGAATGCAGTCAATCTTCCAACTATGGCCTCTAAATTTATCTTATGATTTGCTTCACATATTCTTTCTTGAATTGCAAAAACTTTGATTGCATAAATGGGAAGTAGTGTTGTAAGAACTTTACTCATAACTATTTCCTCCTTGATATCTCCTCCAGATGCTTTGATTGCACTAACACTTGCTTTAACTCTTTCAACATATTTTGCAATGTTTTCATCGTCTCTCATCCTCATTTGATCAAATTGACCTCTCAAACTTTCTGCTTTGGCTCTTCTCACATTATCATCACCTCGATAGATCTCTTTTAGCTTGTTCCACATTTCAAAGGTAGTTTTGCAATCCTTGATATCATCAAACTCTTCATAACTTAGGGTAGAAGCAATATCTATCATCATGTTGTTGTGAGTCGTCTTTCAACAATATCATTAATAGATAATGTGCCAGTAGATTCTACATATTTTTCATCAAGGTACTTCAGCCTTGTGTCACCAATAGAAGCTAGATGAAGTCTCATCAAAACTTGCCATGCTGAGAAGTTGTCCCTGTTAAGTCTTGGAATTTCCCTCTTGTAAGACATCCTGATCTTTAGCTTAGATCCTTGAAATATTTTCTGCAAGCACCAAAAGCTCTAATACCAATTGTTGGAATTATAGATGGAGTAGCTGAGAGGGGGGATGAATCAATTACCACAAAAACAATTCACATATCCCTTAGATGTTAACAAGTTACTTTCTACTGTCACTTGGTAAACATACCCAAAAATGTTCTAACTCGATAGATTAACCTGTTACTGATCTTTAAGCATTTACAATTATTAACATGCATATAAAAGTAAATAACATGAACACAAGAGACACCAGATTTAATGTGGAAATCCAAAATGGAAAAAACCACCAAGTAACTAGCTACCAATTTTCACTCTTCTAAAGTGAGCCCTATTAGGAGCGAACCCTATTAAAGGTTACAAAACACACTGTTAGGTGTGACCCTATTAGAGAGTTTAATCACCCTGTTAAGAGTGGCCTTGCTAGAGGTCTTTAGAAAAATTCAACTGAACTGTCACCTTGTTAGAGGATTTACAAAATGGTTACTAAACCAACTCTATTAAGAGATTTTGGAATCACTGCTACAATGGTTAGAAAGTAACAATGAATTGACCTAAATAAGATGCAATTGAATTTGCTAATTATAGATCTCTATTCTACACCATTAGATCCTCCTTGATCAAATATAGCTTTGCTACTCCTCAATGATCTCTGATCATCCTTCAAGATTCACCTCTCACAATAATCAATCCTCCTTCACATTCATATCACATCAAATCCATCACACTTACAATTTGCAACTTGACCTCTTATATATACCATTTAGATTATCAAGTGGGCACATTCACAAGTTACATTTACCAATAAACCATACATTAGTTGGATACAAATATTATACTAAAAAAATAAACTTTATTTCTCAAAATAATGAAATCCTTCATTGGACAACCTTGCTTGGTAAACATTGCTTCATAAAAAATTTCTTGAGTTAACCATCTCAACTTGGTTAACACTGCAAATTCTGCGAAATCCTTTAGCTACCAAGTGAACTCGGTAATAACTAAATTTCCTTCGCTAACCATGAGTGTTCAGTAAGGACTATTCTGTGCCACATTTTCCTTTGATGACCAAGTAAGCTCGGTAGACACTAAATTTCCTTTGCTAACCTTGAAAGCTCGGTAACAATTGTCTACACAAGGTAAAGTCTAAGAATGCTCGGTAGATACTGTAAACCTTCTTTGCTAACCTTCTCAGCTTAGTAGACTCTGTCCTTTACCTTGCTGACCAACTGAGGTCGGTAGACTCTAACTGATAATTGATATGACATTTGTGTAACATCAAAGAAAACACATAATTGAACAATTGTAGCCAACACTAGGAAATTCCTTAACATCATGTGTGGCATATCGTGCTTCATAAAATGAATCCAATATTACAAAATACCCCCAAGAAAGAATAGTTCAAGGGAAATAAGCACATGAAAAATTAGAGAGAGAAAGAGGGATATACATAGTAATAGGTGAAGTAATATCATTTGTGGTCATGCTATGTGTTTCTAACATTGCAGTTGATAATACATCTAGTGTTCTATTCCTCATCGCAAGTGGTGCCACGATAGGATCATTAATAGGTGTTGAAGGATAAGATTGTTAGAGCATAATATAAAAGATTTTTGAGCAAAACAAAAATGGAGGATAGAACATGTGATGTACTTGAACTACCTGAAGCACCCTCATCTGGAGCATACGGTACATAACTAGTCATAAAACCCTATAAAAACATCATGTTTGTCTTTTAGTTAATGGCATAAATAAAAGAGTATAATATAAAAACTATTATTGAACTTTTTTTATAATTAAAAATTACATTAATACTTACTATATAATTATTATCTAGGTGCATCAATTCAATCCCTCTCCTTTGTGACTCGGGAGTTGGATTGTGTATACATACTAATCAATTCATTTGTTTTGAAATGTTATGGATGACCTTTTGAAGGACAACCATAAGATTAGTGGCTGAAGTGAAATCAATAGAGAATGGGTCCTCCTCATAGGACTTCTCCTCAGGGACTACATGTTCCTTTCCCTTTCTCTAATCAACACTTGTTTGTGACAACAATATTATTAGTGCTATATTTAAAATCACTCCAAAAAAGTGGTGAAGAAAAAACATTATAAAAAACACTGTTCAACACTTTCCTTGTATTTGATTTGTAAAATTACAATGAGTTTTACTTTTCAAGAAGAAGAAGTGTCATGAGAATCATCATTATCACGTCTATGTTGTTGATCCATAATTTTGACATTTATTTCAACAAAGATTTAGTAAGACATATTAAAACATGTGTTGTTATTCTAAATTATGTTGAATAATAAACAATTATTAGAGAGCTTCAATTAAAAGAAGAGATAATTAGATGATACAACAATTCTGTATCACTCATTTTTAATTTTTAAAAGATTTTAAATCATGAACAAGTTCTTTTTACTATTTAATACCAAAATATGAGTCTATAAAAAAATCCAATTATCTATGAAAAAAATAAGTGCTAATTATGCTAAACTATCTTGAATATTACTAATAGTTTTCAACTAGGAAGAGAGTGACATTTATTAGTAGAAATGTTAGCAAAAAGGATTAATAATTTAATGGTGTGTTGGAGTGATTGATTGGAGGATGATATAAATGATGCATAATATGTAGCACCTTGACCATGATAGTATCTTTTTTTGTATCCATGCAATTCAAATTTTAATTGATAAGTTACTCTTCCCTTGCATGTATTGATTTTATTGCACATACAAGCATGCCTCATATATGTAATTTGGTTGCTTAATAGTTGACAAAGGTGAATACTATTTATAAAAAAGGTATAATATTACTTGGTGCTTTTGGCTTTCTATAAATGTATATAGCTACTATTTTACTTTGTTCATTGTCTTTATATTATAAATTTACTAGGAGTGCATACCTACACATTTTATATCTAACAATCTACATCCAACTCCTATAATTTTAATGAGGTCTAAAATACTCCATCAATTCTACAATTTTTTTGTAAGATACTTTTATGCCATCAATGGAAAATATGCCCAAAACACGTAATAACGCTGATGCAATGTGATATATCCTCTCTCTGACATAAAATTTAGTTTTTATTAGAGGAAGTACCTTGGGGACGCATTGCTTATGTAGATGTTGGTACCTAAAGGATACCTCAGAGTCACCTTTTCTCTCATTGTCATAAGAACATGAGCCCCCTTGAGCAAGGAAGTATTTCATGCATTTATTAAATTTCTTTCTAATCTTTTGACCTCTAGTTGATCTCCTTAATGTAGATCTACTAAATATCTCACTTTCTTCTTTTGTTCCTATATTTCCATCAGTCAAGGAAGACACACCTGACAAATACCTATTTACTAGTACCTACACTCAATTAAATGAGAGAGATAGCTAGCAATGAGAGATAGCTAGAAATGAGAGATATTTTGCAAATGATAAAGACATTAATCTCTATAGGGTATATTGAGTTATGCATGGTGATTCATGAGACTATGTGGGATGCCCATGAAAGGGGTTTGAGTTCCTATATATGTCATTCAATTATGTTAAGTTAACTAGAAATTTCATGATACATATACTCAAAATTACATAGTAGACAACATGAACAATGTGTGGTCATTATAATCATTATATATATTTTGTATTCCTTACCCTTACTTTATGTTTTCTGTAAAGGAATCCCAATAGAAGCTAGGTTGATGATGTCTATAGTCCATTACTTATTTCCACCAAGGGTGGCAACATCATACGAAACATAAACATTAAATCAAAACCAACAATAAGTAGGGATTTATTTTATCCACCATAAGCATCACATATGCATTAAAAACATTAAAAGGTACATCACATCATAATCAGATTAAAAATTGATCACATAATTGTACATTTCTATAAAGAAATCAATATTAAATAACATAAGCATTGATCACATAACTATATATTTCATTCATGGCATTGATCTTCTTCATCCATCTCATCCTCATGATCATCATCGTCATCATCATCATCATTATCGTCATCATCATAACTCCCTCTTTGGCATTGATGACAATACAACATGTCAACATAAACTAATAAAAGTATGAGAAATTGAATAATATGCTTAGTTTTATTTGGATTCTCATCCATACCAACTCCCTCTTAGATTCTACTTGGATTTGTCTTAGTTTCTTCTATTGTCAACACTCTATTGTGAACTTCTATAATTTTCTCCCTCTTTGTTGGACATTCTCTCATTTGAATATCTTTCTTCTAATATACAAAAATCTCTCTCTTTGGCTTTGACACTAAACTCTCCCTCTTTGACATCAAATGACAAAGGATACAAACTTTGAAGTTACTATGTACCATTGTACTGATTCATATGCAATATGCTCTGCATTTCACACCTGAATTGTGATAATCTACATGAACTTGATAGATCTACAATGGAACTTGGTTGATGCCTCACTATATTTTTGTTTGGTGAGCATCAGATAGGGGAATAACCCCTAACTTACTTCTTAGATACATAAATGTTTCCTTAGGTATATCCTTAGTAAATATATCTTCTATCTAATCCTTGGTGTCACATATTACAATCTCACCTCTTTGTCTTGAACCAATTACCTTAAGAAATGGTATTTAACTGTAAAGTGTTTTGTCTTTGTGTGCATCACAAGGTTTTTAGATATATTAATTGAACTTGTGTTATCAAAATAGATAAGCACTAGTTCATTGATTTCTTCCTTCATTCCTGATAATAATTGCTTGATCCATATTATGTTAGAATAATTGATTATTGCAACAACATACTTTGCTTCTATTGTAGATTGAGAAATACAATTCTACTTCTTGCTTGTCCAAGATAATAACCTCTTTCCAAGAAAGAATTCTCCTCCACTAGTGCTTTTTCTATCATTAATTCTTCCTTCCCAATCTACATTAGTAAAATCTCTCAAATCAAGATTTCCTCCTTTCTTATACCATAAACCATATTCTTTAATTCCTTTTAGATACCTCAGAATTATTTTTACTTCCATCATGTGATTTTCTTTAGGATTAGTGGAAAATATTGCAACTATGCCAACTTCCAATGTAATATTAGGTCTAGTGTGTACCACATGCTAAAGTTTCCCAATCATTAATCTATATTAATCTAGTTTACCTCCTTTGAATCATCATTCTTTGAGAGTCTATGTCAAATAGACATAGGCATTCCAAGTGGTTTGGAAATTTCCAGTCCAAATACTTTCAATGTTTCCTTGATGTATTTTGACTGAGTGGTGAATATGTCATCCTTAATTTGATGAACTTGAAGACCAACAAAGAGTTTTGTCTCTTCAAACATAGACATTTCAAATTCTTTCCTCATTTCTTCAACAAATGATTTGGATAACATCTCATGTCCTCCAAATATGATATCATCTACAAATATTTTTGCAAGAAATATCTTGTCATGTGGTCCTTCCTTAATATACAAAATTACTATTATCATTTATCTTTTCAAAACCAATGCTTAATAGATATCCATGTAGTCTTTTATACCATACTCTAGGAGGTTGCTTCAGTACATATAAAGCTTTGTGAAGTTTACATACAATGCCTCTTTTGCTTGGATCAATGAAACCTTCAAGATGTTCAATGTAGACTTCTTCTTCTAGGACTTCATTCAAGAAAGCTGATTTAACATCCATCTAATATACTTTGAATCCCTTTTGTACTGCATATGCTAGAAGTATTCTGACTCCTTCAAGTCTTGCAACAAGGGAAAATGTTTCCCCATACTCAATACCTTCTTCTTGAGTATAACCTTTTCATAAACATAGTCAATACCTTCTTCTTGAGTATAACCTTTTCATACCCGCCTTGCCTTGTTCCTTCTTGCTTCTCCTTTCTCATTCAACTTATTTCTGAATATCCTTTTTGTACCACTCACATTCTTATCCTTAGGTCTAGGTATAAGAGATCTAGTTTTATTATTTTCTACTTGCTAAATTTCTTCATTCATTACCTCTATCCAACCTTCATTTTCTAATGCATCTTTTTATAGATCTAGGCTCAAAATCACTAACCAACATGTACCTTTTAATTTTTTCCTTTTCAGTATGCCTTCTATCTCTCCTCCAATTATTTGTTCATGTGCATGATGTCTTCTGACATATTTTTTAAGTCTTGAGTCTTTCTTTCTTAACTCTAAGCTTCATACACTTGGTTCTCCATGATCTTCTATCTTTTGCTCGAGCTCCTCTGGCTGATTTGGTTGTAACTCACGTTCCTCTAACTATGACTCATGTTGTACTTCTTATGACTCAGGTTGTACTACCTATGGCTGCAACTCAAGTTGAACTATTTGTGACTCAGGTTGTACTACGAGTAAATTTTTAGGTTCAATTTACTACTAATTGGCTTCAACTATTTGAGGTAAAGTCTTAGATTCCTCCTCATAGTAATTTTTTAAAAATATTCTTCAGGCTCCTTGTTTCTCTTCTCTTCAATTCTTTCTACAAACTCTTTAATCTTTACATGTGCACTTTCTATGACTTTATGAGTAGTAAGATTCAAACATTTGTATGCCTTGCTTTTATTGGAGTAACCTAGGAATATGCCTTCATCACTTTTTGCATCTAGCTTTCCTTTCCTTGGATCTTTCAAGATATAGAATTTGCTTCCAAATACTCTAAGATAAAAAAAAAAATTATACCATAATTCATAAAGTGTTTTGTTTGTACCTTTCTTCAGTTGAACTCAGTTTTGTGTATGAACTATTGTATTGATTGCTTCTCTCCAATATTTTTGTGCAACATTCTTCTCAATCATTAGTGTCCTTGCACATTCCATGATGGATTTTTTCCTTCTTTGTCCTATACCATTTTTCTCTAGAGTTCTAGGTTTCAATGCTTGTCTTTTGATTCCTCTTTCATTGTAGAACTCATTGAATTCATTTGAAATGAATTCTCCTCCTCTATGTGATCTCAGGAATTTTAGTTTCTTCCCTGTTTCTTTCTCAACTCTAGCCAAATATCATTTGAACTTTTGAAAAGTATTAGATTTATCTTTCAAAAACATTAGAATCATCATTCTAGAATAATCATCAACAAACATAATGAAATATATGTCTCCATAGTAGCTTTCTATACATATTGGCCCACAAAGATATGTATGAACAAAACTTCTTCATAATTGTAGGACTTACTTTTAAATTCATTTTTACTCATCTTTCCAATTTGACATTGTTTGCACATGCTCATCTTAGGTTTCTTCAAATAAGGTATGCCTCTAACTCTTTTATTCTTGCTTATGGTAACTAGGTTATCAAAGTTAGCATGACACATCCTTTTATGTCATAGCCAACTTTCATCTATGTAAGCTAGCAAAAATGTACTTCTAGTGAGATCCAAGTAAAATAAATTACCTTTTTTTTGATTGCCAGTCCTAACCAAGTTTCCTCTTCCATCCAATACTTTATCTTTTCCATTCATGAATTCTACCTAATATCCTATATTGTTCAGTTGTGCTACACTAAGTAGATTATGTCTTAATCCTTCAACCCAATAGTCATTTTCACATTTGATTCCTATAGTTAATGCTATGATTCATTTTCCTTTTACATAACAAGGTTCATTGTTTCCAAATCTAACACTTCCACCATCATAGTGTTCTAAATGTTCAAACGTAGTTTTGTCACTAGTCATGTAATTGGAACAAACACTATCTATGATCCATGTACCATTTTTTCTAACATGAGAGATAAGTGTCATCTTTTCATTTTCCTCATTATCATATTCATCCTTAATAGCAATGTAGACTATGTCTTCTTCATTATCATCACTATCAAAATCTTTAGCAATGCAACAAGATTTCTTACCTTTGTCTTTGTAGTCCTTGTAACTTTTGAAGTCTTTTTTGCCTTTGAACTTGTTATTCCTTTTCTCATCTTTATCTTCTTTGTTTGGACATCTTGCAACAATATGACCAACCTCTTCACATAAGAAATAGATCAATGAGATTTTGCCTCAAAATTTTGCTTTCCCTTTTGATACTCTTATTGTAAGTAGGGCTTCAATAACTTCAAGGTCTTTAATCATCTTCTTCATCACTATCAACTTGTTTTATTTTTGAGTTTCCTCCTTTTCTACCAAGAGTTAGTTTGGCTTTGAATGCAGATTCAAGATTGCAAGAAGTAGGAGCATAGTTATCAAATTTATCCAACTCAAAAGTAGTTAATCTTCCCACAAGTACATCCAAGGCTATCTTATTTTTAGGATTGTATCTCATCAATTGAATTGCTAAAAATATAATTTCATGAATAGGAAGAAGAGTTCTTAGTACCTTACTAACCACTATTTCATCATTTATTTATCCTCCTGTAGCTTTCATTGTACTTACATTTTCTTTGATTCTTTCACTATATTGGATAATTTTCTCACTTTCTTTCATTTTTATTCAATCAAATTTAGAATAATTGAGAGAAGAAGCTATGCCAATCATCATTATATTGTGATCCTTTGCCTCTTCATCTACTCCAGATTCATAGGCTTAGGTGGTGGCACATTTTTTTTTCCAAGTAGAATAGATCAACATCTCCAATGCTTGATAGTTGTAGCTTCGTCAACTCCTGCCATGTTGAAAAGTTGTCTTTGTTAAGTTTCAAAATCTCCCTTCTATATGACATCTTGATCTTTAACTTAGGTCCTTCAAACCTTTCCTACAAGCACCAAATGCATTGATACTAGTTTTTGGAACTGAAGAGTGTAACTGAGAGGGGAGGGTTGAATTAGTTAAAAAAAAAACCATTTCCTATCCCTATATGTCATATCAAACTTTCCGCTAATCATTCAATATTGTCCAAGTAAGTTTACACTAGAATATTACTGTCACTCAGTTAACAAAGCAATCTTATGATTATTAATCTGTTATAACCTTTAGTAACTTAGTTGTAGAAACATAAAGCATAAAGAAAACAACATGACCATATATGACACCAAGATTTAATGTGGAAACCAAATTTGGGATAACCACCTTGTAATTAGTTACAATATTTTTCACTCTTCTAAAGTGATCCCTATTAGGAGCCAACCTTGTTAAAGGTTACAAAACATAGTGTTAAGTATGAACTTGTTAGAGGATTTAGATCACCCTATTAGGAGTAACTTGGTTATAGGTCTTCAAACACTTCAATCTTGAAATGTCACCTTGTTAGAGGATTTACAATATAACTATTAAGTCAAATATGTGTAGAGATTTCTTTATTACTACAATGGTTAGAAGGTAACAACAATTTGATTTAATTGAAGAAGAAACTACCTTTGCACATTTAGATCTCTATTTTGGCTTGATCTCTGAATCCTTACTGATTCGATGTTCTTTGTAGTTTATCTTCTGCACTATCTTGCTTTGTCTTTTCCTTCGCTCACATATCCATCTTATTTCATCTTCCACTTCTACATATAATCCTCACAACTTGACCTTTCTTATGTATCAATTAATTATTAGACAATTACATTATGATGTCACTTGGTTAATACTATGAATTCTTTGATGCCTAACCACTCAGTTAATACTTGCAAGTAGGATACCCTTCATTAACTAACTACTTGGTTAATACTGAAAGTTCTTCATTACTTGACTTCTTAGTCAATACTAAAATATGCAAGGCTAATACTAGAAAACTCTTTATTGCTCGATTAATACTGACATTTGTGTAACATTAATGATAACATACAATTGAAGAATTGTTTCCAACACTCATGATCATGATCATGATCATCATTATTTTCATCATCATCATCACTATCACCATCATCATCATCATCATCATCATCATCATGATTAGGAGGTGCAACATTATTCACATCATCTAGCTCTTCATCTTCTTCTTCAAAAAAAATTGTGTTAAGAACATCATGATCAACTTCCTCTCAATCTTGACCATCATCTACATCATTTTATTCTTCTATCAAATTATACTTTTTTAACCTTCCTCTTTGATCATTTCTAATAATAAATGACCAACTCAATTTATGTGGAACCTCTAAGTAAAATACCTACTCACATTGACTTGGAAGAACATAGGGCTCATCCCTAACTAGTTCAAACAAATTTGTATTAATCATTGGAAATCCATTGTCATGTTCAATAGCAGTTCTATTACGATCATTTTGATTAAGTTGTAACCTGTACCATTTGACAAAAAAGAGAACTAATTTGAAGGAGTTAAAGTCAAAATCAATTATATCATCCACGACGCCATAATATCAATTTTGAGACTCTCGAGGATGTAAGTCATTTTTAGATGAAATATTAGCCACTTGATAGCCTAAACTTATCCTAGAATCACAAGTCTACTTTGTGTTATCAAAATTTTTGATGTGAGATTTATAACCATAAAATAACATAGCCTTGTGGTGTTTCACCTACATTAATATGTCAAACATCTAAAAATTATTGCATCATGATTTGATAAACAAGTGGGTGATTTACAAGTTTATATGTACCTAAAAATCTCTTAAATCATTTGCTAAATCTATTTTCCTTTGTGTAACATTGGAATCTCCATTACGGTGAGCTTCTTTAACCAATGAAGACACACCTTCCCATGTTAATGTGTGACCAAAATGTTGACATCATTCAATCCATACCATCATCTAGTCTTGATTGTTTGCAATATACAAATATAATGCATCCCACTCTTGAGAAAATGTATAAAAAAACAAGCAGATGACTTACAAGTAATTTTTTTAGAAGATTAAGAAATAATTAGCTACAATTACATTGTATAATTTATTACCTCTCACTTTCCTCAATCTAACTTTCCTTACCAAGTACTCCCCTTGAATTTTTTTAGTGGGGTTAGGATTCCAAATGCGATCTATATGGGTCTTTGCTGCAAGATTAGGAAGATATTGAATAGCATACACCATAGTCTAGTACACCATATATCCCTCCACCATAGAACCCTCATGACATTCTCCTTGTCAAAACACAACCTTCAAAATTTCCAAGTGCCTCTCAACCATCTACATTGACCTAGTCTATATAGGTCCATGCAATTCAATCTCCTCAACTTGGTGTATGAGATAATGTTCTTATGCATTAAAAAGGTTGAAGGTAGACACTTTTTCATTTCACAAACCAGTCGAGGAATTAGTCTCTTCCAATTTTTAAATTTATTTTTAATGGATTTCCTTAGATGAAAACCACCTATAAGAGATTCAAGACACAAATTAATATAAATACGAGACAACGAGATATATTACATAAAAAATTAAATAAATCGTAAATATAATAAATATATACAATAAATTGAATAGATATCACTTCTTACCTCATATATTCTCCAAGGTCATATCACTTTTTGTAATGTTAGTATCAAATTTCTTAGGGAGAGATAGGGGTAGTAGGTATTGCAACAATCATAAATTGATGATTTCATTATTTTCGAATATAATATAATGAAAAGTACACACAATTTTACAAATATATTGTAAATAGAGAAAACATGACTTACCTTGATGAACGTATGCCAATTATGAATTTTCAACCCTAACCCAAATTCACCTTTCTTTGATATGAGATTTATGTTTGCAATAAATCCTATCAGAAATTGATTTTTTCATATGACTTCTTTTATGGAATCTCTTTGTTGCTCCATTAATAACCAAAGAAGGGAACTCATTTTGATTTGATCATCATTTCTATTTGATTCAATGAAATTTTTTAGTGCATTATTGGATTTATGAATGTCACTGCAAATTTTGATATTTTTTTCTTTGTCAGACCTTCCATCAAATATTTTCTACAATGTTTCTATTGTTTTCTTTCCAATATGCATAGTATCAAACAAGTGCACAATTTGTAAGTGTTTGTTGTAGGGAAGCATGCTAAATTATCTAGGATAACATTTTAGTCCCTTTGGAAGGTGTTCAGTAATGTCTTGATGACCTTCATGATCATTAATTACATAATTAGCAAAAAAACACAATAGAAATATAAAAATTTCAAACACAAACAATTACATGGAACGACAATACTTTGATGAGTAATTCTATTATAATCTAACTTCTATAGGTGAGGTGTCATTATTCATGGATTTTGTGTAATCTCTTCTTTCCAATTGAAAATATTTTTTTTTGGTAGTTTGATACTTATGATTTATGTGGAGGAATTGCCTGTTCTCATCAAACAACCATTTTCCTAAACTTTTTTGAATGACAAGATTTTCATCTTTGGACCATAAATGGACATACAATTTTTTCCTTTGTTTGAAGAACTACAAGATAATGATACAAATAGATTAAATATATTAATTTTAATAATTAGAATTATCATGTGCAACTTGAATTCACCATAACATACTACAAAAAATTGTTAGCCCTAGGGCATCATGTATTGTCTATTCACACATTACATGATATTGAAATTGTCTTTATCCTATTACTCTAGAGATGTTATACATATTGACACCATTCCATAACCCTACAAACTCATTGATAAGAGGATCAATATATACATTTATATCTTTAACTTAGTACTTACCTAGTTAAAGAACAACAACAACATTGTAGAATTATTGAGATCATTTTGCTATGATACTTATAATTACATGTATATAACTATTAAATGATAGAATACCTAGAAAAATCATGGTCAACATAATGTTCTCCCTCTTTATTGACATCTATGGAGGAAGGTTATTGTTGATAACTAAAAATGCCACACCAATTAAATAGATCTCAGCTCTCCAAATGGATTGACACCATCCACCGCCAATAAACCTTGAGATTTCAAAATTCTTCTTTAAAATGTGGTCACTTTTTCTCCATGTCCTTTAATTATAAACCATCTATAGGCATTAGAATAATGTCATCTTGGCTTCTATTGCATGAATGGTAATCCATAAATTGTGCCAAGCTATTACACTTGAATAATCATTGCAAACTTGGAATAATGGGGATGTAACAAAGAACCTTGTGAGACACTTTTTTTGTTATTTGATTTGGTTGATATCTACTCGTATCACATTTAGGGATTTTTTTGGCAATCCTTTATCGTAAATAATATAATTATTGGGAAAAGCATATATTGCTTGATACTTCATTCCAATATCTTTCATAGTGGCACATAATACTCAGTACAAGCGAGGTAGAATATTTGATGGTGGTAACACAAATTTATTGAAAAAAATTGGTTAATTGTGTATTGTCTTTGATGTTACACAAAATGTCATATCTTTACTATTCAGTATATGCCAAGCTCACTCAGGCATTGAAGATAGTTTCTTATGTCTATCAAGCATTCTGGAGTTTGTCTAGTTTAGAAGACAGTGTCTATTGAGTTCACTCGGGTGACAAAGAGAAGTTCACAAAAGATTGAGTGTTAACCAAGATCACTTAGTTAATGAAGGAAATGTTGGATGGAACCAATGTTAACTGAGCTCACTTAGTTACCAAAGGAACTTTGTGAATATGTAGTGTTAATTGAGTTCACTTGGTTAACACATGAAAATTGTTTCTGAGTTAGTGTCTACCAAGCAGGGTCAACTAACGAAGGATTTTCTTGTTTTGGCATATTGAGTTCAATTGATTTGTTTGTTGGTTCTAGCTAATGGAGGAGATGAATATTAAGTATTCTAAGTTGTATTCAAGCTGACTTGACAATGTGTAAGATATAAATATTAAATCAAGTTGAGGATTGAATGTGTGCAAGCAATATAAGATTTGAAGATGCTTAGAGGAAGTGAATTAGAAGGATAAGAAGATTATCCTTATTGAGATACAAAGATACATTCAATTAGAAAGGATTAAGTATACAAGCCAAAACCGAGATCTATAATCAGCAATTCAGTTGCATTAGAAATCAGGTCATCTCATTATTACTCTCTAACCATTGTAGCAGTGATCTAGACCTCTTAACAGAGTTGACTTAACAACTATTTGTAAATCCTCTAACAAGGTGGCATTTCTAGATTGAAGTGTATAAAAACCTCTAACAAGGCTACTCCTAACATGGTGATTAAATCCTCTAATAGGGTTACACCTAATAGTGTGTTTTGTAATCTTTAACAAGGTTGGCTCTTAACAGGGTTCACTTCAGAAGAGTGAAAGTTGCAATTGGTGGTTTTTTCCAAATTGGGTTTCCACATTAAATCTTGGTGTCACTTGTGTTCATGCTATTTATTTTATGTGTATGAAACTAAGTTAAGTAAGGTTAATCATAGATAATATCTTAAGATTTACATGTTAAGCATTTTCTGAGTTACAGTTGCTATTTTAGTGTTTGCCAAGTTACAACATTTACTAGTATAAATCGAGTGCCTATGTATTTACCAAGCACCAATATTTTCAGTGAATTTTATGTTATGTATTGACATCTAAGGGATTTGGGATTTATTTTAGTGCTGACTAATTCACTCCTCTTATATTTCCAACAAAACTTTCCTATCAATCTACAACAAAAGAATAAGTACTTAATAGAAACAATAGTAATGATATATGTTTCTATCTTTATCGACAATAATGACATATATGAAAACCTTAGCATACATGACATTGTTATGTTGGATAAACCATTCATAACATTCAAATTAACCAACAACAATACAACTAAGAGAAGAGTTGTTTGGGATCCTTTGTAAATGGTCATGTTGATCATCTCAAGAAGAGGCATGTGATGGACAATATTAACATCATCATGATCATGATCATCAATTGTGTTAGTACCAAATCTGTAATGGATGAAAGTATTCGTACCATCATCTTCAAATGTGTTTTTGGTGTGTGATCATCAAATTCTCTGGAGTCATGATCTTTAGCTTCAATATTCACACCTCCATGTTCCTCCACTTCCAAAACCATATTCCCTAGGATGTGGTGGTTCATATCACATTATTCCCTAGGGAGATTAACCTATACAAAAATGATAAACATAAACAAGCCATGATCATGATCTCATCAACAAGTGATCTCATATGTATATTAATTATTAAAATAATATAACAAAGAACTGACAAATGCATGGTAATCAAACTCCCCTTCAATGTGAACACTATCCCTACACTATGTCTTTGTTATTTTAATTATGAGTCTTCTAGTGTTTAATCCCTTATAACATTTGCAGGGATAATAACATTTTCCATTGCCTTCTCTTTGAAAGTTAGACCACAATTTAGCAACTACATCCCTATTTTGATCTAGTTCACTCATATTATCTAGAATGCTCCTTCTTCATAGGAATATACTATGCTTGTATCTTTATTTAATTGGTTGTATTTTCTATATCTATCATTAATAACCATTTCAACATACACATTAACATTAGAGAGAAAACCTTGAAAATGAATAATGAATTTTGTCTTGACATCTACTAAGATGAAAAGCCTTTAACTAAAATTAGCTCCTTTTTAATCTCAAAACATATGCATGTCCAACTTGAACTAACCTGGTATATTTTAATACAATATTAAGTCTATGGTGGCCTATAGTTATTTGAAGCCATTTGTGTGATTGATTGATTGATAATCCAAAATGAATTGAGAGGTCTCTAGTTAGCCAATACCATTTTTATGCAAGGTTAATCCTCAACCAAAACCAAAATTTAATTTTAGATTGGTAGGCCATTCAAACTCAAAAGAAAACTACCACCAAAATAGTGACTATCTCAAAAAACAGGAATGCATTTATCATAAAAAGAAAGAAACAATAGGTTAAGGATACAATTGGGGTTAGCTATAAGTAAAAGATTGTTCTAAGTGAATTTTATAAGATTGAAGGTAAAGTGTTAAGGAAATTCTATTGGAAACTTAGGAAACTTACTCATCCACTATAAAACTCATTAGTTATGGTCACAATTTAGAAACTTACTCTGTTTGTAAATAATCATCAATCAACTTAATATCTACACATTCTCTACATGTTAAGAATTAGTTTCCTCAATATTAAATACTCTTTAAACCTTTGTTGTATCTTGTCATTAATGTTCCTAAGCATAACCCAAGTTCATTGTGATTGATTTGGTAAACATTTTCCCAACTCATGTAATTACAATCCTCATACAATTGTTGGAAACTACAATTGGAACAATTGTTATGTTGTCATTGATGTCAAACCTTATTGGTGAGACTATTGATCTTAGATTGGTTTTGACAAGTGAGTGTCAACCCACTTAATTCATTTACTTAGTTCATGCCAAATTAGTAATATGTGTTGAGCACAACATGTAAATATTAGACTAAGGCAAGTTGCAATGAGTGTTGAGTCACTCAGGTGCTGAGTCACTTAGGTGCCAAGCAGATAGACCATGTTGAGTGATTTAAGAGCCAATTAAATAGTGGATTCTGAGTAATGCAAATGCTAAGTCATAGTATAAAGATCAGTTCATGCCGAGCATCAAAAACTTCATATGTCGAGTGACATAGTTTTGACATATTTGTTTGTAATGACACAAACAACTATGTAAACCATTTTTGAGTTGAATTAAGATTATATTTTGATATTATGGAGACAACGATGAATCTCTATTTGGATTCCCTATGCAATTACATGCAATCAATCAAAAAATGAGAAGGTTTAAGTGGCAAAATGGATGAATCTCAGTTGTAGATTCATACCTAACCCTAAGCCACCTAAGTCTTCTTAAGGAGGAAAAAGCCCTAAACTCTTAATGGATGATGATGGGTAAATGTTGGATGAAGGAATTGAAGGAGTGAACAAGATAGTTTGATGCAAAGCATTCAAGGTGACTTAGAGGAAAGAGCAAATTGCAGAATCAGTTAGAGCTGAACAAAGGATAAAAAAAAAATACAACATTGATACATCTGATCAGTAAGGATCAAGAAGACATTATGTAGAGGTGATCTATTATCAGGAAAGCAATTGACAATTATAGGATCTATGCTAAGACATTTTAATAGGTGATTTCAGTTAAATTTCCTAACAGAGTAGTCCTAATAGGCTGTATGAAATCCTTTAACAATGTGCTTACTTAGTTGTAAGTTGAAGTCTTGTAACCAAGCACACTTCTAACAGGGTGTTGAAATTCTCTAACAAGGTGAGACCTAACAGTCTTTGTAAACCTTTAATAGGGTAGACCTTTCATAGGGTAGATAATGTTTCATGGTCAAATCATTGTAACCTTCATTGGATACACTTTATTACTGCAGTAGTGAAGATTTTTGGGTGTCATCCCCACCCCAAATTTTACCTTCTCACTTGGAGGGTTTTTGGGTAATCATATATGGTGTTATGTGTGTAAATGATTACATAGTTATGTGGCTTAGATGCATATGCTTTACATGATTATTTTAGTTTACTTATTGAATGCATATGATGAATGAATGCTGAAAGTTTTATGGGTCCTAATGTAAACTACTAATTCACACCCCCCCCTCCAAAAGTTTACTCTTTCCCCTTGTAATTCCAACAATTGGTATTAGAGCTTTGTTCTCTAAAAAAGAAGCTTTGCAACTTTGAGGAAAGATCTTGAAATGGAAGTCTAAAAGTTGGGAAAAACTATTGAGAACCAAGAAATTGAAATACATCTCATACTACATCAACTGAATGAGGCAAGAGAGGAACTAAAGAAATCCTTGAAGATAAGGAAAGAGTTTTCTATTGTAGAGAATGATACGTTATACAAAGAGATAGAAATTACCAAGCTATTTATAGATGGAAATTCCAATGAATTTGATGTAGCAATTGAAGATCTAATGGAAAAGAATAGAGTTTGAGTTGAGGAAATCAGAAATCTCAAGTTAGAACAAGAATTGCAAGCTATACTACTATGTGAAGTGATGAAACAAAAAAAGAAAGTTATGGAAGAAAAAGCTATGAGTGAAGAAGACAAAATAATTCTAGCCAACAGATTGGAAGAGAAGTCAACTAAGCTAACCGAGATTTCCAACATGCAATTGGATACCCTAAGTCAAATAATGAATGCCGATTATGAACTAAATGTCAAGGACATTGAGATAACTACATTGAAGTTGCAGAATGAACAATTATAGAGTGAACTAAAGAGAGAAAAGGAATTTTCTGAAAGTTTCAACAAGCCAAATGAAGCCATCAAATAATTTGAGTAATTATTAAGATCCTCTAGATCTAACGATGATACATCAGGATTGGGCTACACAAGCATTGAAGAAGGAGAATCATCCAAAGTTGTAGAAGAAAGGAACATCAAAGACAAGAACTCCAAACCTACTTGTTATAATTTTGGTAAGAAAATATTGCTAATGTGTGCAGGAGAAAAACTACAAATCAAAGTGTCAAGCCTAAGAACATGAATCATTGTCATAAGTGCAATAAGCAAGGTCATCAGGCACATGAATGCAAAACCAGAACCATGAACACTCAAAGATTTTAAGGATATTACTACAATTGTTAGAAGTATGGACATAGAGCTTTTGAATGTAGATCCAAATCCATGTGGTCATCAAAAAAGTTGGCAAAGGTGAGAAACAATGGGAACTCTTACAATTGGGATTATAATACAAGATATAGCTATCATTATTGTCAAGAATATGGACATATCCCTAAGAATTTTATTAGAACACACTTTAGTTGCAATTACAAAAGGTGGTTGAGTCAAACTACATATTTTAACTGTTTGAAGACTGGTCACATCAGTAAATATTGTCCACTTAGGTCAAAGGCACCAAGTTGTGAATTTGATAAAGGTAAAGGCAAGGTAGATGCTGAACACATTAGAGATGAGATGCACAAGACATGGAGAAAGAAAGATGTTTACAATACTTCAAATGGAGAAGGGATCACTTCACCCAATGGGTCAGGTTGATCACACCTCATCAAACTAGGCAACAAGAGGTATGTGGGACTGATATTTAAAGTTTATATCATACATCAATTCCAAAAAGGAGATAGTACTAAAAAAGAATACATTAGCATGAATAAAGATGCAAGATGTTATTAGAAGTTCAAGAAAAATCTTTAAATTTTTTCATGTTGTTGCTGAATATGAAACATTTCCTATGTATGCCTAGTGGAATGTTAGTTGATGTTGAGTTGCCAGACTACCTAGTTGACATCAAGCTTGTAGTAGCTACCAATGAATGGAAACATCAATGGATGCCTAGTGAACCCAAAATTGGTTATTGCCAAGCTTACAATTGTGTAAGCACTTAGCATTTAATGCAAGATTTTCAAAGGGTATATGATTGATTTGAGCTCATTTTTTTCACATTTAAAATTTGAGAAAGAGTGAGTAGAGCAGAAGGCAATTTAGAAACCCATTCAAAGCACTTATAGAGATTTTAACAACAATTTTATGATAGTGCATCAGATTTCATAAGGTAATTATTAGAAGCTGAGCTATGCAGTTTCAATTTTCATAAACCCTAGTTTGACAAGATGGCATCTAGTTTAGAAAATGTTGAAGGGAAAGAAGTTTTAAATGTTCAGCTAGTTAGTAATGAGGTTAAACAACTTGTATTTAAAGTCATTCCTAACATTGCCTATAAACAAGACCCTTCTAGCACATTGTCAATGATCCCACCAAATGTGATAATGGTGCAAGATGTGAGGAAATGCTACAATTGTAAGATAGGAAGCATTGGAGACATGGAGATAAGAGGTGCATATAGTAGATTGTATGAAAATGGTGTTTTGAAGGAAGAATACAAAATTATAGAGAAAAAGGGTTTGACACGAGGCCCTAGATTTTTTGAATGTATTTAAGATAGAGTGGATACATCTTATGCTAAACCAAATTCATGATGGTTCCTTGTGGCTAGAAGGAGGACCAATCAAAATAACCAAGAGAATAATTCATAGGGTTACTGGCTACCCAACCCTAGATCAGCCAAAGACAATAAGGAGTGATTCCAAGGAAGTAATCGAGAAGAATACTGGAGCAGTCTAGAATAAGAGAGGTATGAC
The DNA here is from genome assembly GCA_028749045.1 of Cupressus sempervirens. Lineage (NCBI taxonomy): Eukaryota > Viridiplantae > Streptophyta > Pinopsida > Cupressales > Cupressaceae > Cupressus > Cupressus sempervirens. Next base: position 349,205,485 of record CM053793.1, read on the forward strand.
TATAGATACCATCACTGATCCATTGCTGAACTTTGCTATGAGGGTAATGTCACATAAATTCTATCAATCTAGTAGATTGAATAGTGTACCTACATAGCTGTGGATGTTGGTTACAAAATTTTCAAGAAAGATCATACATATGATCTAGCAGAACTTCAAATACAACATCTTATGGAGAACCTTGGAGCTATAAGGAAAACCAAGAGTGCACAATGCAAGTTTGGTTATATGCTGGTTTGTATATTCTTTTATGTACAGAATACATTCCCCTCATTTGATACTATAGAATGGAAGACAAATAGATCAATTGTAGTGTAGATTAGTGAGTATATTGAATGACTAAGGGAAAAATTTGAAACTATAATGACTAGTTACTTTGAAGATTTCAAGAAGTCAATGAAGCAGAGACTCAAGATTCTAGTTTCCTTAGTGGAGAAACATTATAATGATGTATTTTTTCTTGTTGATATTGACTACACATTTGTGCAAGTTTCCACACCATAGGTAAGATGGTTGAGACCCTTAGGTTATGAGGTAAATGTAGATGAAGCCTCAACAACCATAACAACCCTACTTGCAAAAGAAGTAGATAAGACTACAAACATTTTTGGATCTTATGAGATGGTGAAATCAAAGATTGCCATGGAACTAGAAACTACCTCCACAATCAAGAAAAAGGATAAGATGGTTAAGAAGTTAAAAGAAAAACTTGGAGATGCTTCTAAGGAGGAAGAGGAAGAAGAAGAAGAGGATGAAGAGGAGGAAAAGAGACAAGCTCAAGAAACTCTAGCTCTAACTCAAGGCATGGGAGAAGATAAGGAAGAAGAGGAGACTGTAGGTGCCAAGGGAGAAGAAGCCGAGGAAGCACCTACTATTGCTGAGTCAAAGAAAAGGAAGAGAAAGGCACAACCAGTGGCAAAGTCAAAGAAGATTGTGAAACCAAGCTACCCAAAACCTACTATACTTACTACAAGGGCCACTACATGAGAAACTACTCAAAAGGCCAAGGAAAAGTCAAAGAAAATAGAGCAAGGTGGACAAGAGTAGAAAAGATAGAGAAGGAAATATGTGGCTCAACCAAATTCAAATGAAGAAAAGATAGAATTAGATGAAGAATAATTCAAGGTTGTAAGTCATAAGCCTCTCTCTGATCTTGAGAATTTGTGTGAAAATGTCAAGAATAATGTTGATTTATTAGGTTTTAGACATATTGATTTTGATAAGCTGAGTAAGGAAGAGAAACACCAAGTGGAAGAGGCATTATATGCCATGATGTCAAAGTTCAAGAATACTCCACTAGAATTTGCCAACTCTATACCTGACAGTCTATATGACTTAGTTGAGAAAAAAATGGCATTATTGTCTAAATATGGAAAGACAAATTAGGGAGACAACTTTAGCCCAAGTAATGCCAGAGTTGACAAAGGGATAGATTGCTAAGTTAGTGAAGAAATATGAAGTTAGGTTCACACCTAAATATAGAACCTTCAACATTCTTCAAAACAACATTAAAGATGTGGTCAAGAAATCAACTCAAATATGGAAACTTATCTATGGTTTAACCACAGTGAAGCAAGGAGAATTTGAACCTTCAGAGGGTAAACATGATGATAAGGATGATGACAAGGAAGATGATGATAAAGATAATATAGTTGGGGAAGAGACAAAGAACCAAAAGGATGATAAGGCAATCGCTGAGCAACATCAAGATGAATAGAGTATACAAGACACATAAGTGCCGAGCATTAGTCCTCCCCATGACACAAACAAAACCATTGAAATTATAATTATTAAGGATTTTTTTGATGCATTAGCTTAGAACATCAATCCACTTATTGTAGAAGATCTAAAGAAGATATTGGATTAGTCTACACTTCAAGCTAAACTTTGTGAAAATCCATTTTTGGTTAGTGTAGAAGAATTGCAAAAGGCAGTGATTGAAATCACAAGGGATAAGGTGAATCTACAAGAACCACCTTCAATAATCCCATTAGTTACCAATATACAACCTTTAATTCAAATAGTAGCAGACACATCCACCAAGGTTGATACGAGTGTTAAAATTGATACAATTAAGAAGAAGGTAGGAGAGGAAGACACAACTACAGGTCAACATAGGATAGATAGCTTCATTTGTACCTACAACATAGGAAAAATTTGCTACCTAGGTCATAGTGATAGACCAAGGCAAGCCTAAAGAGAGTGAGCAAACACCAAAGGTGAAGGAACAAGTGGCCATCCAAGCACTAGTAGCCTTACCAACATCTGCCACTCCTTCTACTCAAAATCTTCAAAGGCTAAGCATAGAAGCCATTCCATTGCAAATCTTAGTGCCAAGCCCCAAATCATCAAAGGTATAAAAGGTAATTCATTATGGAGACATAAGCCTTAATTTTCATGTCCCCTTTTCAAATAATTAAAAAATAATAATCTTTGCTAAGACAGGCAGGCCCAAGAAAGTGAAGTTTCGGAAAAAGGGAGTTAATCTTTGGAAACCGTTGGACTAATAAATGATAATTATTATTAAAATATGTTTCATTAACCTCTCTTGGACGTGAGTTACAGTTATGCCCTTTTTAAAGAGGTTTGGAGGCATTTTGGGGGGATTCCAGACTTGATTTTCACTCATTCTTTGTTATTCTTCAGAGGCTGCCAAACCTGTGGAGAAGGAGACCCAAGAACGGGAGTTTGCAGGTTTCCAGGGAGACCCAAGAATGGGAGTTTGCAGGTTTCTAGGAAGGCTAAGGACGGGAGTTTGAAGCCATTCCATGTGCATGCTCATACAGAGTTTGCCTTTGTGCTGAACAGTGCAGATTTGTGAGTTTCCGGGTGTATTTTTGTAAGAGTTTGGTGTTTCCGGTTGAGTATTTCATATCAGTTTTGGTTGCTGCTGTATTTTATACTTTAAGCTGTTAAAATAGAGCTGAATATATATATTGGGACGTGATTAAACTTCTGAGATAGATTATTAGTGTTCTTGTGGTGTTTCCGAGCATATTTTGTGCTATTTCGGGAGCCCGATGAGCATAGTTTTGGTCCTACATTTTCGAGCTGTTGTGTAAAGGCTATACGGATCTGGAAATATCAATTTGTAGGCTGTTATGCTGCTGAAAGTTCTGTAAAAATTTCCATTTTCAGATTCATTAATAATTTGTGAAGTTGTGAAGCTTTTAGCACTATTTTCAACATACCCGATTTGGGGTTTCTTAAGGAATTTGGTGGATCTTTGTGATAGCAATTGTTTGATTTTAAAGATCTGATTAGAGGTTGGAAATATCATGAAAAATCAGAAAAGGGACATTTTAGTGGTATCAGAGCCATGATCTTGCCAGCCTGAGGGTTTGTAGAAGTTGCAGGTCAGTTTTGACAACTACCCAGATATTGCATTCCAGTTTTGAGAACTACCCAAATCTTGCATGTCATAATTTATGATTGCATGTTGCTTCTAATCAGCTGCATGTAAAAATTTATGGTTGCATGCTACTTCTAATCATTTTCATGTTAGTTCTTGGTGAATTTGGTGGTTGTAGAAGTTTGCATTTCAGTTTTGACAAGTACCCAGATCTTCCATGTCAGTTTTGACAACTACCCAGATCTTGCATGTCATAATTTGGTGGTTGCATGTTGCTTCTAATCAGTTGCATGTCCAAATCTATGGTTTCATGCTACTTCTAATCATTTTCCTATTAGTTCTTGGTGAATTTGGCGGTTGTAGAAGTTTGCATGTCAGTTTTGACAACTACCCAGATCTTGCATGTCATAATTTGGTGGTTGCATGTTGCTTCTAATCAGTTGCATGTCCAAATCTATGGTTGCATGCTACTTCTAATCATTTGCATGTTAGTTCTTGGTGCTTGAAGAAGTTATATCCTATTGGGGTTACACTCTACTTTATCCAGAATGGACAGGTATAGTACAGAGTCTCAGAGGGAACGATCTTGGACAATTGATAGCCAGAGTCAAAATAGTAGAAAGGATGGTTATTTAGACATTCGAGATAAACTTATGAAAATAAGCCATGACATGTCTAAACAGTTGGTTGAGCACCACCGTATAAATGACATGTTATCTGACCCAGCTAAGGTGGATAAGTTGACTGGATTTCTATTTGGCAGATTTTCTCACAGGACAGATGACACAATTCCCAAGAACTTGCATGAGGAGTTTGAGAAACTAGCTGATAGCCAGGTAGTGGTCTCAGATTCTACTTTGCCACAGGAGGTGGTGGGAAAGGATATTACACAGATTGATAGTAACAGTCAACTTGATACTCAAATTGAGACAATTGTTTACAGGTTGTCAAAGGGTGATGCCACAGGTATTCAGGATGGTATAGTTACAACAGGCAGTGACTACAGTGTAGTGGGTTCAGATGATGATTATGAGGATGTTGTTGTGCAGGATGGTGAGATACCTAGTAGAGATGAGCAGACATTGAGCATTCATGAATTTGCTGAGAAAGAGTACCAGGCGCAGTTAGATGCTTCATCACATGAGGTTGAGGCAGGTAGTACTTCACATGATTTATCCCGCCAGCTGAAGGTGAGTGAAGATAGTATTGTGACTTCATTACCTTATCATGACAGGTATGTGGAGTTAGTTGGTATTGGTCATATTACTCAGGTGAGGAGTTTGCTTGAGTTACCAGTTGATTCTAGTTTACGGATATGGACACGAGATTGTTATATTGGTGTTTGGGATTCAGTTGACTGGAGATCTTTAACACTTTTTGGTCGCAGTGTTTGTTTGGGTGCTATCATGGATTTGATTAGCGGATTACACGGTGTTGTCTTTTCTTGTGCCAGTATCTTGTCTGATGTTGGTATTAGTTTTTATACACCGGTGTTGGGCTTTGTTCATATATCCAGTCGACCATACTTGCTGGAATGTGTTGATGATCTTTCATATTTGGCAGTGTGTACAGATGAGTCCCAGGATCATATTGGCATCGATGACATCCAGGAGGATGTAGTGGGCAATTTTGAAGACTTAGTTTCTTTGGGTACAGAGGAGTTGGACAGCAGTGCTACAAATTTTGATACTCTGTATGTTGATATGAGCTTTAGAGTTGATTCACAAGACATGGATGGTAATACTCTAGAGACTAGTAACTTTGAGGATACTCCTTTAGACAGTGCATCAAAGGAGGTTTGTAGGAGACAATCAAGCCAATGCCATCATGTGTCTAATCAGTTGAGAGTTAGTGACCGAGACATTGCTATCACTTGCCAACATTTTGATGCTGCTCGTCAATTATTAGCAGTTTATGGATGGGGTTCTCCTACTAGTGATGAGCAGGAAGGAAGTTATCTTTCCTTGACAGAGATCCACTCTTTATGGGAGGCTATTCAGATTTTGAGACAGAATTATATGCAGTTGGTAGCTGATAGAGATTATCTTATGGAGTGGGGTAGTACAACATATGATGCATTGTTGGCCAAGGAAGATGAGGTGAGTGAGCTTACTGAGCAGCTTGAGGTGACTTTTGAGATTCTTGAGAGTACACAGTTGGCTTTCAAGGAGTCACAGTTTCATTTGGCTAAGGTGACCATGGAGTTAGAGCGACTACAGTCTTTATCTGATTCTATACAGTCACAAGCTATGGTGTTTGGTGATTCGAGGATGTCCATGACTGAGATTGTCAGAGACAATGGAGATGGGGATGCATCCATCCTTGATACTAACATTGGCATATCAGGTTCATTCCCACTAGAGTCAGGTTTAGTTGAGTTGGGTATTGTAGCAGATTATTGTATGCCTGACAGGGTGGTGGCCTCTAGTACTGAAGGCACAGAGACTAGAGATGTATCAAAGGTCATGTGTGATGTTGGTGAGTCGACAGTTGGCATGGTTCCTGATAGTAATACTACTCCCTTGGTGATATCTTTGGAGGTAGTAGTCAGTTCCAACATGGTTGATGATCAATTGCAGTTAGTTTCATCTGGATTACAGTCTGAGCCACTGACTGAGATTGGCGCATTCTATCGGCATTACACTGTGAGGTACGCTCATCAATTTACCTTTGATGACCATGTTGATGAGATTATGATACAGAGATGTACTTTGGTTCCTAGTGTTTATCATCAATTATGGAATAGTTTGATGCCTCGAGATGAGAGTTGTGATGGGCACGACATGGCGACAGGTTTTGTAGTTGATAGCTTGATAATACATGACTTAGAGCAGGAGTTTTGGAGTGATGCTTCAGCAAGTGTTGTTATTGATTCTACTCCTTTGGCTATGACATCTCCTGACTTAGCTAGTGATCAGTCACAGTGGGTTGTATCACTTGTTCATGGTGAGTTGTTGACTGAGGTTGGTTTTTTTAATCAACATTATATTGCAAGGTATGTACATCAGTTAACAATTGATCCTTATGCTGAGGAGTTGATGGCAAGAAAATTTGGTTTGGGTTCCATTTCTTGTTGTTTATCTTGTGATGGCTTTTCACCATCAGGGGTGCATGGGAGTTATGGTTATGAGACAGTGGCCAATGATCTACAGAGTTGTGTTGACTGCAGGAGTTGTATAGTGTGTGGATTCTCCATACTTGGTATAGTTTCATTTGAGAGCATTCACCATTGTTGCAGAGTTGGATTGTACATTCCATATAGGCCAGTGGAATGCATTGATGGTATTTACTATGTTGGTAGTCCACTTTACTTGGGTTTTGATATTCTAAGAGTTTGTGTCTCATGGATTTTTGACTGTGGTAATGGTGATTTTGGAGTTTGGTTGAGCTATAATTGCCAGTTTGATTATGGATTCCTCTTGGTCATATTGCAGAGGATCTTGCAGGAGTCTGTGTTAATTGGTAGTAGTATAGTTCATGACTACATTTGGGATCCAGGAGGATTGATTGGTTTATTGTTCAGCCATTGCTTGAGGACAAGCAATGTTTGGGAGGGGAGGACTTGTCATGTCCCCTTTTCAAATAATTAAAAAATAATAATCTTTGCTAAGACAGGCAGGCCCAAGAAAGTGAAGTTTCGGAAAAAGGGAGTTAATCTTTGGAAACCGTTGGACTAATAAATGATAATTATTATTAAAATATGTTTCATTAACCTCTCTTGGACGTGAGTTACAGTTATGCCCTTTTTAAAGAGGTTTGGAGGCATTTTGGGGGGATTCCAGACTTGATTTTCACTCATTCTTTGTTATTCTTCAGAGGCTGCCAAACCTGTGGAGAAGGAGACCCAAGAACGGGAGTTTGCAGGTTTCCAGGGAGACCCAAGAACGGGAGTTTTCAGGTTTCTAGGAAGGCTAAGGACGGGAGTTTGAAGCCATTCCATGTGCATGCTCATACAGAGTTTGCCTTTGTGCTGAACAGTGCAGATTTGTGAGTTTCCGGGTGTATTTTTGTAAGAGTTTGGTGTTTCCGGTTGAGTATTTCATATCAGTTTTGGTTGCTGCTGTATTTTATACTTTAAGCTGTTAAAATAGAGCTGAATATATATATTGGGACGTGATTAAACTTATGAGATAGATTATTAGTGTTCTTGTGGTGTTTCCGAGCATATTTTGTGCTATTTCGGGAGCCCGATGAGCATAGTTTTGGTCTTACATTTTCGAGCTGTTGTGTAAAGGCTATACGGATCTGGAAATATCAATTTGTAGGCTTTTATGCTGCTGAAAGTTCTGTAAAAATTTCCATTTTCAGATTCATTAATAATTTGTGAAGTTGTGAAGCTTTTAGCACTATTTTCAACATACCCGATTTGGGGTTTCTTAAGGAATTTGGTGGATCTTTGTGATAGCAATTGTTTGATTTTAAAGATCTGATTAGAGGTTGGAAATATCATGAAAAATCAGAAAAGGGACATTTCATTAATGAAGAAATTGTTATTCCAAAGTATGACTATGATACTATGACATTGGAGTAAATAGGCATTTTGCAACAAGCCTTACAAAGGAAAAATCATCAAGAAATGCTTAGGAGAGAACACAGGTAGAAGCAAGCACTTCAAGATATCAAGGACATCTTTTTAGATGCATTTAGCCTGCCAACTCCTGAAGAGACCAAGCCACTCATAGAATAATTGACTGATATAGAAGAAAAGGTCACTATTGAAGACCTTGATACAAATGCAAAACTTTTAGAATGGTCTGAAAAGAAGTTTCAAGGCAAGGTAAAAATATCTAGTGAAATAACACTACAACAAGTTGCTTTGGCAACAAAGGTTGAGAATGTGAAGAAGGCACTTGAGAATATATTCTCATTTTAAACCAAACTATGTAATCCTACACTCTTCACCCAAGAGACTAGGAGTCATATTCTGAGCTTGGAAAGCAAAATATTTGCATCAGGTGCAAGCCTACCTACAAATATAGCTTAGAGTGAGAAGAACTTTAGAACATTGCTTCAGGCTTAAAGTTAGTTAGCTATCTTAAAAATAGATGAGGCTAATATTAGAGCCAAACTGACAAGTATTCAGGCTACCCTCACCCCCCTACATGGAGTTAATGCACAAGGAGCTAGGATATGTTGAAACTCTATTGAAGAAAGACCACAATCTTTCTACCTTAGATGGCCTAGTACACCTTGCTACCAAGCTTGTAATTCAAATTAAGTCATTGAATGTTGCATGTGACAACTAGGATGTAGCTTTAAGGATAATCATGGAGGTCCATAAATCTTTTTTGGAAAAACACACCATAAGTGTATAACCCATTTGACATAAGTGTCAAAAAGGGGGACAAATGTACTATAGGGGAAGATATATTTTTGGGGGAGAAATATCATATGGAGGAGTATGAACACAAAGGGAGAAATAAGAAAGGGAGAGCATAGCAACAAGGAAAACACAATAGAGTAGAGATAACACAACAGAGAAGAAATATTTTTTTGGGGGAGATATACATTTTTGGAGAAAAAACAACAAATAGGGACAAATATTAGCTAAGGGAGAGCATATCAGATGAGAGAGTATTAGATACAATGTATTGAATTCAAAGGGAGCACATATTTTGAATATATATCAGACACATTAACTCAAGGGGAGTTATAAAATTTTGAGGTATACAAAGTTATGCAAAATTTTGTATATAAGCCGAGTCATGGATATGTAGTGCTTGTGAAGATTAAGGATAATATTGTATATTCAAGTGTTTTTGACACTCATATCAAAGGGGGAGATTTTTGATCTCATATTGGTTTTGACAAGTGAGTGTCAATATAATTGAGACATTTACTTGGTTCATGCTGAACTAGTAATACATGTAGAGCACAACATTTAAATATTAGACTATGCTGAGTTGCAATGAGTATTGAGTCATTCATGTGCCAAGTAGATAGACCATGTTGAGTGATTTAGGTGCTGAGTAAATAGTGGATGTCGAGTCACAATATAAAGATTAGTGGATGCTGAGCATTAGAGACTTCATATGTTGAGTGACACAGTTTTGACATATTTGTTTGTAATGGCCCAAATAACTATGTAAACCATTTTTGAGTGGACTTAAGATCATATTTCGGTATTATGGAGATAAGGATGAATCTCTATTTGGATTCCCTATGTAATTACATGTAACCAATTAGAAAATGCAAAGGTTTAAGTGGAAAAATGGATGAATCTCAGCCATGGATTCATACCTACCCCTAAGCCACCTAAGTCTACTTAAGGATGATAAAGCCCTAAACTCTTAATGGATGATGATGGGTGAATGTTGGATAAAGGAATTGAAGGAGTGAACAAGATAGTTTGCATGCAAAGCATTCAAGGTGACTTAGAGGAAAGAGTGAATTGTAAAATTAGTTAGAGCAGAATAGAGGATAGAAAAAACCATGCAACATTGATACATCTGATCAGTAAGGATCAAGAAGACATTGTGTTGAGGTGACATGTTATTAGGCAAGCAAGTTCTAATCGCATGATCTATGCTAAGACATTTTAATAGGTGACTTCAGTTAAATCTCTTAACAGAGTAGTCCTAACAGGCTGTATGAAATCCTTTAATAGGGTTCTTAGTTAGTTGTAAGTTGAAGTCCTCTAACCAGGCACATTTCTAACAGGGTCTTGAAATCTTCTAACAAGGTGAGACCTAATAGTCTTTGTAAGCCTTTAATAGGGTAGACCTTTCACAGGGTAGATCGTGTTTTATGGTCAAATCATTGTAACCTTCATTGGATACACTTTATTACTATAGTAGTGAAGATTTGTGGGTGTCATGCCTACAATACTTTTACCTTCTCACTTGGAGGGTTTCTGGGTAATCATATCTAGTGATATGCGTGTGAATGCTTACATGGTTATGTGATTTAGATGCATATGCTTTACATGATTATTTTAGTTTACTTATTGAATGCATGTGATTAATGAATAGTAAAAGTTTTATGGGTCCTAGTGTAAACTACTAATTCGCCCCCCCTCTCAAAATTTAACTCTTTCCTCTTTTAATTCCAACAAAGATAGTTTTCTATTTGATCTAAGTGTCATATCTATTTGATTGATGAAAAGGATTTGAGAATTTGGTCATAAAAAAAGCACCTAGAGGAAATGTTGAGTTATGAAGAGGAAACAACAAATGGACATTTGATTAGTTAGAATTTGACAAGATAAAATGATTTTTTAATCATACTTAAGAGAAGAAGATAGTTACATTGAAGCCCTAAAGAAAAAATAAAAGATATACCAAATGCATGGGCTTGACTAAGAAATAGAGTAGAAGATTAAGGAACTTGCAATACATGATGAGTGATGTTAGTGTCGACCAAGCCACAATAAGTGCCAAGAAGAAATAGTGTTGACCATGCATCATTATTGACCAAGTGATAGCATTGTTAAGTTTCAGAATTTGCACCCAGTACTGAATTGAAAAAGTTCAGTAATCCTGACTTAACATGGGAATCACTTCACTTCATGGGACATACAAATTAAATGAGACCTCTAGATTCTAGGCTGGCTCCTATTGGATATTCAGTGATATTTCCAAGATCCTAATCTAAACTTCAGAGAAAAGGGAAGAAATTGCTGAAAAAATGAACCTAAACCTACAACTTGAACTAGGAGATGGTGATACACCAAAATGATATGGAAAACTTAAACACACTTAATAGAGAAGGATCAAACAACTACTTGGAGTACATGCAAAAAACACATCTTTCTGTAAAGACCTGCATAAATGATTTGTGATAAGGTTTTGAAACACAAACTACAACCTACAGGTAGACTTACTTTCCTACACCCAGGTGCTAAAATGAGACAAACTAATAAGGAACAATAAAAAATCACAAATTACTTCATCAAATCATTTTGATACATACACAAAACTATAGGATGAAAGAAGGCTTAATAAGTAATACCAAAATAACATGAACACAATTCTATCACATGAATTGAATTTCCCCAAATGAATTACAAATTCTATGAAAAAGTTTAAGGACTCAAAATAGTAGTCACATCCACTTCTTTGCATAATTAGAACTCTTGAAAAATGAGTTGCAAAAATCATTAAGTACAAACCCAACTCTTGGGTCGAATGCAGAAATAAAGCCTAGAAATGAGGGCTTAGAAACTTCCAAAAATGAAGTCTTTTATGCATATGACTCCACTAACTTATTATGAAGCTTATGACTCATCTTAAACTGCCTAAAAAAAGTCTCTAACTAGTCATCAAGAAACCCAAACTGACTCAATAAAGACAAATCCGACCCAAAAAGCCTATATTCCCTCCTAGAAGAATTCCTAATGTTTGCATAATGACTTATTCTTCAAAGGAATGAAATACATAAGGTCAAAGCATAAACTTTCTTTTTGGCATTTTAAAATAGGAATGAACATTTAATGATTTATAATTTATCATTAAATATTAATCCTTTACAATATTGGATTATTGCAAAAATAAAAATAAAATCCCCTTATTTTCATTTAAAAATAAGAAAATAATAATAATAAATGATTTATATGTATCATTTAATATTATTTCCTTACAATATTTACACTTATGCAAAAAGAACATTCCTAACACAAAAACCCTCTAAGGCATAATATAAACTAACCCCTCCCTCAACAACCATATAAAACTTCAAAAGGGATTAAAATCAAATAATCTAACCTGGAGACTTCAAATTATGAAAAACCCAAAAGGGCAACATATATGGTTTGAATGCCCTAACAAACGTTTTCATTTTGCATTTTTACATTGAGAAGCATCTGAAGGGTTTCTTTGGTTCTTTTGGTTGCCATTAGATGTCTGCTCAAACTTAAAGAATGGGATTTGCTGGTATTTTTCACTGGTTTTTGCAGCCATCATTGTAAAATTTGTTGGCTTTTAGTGAAGTTTCCATTGTTGCTTGATTGGAAATATGGTAAGAAAGTTACTTGAAGCATTTGTTTTCTTGTTGTTTGTAGTACTTTGCCATTGCTGAATTTTACTGGTTGGAAACCGACATGATGACATTCACTTGCATTTACCATATGTTATATCCCATTTGCTGGAAGGGATTTGTTGTTCTGCTGTTATATCCCATATGTTTTTAGCATTTACTATTTTTGTATTTGGGTTTTCATACGAGTTTTAATGATTTTATGATGGCGACTATGAGAGAGCTCACTAGTCTTTGAACTTTGTTTCCATAGCTTCCAATGCTATACATTTGTTGCTTCTTTTCATTACGTTGCTGCTATTATATATTTGTTGCTCTTATCATATTTTCTTGAAGTTACAAGATGAAGCCTCCATAAAAAAACTTTGCTGGAACTTCTATGCTGTTTGAGATTTTTTAATGCTAGAACTAGAAAATTAATGAGACTAATATAATTCCTTATGCAAGCAAGCCATCGAATCCATGACACTCCAATCTTCTCTTTGCTTTAAAAAATTGCACCACCGAAACATTATTGCTGTTTTGGTTTTAGCTAAAAGAAAATTTCCAAGATGTTGGCCTTTCTCAATCCATAGACCATGTTGAAAATTACTTTGTGTAGAGTGTCATTTGGGGAAACCTCTTACGCTGCATGATTCATTGAATCATTATTGATGGATTTAATCTCATCAAATGATACTCTCTTTATTCCTGACACTATTTTCCAGATGTGACTATTCTACCTTCAAATTTTTTAAACACAAATTGAAGTATTGACTCAAATATGACATACCATAACTATTATGTTGCTGACCAAACTGGGGATATTGTTGTTTTTTTTATCATCAAAAATTGCATGCAAGCAACAAGTCAAACACTTCAATCTAGTTCACCAAATAAATCCTTTGCAATAACAATCAAAATATGTGGGGATAGGGCTAAATCATTGCTACTCCTAGAATAAATATACTTTTGTAGTGCTAACTTAAGTTCTGGAACAGAATGTAAACATTGAGTAATTGAGTTCATAAAGCAAGTATTGCCTAGATTGAACAAACTAGCTGTGTGGTTCTGATATTTTCCTTTTTTAACGATGCTGATTTAGCTTTCTTTTGACTTTGTTCTCTACTTCCAATCATAATTTTCATTTGATCAGCTCTTCCACAGAAGGTGTTCTAGCAGTTTTCGTGATTAATCCTTTAATCAACTCAGACAATACCTTTACCTTGTCTACTTCTGATATGCATATATTATTCTTCATGATACTCTGTATGATAATTGCTAATGGAGGCATTGAATTTGACCATGGCTTGAGTCTATATTTGTACCTTCTTTATATAATCAGCAAGTTCTACCTATTAGTATCAAGCTGCCCAACATCACTTAGAATTCTTGCTGGGTCTTCATTACAAGTCACCAATCTCTCAAGCTTAGTTATTAGTGACATAATATCGAGCTATCTATGTTCAAGCTCTGCAACACTAATGTGTTCCTTTGATGAATTTCATGAGCTCCAATTTCCATTCAACACTTTGCCTCTATTTTATCTTTTCCTTTTACATGCTTAGGATCATTTTCTGCACTTTACTTACGTAGCTTTTGCATAAAAAACCCCTCAACTTTCAACATTTTTTGAGGTATTTTCCATTGGTTATCTTTCATTCTTTCCTGTAGTAAGTTATGCATTTGCAACATTATCAATCATTGTTTCTTTGCTGTAATCTTTTGTATCCTGTAGCATGTCATTTATGAGGTTTGAGCATGGGCTTGTGACACTCATGAAACTACTCTCCTATGATTGTATCTATTCTTGATTATAATGAAAGGTTTCATACTAGAGTTAATATGTCTCTTTAACATTATATTATCTTCTTTTTTTATTAGAGAATTTATAATACATTTTTCTATTTTTGATATGTATTCGGAATAGGGAAAATATCACATGTGTGGGTACATAATTGCAGATAATATGTCATTACTTAGATCTTAAAAGATCTAATCCCACTTTTCCCATGTTGGAGAATGAAGACCCAGAGCTTGTTGAATGAAGAGCTGGAGAGCTGGACTAGGAGCATCATCAAAGATCACATAACCAGTCAAAGGATGAAAGGAAATGACTGGTTACCTCTAACTCTATCTTTCTGTGTTGTATTTTTCTTGTTCTCAATATGTATGAGAGACGATAGTTAGACTCATGGCTTGTGTGAGATTTCTTCATTTCGATCATTTTTCCATTCATTTATTACTTTTGTAAAAATGAAAATTGTACATATCAGTGATGATTTATACAATGAACATTATATTTCTTTTGCTCATGATTTCATATATGATTGCAAAATGATGAAATGTGAATAAATAGAAAATGAATGTTTTCTTCTGCAATTTTTTCTATGATGTTATGAAGTAAAATTTTTAGCATGTGTAAAATTTTAGTAACAAGTATATGTGCTGAACAAGAAATCTAGTAGCGACCGAGTAATCTAGCAATAACTGAGTGTTTGAATACAATGTTGTCTGAGGGACAACATTTTAATAGTTTATGAGAAATCATAATTTCCAATTGATAGAGTTGATTTCTTGGGATATGGAAAGTGTGTTAAAGATAAGGATGGATGACTTGGAACATTTAAATAAAGGAAAAATGTATTTGCACATTTCTATGTAAGGATTCAAGGAGAAGTTTAGAGAAGTCTCTAGAATAGAAAAGAGGAGACAAAATATTGGAAGGATGATGAATATGACCTAAAGCTAAGATCTACAATGGTATTTAAGTGACAAAAGATCATAATTACCTATTTAAAGAGGTACAAGGGCTAACTTTAAAAAAGGTTGAAGGTTGGAACAGTTGTTGATGCTATTGATTGGTGAACTTAAGAAGGATTAGAAGAGTTAAAAATAAGAGAGTATGATTTCTTGAAGGATTGCCAAGAAAATTAGAGGCTGAAATAAAAATAAAGGCCAGTCAGTGGATCAAAATTTGACCTAAACTATGATCTGTAATTGCAAAGTGAGTTGTACTTGACAAATCAAAACCTATTGTTACTTTCTAACCATTGTATTAGTTTGAAATCCTTTAATCAAGGTTGACCTAATAGTCATATGTAAATCCTTTAATCAAGGTGGCATTCTAATAGAATGTTCTAAAGTCCTCTACTCCTAATTGGGTGATTAAATCCTTTAACAAGGTTACATTTAATAGTATGTTTTGTAACCTTTAACAGGGTTGGCTCCTAATAGAGGTCACTTCAGAAGAGTGAAAGATTGGTGACATGTTACTAGTAGTTTTCCCAAATTAGGTTTCCACATTAAATCCTAGTGGTCAAACTTATGTGGATATTATATGTGATGATTTACTATTAATGTTTACATTCTAGAAGTCTATTATATTTAGGACAATGGACTACTAGTTGATGTTATTAAAAGTTGACTATAAAGACTAGGCTATTAAATGTTAAGATTTGAAGTAGTTTAAGTGTTTGTTTGTTCAAATGGTACATCTAGACCTTGGATAACTAATTCACCCCCCCTCTTAGTTACTCTAAATATTCTAATAATTGGTATTAGTGCATTGAAAAGTTTGAAGGTACTTGAAGATAAAGATCAAGATGTACCAAAAGGAGGTGCGAAGGTTGAACAAAGAGAAATTCTATGCATAGAAAGTCTAATGAGGCTACATCTATTAGGAATTAGAGATGGTACAATAAATTTTGTGGACAATGCATATGTGGAAATAACAGTTCTTTCTATAACAACGGAAAGGAAGCAAGAACACAACCAAACTATGTTGGAGATTGCTTCAGCCTTAAGCTATGCCAATTTTGATGACATTAAAACCTATAAGAATGTTAAATAAATATGGGATAGATTGTAGACCATTTATGGAGGAGACAAGAGTATCCTGAGAGAAAAATTAGAGAGCTTGAGAGGTAAGTTTGATGAAATGAGAATGATAGAAGGTGAAAATATAGTCCAATGTTGTGCAAGAATCAAATAAGTTGTTAATATGATAAGAAGTGCTAATGGAAATATTGATGATGAAACTATGATAAGAAAGGTATTGAGAACTCTACTTCCCATTTATGCTATTAGGGTTTCTGTAATAGAAGAACTAAGATGCATTCTTTGTTATGACCTAACTTTGGAAAGCATGATTGGTAGGCTTACTACTTTTAGATGTCCAATTTCAATAATTTATCTACTAATTATATTGATTTTTGTTTTAAATCACAATTGGTTCTTAGTAAGAAAGGAAAAGGAAAATATGTGAAAAGTGACAGTGATACCTTTGATGATGAACTTGATGAGCCTGAAGCACTGATGGTTAGAAGACTTCCAAGAGGTAAAAGGAAATACAAAGGTAAACTTCCTATAATATATTTTTCATGCAATAAATTTGGTAATATTGCTGTAAGATGTCCTTATAGAAAAGACAAGGATGATAAGAGGAAAAGCAAGTACAAAGGGAGAAGAGATGACCAAGAAAACAAGAGAAACAAGGAATATAAAGACAAAGGTAAGAAATCTTGTTACATTTCTGAAGAAGAAACTAATAATGAATATTAAAGTAATGATGAAGAAGTAGTCTATGTTGCTATGAAAGAAGATTCTAATGAAGATGAGAAAACTACATTAATTTCATATGTGAATAAAAGTGATAGGTAGATAATTGATAGTGGTTGTTCAAATCATATGACTAGTGATAACATAAAATTTGAGATCATTGGACCATACAAAGGTAGCTATGTTAGATTTGGTAATGGTGTACCATGTCTTCTAAAAGGTAAAGGATCAATACAACTGACTAATAAGATCATGTGTGACAATGTTTGTTGGTTTGAAGGTCTTAACTATATTTTGTTGAGTGTTTCACAATTGAAAAAATCAGGATACAAAGTTGAATTCCATCACAAAAAGGAAAATATATTTGATGTTGATGGTGAACTAATAGAAAGTGGTGATCAAACAAGAGGTAACTTGTTCTATCTAGATTTATCTGGCGAGACATGTTTTCTTTCACAATATGAAGATATTTGGTTATGGCACAAGAGGTTATGTCATGTAAATTTTGACAAATTGGTTAGCATTAGTAAGATGAAAAGATTAAGAGGCTTTCCAAAATTAAAGAAACTTGATAATGCTATGTGTAAATAATATCAATTGGAAAAAATAATAAAGTCTAGTTTCAAGAGCAAGACATATTCATCTGATGATATTTTGGAATTGGTTCATACTAACCTATGTGGACTTATTAGTGTTCAAAGCTATTGTGGGGACAAATATTTCATTCTATTTGTTGATGACTACTCTAGAATAATGATTGTGATGTTTCTTAAAGA
Source organism: Cupressus sempervirens (assembly GCA_028749045.1). Classification (NCBI taxonomy): domain Eukaryota; kingdom Viridiplantae; phylum Streptophyta; class Pinopsida; order Cupressales; family Cupressaceae; genus Cupressus; species Cupressus sempervirens. The sequence continues at coordinate 349,223,125 of CM053793.1, forward strand.
AAAATATGATGATTTTTAGTTATTTAAGTGGTATTTGGACATAGTTGAAAAGGAGATAGGAAAGAGTTTGAAGTGCTTGAGATTTGATAGAGATGTGAAGTATTTTAAAGTTTTTGGAAGAAAATTTTAAATATTTAAGGATAATAGAAATGGAAAAATTGATGCTAAAAGTGATGAAGGCATATTCTTAGATTATTCCACTAAGAGCAAAGCTCATAAGTGTTTGAACTCTAACACGAACAAAGTTGTGGAAAGTGCAAATGTGAAAGTTGATGAATATGTAGTAAAGAATGAAGTTGAATACAAGAAAAAACTTGAAGACTATAGTACATTCATATATGTGAATGAAGGTTCTCCTTGTACCCCACCTGAACAAGAAAATGAAGTTGCAAGACACCAAAAAATTGGAAATGCCGAACTGCAATAACCAATTGTCAAGAAATAGATTGTGGGTGCCGAGCAACAAAAAAATGGTGTCAATTCATAGACAAAGGGAGCTAAACATCAAGAAAATAATGTCACACAAGAAAAATGTGAAGCAAAACCTAAATAAGAGAGAGATAATGAGATTGAAATCATTTTTCAAGATAAACCTGTAGAAGAAGAGAGGAGAAAAGAACCTATACTAGAAAAATATGTGAGAAGACATCATGCACCTAAGCAAATCATTAGAGATAAAGAATTCAACATTATGACAAGGAAAAGACTCAGAAGTGACACATATTTACTTTTTTTATTTTGAGCCCAAATTAGTAAAAGATGCTTCGAAGAATGAGGGTTAGATACAAGTAATGGATGGAGAAATTGAGCAAATTGAAAAGAAAAAAACATGGACACTAGTACCTAGACCTAAAGACAAAAAAGTTATTGGATCAAAGTGGGTATCCAAGAACAAGTTAAATGAAAAAGGTGAAGTCACAAGGAGCAAGGTTAGATTGATATGCAAAGGATATGCACAAGAAGAAGTATTGACTATGAGGAGACATTTGCCCTTATAGAAAGACTAGAATGAGTTAGAACACTACTTGCATATTCTTCTTACAAAGGACTTAAGGTATATCAAATGGATGCCAAATATGCATTTATGAATGTAATACTTGAAGAAGTGTACGTCAAGTAGCTTGAAGGATTTGTTGATCCTAGCAAGATGAATATGGTGTGTAAGTTGCACAAAGCTTTATATAGTTTGAAGCAAGCCTCTAGAGCATGGTATAAATGAATACATAATTATTTGGTGAAGATTAGTTTTGTAAGAACTAATGATAACAATAATCTATATTTGAAGACTGGCGAGAACAATGAGGTATTGCTATTTGAATTTTTTGTTGATGATATCATATTTGGAGGTAAGGAAGCATTATGAAATGATTTTCTGATGAGATGAAGAAGGAATTTGAAATGTCAATGTTTGGTGATGTCATGCCCAAAAATTCTTGAGCAAAACACCACAATTTTCTTTTGTTTCTCATGTTTCTTTGAATGATTAAGTGTAATAAATAAATAAAAACTCTAACACCATAACATAAATCATTAACTCACTAACATATCAAAAATATTTAGATACATATGTGTGTGACTTAGGACTCTTCCTTTAGCATCTTTATATGCTTTTCCTCACAAGGGAATATAATTACAAGTTTACAATCAAGGGCACAAATGTTCTCCATTTCATAAATAATATATACATGTGCATCCATGAGATCATAAATTCATAATAGATCCATAATGTACAACTGCATAATAAGAATAATAAACAATATACAAGGATGCAAGACACAAGAATTTATCATGGTTCACCACAATTGTGGCTACATCCACATTGAGCTTATAACTTGCCTTAAGAATTAAATTAGTTTACAAGGGTACAATTGTAATGTCCATATCTCTCCCAATTACATGAAGGATAAAGTGATAATAGAAAGGTAGAAACAAGGAATCATCCAACAATATGAAAATTCAACATAAGCAATAGGAAAAATGGTATGACAATATGATACACAACATAGAGACCAACAAGAAAACTTACTATGAAACACCCTCCCAAGGTTGCACAAAAGACCTATAATAGGTCTCAAATGGGTGAATGTGGGCTAGCTACCCAAGAGGATAATGCCATGAAAAGTAAATAACATAGTACATGCCTTCACAAGGCAACAACAAGACTCTTCCTTGCTTAGCATCAACAACCCTTGTGCCTCCCAAATTCCCTTTATGCCCCCCAAAATGCTCAAAATCATAATGGTACATGGAGCCCATACATCCATTCTTTATCCCTCTCCTTCACAAGGAGAAACTCTACACTCAATGGGGTGGCCCAACTAACCCCTTCACCCCAAGACTCTCTTCCCTCCCAAGGGTGAGTTTAGCCTTTCACTCCCACAAACACATTACAAGCAACAAGAAAGAAATAAAACTCAAGTTGACTAATAATCTTCTTAACATTTCAACCATAATAGCACAAGGATATTTGATCCAAGATCTCAATGGTAAATATATCAAAATGAATAACCATTATCAACTAAAGTAAGAACTTTGAACTTAATCATCTCATTCTCATCACTTGTGCACGATCAAGCATAGAAAAAGGATTCAATAGTCATTGTATGACAATCTTAGAATTATACGCATCAACCATAGTCATAAAATAATCCATATTTATAAACATTGTACAAATTACACTTATAAACATGAAATAAATGTTAGTAATATTACAAATAATATTTTATAACACTGAAATCAACAAATTATAAATAATACATTATGGCAATGTGTTATAACATTTACAAGTCAACATTATAACCAATGCATTAATTTTTTTTTAATATGATCATACTTATGAGATACACAATCTTTAACATTATCAACATTAATCCTAGTCAAAAATTCCATATCCTTTAGTTTTTGATATAATTAACTAGTTTAATCATATATTACTTTGTTAAAACATAACTAGTGTTGAGTATCCAAACATAAAAGATTAATACATACACTTTATCAATTTTAAAACCCAACTTTACTAATTTACTTAATTCTAATTAAAATGAATCAAATTTAGACATTATTTTACTTGCGAGTGTTTAAGTTCAATAGAATGCTTTCAAATTTAGGAACACAAAAACACCTAAGGATACATTAAGAATTCCTATTTATTTCTAACCAATATCATCTCCCAATAAATATATAATCAATTTAGTAAATAGATAAGCAATATTTATTTTTATTTTTCACTTAAATGAAAAATTCCTATTAAATTAGTAATCTTAGATTTACTACTACACCAACCATTCATCCAAAGTATTAATCTTTCCATCGTATCTAATACTATGTCTTAATTTTCTATCTTAACAAAAAATATACAAATTCAATTGTTAAAATTAGTTATACAAAGGAATTATACACTCAAATAACCTACTCTTTATACCAAACAACTAATTTTCTAAGATACTTATCTACCACTATCTAATCGATAACATATGCATAGATACAAATACAAAATGTGTAAAGATTTTTGAGTTACTTAGTCTACCTAAAACTATTTTAATTATATTAAGTAAATAGCACACCCTTATCTTTCCCTATTGGAATATAGCTAATTTACTTTTAAAAAAATGATGATATTAATTAGAATAAAATGAAAGAACCTCCTTCTATAATAAGAAAAGTCAAGCCACTGATTTAATCTACTTTTTAGTTGAACAAATAATTTAAATCAATTAATTCAAACTACTAATAAACTAGGCTACATGAGTATATTTAGAAAGTCTTATATAAGAAGGTAATCCATCTAGAATGGACCAGAGAGTTGGAGTAATCTCACAACAATAAACAAAAAGAAATTTTAAATTGTCTTACTAACCACTTACTTTTTATGTGCAGCAACAATTTCTAGCTACATTTGGATTTGTTCCAATACTTTCAAAATAAGTGGATAGACATCAATGTAGACAATGATCCCACTTGACGGTTATGGAAAAATTAAGCATCCAATGTTGAAGTTGCTATTGTTGCTTATAATATAAGTGTGGTAGTGCAAGGTTGTTGCTGCTTATTTGTTGGCTGAAAACTCAAGATCACAGTAAGTAAAACATTTTTTTTCTCTTTGAAGAAAATAAATAATAGAAATGCTGCTGTAGCAATAACTTTAGATTGACCAATAATATAGCAACAATGCTGAAACACCAACAAAACAAAACAAAATAAATCAAAAGGAGGCATGAGTGCTACTGTAGTAAATGCTACAGCAACCAAGTATGGACAACATTGAAAAGGAGGTAATGAATGCTGCTATAGTAGATGATACACCAATATAGATAAAATCCAAAGAAGGGAATGAACACTGCTGAAGTAAATACTACAACAAATAAGTATGGACCTCAAAGTGCATCTTGTAAAACTTTACATTAATCATATTCCTAAATATACTTTATTATCATTTCTCTTTCAAAAATAATCTTATACATGCCATAAAATTAGAATAAAAAGTTAATTTTCAAGTATTCATTTTAGACATGTGTATTTATTTATTCATTTGCTAATATTTAATATTAACCTTAATGAAAGTCAACAACTAAAATGAGTAATAGGTTTTGTTGTCTTACATGGCTTTTCAATCTTGGTCTTAGAAAAAATCCTATGAATGTTCCATAACCTTTGGAAGGAAAGAATCAGAGGAAATTCACAATAAGTAATTAAAGTACAAGTTGGGTCTTGTCATTGTTAGGTTGCCCTATCTGTGCATTTACTAGCAATGACATCCTACAGTGGACATGCCCAAGAAGCTGTACAAACTCTTTTCCAACCACAATGGATAAAATGAAATAGGTTGGAGGGAAGATTACCGATCGTGGAACTAGCATAGAAAACATTGTTAGGTGCAACCCAAAAAGATGAAAGTAAGATATCTTGGAGGTACTGAGAAGGCATAATAGTTGGAAAAAAATCAATAATTATTCCTGCTGCATTAAATAGAATTTATTGCAAATAGTAGTAAGGAAACTAAAACTAGAAAGAAACACACCTACCTCTTTGAGATAAATGGATGGGTTGAGAAAGAGATTCTACTAATTTCCTTCTAGATGTGATACACTTGCATGACATAGCTTCTTAAGGATGTCCACATCCAACTATGGGGTCCTATCCCAAAAACCACTCTGCTTCCTTGACCTCATACTTGCATCTTTCCCTTGCAGGTGGGTGTGTTGGAAGTTATTTTGTCATCTTATCCCACCCCCTCTTATGCACTACTTCTGCTCCTTTTCAATCTCCTCCTTCCATCCATGACAAGCCAAATATATACATATATAGGTATCCTTTTAATTTTATTTATTTATTTCATGCCATATTCACATACTACTACTCCACTCTAATCTATTTCCCTAGCACTTCCTTCCCTCTTTTCGTAGGCCTATACGTTCTGCCTCCTAAATTTTATTATTATTATACTTTTACCCATGCTTATGACAGTGTATTGACAATACCATGAAAATTTCAGAAACCAACAGAGCCTGTTTCTCATGGTTGACTCAAATGCACTTACCATCCTCTAACATAAAGATCTTAATGAACCACCCTCTCAGGTTTTATGTTCCTTACTTTGTGAATGCATTTACTCCTTTTCAGTAACTTTTGACTAGATTAGTTGTTTGAACCAATGAATAGTGGGTTAGAAACATATATAACATCTAACTATTAAATGTTCTCTCTAACCTTGTACTAGAAAAAATGATGGCCATAAGATCCACCCTTTCTTTCCAAAGAATAAAAAGAAACATGTGTAGCAAGTAATAGATAATAATATTACAATTTGACTTGTTGTCGAAAATATCTCTTATTTATTAGGTAACAGATATGCATACACCCAAAATCATGAATTTGTGGATTATAACAGTATCTAGTTTTATTATTTAACACAAACTAATACATTTCTTTACTTAGATGAAGACATTATAAAGTTCCTGGATGTTTAATAAGAGAAATTATAAATATTATGAGTGCTGAGTATAGATTTCTTTTCTATTATAAATGCGATGGGTTTCTTTCCCCCCCATTTTTAAAATTATACTAATCAAATATAAGTTAATGAATTCAATTAAAAATTATACTATCCTTAATACTATTATCATATGTAGTCAACATTGCAAAGATTTTGGTTAGTAGGGAACCCCCTGTAATAGTGAATAGAATCTTAGAATGACTGTCTGCTTCGACATCAGAACAACTTGCCAGGCTAGATGCTTTGTTTGATTTATGTAAAGAAGAAGACGAGCCACCCTGGATAGAAGTCAGAAGAAGAAAGAAGAAGAATAGCTGGCACCCCTCTCCTACCTCTCCTGCTTCAACTAGAAGCAAGGCCAAGGAAGATCTTGGTCATAAAACCAACCCCGTGGGCAGAAAAAATAAGAATGAAATCAGGAAGGAGGAATCAAGAAGAAACATCATGGATGGAATGCAACACACCATCCAGGAAGCCTACTCATCAATTAAAGCATGAAGATCCTCTCATGGAATATTCATGGACTCAATGGAATCCACAAGCAAGAATTTGTAAGGAATATGATAAGGGATCAAAGGCCTGATATATTTCTTATTCAGGAAATGAAAATAAAGAAAGAAAATCTGGAAAATATTAGATTCAACAGCAACATGAATGGAATTGCCTCAAACTTAGAAGGAGCATCTGGAGGGCTGCTGCTATTATTCAACAATAGACATTTCAATATTGTGCCCAAGTATGATGAGGACAACATCCTCTTTTGTAGAGTTCAACATTTGCAAACTAATGATTGCTGGTTTTTAGTGAACATTTATGCTCCCAACAACAAGAGAGATAGAAAAAATTACTAGGTCAAAGTTGGAAAGTTGGTGCAAGCCAGTGACATTAAGAAAGGCATAAACCTGGGAGACCTCAACTCTCTGCTGGAGGACAAGGAGAAGATGGGAGGATTTCCCCTGGATTGGGAAAGTAAGCAGGATCTTTCCAATTTCATTAATGACCTGACCCTAATGGATTTGGAGCTCTCGAGGGGTACCTTAACCTGGTCTAACAAGAGAGCTAGTCAGGACTGCATTCAGGTTAGATTAGACAGAGCTTTAATCTCCCTGGATTGGTTGCACTCTTTCAGCTGTAGATTATCTCTGCTTCCTAGAGTTGGTTCTGACCACTCCCCCATTTCTCTTTCGGTGTCCCCTCTTGAGCCTAGGAGAAATTGCCCTTTTAGGTTTGAGAAAATGTGGACTAATCACCCTGACCTATTGGATAATGTCAAAAGTTGGTGGGGGATTGGTGTTGATGGCTCAACCATGTTCAGAGTCACCAAAAATTTCAGCAATGTGAAGAGGATGGTAAAAATTTGGAACAAGTATGATTTTGGCCATATTTTCCATGACAAGGAGGAGTTGTCAGACAATCTATCTATAATCCAAGATAGTATACAGAAGGAAGGATATAATGAGAGTAACAGGGAGGTTGAGCTGTTGATCTTGTTAGATCTTCATAACATCATCAACAAGGAGGAAAAGTTTTGGAGGCAAAAATCTCGAATCACATGGCTTAAGGATGGAGATCGGAACACGAAGTTCTTTCATCTCTCCACCCTAAAACATAGGGCTAACAATAGGATCTCTGGAATTAGGAAGGGGCAGGTGTTGTTTGAAGATCCAGATATCTCGACTGAAGTGGTATCCTTCTTCTCTTCTCTTCTCTTCGAGGACCCCCTGCTTTCCAAGGTGGACCAAGAGGATATCATCTCTTGTATTCTTCAAATTATTAAACCCCACCAAAATAAACTTCTCTATGCTATTCCTAATGCTTTGGAAGTTAGAGAGGACCTTTTCTCCCTACCCGGTGACAAATCACCTTGTTCGGATGGGTTTGCCACCTTTTTCTTCCAAATGTAATAGCTGGTGGTGATGGGGGATGTGGTTAAGGTAGTTTAGGAGTTCTTTAGAGCTAGAAGTATTCTTAAGGAGATAAATTCTACCTTCTTGGTTCTCATCCCAATCCCTAGGGGCTGACTCTTTCGACAAGTTCAGGCCTATCAGTTTGTGCAACTCTTTCTACAAGATCATCTCTAAAGTTCTCACTTCCAGGATGCTTAAAATACTACATCTGATCATATCGCAACAACAATCTGGCTTTTTTCCTAGGAGACAAATCTTGGACTCGGTGCTGATGGTTCATGAGGTTATTCATTCTTTAGAAGCTTCCAAGCGAGAAGGTATGTTGCTCAAACTGGATCTTTCAAAAGCCTATGATAGGGTGGACTGGTCCTTTCTTGGGAAGGTCCTTCAGGCCTTTGGTTTTGACAATAAAGTGTGTAAACTCATTTCTCAATTGGTGTCTACCTCCTCTCTTGTTGTTCTGATTAATGGAGCCCCCTCTAATTTCTTTAAACCTTCTAGAGGTCTCAAGCAGGGAGACCCCCTCTCTCCTATCCTCTTAATTATTTTAGCTGATTGCATTGGGAGGCTTATTGAACGTAAAAAGTCTGAAGGAAGTCTTAAAGGGATTAAGCCTTCTTCGAGAAATGTCCCCTTCACTCACCAACAATTTGTGGATGACACTATAATGGGGGGGGGAAGCTTCTGTGAAAGAAGCTAAGACTTTGAAAGAGGTTCTTGATACTTACTCCAGAGGGACTGGACAACTGATTAACTGGAGCAAAAGCTCAACCTTCTTTGTTAACACCCTTGAAGTCAGACAAAGGAAAATTGCCAGAATCCTTGGTTGTGGGGTGGGCTCTCTCCCTTCATCCTATCTAGGGCTCCCCTTGGGCTCCTCTCCCCCTGACTCTTTCTGGAATGGTATTCTGGATAGATTCAACAAGAAGATGGTTGGATGGAAAGGTGCCTCTCTCAGCTAGGCTGGGAAATGTTTACTGGTCAAATCCACTCTTTAGAACATTCCCATTTATGCTCTGAGCCTTTTTGGAATTCCTGTGAAATTTGCAGAGAAAATGGAGAAAATCCAAAGAGACTTTCTATGGACCGGACTTGAAGGAAAGAAAAGGTACCCCTTATTGCCTAGGAGAAGGTTTTCCTCCCCAAGAGGTATGGTGGTCTGGGCATCATAAATCTTACCCATCTCAATAAGGTGCTTCTTGCAAAATAAATCTAGCGAATCTTCAAAAACACTGGTGAATGGAGAGACATTCTGGTAAATAAATACCTCAGAAGACCCTCTCTTCATTTTACTTTATTCAATGATGACATCCCTAAAGGGTCGACTATTTGGAATGGTATCCTGAAGGCCAGGGACCTGGCTAAGGCGAGGGTCTCTTGGAAACTAGGCAATGGAGAGGATATTCAGTTTTGGTCTGACAGGTGGTTATGTCAAGGCCCACTTTCTAACAACCCAGTATTTGAGAGATGGGTGCAAGAATGCACGGAGCTATATGGGTTTAAAGTAAGCAATTATAGGGTTGGTTAGGAATGGAGAGACCTTTCCATCATTTTCGAGGATTTGAAACCAATAATGACTATGCTTAACTCTTTGATCCCTAGTAATAATAAGGATGAGCTGGTCTAGAGGGATAATCCCAATGGAAGTTATTCTGTTGCTTCTGGTTACAACTCTCTCTGGGGTTTAAAGGAGAAACCCCCTTGGGCAGATGCCTGGCTCACGAGCCTCACTCCAAAGATCAACATATTTTATTAGCTGGCCCTTCAGAACAAAATCCTAACGCAAGATAATCTCATGAAGAGAGGCCATGTTATGCCCAACAGATGCTCGCTCTGTAAAAATTAGTCTAAGTCGGGAAATCATATCTTCATTTAATGTGACTTTGCTAGGGAGGTGTGGAGTTCTCTTAATCAGGAAATGGAGATTCTCTGGTGCTGGCCAGATAACCTTATCAACTTTTTCAGTCATTGGAAAAGCCTTTGTAAAATTGCAGGCCGGTAGGATAATTATGCCTGGGTTTTGCCTCACTTATGCTGGAGCATCTGGAAGGAAAGGAACAACAGAATTTTCAGGGACAGAGAGGAGCTGGCAATAATTCTGGGAAGGAATATTTTGAAAAACATAAAAGAAAACCTTCAAGTGATGAAGGAGGGGGAAGTTGATATAGGGGACAGGAAGACAGTTAAAGAAAAATACAGGAATCCCAAAAGATAGGATGCCAGATGGATTCTACCCCTGGAAGGATGGTCAAAAGCCAACTTCGATGGCACTTTTAAGGGCAACCCTGGCCCCTCTGGAAGCAGTGGAATTATAAGAAATAGTTTTGGGGAGGGGATTGTGGCCTTTGCTCTCCCGCTTGGAACCCAGACCAACCATTTGGCTGAAGCCAGAGCCGCGTGCAGTGTGGTAAAGCTGGCTTTTGAAGCTGACGTTTCCAAACTTTGGCTTGAAGGGGACTCCAAAAACATAATTAACAATATTAATGGAATCTCCCCCCCCTCGTGGTCGATTGCAAATATAATTGATGAGACACGTACCACCCTCACAAAATTTGAGAAGGTCCACACCACTCATGCATTTAGAGAGGCAAACCCAGTTGCTGACAGGTTCGCTAACAAAGGGGTGGGAGCAGACAAAGAGATGATCTGGCATTCCAGAAAAGATTTTCTGATGGAGGCTAAGTCACTAATCGAGCTGGAGAAAATCCACAGAAGTATGGGTCGATCTAACTGTTATCATGTTTAATAAAGAAAGATTGGATGTTGGCATGAGCCATAATAAGTTTCTTGGTTTTCATAATCTCATGGGATTTTTTTCGTCATTTCGACACGTTTGGAGGATCGTTATCATTTTCACTTGCTATTGTATCAGAGAGGTGAATGATCATGAACCCAATAATAGAAACAAAGCCAAAATCTTGGCTGGAAAAAATTTGCAGAGATTGGGGCTCATGAGAATAGTTGAAGAAAAAATGGATGTCATGACTAGAGAATGGAGCAGAAAGGAGCCGGAAGGTGAAGTGGAGAAGTGGAAGAATATGGGCAAAGTCTGGAAAAAATTGGAAAAGGGCAGGGTTGCAAATTTTTTTGAGAAATTCCATGGTTTTGACCCTGAGGTCACCAATAGCATGGTGAACTCATGGAACAATGGCAAGGTCAAGGTGAATGAGGTTTCTTTCCAAATCACAGAGGAGGTGGTTGTGGAGGTCACTGGTATCCCTATGGAGGGTTTCAAATTCTACAGGGACAAGAAATTTTTGTCCAATGCAGTCAAGGAGTTTGTGAAAATTTTTGTAGAGATGAACAAGCTGGTAAAGAAAGAGTCTTTCTATGTGACAGAGACTATAAAGAAGTTCTGGAGGTATGTTTTATATGCCCTCATTGATTATGTTACCCTGGACCCTAGGTTTGATCAGGTCAGAACTCACCATTTTGTGATTTTAAATCATTTTTTCCATAAGAGTAGAATTTCCATTCCCGTTTACCTTCTCACTTCTATGAACAAGGCAATCTCTAGTTTCAAGAAGAAAGCCACTGTTAACCCTACTTTGCATGAGGTATTATTGCTCCTCATCCATGAGCATTTCAAAGCTCAGTCTATATGTAATAACCCTCCTCAAGTTGAAGATGTTGACAAAGGCAGCTCCAACTTTTCTTCAGACTCTGATGACATTGAGAGCATTAGCTCGAAGGAGGAGAATGTTTCCTTAGGAAAGAAGAAAAAAGGTCAAGATAGGAAATAATCAACAACTACAATTCCTAGTAGGAAAAGCCCTAGGGATCACAACCAAGCTCAAGCAAAAGAGGGTTATGCTGAGGAGGAGGACGAAATGGATACGGAAGATTCTGACAAAGTGTCAGAGGAGGAGTTGGAAGAGGAGAAACCTGGGAAAAAATGGAAGAGGGAGGTAGTGAGAGTTGAGGAGACTAGAAATTAGAGGATGGATGCTATTCCTCTTCCCCTCTCCCCTGTCCAGTCTCAGCCTCATTCGAAGGAAAAAGTGAATGTCATCACTGGTGAGAACGAGGGGGAAGTGTAGGTCAAAAATAGAAGAAAGGCCTGGAAATTTTTTAATGTGAGGACTACAACTATGGGGATTTTTAGGGAAGTTAGGAACCCTCAGATCCTGGTGGACAACCTGGAGCAGCCTAGGCTCAATGAGCTCATAGACCCAGCTATCCTGGCCATTTCAGACAATGCAAGGGAGACTGGAATGAACCTTCTGAATAATGCCCATAGTAGTATGATTGACAACTTTAGATCAATCAAATGGCTCTTCCATGAGCTGGAGGAAGTTAGAGAAAGGGTATCCCAGAGGGAAAGTACTAAGAATAAGACAGGTAATGACAGCCAGGAGGACCAGGATAATAGAGAAAGCTTAAATGAAAGGAGATTTAGAAATCTTGAAAGCTACAACCACAACTTGGCAATTCAAATGATTTCTCTCCTGAGTTCGATGAATGAAAACATCTAATCCCTTGCTAGTAAACTTAAGGACAGGGGCTTGCTGATGGAGGAGGGAGGATAGAACAGGGATAAGGTCAGGCCGAATGATGACAAGGCCACAATCAGTACGTTCACCAGTATGGATCAAATGGAAAAGGAGCAACGAAAGATAGTCGAGGCAGCTTAGACTATGCAAGAAATGGAGAAGATAACTAAAGACTAGTTTTCTTGTCTTTTGTCTTTTCGTCTTCCTGGCTTTTGGCTTTTGGATAGGCTTTCTATAGTCTATTTTAGTTTGTTTATTTTCTGGCCTTTCTGTGGGCCTTTGTTTTCGGCTGAGCCTTCGGGCTTTTTTTTTTTCAGCTGTTGGACCTTTGTTTTGGCTGGGCTTCTTTTGCTTATTATCAGCCTTGTTTTTGTAAAACTTATGGGTTTCAGGATCCCTTAAAACCTGTTTATCTTATCAAAAACATTGCAAAGGTTTTTATTTGCTGAGAAATACCAAATACTTATATATATATACATATATATACATATATACATATATATACATATATACATATATATATATATATACATATATACATACATACATATACATATATACATATATATATACATATATATCTATATCTATATCTATATCTATATATGTATATATACATATATACATATATATGTATATATATATATGTATGTATGTATATATGTATGTATGTATATATATACATATATACATATATACATATATATTTATGTATGTATATATATGTACACATACATATATATACATACATACATATATACATATATATATCTATATCTATATATATATATATGTATATATGTATATATATACATACATACATATATATATACATATATAGATATATATGTATATATGTATATATGTATGTATGTATATATATGTATGTGTACATATATATATACATACATACATACATACATATATATATATGTATATATGTATATATATATGTATATATATATATATGTATATATATATATACATATATATGTATATATATGTATGTATGTATATCTTTACTTAGATGATATGATTTAAGCATAATCTCATCTTGCTTATCCCAAATTCAAGTGTTATATGCTAAGATTAAAGGTACTAAAAATTAACTATTAGTATGATGGCAAGAAAATAGTTAAATTGTAAGGTTATTTATATTAAAACATCATCAAAAGAAATAATAAATAATTAGAAAGAATAATAGTCTTTATTTTATTTTCACCCGCACTTAGATAATATCAAATTTACCAATGCACCAATACACCAACACATCCACTTATCGATTGAGGCCTTAACTATGATGCTAAAATATGTCTCCAAGAGGGGCACTATAGGTGAGATCAAATTATTTTTTGGTTTACAAGAATATAAAATAAAGCAAGGTATCTTCATTACTCAATTCAAATACATCAAAGAGATATTGAAAACCTTTGGAATGGAAGATTCAAGACCAATTAGTACACCTATGTCCACTAGACATAAGTTATCTAAGAATGATGATTCTATTGATGTGAACCAAACATTTTACAAATCAATGATTGGAAAACTACAATACGTTGTTCATAATAGACTTGATATTGCATTATCAATTGTGATAGTTGCAAAATTTGCTGCAAGTCCTAAGGAGAATCACATGATGGCAGTAAAAAGAATAGTAAGATATCTAAAAGGAAAAAAAGACTATGGCCTATATTGCAAGAAGAATGATAAGTTTGAACTAAAGGTATTCACTCACTCATATTGGGTAGGAAACGTTGATGACAGAAAGTGTCATGCCCAAAATATCAGGACAAAAATACACCACAATATTTTATTTTAAAGTTAAATAAATTCACTATGTTAATACATGCTATAATGAATAGGTTATGGAAAGTTGAAAAAGTATTAAAAGTGAGTTTCAGTTGTAATTCATAAACATGTAAAGTCGATGTCTCAACCCTACTGCACCATTTCAGAAACCTTAGACTTTTAGTGCTATAGGAACACCTAATTTGGGTTGGTTAAGTCAATTGATCTAAACCATAGTTTCATGTTTACCGAGGTATAACATCTTATTCAAGGAGTATCTAGGTTATCCAAGTTCCTAAGTTGAATTGAGTTGGATAGGTTTAGTTTAGGTGAGGTTTGATACACAAGTTTCTTTTTCAATCATGAGGGTGGAAACATAACCCTTAATTGACATATTTAGGTTTTAGCCCTATTTAATGGTTAAGGTAACCTTGCTTAGTTATAATTCATTTCACAATATTATTTGATCAATAAAACAAGTTTTATTAGGTTGCTACGATACCTTAAATTCATTTCATTATACTAGTTCAAGTCCTTAGTGAGCTAGTTCCACATCTTTAGGAAGTTGACCTATCACCTTAATACTTGATCTTGACTATTAACATGACCTATTAGAACCAAATCAAGACATTAAATATTCATCATTAAAACAATTACAACATACATTTACTTGCAAAAAAATCCTATACTACCGTCAAGTTGACTATACAAGAACCCTTCGATAACCCCTTGAAAACTATAACCTTAGTAATTAAAATTAACTAAACCTATAATTAAGTACAAAAAGATTATTATAATACATTATTAAAGTTATTTCCTAAATAAAATAATTTAATCTTACAAAATATTCTAACATTATAATTAAAACCAACCCACACTTCATCAACATAAACTCCTAGCTTCTATACCTGGCCTCCTTAGCCAATGTCACAACATATATATGACATTATAATAATACCATTTTAATTTAAATCCATGGTGCACTTAATCTTTTATTAATCATAACCATATAACTTATACTTTTTAAACAATGCTTACTTACCACTAACACTTACTTAAATCTTATTCACCTATATTTTATAAATATTCACTACTTACCCAACACTTCCATCTCAAACAATTTAACCTTCAAATTAAAAATAAATAATAATTTTTTTATTAAAATATAACTAATAACACTAAACATTATCTTTGAATTTATCTTAAACTAACCACTAAATTCAATTTAACATTTACTAACTACCCTCTATTCCTACACCACTTGGCCACTTGCTAAGACCAAAATCATCATCCTTGGGCGCACCAACCCAAGCCTAAGAACTCCCCAAGGTTTTAGATTTACCTATCTCCCCATGATGAGTGCATAGGAGGAGGTTCCCTATAGATGTGGTAAAGGATAAGGAGTGGTCACCCAATTCATGGGATCTAGTTGCAAGTTTTAAATTGTTTAATTTGTTTGACTTTGCTCTTCCCTTACACTCTCACCTAACTCCATGTGGCCCACTTGCCACCACATCTTCCTACCTCACATGTGTGCTTTCCAAGAGAGTGAAGACCATTGCCCAAGGGGAGAATGCAGGTATATGTGATGGGAAGTGGAAGATACAAGGTGAAAGCACCAATGAGAAAGAGGGGGCAAAAGTTTGAATGATGGGAAAACCTCAATGCTTACCCAAGGTTTTCAACCAGCCCACGTATAGGGAAAGACTAATTGGTGCACTTACCAAGCTGCCCTTCCTATTAAATAAACATCTACCTCATCCTTATAAGTGCTCAACTCAGTTGGCATAGAAATGGGATAAGGTGAGATGAGGGGGACACGTTTCATTGATTGTTTCTTTTGACTTGTGCAAACATCATTGTTCTCCAAACTCTCTGCTCTTCATTCAAAACCATGTGGGGAGGCTTAGGAGTTTAAAGGGGGTGACATCAACAAAGGTGAAAGTTATATATTAAAGTTTAGTGGATGAACTTAGGATAAGGTAAGTGTAGGATAGAGATAGGGTTTATTCAAATTGATTTTAATTTCAAAATTATATATATCTTATTTAAAATGGTGTCAAAGAGGATTTTAAAAGAAATCTTATCGGAATATTCTCTGTTACTAAGGAGAATTAAACTTTTTCCATACAAAATCCAGAGAGCATTTTTTCTCTAAAATAGATAAAATTTCAAGGTTTCTTTTCTCATCCAAGTGTTAGGTTTCTCATAGAAATTTTAACATGGCAAAGTACATTAATGCTAAATTCATTTTCTTGGATGGATCATAAAAATAGTTTTTGATGCTATATTTTGCATTGAAAAGAGAGTATTTTTAAATAGTTACTTATAATGAAATATAAAGTAACATTCATTTGAATCAAATTTCCTCTAATACATAACCATAATCAAATTGAACAACTTCGTATAACTTCATTTCATATATTACAATTGATCATTTGCATTTAGAATAAATTTTTAGGAGTACAAGGAGTTTCATAAGAAACATTTTTAAAAAAAAATCAATAGTGGGCTAGCCTATACATACATACATACATACATACATACATATATATATATATATATATATATATATACATATATACATATACATATACATACATACATACATACATACATATATATATATATATATATATGTATGTATATATGTATATATGTATATATGTATGTATGTATGTATGTATATGTATATATATATATGTATATATATGTGTATATATATATGTATATATATATGTGTATATATATGTATATATATGTGTATATATATGTGTATATATATATATGTATATATATATGTATATATGTATATATATATACATACATACATACATACATACATATATATATGTATGTATGTATGTATGTTATGTATGTATGTATGTATATATACATACATACATACATACATACATACATACATATGTATATATATATACATACATACATAACATACATACATACATATTATATATATATGTATGTATGTATGTATGTATGTATATATATATACATATGTATGTATGTATGTATGTATGTATACATACATACATATATATATACATATATATATACATATATACATATATATATACATATATACATATATATATACACATATATATACATATACATATATACATATACATATATATATATATATATATATATATATATACATATATATACATATATATACATATATATATGTACACACACACACACACACACACACACACACACACACACACACACACACAACCTGATTCAAAGACTCAATCAGGAAAGAATCAGGGAAGAAAACCTGATATCATTTTCATTACATACATATGTTAGAAATGAATTGTGAAACTTATTATTTCTACATTCATCCTATACCAATCTATTTGCAAGGGATTTACCATGAAATTCATGTGACATATTCTCATTTCTACTATCAAATTTTTATACATTAGGATCATATTTCCCAAGGAGAAGTCTCTATAACAATGGACTTAAGAACACCAAGAAGACTTTGGATCTAGTTTTGCTCCATTTCAAGATACTATTCAAGAAGTTTGCAAATTTACATAAGGATAACCATGGAGAGCTCACCTCCCAACCAAGGCCTTGATGTGAGGCCACACCTTGAGCTTAGGAGAAATGAAATCAATCAGGTGACAAATAGATACAATCACATTAACACACTCAACCAATAAATTTCATCCAAGGTTTGCACATTAGGTTGCATATTGAATCAAGACTAGGGAGAAGGTGAATTTTTCCAAGTAGGAGATGTCAACCATGAACACAAGTCATATGCCTCTTCCAAGGCTAACAAATCACAATGAACTTCCATTCTTTCTCTCCTTATTTCCCAAAACAAAATCAATTTGTATTGATAACAAGGACCCATAAAACCTTACTTTCTCCCTCTCCTCATCATGAGAAGTGACTATGCACTAACCTAGAGTCCAACTAAAATCTTTCTCTTGTACATGGACACTTCTACCCTATCTAAGGGTAAGTAATGCCAACACACCCTTAACAGTTTTCCTAGAAAAACCAAAAAGGAAAACATGAAAGGAAAGAAAATAGAAAACCCACAAATACCCATCCCTCACATGTTTCAACATAAATATGAAATACGCACATGAAAGAAATTTACATCAGCAAACAAAGAACAATGCATGAAGAACAAGGTCATGAAGAATCCTACCTTCACAAAGGTTATGGTAATGGAATTTTGAGATGAGCTAATTCTTCTTCCTCCTCAATTCCAAGCTTAATTTCTCTAAATTTAGAGAATCGGTGAACAACCTTCAACTCTCATAATGACCACTAAATAGGCTTCTAAACTCACCCTCCTAAAATGGAAATAACTCTAGACTTGACTTAAGCTTTCTAGGGTCTTCCCACTTGTTCCTACCATCAAGACAACTTTTACGAGAAGTGTAAACTTGAAAAACCTCATGGAGACGTTCAATTTTTGAACTATGAGATATTTAAGGAGTCATAAAAGTCAACAAAAGGGTCTAGAAGGGTGGATAAGGTTCCTAACCCATACACATACCCCTTGGGCACTTGGATTACATTAAATTTGGCCTCTAGGATCATTTTAGGACCTATGTAATTGACTTTAAAATTTTGATCTTTTAAAACCCTAGGAATGTAACCTTTCCACTAACCCTAATTAGGGTAATTATTCTAGGTTACCAACTAATTAGTCTTAGATTACTAGCTTAATAAATATTTGGGTAAAGGGTTATATTACCAATCCTAATTAACATGTTGATACACACATACGTTTTATGAGTGTCAAGTGACACCATAAGATCCACTATTACATAACATTCAACACCTTACAAAATATAGAATGACACACACATTCAGATTATGATATAAATAAAACACTTGACAATGAGGTTCAAATCACTTTATTGGATTCAACCTTAGTCTTACAGTTTACACATAGGGTCAATTATCGACTCTCCAATAAATTCCATTGTTAATTTAATCATGCACACTCAATTCACACATTAGTAGTTCAATAACATCATATTCATATATTTAAACCAAATTTGCATGATCATATTGATCAAAACATTAAAAATTTCATTTGAATATCTTTTCTCATTTCTATACACATATTTAATCATCACCAATCTCATAACTAAATCATCATAACTATTTATCAGTTTAAATTAAAATACTGAAATAATCATCGTAATGCATACAAATACTCAAAACATCATATACATCATCAACAGGGCATACTGAGCTATCTGAGTGCATATAACCTAATCATTAAGGTACCATAATTAACATTATCATCATATGGTGAAACACCTTGTATCATCATTAGTGTAAATTAATGTTTAAACAGTTGAGATATGCGGTAAGTCTTGAATCATGGAGTAACAAACATGAACGTATCAACTAATCTTAATTTCCATTAGGACACCTAAACCATAAAAAATTACTTCATATCCATTCAAATCTCCTATAATGGATTTAACAAAGAAATTAATATTTAAATAAGTACATACGGGGAGTGGTCTTACAGAAGGAGCACAAGTGGAGGTGCATTCTTCATAGGAAAGAGACTAGTTTCATGGACAAGCAAGAAGCAAAACTGCATTTCTTAATCAAAAAATGAAGCTAAATATGTGATAGTAATAGTAAATTGTTCAAATATCATATGGATCAAGAAATTTTTGAAAGGTATGAAGAAAGATATTAGTGATCTAGTTGTTATCTATTGTGATAACACTAGCACTATTAACATATCAAAGAATCCTATAGCTAGTTCAAGACAAAGAAGTGAAATTGGAGTATGTAAATACATAGGAGAAAATAATTGATATTTTCACTAAATATTTACCTAAAGATTCTCATGAATATCAAAGAGGTAAACTAAGGGTGATTCCCTTAGACAAAGCTAGATAAGCAAAGATGGTGCTCTGTATCAAATGTGATGATCAAATTATCTTACAAGTTGATGCAAACAATCCTACTTTTGGAGTTTCCTGAAGTAGCAGTGGAAGAAAAATGATAGAATCATGTTGTATAAGTCATACATACAAGATAGATAAAGAATTCAATACTGACATGAAGATATCTACATGGAAAAGATGCATGAGTTAAAATGTCTTTGGCATTGTTGTCAAAGAGAGAGAAGATGAAAGATAGTTACCATGCAGTAAAAGAGAGATTACCATGAAGAAGTGTTGTTGGGATGAATTTTCCATAAGAAAGAAGGAAAACATGTGATCAGAAAGAGGGAGAAATTGGAGAAGGTGTTGTTAGCAATACAAAAGAATCTGATTAATTTCATGATCTAATATGCTAAAGGGAGCATATGAGTCACATATCAAAGCTGCATGGATGAGAATAAGAATGAAACTAAAGAAAGAGATTGTTGGATACAAAGGTGTGAATCAAAATGAAACTAAGGATATTAATAAAAATTTGATACTATACAAAGAGGGAGTTTTCTCAATTCAGTACATGTTTTGGATTGCATGGTAACTAGATGTGTTGGCATCAATACCAAAGAGGGAGATTGTTGGAAACTACAATTGGAATAATTGTTATATTTTCATTTATGTCAAATCTTATTGGTGTGATAGCTTTCTATTTGATTTGAGTGTCATATCTATTTGATTGATGAAGAGGATTTGAGAAGTTGATCATAAAAATGTTGATCTCATTTTGGTTTTGACAAGGTAGTGAAAAAACACTTAAGTCATTATCTAGTAGAAATATGGTGCAAGATGAGAGAGTAGTGCATGCTGAGTGATTAGAGAAAGTTGAGCAATCAGTGTGAGTCAAGTGATCAAAAAATATCGAGCATCAATTTCTAATCAATACATGCCAAGAAATATGATAGTTAGTGCCTAGCACTAGCATGTGTCGAGTAGTCTATGCATGTTGAGTTACTTAGGTTCCAAGCCAACATAAGGTGCTGAGAAGATAGTATGTACTGAGTGATATAGGTGCTAAGTAAACAGTGTGTGCTGAGTTGTTCAAAAGTTGAGTTACAAAATTATGAACACAATGATGGTTGAGCATCAGAGCCTTTGGATGCCGAGTGAATAGTTAAAAACATAACTATTTGTAATGGAACAAACTACTATGTAAATCATTTTTGGGCTAACATAAACATTATTTTGTGATTGTAGAAGATAAGGATGGAGTCATATTGAGAATCCCTATGTAGTACATGCAACTAATCATATTAAGGGATGTTTTAAGTGGAAATATGGATCAACCAAAAATGTTGATTCTAACCTAACCCTAGTCTACCATTTACTTAAGGAGGAAAACCCTAAAGAGTTTGAAAAATGCAAGAGAGACAAATGCTAATTCTAGAGAGAGTATTCATGGTGGCCATGGAGGTTATGACCGTGATATGAAATGTAGAATTAGTTAGAGAGAACAGAGTAGAGTGTAGAAAGGACAAAAGAGACACATTTGATTAGAAGGATCAAGGATTTATTAGTAAAAAGATGATCTAACATCTAGCAGTGAAGTGCTAACCAAAGGATCATGGTGTTGAATCATTTTAACAGGTGATATAGAGAAAATATCCTAATAGAGTCACCTTAACATGTTTTGTAGTCTTAACAAGATCTTTTAAATCTCTTAACTGAGTGCTTACTTAATGGTGAGTGTAAATCCACTAACAAGGTGGGACCTAATAGTCTTTGTAGCCTTTGACAAGGTAGACCCCTCGCAGGGTAGATCATAGTTTATGATCAAACTTATTGCAACCATATTGGCTACACTTCACAATTGTAGTAGTGAAGATTTGTGGGTGTCATCCCCACCCCAATTTCACCTTCTTCTTGGAGAGTTTATGGGTAACCAAATATCTTGCGTCATGTGTTAAATTTGTTTTATGCTATGGATGCAATGTGTATTTAGCAATTTTAGTTTATATGCTAAACTATGAGATGGATGTGTGGTGAATGTTTTATGGTTAAAGTTTTGAAGTGTTGATTGACCCCCCTCTTAGAGTTTACTTTCCTATTTTTATTTTCAACAAACAAAAGAACCTAGAGGAAAGGTTGAGCTATGAAGAGGAAACTACAAATGTACGCTTGATTAGTTAGACTTTGACAAGATAAAGTGATTGTTTAATCACACTTGAAGAGAATAAGATAGTTACATTGAAGACCTGAAGGAGCAATCAAAGATAGACCAATACATAGGCTTGAGCGAGCAACAAAGAAAAATATTAAGGAACTTGAAATACATGCTAAGTGATGTTAGTTCCAAGCATAAATAATGTTGACCAAGCATCAATATTGATTGAGTGACAATATATGTGTTGAACAAGAAATCTAGTAGCAATCGAGTAATCCAGTGACGACCAAGTGTCAAAAGTTAGTGTTTGACAAGGGACAACATTTTAAAAGTTTATGAGAAATCATAATTTCCAAGTGATTGAGTTGATTTCTTGGGATATGGAAAGCATGTTGAAGATAAGGATGGATGAAATAGAAAATTTAAATCAAGGGAAACTGTGTTTGCACATTTCTATACAAGGATTCAAGGAGAAGTTTAGAGAAGTTTCTAGAACACAAAAGAGGAGACAAAATATTGGAAGGATTCAATGAATCTAACCTAACCATAAGTCTACAATGGTGTTTAAGTGGTAAAAGATCAAAATGACCTATTTAAGGAGGTACAAGAGCTAACTTTCAAAAAGGTTGAAGGTTGGAGCAGTTATTGATACTATTGATTGACGAACTTAAGCAAAAGGCTAAGAAGACTTCAAAAGAGAGAAGTATGATTTATTGAAGGATTACCAAGTGAATTAGAGACTAAGATGACAATGAAGGCCAGTTAGTGGATCAACATTTGAGCCAAACTGAGATTTGTAATTGTAGAGTGAGTTGTATTTGATAGATCAAAACCCATTGTTACTCTCTAACTATTGTATCAATTTGAAATCTTTTAATCAAGGTTTACCTAACAATTATATGTAAATCCTTTAATCAAGGTGGAAGTCTAATGAAATATTCTAAAGTCCTCTAACAAGGCCACTCCTAACAAGGTGATTATATCCTTTAACAAGGTCACATTTAATGATGTGTTTTGTAACCTTTAGCAGGGTTGGCTCCTAACAAAACTCACTTTAGAAGAGTGAAATATTGGTGACATGTTACTGGTGGATTTTTACAAATTAGGTTTCCATGATAATTTCTTGTGTTAAACTTGTGTGGATGTTATATGTGATGATTCATTGTTAATGTTTACATTCTATAAATCTGTTATATTTAGGATAGTAGATTACTAGTTGATGTTATTAAAAGTTGACTATAGAGACCAAGCTATTAGATGTTAAGGTTTGAAGTAGTTTAATTTTTTGTTTGCTCAATTTTTACAATTGGACCTTGGATAACTGATTCACCTCCCCTCTTAGTTATTCTAAATATTCTATCAACTATCACATTTGTTACCTAACACTAATATGATTAAGGAATGACCTATAGTTATTAAGAATTTGCTACCAAAATTAATGTTCTTTCCTTTGAACAGTTGCAATGAACCAATGAGTTAACATACCTCAAGAAGAGAACAAAAACTCCTAATACAAGTCTTTTATGAATTCCTTCATGGTTGACCTGCATAAAATATAAATAAGAGTTGTCATACAAATAATAAACACTGTAACATTATATATTTAATCAATTCAAAGGACAAGTTAACTATTACACACAAATTTTAACTTTTTTCTAATGCATATTAGAGTGTCAAAAATTGGGACATATAATATGTTATGAACCTTAAAAGTTCTCAATGAAGGCGATATGTGAACTAGGAAGTGAAACCCTTTCTTCTCCACTGGAAAAGATCATTGTAGGGACATAGATCACAAGGGCACATCAAGAGACAAAATATATATTCAATCCTAAATCCCAAATGAATGAATGAGTTGATGTATTGAGAGCTTATTTTGAATGAAATGGGCATGTCATGAGTAGAAAGAAATTATAACTACCCGATTCAAACAAAGATAACCTTTTAGAAAAGGTCTCAATGAAGGTAGTAGGTGTGCTAGGTAGTAAATATGTAGAATTACCTAATAACACTAACTGATAATCATAAATACATATTTTAAGTGGTAGGATTAAATGCATTTGGATAACACTTAACTGAAAATGAATACATGGATTGAGATCATACCTCAAGAAGAGTACATATAAGTCCTTTATGAATCAAAAAAATACTCCACCAGTTGTATCGACTTCTGTAATGGTCAATAATTAGTGAACCCACAATAGTGGGTTACACTTTTTTGAAGGAAGAAATTCCTCCAAAAAATGAAATGCCTAAAAAATTTATTGCAGAGTTTTGATAGAAACTCCTAAGGATTTTCGATAGAAAGTCCTTTACTCTCTATCAAAAGTATCTTTTTAAGGTACTTTCAATTGAAAGTAAAGTACTTCCAATCGAAAGTACTTGCTTGAAATCATGTGAAATTTTTGAAATAGTTTTGATCAAAACTACCTAAAATAGTTTCAATCCAAACTACTTTTTGTAGGAAGTCCCAAGCATATTTTGCAAAGGCTAAATAATTTCTAAAGAAATCTTGGCTTAGGGACTCAATTAGAGGGAAAAAATGGAAACATTAAGATATGCACATTTGCATGGATCAATTATCCATAACAAGCTTTTTAATAATTATAGATTTGATATATTTTGATTTTATTATATATATATTTTTTGATGTCAATCAAACTTAGGTTTACTACCCAAAAAAAACCTTTGTATTGGACACTCATGGAAAAATAGTAAACAAGAGAAAAAATAATCTGAAAATAATCAAAAGCTCCGTATACGAGTCCTCTTTGTATCAGAAATAATTTTTTTGAAACTAGCCAATCAAAACATAAGTTATTTGTACCAAAAACAATGGATGTGAAAATTAGAGTTAGGTAAACTTTAAATGTCAAGAAAATATACAATACTAAGGATACAAACATCAAATCACATCCATAATCTTGGTATGGGTGTGACAAAACTAAATTCAAAATAATCACATTGATATCTATTATAGAAAGAAATGTATGCTTGTCAAAGTAGAGTCACTCTTTAAGAATCATGTTTTTGACAACATACTAGTTTTTGTGGGAGAAAAAATAATTAACTAAAATAAATTCAAAAATTAAAGAAAAATATATATTTAAAATCTACACAAAAATCCTAAAAGACTCTGATTTAATTCATCTTCAAATTTCTAACAGTTAAATGACAATTTGCATTCAAAAGTGAAAGTTATTTTGAAAACTCACAGCTCAGTATCAGTTTAGGAAAAAATGTGTAACCCACTATTGAGAATGATCAAACAACAAAAGAGAAGCTTGAACATTAGAGGAAGGTATGTTTTTATAGTTTATGGTTATCAATTTTTAATTGAATATGGGTATAGAAATCATAAAAAAGATTTCATGTCATCTTAAGCTAGAAATAAATTTATTTAAAGCATGTACTTGATCAACTATTAGAGTGCCACTAAACATGAAGTATTATAGAAAAAACATCAACATGTTACATGGAATATGACTAAGTGATCTAGTAAGGCATACAATGAGTTTGAAAATAATAGAGCATAAAATCCAAACGTCGAAAGACATGAATAAAATTCTAAAAGTATTAAAAGTATCAAATTCTATAGAGCATAAAATCCAAACAAAAAAGACATTTATCATCCAATCACTGATTAATTTCTAATCTGAAGCATCTAGTCAATGCATTAACATAAGTTAGTAGAATTTTTTGTGAGTATAATCAAGAAAGGATATATGATTGAATGAGATAAATTTATAACATTATTTAGCAATGATCCATCCAACTAGATCACAATAATTACTTCAGTACAAGATATATCTCAAATAAGAGTACGATATATATGTTGGGGATAAATATCATTATGAATGTACATATACAACCCGCACATCTCATTACATTTTTACATAATCCAGGTAACTTTAAGACTTTCAACAACTATAATATCAACAATAAAATATTATCTCCAACACATTAAAAATAAAGGATTAAAGATTGCTACATTTAATCTAATACCTCTTCAATCAAATATAATTAGTATCTCTACATTTGTAAATACTAATAGTAAAGGAAACACAAGTACTAGTGATGATCCTTGGACTAGAATATCAAATCAATGAAAAAGAGAACATCAAATGGTTTAAGATAGAATCAAAGACACAATAATAGACATACATAACGTAATCAAAGACAAAAAAATTGCTATTTCTTAAGAAAGTTCTAACATGTGCTCAAAGTGAATAAAATAGTCATGGCAACAAAACAAGAATGTCTTGTTTAATATAGCAACGATCATAGTGGTTATTACCCCAACATATAAATATATTAATTCAATTAAGCACACCATTAATCATTTAGATCATAAATATCAGTTATTTTTGGTGGTTATTATTTTATTGGTCTTCATCAAGAAATTTAGGAAATTGTCCCTCTTTTTAAAAGTCAATCTAGCTAGGGGACATCACACATGGTGTCACCAAACATAAGTTATTCCCTCTAAATTCATGATTGAAAATTTGATTTTATTTACATCCTTCATAGCTTTGAGATTTGAGGGTATCAAATTTTTTAGTCCAAGCCCTTAGACTTGGCCTTCCACTTCTATCAAATGTGGGAAGATTTAATCTATTGATATCTTTCTTAAAGTCTTTTTTTCTCATTTTTCTCCTTTCTTTTCATGTTATTATACTTTCCCTGTGTTGCCTTATATTTTTGGTGAAGTTAAAATCTACTTGAACATGTTGTGGTAGAGTACATGCATTATGCATGCTCATCATTATCCACCTCTTAATTTCGAGTTATAAAAGATATCAGTAAAGGTTTATTTTTAGTGTATGTAGGAACCTTGTCTCTATCTAGTGAGATAACCCTAATTTTATCATCTACTTGACTATGATGTTGCCTCCTAGGTCTCATGGTAAACTATTGCTGGAAACAATGAGTTGGTGTAAGACATTGGCTATCTTTTCTTTTATTGCTTCAATACCTCACATAATGTAACTCATGTTATCATATTGTGATGGGATTACTTTAGTATCTCTCATATCCTTATATTTATTTTTACTATTGGAAAATGAAGCTTGATTAATACCCAAAAATCTAAATATTATTTTCACTTCAAACACTTAGGAGTGTTTTTAAACCTTCTTCAATTCTCTCTAATAATAAATTATTTTCCTCTCGTTTGGTTTTATGAACAAGACTAAAATAACCCAAAGGAAGGTGTGATCCGATCTGATATAAATATAATAATCCCTAGTAAATTTATGGTATTTATTATTATTATAAATGATTGACCTTTCATTAATAACTTAGCATATAACCCTCTATTACATTTTTTTTATGAATACTTAAATTTTGGATGACATGTTCATGATTGAATTAGATATAAATGTATTAAAAATAAGAACCAATAATTGTGTCACACATGGATTAGACAATTTCAAGGAAATTCTATTGCATTAAGAATAAATTAGAATGAGATGCATTTAAAATTATTTTGTTATAAATGAAATATGGTTGTTAGCATATAGGAAATACATTTTATAATCAATTTCAAGCTTGACCCAATCATTCACATGGCCATTTTCTTGCTTATATGTATGTAACCAAAGTGATACCAAATGTAACCCAATGTATAAGGTCAATATGAAACTTTGTGATAAAAATCTAAGATAATTCTAATCCAGACTAGTTGTAATGGTAGCCTCTTTGAACTCCACTTAACCAATGAATGATCTTGCCCAATGTAGCTACTCAATGGATCAATTATAAAATGAAACCCTTATTGATATAATTTGACATAGATGTGACCACCAATACTTGATTTATACTCAAATTTTTTTTTTAAAGTTTTAATTGTTGGACCTAAATTATATTTTAAAGTTCTTTGAATTGGTTCAAAATCCTAGAACTAAGCTTATTAGTTAACTCTAAGTGAATTCATCTCACAAGTATAGTTGGGTTTTTGTCCAACCTACTAATTTCTAGTTATTTTTGATCTCATAAATGGTTACCACCATCACACCAACAACTATGGAGAAATACCAAGTATCAAGAACTCATATAACTCAAGATTTGGAGAAGGACAAGGTTCCTTTCTAAAGACTCCCCAAATTGTTAGTGAGTCTCCACTCTCAATGTGGAGTTAAAACTCACTTTTATTTCATTTTCTCATTATAAGGTCCTTTTATTATAAATATTTTATAAGTAAATTTATTTTAATTTATAATTTTATTTTATAATATAAAGTAACTTTTTCTCAATAAATAATAATATAAAATCCTATAAAATAATATTCCACATTTTCTTGTCCACCAATAGATATTAATGATGCAACTGACTTATCATCTCTTATATCCCTAAATTAACCTATACAAATGAAATAGGCTAATCAAATTATCATGTGAACATGAAAAAAAAGGGGATATCATACCATAAAAAGCCCTATGTTTCATCCTTCTACAATTTCTCACAATTACTATTTATAAACCTCTTACCTCACTACGATTTAATGTCACACATTAAAACTAAATTTCTCAGATCTTGATGAGGAAAAGGAAAAAAGAGCATTAAAACATCACAAGATAAACACATTAAAAAAAAAGAGGTTTAATCTATTTAATTCAAAATTCTTTCTCATATTAACATAGCTCAAACTGGTGTTTCTCATTCTTCTTGAAAGCGAAATACACATGAATTATAATCTTCTTCTATTTACTTACTTTCCTTGTGGATTCTTATATTTTTGTGGTGAATAAAATGATTATTTAAGTTTGAGAATAAATGAAGCAATGAGTTATTAATTTTAATTTTTGCTAGGTAGAGATAGTTAAAGTTGATTTACCCAAATCCTAAAAGATAGAAATTGCAAGTCTAAATTTATTTTTTCAAGAGGTTAGTTAACTAGGTTTGTACACCACAAATTCTAACAATCTTCACAAATTCTAAATAGATTTTCTAATAGTCTTTGTTGGGGGTTTCATTTCTTAAATAAAAGTATAATTTTTCATATTTTGTGACTCATGTGAGTGTGTTAACTTATATTTATCTATCAAACCCTAGTTAGGGTATATTGTTCATCATTTGCTATGTTTTGATTGCATAATTAGGAAAAGGATAATTGAGCTTCAACATTTCTATTTGCACTAAAATAAAACATAATTCCACTAGCTGATCACATTTACTAAATGTCAATAAGACCAAGTGACTTTAGCAAGGGAAAAAAAGAAGACCCACCTTGAACATATCCCCTAGATTGGACTATAGACCATTTCTTTGACGTACTCCATAAAACCTTTCAACCATCTCATCTAGCAACTATTAAAAGAAAAAGAAAAACTCCATGTAAAATTTGTGTTTTCCAAATTAAAACATGACTGATATTTTTCAAATATACTATAGAGGAATTAGATACAATATCTTGAATATTTTAGGCATGTATCACTTGAAAAAAAAATAAAAGTGAAAATTAATGGATTATGATTCTAGCAAAAAATATGTATTCATCTCTAAATCCTAAATGAATGAGTGAATTAAAAAACTAGGGCATAATGGAGAGCTTAGATTGACACAATTCTTAGATAATAAATATGAAATCAAATAAGCATGTGAGTAAAAAGAAACTAGAAAGAAATTGCATACATATGAAGGTATGTAATGGATTATTTTGGAGTACTCTATATAGACAACCAACATTCAATATGTACATATCATCATTTGAGATCAAATTGGTGTGTGAGCCAAAAACACTCTTCCTTTTTCTTTTTCTTTTCTTCCTTCGTCACTAGAAAAGATCATTGCAGAGAGATAGATCAAAAGGGTACAACAAGAGACAAAATATACATTCACTAGTCAATCCTAAACGAATTAATGAATTGAAAAACTAAGGCATAATTGAGATCTTAGATTAAGATGAACATATGAAATGAAATGAGCATGTGAGTAGAAAAAAAATAGACAAACATTGTGTAATGATGAGGGTATAAAATAGATTATTTTGGAGTACTCTGTATAGACTACCAACATTCAGTATGCACATATCATCAATTGAGATTAAATTGGTTGTCCTGTGCGAGACAATGCCAAAACCCTTCCTTTTCATGTTCCCTTTCATCCATCTACACTGTAAAAAATCACTGCAGAGATGTAGATCACAAGGGAACCTCTCTTATTTGGCATTGTCTTTACTAAACATTTTGGTGAACCCAACTTGTGCCCCTTTCATTTTGGAGTTATATTGTTTGTTTTTCTTCTTTTGGTGAACTAAGAGGGGGGTGAATCAATTATAACTAGTTATCATATAGGCCTTAAAAATACTCTAATACCAACTTAAAATTCTTAAAATTTTAGATCAATAACTTGGTAACCACATTACACATCATAATTGAAACTAATTTCATCTTTGCATCAAAATTGCTAACTTACAATTTCTTAATATACTGAGTATCTAATGAAGGGCATTCCCCTTGATACCACAAACACATAATAGAAACAAAGAAACAACAATAATTTGTGAGAAAAAAATACGGGCTTCTTATTATTGCCACAAATGTGGAATTACATAATTGAAAATTACAATATGCTAACCCACATGTATACCTTCATTATAGTAATCCACAAGACAAAGCTACAAACTATCACCTAGAGTTGTCTTAGACAATGTACGAGTATTTCTTAAATAGGCAATTTTATGCCATCTGGGAGGTTCTAGACACTCAAACTTAATACCTAAGGTTGAAAGACCCTAACAATAAATATAGAGTTGGCCAAATACACCTTTGACATTTATTTTTGAAGTTTTGGGGCCCAAATTTGAAAGACCATAACTTCAAACCATTGGTTTGATTGGGTATTATAACCACTTTTTGAAATCCTAAGCTTTTGATTTACTGGCTTGGATGAATGAAAGCACCCATCAATTGAGTTTTTGAGCCTCATTTGGGCACGTTTAGTCATTCAATAGTGAGCATGAAGTTTTATATCAAAATTTCACACCAAAAATCAGTAATAAATCCATGAATACTCATGATATGGAGCTGAACCTCAACTGGTAGGCTCATATATCCAAGATGAACTTTCACCTTTGAAATTAGGAAATTTCAAGCTCATATAAAAAACTTATTGAGTAGAAAGCCTCCATAGGAAATAATTCTACACTAAGACAACCATTATTCAAACACAATATTTTTTGGTGCTGCAAAATTTCTCTTACACCCAAGATGCCCTTGCATCAGACACCCTGAGTAATTTGAGAAGTGACACCATCATGTTTCATGGGTTTAGAGGAAAACCAAGATGGTTAACCTCCTCCCTTGTTAGCCATGATGAATCTTCTACTAGCCTCCCTTTCTAGTTGACCAGGTATTCTTCATAAGTTATGTTCCTTGTACTTTTACCAACATGACTATCCAATATCTCCTCAATCTCCTTTGTAGCTGAACTAGCTACTAGAATACTCCATTGCACTTCTGCAACTTCATCTCCATCACCTCCATCATAATACTCTATCAAATCTAAAATGTTAAATATTAGTGAAATAGTTGGTTTAGTAGGCAAGTCCACTTCATACACATTTCCAGAATCATGCCTTTTCACTATCTTGAATGGTCCAAACTTCTTCATTTTCATCTTATTATATGTACCCACTGGAAAACACTCTATTCTCAAATGAACAATGAGTTCATCTCTAATCTAGAATTCCTTATACCTCCTTTTCACATCTACCTTATCCTTCTATTGTGTATTCATATTTATAATGTGCTTCCTCACCTCCTCATGGGAGTTCTTCAAATGTTCCACAAATTCTTCTGCTTTAACATAACTTATCTCTCCTTTACCCAACTACCTCAATTTAGAAGGATTTCTAGGACTATTCTCATCTACAATATGGAATGATGATTTTAACAGTACTCTTGTTGAAAAAATTATTTTATTCAATTTTTTCCTATGGTAAAATTAGATCCCATCCTTTTGGTTCATCTCCAACAAAACATCTCAACAAGTTTTTCAAATTGTGATTCACAAATTCTATTTGTCCATCAATTTGTGCATGATGTGATGAATTGAACTTCAAATCTATCTTCAATTTCTTCCATAATATATGTTAGAAATACCCAACAAATTTGGTATCTCGATCTAAAACTATACTCTTTGGTAGACCATGTAGTCTCACCACTTCTTTGAAAAATAACTCTGCCACATGAACAACATTACTAGTCTTCTTGTAGGGAATGAACTGTGCCATCTTTGAAAACCTATCAACCACCACAAAGATAGAATCATGCCCTCACTTAGTCCTTGGTAATTCAAGAATGAAGTCCCTGCTAATATCCTCCCATGACTTCTCTGGTACAAGTAATGGCTGATACAACCTCGTATTCTACTTCACTCCTTTTTCCATCTAACATACTCTACAACTCTACACAAACTTCTTCACATCTTGCTAAAACTGTGGCCAATAATAATTCTCAAGAACCAAAGAAAAGGTTTTATCTCTACCAAAGTGTCCAACCAATCCATCACTATGATTCTCCTTGATGAGATTCTCTCTCATTGAAATTCTTGGAATGCACAATTGGCTTCCTTTGAACAACATACCATCTTGGATTATGAAATTTAAGCACTTTTTCCTATCAAGTGTAATAGGTTTTGTACAAGCCTTCCATGCTTCACTGAAATCATGATCCTCTAAATACAAATTATTGATTTCCTTGAACCCAACCACCTCAATCTCCATTTTTGTTAGCAAAAGTTGTCTTCTATTAAGAGCATCTGCAACTTTATTAGACTTCCCACTGCTATGTTTGAAAGCAAATTTATAACTTTGCAAAAAATCAACCCACTTCAAATGCCTTTGGTTTAATTTTCCTTGACTATTCAAATATTTTAAAGCTTGATGATCAATGTACAAAACAAAATCTTTAGGAAGAAGATAGTGTCCCCACTTCTTCAATGCCTAAACTATAACATAAAATTCTTGATCATAAACATAATATCTTCTTTTGGAATCATTCAACTTCTCATTGAAATAAGCAACAAGCCTACCTTCTTGGTTCAAAAAAACTCCTATTATAGTACCACTAGCATCACAATCTACTTGAAACATCTTGTTAAAATTTGGAAGTGCTAAAATAGGTTGCCCTATAACTTTATGTTTCAATGGATTAAAACTTTTATCTACTCCTACACTCCACTTAAATTCTTTCCTATCCCCTCTCATTATTTTAGTCAAGGGTCCACAAATACTGCTAAAAACTCTTGTGAACTTTTTGTAAAAACTATCAAGTCCATGAAAATATCTTACCTGTATAGCACTCTTTGTAGTATACCATTCAAGGAAAACTTTCACTTTCTTTGAGTCCATTTTTAGACTGTCAACTGAAACTACAAATCCCAGGTACACCATTTCCTTCTTTACAAAGTTGCACTTCTTCAGGTTTATCAACAACTTTTCTTGCCTCAACTTATCAACCACCTTTTGAATATGCATCAAATGCTCCTCCAATGTCTTACTAAAGATCAATATATCATCTAGGTAAAAAATAACAAACTTACATAGAAACTCCTTCAGTTTCTCATTCATGAGTCACATGAAAGTGCTTGGTGCATTGGTTAGCTCAAAAGGCATGATTAAAAACTTACAATCCTTCTCTTGTCTTGAAGGTAGTCTTCCAATTGTCTCATTCTCTGATGCAAATATGATGTTACCCACTCTTCATATCTATCTTTTTTAAATATACAACTCCACTCAAATAGTCCATAATATCATCCATCCTTGGCAATAGAAATTTGTAATTGATTGTGATCTTATTGATAGCTCATGAATTTGTGCACATCCTCCATCCTCTATTCTTCTTTAGTTCTAATACTGCTAGTACAACACATGGACTCTATTGACATATCAGTCAAGTTTGTTATTAG
The DNA here is from genome assembly GCA_028749045.1 of Cupressus sempervirens. Lineage (NCBI taxonomy): Eukaryota > Viridiplantae > Streptophyta > Pinopsida > Cupressales > Cupressaceae > Cupressus > Cupressus sempervirens. Next base: position 349,257,288 of record CM053793.1, read on the forward strand.
TGACATACACTTATTTAGATTGTAAATAGCTACTGAGCTTATTTTTTAGTTATTAGTGTTTGCCAAGAATTTTAGTTACCGTCGAGTTCTACAGTTGCTACCAAGTCCTTTGGATAAATTCCAGTGTTTACCAAATAGTTGCAGTTACAATGAAGATCAATAGTGTAAACCGTGCATCTTGGTGTATGCCAAGTTTACCAGTGCAAACCAAGCTATTCAGTGCTTACTAAGTTCATAGTTTATGTGATGCAAGTCCTGTGTTAACTAAGCTACTTAGTGTTAACCAAGTGACTCAGTTTATACTGAGCTCAACGATATAGTGTTTATCGAGTCATAAAATGTAAACCAAGAGACTTAGTTTATATGACAAGTTTCACAGTATCTATCGAGTCACCAGTGTAGACTAAATTCAAGACTACTTGGAAGTGATCAGTATGGACCAAGATTCTATATCTACCGAGTGCATGATGATGCCAAGAATTGATGGTGGATGCCAAGTATCAGAACCTCACTAAGTCAGTCTTTAGAGCTTGAGTGTCTACACTTGAGCCAACTTTGTAAAATTTGTGTAAATTTGTATTGTGGCTAACTTTGTAATTTGTATAATTGGATTGGAATGGTATATATAATGAATTGTATCATATCCAAGTGTGTGAAAGTGGAAGTGTAAATGTGAATGCAATGTAGTCAAATATTGTTACAACATATATTTTTCTCGTGTCCTAGGATGATTCAATCTTGAGTCTTTTCTTAATCTTAAAGTTGAACTTGAAGTTTTTCTGACTTGAACTCCAAGTTCAAGCTTACATCAATCTTCCATGTGTCAATGTCCACCTCCTATCCATGAGTTGGTCTTAGTGTAGTCAAAGTTGAAGTTGAATCCCAATCCACCCAAACTTCAACTTCAACTTTGATGTCGATTTGGTATACTGGCATTTTGTTTCCATGCAAGTTTCCAATCTTCGAGCCCAAAGCAAGGTGGGTCCCAATAAAAACACTTCCTAAGGCAGGTGGGATAATAAATAAGAACTTTAAGGTAGTATGTGTTTAGATATGGCAAGATTTGGGGAAAGGGAAAATTTGTCATTTCATGATGACATGGAGTGCCAGTATGCATGTGGATTTGATGGGCATTTATAACAAATTACTCAGAGGGTCTTTCCAATGCATGGCACACAAATAAGTAATTATTGCATTTACTTGCCATATCTGTCTTGTGATTTCCTTTGTAAGTCATTCCTTAAATGCATTCATTTTACCTTTTTCCCACTCATTTTTCCATTTGCAAAGAAATTCTAGTGCCGTTGAGTAGGGAGAACGAATCGTAGGCTATGGCTCTGTCAAACTATAAGCGTGTTTCCATAAACCTCTGCAATTTCATTTGTGCTTGCTTTGTTTTGAAGTAATTCAATTTTTATCTTTTCAAACCTATCTTTCAAGTAACAAGTAATGATGTTATTTCGTCCTAAAATTCCCAAGTTTGAAAAGTCATTTTTTCTTATTTCTTTGCCTAAAATTCGTGATACATTTTTGGTTAATAAAAACTTGTTCGATGTCATCGAGAGAACCAGAAATACCCTGTCAGGTCCCATTCATCAAAAGCTAGCTAATAGTGGGCTACTAGAAGCCACTTCCTTTCCACTATAATCACATGCTTAGAACTTGTTATCGAATGTGCAAACCATTATGACCTGGACATTAGGTGCATCAAGAAAGTTTCAGGGGACATAATAGTTAGAATTAACAAAGCTAGTGTCTATTCAACCTTTAGAATTCCCCACATAGATTCCTATGAGCCATGGATGTTTGAAGAAATAGAGCACCTATATGCTGAAGGAAAAAGCATCTATGATAGTAGGGTAGCCCAATCCCAGTTCTTGAAACCTACAGAAGGGGTTCAAGGTTGCCCAAACCTTTAACTATCGAGCATTTCATAAAGGAAATTGCAGACATTATACTCCTATTGAATAGGATTAAGGGTAATGAACATGCATTTCATCGGGCGTCTTGGATGTATTTCTTCATTCTAAAGATTGTTGAAGGAAGTAAGTTCATTGACTGGGCCGACTTGATTGTCAAGAATTTGCACAAAGGTTTAATAGCTATCAACAACTCTGGTTCATTTTTCTTATCTTCCTATTTGATTTATATCCTAGCAGCATCTAAAGAATGGGAAAATCTCCCATACACACCTTGGATAAATGAAATGCCCATCTACCAGTATTACAGTGATCTTTAGGATGCTGTGTTATGTAAGGAGTTTAGAAGGGTAAATGGTGTCTTTCTAGGAAGGCTGGTCTTTGAACTTCAAGGTCATGAAAATGATAGGCTATCTGAAGAAGCCATGCAAGTTGTACAAATCTATGGCTATTTTCACATATATCAAGGTGGGTGGCTTTTTTGATGAACTGTTGAAGTTACCTCATTACTATTTAGACTCTAGTTTTATCTAAAATGTGTAGACAATTTGTCTCTATGCTAGAGTCTTTTGAGATTCCTAAGAGGTCTTCTTCTATATTTTTCCCTATTGAAATTGGACATTATAGATGCCCCAGCCTAAAGCAAGCTATGTTAGCAAAGGAATTATTGGCTCATCTATGCTTTAAACCCTTCTCTCAAGAAGATTTTGATTATACAGGTTTTGTCATAAATAATGTTAAAAATGCAGTCTCTCATGTTCACACTCCACAGTTGGAAGATTATTGGGAAAATTTTGTTAATGAAATTGAAGTAAGGAAAAGGCTATGGTCAAGCCTAACTATTGAACAAATCATTATGTTCAACATGGATATTGATACATGTGGGATGAAGGAGGAGGATTCTAAAGAGGTGCTTGATCCATTCTACATCGACTAGATTGAGTGCATGTGCATTCCTGAAATTGATTGGGGAAGGAGAGAAAAGATGATGTTTTCTCTCGCACTAAGGATGTTCTAGCTAGAACCAAAAATTGGATAAAATCAAATTTTTTTACCACTTTTAACCTTTTTGGGAATTTTTCAAAAAGAAAAAGTAAAAAGGCTCCCAAAAAGAAAAAAGAGATCACTAATCAAAATATTCATGATCCTATTGCAGGTCTGGTTGAAGTTGAAGTTGAAGCAGTTCTAGAGCCACTTCAACTTCAAGTTCAAAAGCATGCTCCTAAGATAAAGCACGTGACCTAGATTCAAGCATGAGGAAGGTGTCAACTACCAAAAGCAAGAGTACCATAACAGTTGATCTCGAGGTTGCAAAAGAACTACCTATGGTAGATAGTGTACCTAAACCTCAAAACTTGTAGTAAATATTGAGGGCCAAGAAAGTAATCTTGCCTTAGCCAAATTCTCCCCTACTATTGACAAAGAATAGGTCACACCCAAATGGTTGGAAACTTCTATGGAGAAGAAGAGGAGCATGGTTCCTCTTTCTATGCCAATCAATGATTTAGTTAGTAACTGTTTGGGAAAAACACCTAAGATGAAGAAGGAAAGGATTGAAGCAAGGATTAACTTTGATATGAATTTTGGGAATCATTTAGTTGAGATAGCTACACCACTAGATGGAAGCTCATGTGAGTCCCTGGCTCCTCAAGACTATCAGATAATAAAAGTTGATCTAGGAAAAGGGAACCGTGAGGTAGACATGGAATTCTTCGAAGCCTCTATTAAAAAGATTGCACATAGAGTATGGAAAGATGGAAAAGACAAATATGAAATGAATGAAACTATCAAGAAAATGGCATAATATATTAATGCTATCCTTCATCCTGAAGCAAAAATGATCAGTGAGATGTCAGTGATCGTTGATGTGTCTTCTACAACTAACCAAAAACCTCTTGAGAACCTGCACAAATGTAAAGCAGTTGCAAAAACATCAGGAGAATGGGTGCAAGGCATCCTAGATGACATTGTGAAACATATAGGTCATCTAGATAAGGCTTCAAAAGAGATATTATCCATTACTAAAAAGGTGGAAATGAGCAATGAAGGATATGAGAAAGAGAGAAATAATTGGGCAAAGGTAGTGATATGGTTAGAAGACATCCAAGAATTTGAATTGCAAAAATTCTAGGCCAAATGTCTTGTGGTAGGTTTAGATGAAAAAGCCTTGTATGTTATCAAGGACTACATTGAATGGTGAAATGAAGTGCTACTACAAGGGGTGACTGAAATTAAAGAAACATTGCAGGCACTTAAGGTCATACACTAGATAACTTAAGGTAACCTTAAGTGGTTTGTAAAATAGTTCACAGGTAAGGAAGACGACTCTATTGCCCAATCTGAAGAGGTAATCAGGGAGGTTTAGAAAAAGTTCCAAGAACTTCAGGACAATAAGACACCAAGCAAGCAAGATTTTTCTAATGTAGTGCATACTGAAGCCATGCTAATCATTAATCTGAAGCACTTAGAAATGCATGAAGAGAAAATATCTGAGTTGAAGAAAGAAAAGGAAATCTGGAAGCAACAATTTGCCTACATTGGTTTTCCACATTAGTCCATCATCTTAGCCTTTTTGACTACCTATGAAATGTGGAAAGTAGCAAGAAACATGGCTAGTGGAGATGGTGCTACCTGATTGAAAGAAGTGGTTATGCATAGTTGCTTAGTTGATTTTTTTTGTCATTTTACTTTTCTTTCTTTTTGGTTAATAATTATGTTAACCAAGAGACTATCTTACTCCTAGTGAGGTAATTTTGGGAACCGTCTAGCCCCATGCCTATAAATATGTAATAAATAATATGGCATAGGAAAAAAATCTCCAGCAAATCAATAGACAAAACTATTTTTGTTTGTGTTTTGATTTCAAGTTTTAGAAGTAGCATTTCAGAACTTTGCAAATACAAAGAAAACTCTGTAGTTTGATTTTGGTTAAAGGCTTTGTAAGTAGATACTATTATCTACTTGTTAAGTCAGTATTTCTAAAGATACTATTTATGGAAAAAGCTCTTAGCTATGTTTGTTATTGATTCTGAAGTTGTCAATTTAGAACTTGGGATGTTGTGAGAAGTTAGTTTTATTAACTTTGCCTGCTCAATTATTTAATTTTCAATTATGTGGATAATCTTGATAATTAAAATTGAGTGGTTGTTTAGCATAAAAGTTTGTTTTGTATTGATGAGATAGAATAAGTTGATTCAACATTGTCAGTAGGTTGTATTCTGAAAAGATCTTTCTGTTGAGTCTAAAGATCAAAAAATTCTTTATTTGCAATAAAGGTAGCTGCGCCTATTTTATTGAAGAAACTTTAAGTAGAGAATTCCTTAGCCCTATATAGGAATTCATTTGTTGGTATACATTTTTCTCTATTTCACATATAAAAATCATATGGGAAAAATTGTTTACTAAAAAATATAATTAGAGAAGAGCATAAAGAGTGAATTACAAAGGCTACAATAGTATAAGGAGCAGCAAAGAGATATCTATCACAGTAAGGTGATTAGTACTTAAAGGAATCTCATTCAGCAAATCAAGTTGTAGATCAGAGATTAGCTTCTGTTTCATCCTAAAAGGTGGATTAGTGAAATCCTTTAACAAGGTAGACCTAATAGTCTTTTATAAATCTCTTTACTGAGTGCATACCACATTGTATGTTTGTAAATCCTTTCACAAGGTGAACCTAGTAGTCCTTATTGCTCCTAATAGGGTAGATAATCAGAAGTGATCAATGTAAGCTTTAACAGGCTAACTTTATACTATAGTACTAAAGCTTGTGGGTATCATCCCCACCCCTATTTTACTTTCTATTTGGAAGGTTTTTGGGTCACCAAATCTTTGTATCAAAGTGCTATGAATGTTTTCATGTTTTCAGTTTCTTATGCATGCAATTAGATCAGATTATATATGAAGAATTAAATGCTAATTGGACTATTAGATCAATAGTTGAAATTGTAGAAGTTTTATAAGTTATAGATTCATTGCTCCCCACTCAGTAACACAACTTAGTTAAGAATATTTCCAACAATTGGTATTAGAGCATTGTGGTTCACAAGAGAAATTTTAACAACTTAAGAAAATATCAAGGCCATAGAGATATTTAGACTTGACAAAGCTATTGACAATGAAAAGCTAGATTTGGAAATAGCTATTGCCCAACTCAAGAAAGAAAAGGAACAACTCTCTTAATCTCTAAAAAGAAGAAAAGAACTTGCAATTCAAATGAATGATCATCTATACATTGAAGAAAATGTTGAAGATCTTAATTCAAGTAATCAAGATGAAGCAAATGAAGCAATCAAAGAACTCCTAGAAAAGAATGGTTCCCTACAAGAAGAAGTAACAGAACTAAAAGAGAACAAGAAATTCAGTCAGTAAGGCTATGTGAAGTCATGGAATAGAAGAACAAGATAAAAGAAGAGATAAAAGGAAGGAACAATGAAATCTAGAACTAACCCCTTCAGCAAGCAGACCTTATTGATTAGGTCTCCAATGAAAATGAAGAAATCATGAGCCTGAGATCTGAAAATGAAAGATTGAAAAATAATCTAAACTTTGAAAGGCAAGTTAATGAAATAATGATGAAATCCCAAGAAGACATGAACAATTGAATGAGAAAAATATCTATAGACAAAAAGGAAAAGTAGGAATTAGATATATAGAAGGAGGAGAATCATCCAAGTAAGGAGCTCAAAAGAATCAAAGACCTACTCGCAATCACTTTGGTAAGATAGGTCATACATCAAACAAATGTTGGAGCAATGGAAAAGAAAAATTCAATAGAAAATGCTACAATTGCAATTATCATGGTCACAAGGCTAATGAATGCAAAGAGAAACCAAGATTTGAAGGCAAATGTCACAAATGTAAGAAACATGGACACAAGTCATCATAATGCAAAACCAAGATATTGAATCAAGCATATAAAATTGTGAAAGCCATATTTGGTGTGGGCTACAACAACTAGTGTAGATGTCATTATTGTGGAGAATTTGGACACATTGGAATGAATTTTGCAAAGCATCATTTGAGGAAAAGAGATAATATTAAAAGATGTTTCATTTGTATGGAACTTGGTCATCTTGCCAAGAACTGTATGAATACTAGTAGAATAGAAGATGAAAAGAAGGTAAAGGATGATAACATCCAAAAATAGATGAGACAACAATGGGTTCCAAAGTATACTAAGAATGAAAGCCCAAGAATTGGGTGAATCTACCATTTCTACTTAATTTTTCAAGGCAGAACTAGAACTAGGCTATCAAAGAAGACATCCAAATCAGTTCCAATTGAAAGAACAAAATGATCCATATCTATATTTAAGATACAAAGGGATCACCAAGTAAAAGGGTGCTAGTGTCTATTGAGTTAGCTTCTCTATTGAGTGAGGTTAAGTCATAGACTCTATCGAGTGAGGTCAAGAGTAATGAAGATGGATATGGTTACCAAGTCACGAAGAATTTTACAAGTGTTCAATGCAAAGAAGTGGATGGCAGTCTGTCAAAATGATGTTAATCGATCTACCTTTCGTACAGAGCATTTATGGAAAAATTTGATAAAAGGAATGGAATCAAAGTCATTCTTACTGTGAAACTCTTTAGAGCTATTGCAAAATGCGATCTTCAGAGAATCTAAGCAATTTGAGAAAATTGTTAGCAAAAGATTTCAAATTCTCTCAAACCCTACCAAGTGAAGATGGCATCCAACATCAACAAGGAAAAGTGAGGTTCAATATGTTGGTTCATGGTGAATGGAAGGCACCATATTTCAAACTCATCCCTATAATCATGAAAACCCTAGATTCGAGTTGAGAACAGTCTCAAATCCCCCCAAAGGTACTATTGATTAATGATATTCACACTCATTTTATGTGTAATTCAAGAGATTAACACTTTGGAAATGGATGATGCCCTAGGTAAACAATGTGTAAATGGAGTTTTGGAACCTGAGCACCAACACCTAGAAACTAAAGGGTTAACTAACATCCCTCACATGCCCCGTGAATTCCATGTAAAATGGATTAGGTTTATCCTTAGTTGGGTGCATAATGGATAGTTATGGTTGGAGCAATTGGTATTGATGACAAAGAAGATGATTCATTGAATCACTAGTCTCCCAATGCTAGCCAAAGCTAAAATGACCAAAACCATAGGTCAGGCGAAACTTGAAAAGAAAATCCTAGTAGAATGCGATGATAGAGGAATGAAGATTAGCAATGTCATAGACATGGAGCTAAAATTTGGAATTCATATTATTGCACATAAGATTTATAGCTCGAGTAGGTTAAATAGTGTGTCATGTGAAGCAGTTAACCTTGCATACAAGGTAGTAAAGAACAATCTATCTTTTGACCTTGTCAAGCTGCTGTTGAAGTAGTTCAACAAGAATATGGAAAACACTAGGACATCAAAGAATAACCCATGTAAGTTTGGTTCCTTGTTAACCTATCTATTCTTTTATGTTCAAAAATTTCTTCCCTTCAAAAGGCACTATTGTGTGGAGAAAAGATGTGCTTGTACTATATTAGATTAATGAATTTATTGCTGAGATTGGTGAAAATTACAATAGTATTATGGATAACTATTTTGATGCATTCAAGGAGAAAATGAAAAATAGATACCAAATCCTCAAGAAAATTGTTGAAGATTATAAGGATGATGTGTGTTTTATGGTGGATTGTGATAAAGTATACATCCAAGAAGTTAAGCCTAGAATAACATGGGTGAAACCTCTTGGATATGAGGTTAATATTGATGAAACTAAAGATATAATTGAGGCTCTTGTCAATGAACTAGTTGATCCTAAGGCTGCATATTTTGGTACATGATGAAGCTAAAGCCAGGATAGAACTAGAGATAAAGCTCCCTTAGGCAATTAAGAAAGGAAAAAAAAAGGATTGCAAAAGTGAAAACACGTTCTACCCTTTTGTTGACCAAAGGAAAAGGTGAGGATGAGAAAGAATTTGAGGAAGAAGAACCATTAAGGAAAAAGGGCAACATAATTATTACCAAGCTAGCTAAGCCATCTACTGTTGTGTTTATGAGGAGATCCAGGAAGAAAGCTAACAAGGACAGAGGAGGCATTATATTCAAAAAACCTCCACCCACCTTCCAAGACAGATTAAAAGATTTGGAAGCAGGAGCTGGTATAACAAACTTTAAGGCATTAAAGTATGAAATTAGAACAATTGAAGAGTGGAAGCATATAGAAGATCTAGTGATGGACAAAATGGGTAAATGGAAATACTCACCAGACTGACTTATTTCTTAGCTAGCTCCCTACCATTTTGTTGGAGAAAATTAAGCCAAGATGAGGATTTTCTATACAAACTATCAAAGACATCTATAGGAAAACTCTGAGGTAGATTATATTGAGCATATTAGATGAAAAGGTAAAAGGGTCAATTAAGAAAGATGAAGAAAAATTAACTTTGAAATTCAACACTTGTCTGATTTTGATAAAAGATATTGAACATGTTGTAAGGAATGCAAAAAACTCTTGGTAAAATATCTATCTATTACATAAACCAAGTGATTTTCCTATTGATATAAAAGATGATGATGATGATGATAAAGAGGAGAAGAAGAAGAAAATTTTGAGGAAGCAAATCATTTTGATAATGTAGATGATGAAGAGGAACAAGGGTAAGAGGCTACCAAGGAAGCAACACAAGATGATGAGGAAACTGATCCAATTAAGATAGTTGTAGTAGTCATTGCCTCACTTCCTCATCTCCAAGAAAACTGGTGACAACATCAAGCATAGAGATAGCCCCAGCAAGATTTATTATGACCACCAATGACAATCCAAACATCTAATCACTCTTTTCTTTGATTCAACTTAGCACAACATTGATTGAAGTGACCTCCACTTCATCTACCAAGCTATAGACTCTCACCTCTTCTACTGAGTTGGCTACATTAGTTTTGAGCACATAAGTTGTGAATACATCAATTTTGGATTCTTCAAGTATTTTTGTAAATATTCCTTCAATAAACTTGTGTAGTATCAGTTTTATAGCTAGTCCTAGTATGTCTACAATTATTTCTATTCTAGGCACACAAGCAATAAGTGCAAGGATAGTTGAGACTAAGGCTCAATCAAGCACAAAATTTTTGGGTAAAGGAAAAGAGATGGAGGAAGAAATAGACCTAGATGAGGAAATTGTAATCCCAAATTGGGACATTTCCAAGATCACTCTAAGACCAAATGTAGACATTTGGTGAACTCCTCTAGAAGAAAGACAAACAAAAAAGATTAAGAGAGGAAAGAGATAAGGAATTTAAATTTATTGAGGATGCAAAGAACATTTTGGTAGAGGCCATAGGAATTGAGGTTGATTCTTCACAACCAATTTTGTATTAGCTAGCAGAGGTAGGTCAAAGGTTCAATGAAGATACTGATGGACATGATGTAAGCTAGTATAGAAGGCAAAAAAGAAATTTGAGAATAAAGTGTTGGAGCACATTGCTCAAAAAATTGCAATTTATCAAGTAGAACTTTCTACAATTTTGGGTTCTCTAGAAATATCTTGTACAAATGTATCATCACTTTTTGGTAAGTTATGTGATGTCTCTAATTTTACCAAGGAAATAAAGGACAAATTATCCAAAATAGATGAAGATCTTAAGTCAAGCACTCAACAATTGCAACTTGACCCTAGTTCAAGTTTTGTACACTTCAAAAGGATAAGATTTTTGATAGATATGCAAGTATAATTGCTTAGAGAAGAAGAAAGGATCATATCTACATTGGTAGATATACAACATATGATTCTCCCAACATGGATGCACTATCTAAAACTCTCATCCATGACAATAATTTCTCCATAGAAGACCATATGATAGAGCTATCAATAGAAGTACAAATTGCACTACACAAAAGTAAGGTCTTGCAAGAGGATTGGGATAAGACCTTGGCAATCATACTCAAGGTACATTTAGAATTTTTATCTCATTTTCGCATTAACATGTAAATAAATAGAATAAATCTTTGGCATTAATGTCAAAAAGGGGGAGAAATATATATGTATGGGGGGTACATACTGTGAATAGAAGATATGAGAAAAATGTATAGGAGGAGTCAAATAGACAAAGATGTAAAAAGTTATGGGGGAGAAAATGTAATAAGTTGTAAAAGAAATGGGGGAGAAAGATATGTATGGTAAGTATATGTTGTATATACCAAGAAGATGTATAGTATACTATATGAAAGAACCTTACCATCTATAGATATATATCTTACAAAATCAAATTTGAAAAATCTCAAAAATAGTATATTCTACCAAGCTAAGAATGACTAGTTGATGGATAAAGGTATGTAGAAAACTTTTTGAATTCAGTTTTGGATGATAAGTGTTTTTGTCACTAATTCCAAAGGGGGAGATTGTTGAAATATTAGTCAAGTTTGTTATTAGTGACATACATTTATTCAGATTATAAATAGCTACCAAGTTTATTATTTAGTTAAAAGTGTTTGCCAAGTATTTTAGTTACCACTGAGTTCTATATTTGCTATCGAGTCTTTTGGACAAATTCCAATGTTTATCTAGTAGTTGTAGTTATAGTGAATATTAGTAGTGTAAACCATGCATCTTAGTGTATGCCAAGTTTACTAGTGCAAATCAAGTTGTTCAGTGCTTACCGAGTTTGTAGTTTATGTGATGTGAATCCAATGTTAACCAAGTTGCTCATTGTTAACCCAGTGACTCAATTTATACCAAGCTCGAGGAGATGGTTTTTACCATGTTATACAATGTAAACCAAGAGACTCAGTTTATATGATGAGTTTCACTATTTGGAAGTGATTAGTATGGACTAAGCTTCTATGTCTATCGAGTGCATGATGATGCTGAGCATTGATAGTTGATGTCGAGTATCAAAAACTCACCAAGTTAGTCTTTAGAGCTTGAGTGTCTACACTTGAGCTAACTTTGTAATATTTGCGTAAACTTGTATTGTGGCTGACTTTGTAATTTGTATAATTGGATTGGTATATATAATGAATTGTATCATATCCAAGTGTGTGCAAGTGGAAGTGTAAATGTGAATGCAATGTAATCAAATATAATTAGAGAAGAGTAGAAAGAGTGAATTACAAAGTCTACTATAGTATAAGGAGCAACAAAGAGATATCAATCATAGCAAGGTGATTAGTACTTAAAGGAATCTCATTCAACAAATCAAGTTGCAGATCAAAAATTAGCTTTGATTCATCCTAATAGGTGGATTTGTCAAATCCTTTAATAAGGTAAACCTAACAATCTTTTGTAAATCTCTTTACTGAGTGCATACTTCATTTTATGTTTGTAAATCCTTTCACAAGGTGGACCTAGCAGTCCTTGTTGCTCCTAATAGGGAAGATCATCAAAAGTGATCAATGTAAGCTTTAATATGTTAACTTTATACTGTAGCACTAAATATTGTGGGTATCATCCCCACCCTAGGTTCACTTTCTATTTGGAAGGTTTTTGGGTCACCAAATCTTTGTGTTAAAGTGTTATGAATGCTTTCATGTTTTTAGTTTCTTATGCATGCAATTAGATTAGATCATATATGAAGAATTAAATGCTAATTGGACTATTCGATTAAGAGCTGAAATTGTAGAAGTTTTAAAAGTTATTGATTCACCCCTTCCCTCTCAATAACTTAGCTTAGTTAAGAATATTTCCAACAAGACTCATACTCTCTTGAATCAACCCCTTTTGCAACAACTCATGAACTTTTATGTTCAACTCTTCACTTTTAGTTGGTGTCATTTTATGTGTTTCCTTATTTAGGAAACCTTCTCCTAGAATAAAATATATTTTGTGATTGATCTTCCTGGGGATAATCTATTAGGTAAATTATCTGACACAATATTAGAAAACTCTCCCAACAAATCTAAAACTTCTGCAGGTACCTTGTCTACTCATTCTTTACCATCTTTTGGGATTACAACAAAATAAATATGTTCATACTTCATATCTTGGAGAAACTCCTTTCCATCAACAAAACATATTTTGACAACACTACATACCTTTTCTACTTTCTCCTTCAATGACTTTAACTTACATTTCAGTTAGTCCTTTGTTAGAGTGAAGGTATTTGCTCACCCATCATGTACAACATGCCTGTCAAACTACCATGACCTACCCAACAACATATGACATATGTCCATAGGTATGATATCACACATCACCTCATCCTAGTAGCTTCCAATCTTGAACTTCACTAAGTATTGCTCACTAACCATGACTAAGTATTGCTCACTAACCATGACTTTGTGGTCATCTTGCACCTAGGCAATATGGTATGGACATGGGTATTTCTACCTCTTTAGCTTTAACTTTGTGACCATCTTTTCTACAACTAGATTATCAATGCTTCCACCATCAATGATCACATCACAACACTTATCTTCACATTTGCACCTGGTGCACAAAACAAACTCTTCCTTTGATCAAGTTCATTCTCACCACTTAGCAAGACTCTCCTATTAACTAGGACTTCTCCTCTTTCAACATCTTTTGAATGGGATGATTTTGCATCTTCATCAATATGCACAACTCTAGCTTGGCCTTGGGTTCTCCAATCTATCCTTCCTTGGAATTAGAAACACTCAAATGATTTATGCCTTTCTTCTCCCTAGTGAAAACATTTCCCACTGAAACCTCCTCTTCCAGATCCTTTTCTTCTACCTCTTCCTCTTTGATCTCTATTATTTTGATCATGGAAATGATTGGAATTATTTCCCCTCTAGTTATGACTACTAGCACTTGCATCATCCTTATTCTTTTTATCATCATTTTGGCCTCCATATGACCATCCATCAGATCTTCCATCATGACCTCTTCCACTATTCTTCTTATCAAATGTTTTTCTCAACCTCTCCTCAACTCTTAGGGAAAATTGATATGCCTCCTCAATACTATTCATTTGAACTAGACTCAACTCCTTTTGAATGCTTGGCCTTAACCAATTAAGATAATAAGAAAATTTCTCCTTATCAACTTCTACATGTATGGTTCTAATGAGAACTTGGGTAAAATTATTCAATATACTCTTGAACAAATCTTCTCACTTGCTTCAACCCTTGCACTTTCATTAGTAGATCCAACTCATAGTCTAGAGGAATGAATTATCTCTTCAATTTAGCTATCATCTGGTCCCATTTGGTGATTTTTCCCCTTCTTCTTCTATTTCACTCTAACTAAATCTCCTGCCACTAGATCTTCACATGTCCCTTTAGTTTTTAATTCAAAAATTTGACCCTATCAGGATCCTTGACATCTTCATACTCAAAGTATTCCTCTAATTCATTGATCCAACTGATTAGCTCATATGGGTTAAGATTTCTTAAAATTGTGGGAACCTCAAAATTAGGTCTTTTTCAAATCTTGGAGATGTCCTTAAAAAGCCTCTCTTCCTCTGGGTTCAGAACTGCCTCTACTTCAGCATTTTCTTCTTCTTTGTCCTCATCCTCACTTTCATCTCTTACAACAATATTTATGAAGAATTTGAGCAATACAAATCCACAAAGCCCAAAGAATACCTGCATGTAAAAAACCTATCATAGAGAAGAAAAGGACAAGAGGAGGCAAGGGTTTTGCTCTAAAAATATGCAAATTTTATTCTTAGAAATGAAAAATATGTAAGATAGTTACAAATGATCTATCCTTATATAAGGAGATTGAAACCCCAAAAGGGTAACCTAAAAGGTAAATGCTATTTAATAATTACTAATTATTTATTAAATGAGAATGCAAAAGGTGCATAAAGTGAAATCTTAAGAAGGAAGTAAAGCACATTTAATAAATGAAATTAGATTAACACTTTACTCTAACACCCCCCCTTAAGATGAGAAATAATGCAACTAAAAAAAATGTAGAAAGAGCAAGGAAAATACAATGTAGTGCTAAAAGCAAACTTGCATCCTGGCAACAAAGCCTGATGAGGCACCCAATCACAACCAAATCTCTATGAAATAGAGAAATAGAGAAAATCAAATGGGAAAAAATATACTCCAAAAAGAGATAACATGAAAAAGAAGGAAGGGAGGACTCATCACTAAGATCCCCAAGGACAACTTCCTTCACCCCAAGCATAGAACATAGTTCAATATACTGCAGGGATGCAAAAGGTTTAGCAAAGATGTCTACAACCTATTAAGTAGTAGGAATGTACTCCAAGATCAAAGTGCCATTCTAAATTAGGCACCTAATAAAGTGCATGTGAAGCTCAATGTGCTTGGTCTATTGATTCTCATCTAGGTTGCATGAAATGTGTATAACACTCTGATTGTCACACCAAACAAATGTGGGACTATTAGGAGAAAATCCAAAACCTATCATCAACTGTTGAAGCCACAAAACCTCCTGACTAGCCAATAATACTGCCCTATATTCTATCTCTGTAGATGATAATGCATGAGCATGCTGCTTCTTGCAAGACCATGTGATAGGACTAGAACCAAGAAAAAACACAAAACCAAAAGTAGACTTGTGATCATCAATATCACCAGCCCAATCTAAATTTTTGAAACCAATAATGTAAGGATCCCTTGATGTGTAGTGAATGCCATAACATGTTGTACCTCTAATATACCTCAATATACATTTGGAAGCTTGCCAATGAATCTCATGAGGATCATGGGAGAATCAAGAGATAATTCCAACCGTAAAGGAAATATCAAGAGGTGTGTGTGTGTAAGGTACAACAAAATACCCACAAGTTGAGTGGAATCCATTGTAGGAGTAGAGAAAGTGGTAGATAAAACAACACCTAACTAAAAAGGTGTGGGAGTAGGTTTGCAATCAAGAATGCCAAATCTCTGAAGCATATCAAGAGCATACTTCTACTAGAGTATAGCTATCCTGTTCGAAGACTGAACAACCTGTAGACCCAAAAAATAGTGAAGGAGTAAGATCTGTCATCTCAAACTACTCTCTTAATGCTTGCTAAACACCCTATATCATGGAGACTAAGCTTCCTATGATGATGAGGTCATCAAAATAAAGAATAAGTATCAATAAGTCAGCCCCATGATTCTGAATGTAAACTGTAGGATTGAAATGAAATTGAGTGAATTGTGAAGCAAGCAAGAAGGAATCCATCTTCTCATACCAAGCCCTAGGGGCCTATTTAAGACCATATAAAATCTCCAAAGTTGGCATACTAATGAAGGGTCATGCACAAAACCATGAGGCTACTCCATGTAGATCTCCTCATGAAGGTCTCCATACAAAAAAGACACTCTTCATGTCCATCTAAAAAATTGTCCATCCCTATGAAGTTGTAAGAGAGAGTACAAGGCAAATAGAATTCATTTTGGAAATAGGGGCAGAGGTCTTAGAGTAATCAATACCCTCAACTTATGAAAAAACCTTTGCAAAAAGATGTACCTTATACCTATTAATATAACCATCTATAGCATACTTGGTACGATACACCCATTGGCACTAAACCAACTTTCTTCCTTTTGGAAGAGGGAAAAGATCCCATATTTAGTTCTTCATCAAAGAAGAGTACTCCTCATCCATATCCCTATCCCACTTTGAGTGTCCTATCATCAGTGAAAAACTTCGAGGATCATATGAAATGGCATGACTCAAAAGATCGCTACCTGTAGTCTGAATAGGATCACTAGCCAAAGGTCCAGTTGCATCAACAATATCATAAGCCCACTTGGGCACTCATAGAAAATATAATGGAGGTAGTGAAGGGGGATAAATATCTATATCTTCCTCAGAGTGTGCATAATCCCATAGAGGAGTAAAGGAAGTGCTAGGTAGTGAGGAATAAGCTAGAGATGGAGGATCCATCAGAGGATAATGCTCATCAAACTAAACATCTTGCCAAAATAAGACATCTCTTGAACCAGGATCAAACAACCTATATGACTTCACATCCTCACAATTGCCAACAAAAATGAGTTGTTGACTCTTCTTCTCCATAGCTTTCTGCTAAGCATCTGGAATAAATTCCCAAGTCTTACTACCAAAAATGTGGAAAGTAGAAACATCAAGCTTGAGATGAGTCCAAGCCTCCTTAGAAGTCATGTGTCACAATACCTTGTGAGGCATCCAATTCTAAATATAGTTGGCACAATTGATAGTTTTAGCCTGGAATGAAGAATTCATAGATCTAGACTGAATCATACAATTGGTCATCTCCCATAATGTCTTGTTCTTTCTCTCTGGAACCTCATTTTGCTGAAGTCTATAGGAAACATCAAACCAATGTTGCAAACCATGCTCAGTGAAAAAATGTTTGAAAGACTAATTCACATATTCTCCCCCATTGTTAGTGCATATATGCTTGATAGAAAGACTGAGTTGCTTCTCCACAAATGTCTTAAAGATTTGAAAGGAATCAAAGACATTAGACTTGTACTTTAGAAACTACACCCATGTATGTCTAGAGAAGTCATCTATGAAGGTGAGCACATATCGATCACCTAAAAAAGATGGAGTGGGAAATGACATAAGATCACTATGTATCAACTCCAATGGTGCCTTAGCACGTGTGGATCTACCTGTCAAAAAAGGATCTCTATGCTATTTTCCAAGTGCACAACCTTTACACACACTGGTAGTACAAGAGACCTGAGGTAACCAATCATTAGCTCTTATGTACTCATCTATTATAGATATCTATAATTGACATGGCCAAAATGCTCATGTCAAAGCTTTCTTACTATGTCTACATAAGCAATGAGAGAAACACTTGTAGAATTAGAACTCTCAAAGCCATTGAATTGATATAAATGGGACTCAAGATCAACACTACCTATAGCAATAACTAAGTCAAGATCATGAAGGTCTCGAATAATAACATCATGTGGTGAGAATTCAATTGTCTTTCCAGAGCTTGAATGAAAAATTTGAAAGAGAGACAAGTGGTTCATAGAGATGGCTAGAACCAAGAGAACATCCTGTAGTGAACCACCTTCTAAAGAGATAATTCCTAAACCTATTAGTGAAATATGAGAAGAATCACCAATTGTAATATATGTAGTAACACTTTGAGAAAGTGAGGCAACCAAATGAGGTGAATGTTTCATATGATGGGAAGCTCTGTAAGCAAGAATCCAAGAAGCTATAGAAGACAATGCTCATGTAGAAAGAGCATGTCCCTTCCCTCTAGGAGTAGGTTGTAACTTTAGAGAAACAATACTAGAATTTTGCATGGCCTCCTCTAATGCCTCAAGATGTTTCCAACTCTTGGAAATTGGATGTCCTTCCTTGCATAAAAAATTATAAGGATCACCTATGTACTTCTTAGTCTTGGAGGAAGACTCACTAGACTTAGAAGAATTACCCTTTTGAGAGGCCTTCCAAGCATCTATTCTAGGAGTAGGCTTGGAGGAACTCTCACTACTTGCTAAATTTGACTTATGCTTTGATTTTTGCTTCAAATTTCCTGTAGATGTTTGAGCTACCAATGCCTTCATCTTAGAACTAGTCATAGTATCCAACTATGTAAGATTCAACTACTCTCTAGTCAAGCGATCAAAAAAATATCTCAAAAGTGGGCATAAAAAATCTATTCCCCAAAGAATCTTTGGTGGAATAGAAGGTAGAAGCAAAAATATAAAAATTCCCTTGAAGCTTAGAGAGAATCAAATAGATGCACTTAGCATCAATTTTCGTCTTTCCACAACCCTACTACATGGATCTCTATTGATTAAAATTTATCAAGAAGTCATCAATAGTTTTAAGGGAATCCAGTACAAGAGAGGTAAGCTCTACCTCTATCTAAGGTGCCTTGAACTCATTCATAGTACCAAACAAGCCATGAAGCTTGGTCCACATAGCTAGAGGAATATTGCACCCATCCAAAAGAAAATGTAGACTATCTGATATTTGTAATGCAATCAATCTGATTTCTTTATCCATCTTGTTTTAGTCCTGTATTCTCTCATAAGGCCTCTAAAAAATAGGCTACACAACATCTAAACATGACCACAACCCTCTTGATTGGAGAAGTCAAGTCATCGAGGTCTTCAAAGTGTGATAATTATGAGGGATCAAAAGTTCTAGACAAGAAGAGGTCTCATACATTATTTTAGAAGGTGTTGTATTATTTTTGAATGTATTTTAGGTTTAGATAAGTAAATAATAGAAACAATATGACAAAACACCCCCCACAATGCAAAAAAATTAAACCCCACCTGTTAGAAGTAATGCAGAAATGATAGAAGAGAAAAAAAGATTCAAAAATGAATAAAAAATACTTGGTACAAAATACTAGTGAAATAAAAGAGAATCTAGAAAGTTCTCAAGAAGATCTTTCTAATGTTTTTTTTAGATCAAAAAACAGAGTTATAACGAAGAAGTTATGCCACCCCTAAAAGATAGAAGTCATCTATAGACTTCAAGTGCAAAAATAGGTACCAAAGTAGAAAATTTTTCTCAAAAATACCTAATCTATTGTATCCATCTTAGAACTAGCTTTTTGATGCTTCTTTTGGATTGAAAAAAGACTCTTGTATGCTCAATATATCGCAAAAAAATCAACAAGGCCCTTAGAATGACTTGAAAAAGGATTTATTTATTTAAAAAAAAAAAAAAAAAAACCACCCCAAGAGGAGTGGCGGTGTAGCCTGGGTGGAGGGAGGGTGGTGGAGTTATGTTGGCAATAGGGCAGTGTAGGGGACGAGCAACAGAGATCAATGATGATTGTAGAGTTCGATGGTGGGAATCGGTCACCGACAACTGGAAAATATCACAGGCTAGAAATGAATGTCAAAGGTCAAAATGACAGTAGTGGTGCTATGAGGCCTCACCCAATCCATCATAATATAGATGACATGATTTCATTATGATACTTCTAAATTGATATTTTGATATACTTTCGAGACTATATGGTTATGTTATTTTAATATTTGAATTTTGATGATCCACATTTGTGTCTGCACATTAGGACCTAAATGATATAATTAGTGATTTTGTTCATGTACTAAATCTTTTCAATTACTTTGATAGAAGCTGAATTGTAGAAATGCTTGTGATGTAAAGTTTAAGTGGGGGTTATGTTATTGCTTTTGGTATTTGATATTTAGATATTTGACATTATTCATGATTTAGTAGGACAATAGCTTACTTCATCTATTGATTTTGACACTTACAATAGTGTTCTGCATCTATGACATGCACTATGAACTTGATATTGTGAATGGAATGATTGAACACATATGGATGAAACTTTATGACATGATAAAATTAGATTATAATATGATGATTACAATGATCTAAGATTAATGAGATATGCAGATAAATGTTAATTTGATTACGATGGCTTATGATTTAAATGTAGATAAATGATAATTTGATAAGGATGATTTATGATTTAATGTGGAATATAGATAAATGTTAATTTGATCATGATGATTTATGATTTAATGTGATATGCAAATAGATGTTGATTTGATTTTACTGAGTTGTGATATACAGACCATGATATATATATATATATATATATATATATATATATATATAACCTCCTTGGACTACTGATGCTCGAGTTGAATGTGTAGGAAGTGGAAACATGGAAATTCTTGGGGGAAACAAGCTCCAAACCTATGCGAACACAGTTTGACCAAGGCGAATCTTTGGAAGATTCAAAAGCCTCATTGTGAAAGTATTTTGTTTCATAATGTAAAATTTGTTTGTATGAGGAAATGTTTAATCATAATTTAGATGTATTAAGGTCATGTCATGGTGAAGTATAATATATTTTAATGTGTAACTTGACACTTGAATTTGTCTATGTGTTGATGTGATGCAAGAGCATCTTGGGTTTGCTTGCAATCCTGTATGTTTGAGAGATATTTTGGTTAAGGGTTATGGATCTTAATGAATACTAGTGCTTGGCATACATTGGGAGCTCAGCATGGTCTTTAGAGCTCGACATGGTTTATGGAGCTCGGCATGGTCTAGGGAGCTCAACATGGTCTATGGAGCTCAGCATGGTCTAGGGAGCTCAGCATGGTCTAGGGAGATCGACATGGTCTAGGGAGCTCGGCATGGTCTTGAGAGCTTGACATGGTCTTGGGAGCTTGGCATGGTCTATGGAAATCAGTGCGGTCTAGGAAACTTGGCATGGTCTATGGAGCTCAGCATGGTATTTGGTTGCTTGACATGGTCTGGGAATTTGGTGTCTATTTCAAGCTGTATAAATAATTTTTCACAATGAGTTAAAGGATTAAAATTTCAAAGATTGAAGAGGGACTAGATTTATACCTATGGTTTGAAGCTCAACTTCTAATTCATTTGGAGAGGATATATCACAATTTTACTAAGACATCAATTTTAGGAATTTAATTGTTGTAGGAGGCTGACTTATGGCATTTAATTTATGTATTTGTATTTAATTTATGTTCTAGGAAGACTTGTGGCTTATATTGCTATAAGTAGGGGTTGGGGGGGAGTATTTAGGCATTAATCATCCATTTTGGAGAAAAGGAGGAGCTTGGGAGAGTGAATTTTGAGAAGGGCTAGCAGTTGCGGCTTGGAAAATAAGGAGAATGCTTGGTGGGCTTGCGAGCTCAAGTTGAGATCTTCCTTGGAGGTTTCTACCAGAGTGTGGATCTGGACTAGCTAAAGTTTTGGTTTGGATCTTGAGGGATCTTGCAAAACTATTACTTGCTTTGTATCTAGCCATAACTCGGAAGGCCTTATAGCCCGACACATTGCATTTAATCAGTTATATTTTATGACTATATTATTATGATTTGGTATCAGATCTTGCATTTTTTCTTCTTGTTGTTGTGTTTCCACTGCATGGTTATATAGTTGGGGGCTAGGACATCTCCTTTGGGGACTCCCCTGCCTTGCACTATGTCATGATGACATGTCACCTAGAGTGTTGGTCACAAGGTCAATTAATCTTAGTCCTCTCCCTTTCTTCCAATCAATGTTTAAGTACACCCACTTGGGAAAGAGTGTTAGGATGGGTCAACATCATGTTGATTTTCGAATTCAAACTTGTCAAGGATTTTAGGGGGGCTAAATGGGATCCTAAGGTGTCATTTTATTGAAAATAAGCCACCCTAATGGTAGTATAACATGTTAGGGGCCTAAATTCAACTATTTTAGTGATTATATAACTTAGGGGACCCATTAAACCATGCCCTCTTGAACCAATTCGAAATTTGGAGTTTCCCCATGAGTGTACCCTCACCATCTCACTTGGTCAACTTTCTTATTTTGAAGGGGCAACAATATAAGAAAGAGGGGGCTTGATGTTCCTACTATAAAAAGGTTGGTAGAGAGTCTTCTTAGAGGAAGGGTGAAAAATTTGTGAGTTGTTCACCCACTCTCTAAGTTTAGAGACAGTTAGGTTTTGGAGGGAGATTAAGGGAGCTCTACTACAACTATCATTACCCTAGCTTGGACCAAGATTGGTGTTTGAAACCATATGCATCTTCTTTCTTTTGGTATTGCATAGTAAATTTGCAAGCATGGAGCATTTTTTATGGGATCTTGCATTGCATTGTGAATCTTTGGATGGTAGATTATGGTATTATGTTGTGCCATTGTGAATATTTGTATTGTATTGTGGTGGTATGAATGTGCATTGTGTTTCATGAAATTTCTTGGTTTTTCTTTCTTGATCCTTTTGGTTTTGATTAAAATCTCAAGTTTTGTTATGGGTGTGAGGGCTTCACTCACCCTTAGGGGAGGGAAGAGAAGTCTAGGGTGAAGGGCTTAGTTGTGCTTGGAATATAGTTGAGGATCTTGGAGTATGGGCTCCATTGTATGCCATATCCATTCATATCTTTCTTTGGGGGTGATAAGGGAAATGGTGGTGTAGAAAGGAAGATTATGGAGTATGGGTATTCAAGAATGCTATTGTTAATGGTAGTATGTTGGAGGATTTTTTTTGTGATAGCCCCAAAAGGGCGTGAAGTTGAATTTTGAAAGCCCTAAAAGGGCATGAAAATTATTTATTACAGATATGTGATGATATGGAAAACCTCCTTTTGAAAGCACACCTTCACCCTATGTATAAGGTTCATTTGGTGAATCTTTGTGAAATACCTTGGGAGGGAATTGTTAAGTGTTGTAATGAGATGTTCATGTATTTGTAAGATTGGAATGAAACCTAGTTTGGATCTTATTTCCCCTGCTCGGTGGGTGGCCTCATAAAAGCCTAGGTTGGGAGGTAAGCCTCCATGGTTCCTAGTTTGTATGTTATGTGCAGGATTGTGAAGATGGATTCCCTTAAGATGTTAGGGTTTCACCCTTGACAAGTTGGAAAAACAAGTGTGTAAAGAGAGAAAAATATTTCATGTCATCTTAAATGTATTGTGATATCAAGCTCCCATTGTGATTCTATTGTGATGTAAAGTGGGATATTCTTGTCATTCTATCTTGTTGAAAATGTTTAAGAAAATATTGAAAATTATTTATATAGTTTACTTGTAAGGAAACCTTCATTTTGAGTTTTCACATTATGTAATTGATGTAGAATGGAGAATCACGTAAATGTAACACTTCCTCTTACAATTTAGTTAGTGTAAATATTTCATAGTGGTTGCATCCTTTTTTATAATTGATTTAATTCAATGCATAAATGGTTGTAATGAAATTATATATTTGTTTTGCATACAATATGATGGAAGGAAGTTAATATATTTGATAGTTCATTCATGTCTTAGGTCACTTGAAACTCAAGTTTTAAAATTTTAGGTGATACCATCACATCACCAAACTTATGCACCAAGATAAAAATTCCATGGTAGGAATAAAAAGGAAGTCAACTTGAGAAAATGAATACATGGACCAAAATCACAAGAAAACCATCCTGTAAGTGTATATTATCCCCCTGGAAAATGTATAGGGAAAGAAACTAATTCCTTCCCCAAGCATACAGAGCAATAAAATAATAGGAGAATATTCTAGATACTACTAGAGGGAGCCTATCCATGTAGAGGTTATATTATAGGGTGGAAATAATAATAATAATAATAAAATCTCCTAAGTTTCCCCAAAGAGATCATAAGGTTTTTGAAGAGACATATAAACATATGTACTAGATCATAGTGAAGTACAAAGAAAATAGAAATAATATAACCACATTAGTAAACAAATAAAGATAACTCAAAGCATGGGTGCAAACTTTGGAAAAAGGGATGAACTAAGTTAAATAAAAAGGAAATATTAATAAATAAATTTAAAAAAACTTGGGATGGGGTAGTGGTCCCCACAAGATGCCAACTCCCCTTGGAAACCCTTTTAATAAATTGCATACAATTATGTTTTAATCTGACCAATATAAGACTCTCACCTTTTTGGGTGCCACTTTCCTAGTAGGAAGGATTAAGTCTTGTCCCACCTTGGTAGTGGTTCCCTTGCCCACCAACTACCATCCACATTGGGAATACTTTTCTGGCACATGTTAAAAGCATTGAGTTTGACCCCTTTCTGACATTGCCTACTCTCCCATATTTGGTGCCTATGCCTTAAAAAATGGTGAAAAGGCTTGTTTCAAACACATTAAAGCCCCACTCATCATTTCATACATCTCATGCACTTGGGGAATAGGTATGTATTTGGCTTTAGGCCATGTGTTATAGGTTATGTTATGTCATTATGTCACATCCACCTTGGAAGGAGTGATATGTTTTCTCCTCTAGGGGACTTGGCACGTAGGAAAAGGTAAGCCATAGCGGGATAGTAAAGTAAGGTGTTTATTTATTTGTTGCTATTTCATGTTATGTGTTGTCTTATTAAGTGGGGTTACTTGTATTAAGATGTTTAGGGTAGGTATTTTTTGAGAGACATGTTAGTGGTGGGCATAAAGTATATGACATGTTTTAGACTAAGTTAGTTAATAAATATATATATTAAGGCTCAAAGTAGTTGGGAAACTTTTATATAGTATTTAGCATAGAAGGAGGTGGATAGAAGGTAAGTGGAGGTCAGATTATAAGGTTGTTAAGTTTTGTTTGGTCTAGACTAGCATACATTAAAAAAAAACACGTGTCAAGGGGTTAGAGAGTTAGAGTTAGATGTTAGCTAATAATATCCATTGTGGATATTACTTAGAATTTAGTTAAAACTTATCAACTCATATAATTAAGAAATAGAATTAGATAGGTTAGTTGCTTGGATTAGGTGTATGCAAATTTTAGATATTGGTATATTTATTATAATATATATATATATATTTCATTCATGATGTTATATTTCATTCATGATATATATATCAGTTGTTATTTACCACATAGCTTAAAATTAATGATAATAGTATAATAAACAAGTATGTTGCTATTATATAAACCATTTTTACATCTTAGGGTTCATCTTGTAAAATAGGTAAAGATTGTTATGAAGGTAAATTAAATAATGTTTTTATATTCATATAATTTCTTGAGTTGGATACTTAGAATTATAGGGATCTATAAGAAGGAAATGCAATTGTATCATTTTAATGCAATGGACTCATAAGTAAATTTAAAGTAATTACATCAATACATATATACATATTGACTAGGGTTTTCCTATAGTATAAGATATTAAATAATAGAGGTGTTCGATAATTAATATATATAAGATTTGTTTAATTGATTTTCCATATAAAATTTTGTATTGAAATCAATCTTATGCATGGATGAAATTAAATAAATTGGAGAGACATTTTAGTGGATAGGGATTAGAATTATATAATTCATAAATACATATATCTAACTAACGATAGATTACAAATATTGTACTGATCATGCATCTAGTATGTATATGTGTATAGAAAACCTTATATAAATGATTCCTCCTATAACTCAAACCAAAGACATGTCTCAAAGGATGTATTGAGGGTCTCTTATCAACACTAATAATGATAAGTTATTAAATTTTATAAAAATTACTATATGCCACTTGATGTTGAATACATCTAGAGTATCTATCAATGGTAATAATTATTATAGAGCATGGCGACCAATAGAATTGTTTAGGAAACATCTTATGGTTATAGTATGACATACAAAACACCTTACATATGTATTATGTGCAACCATAGTTTATGTATGTCTTTTGTCACATAAATTGGGTGATGACATCATAATGACCATGTATAGATACTTCAATTTATTTACCCAAGGGAATCAACAATTGTAAATTCGAGATATAGGACATACTACACTATGGAATGTAATAGGTATGTAATACCTCTATTTCTAATGAAAAAAAGCTTTGACGAGAGACTTCACACATAAGTATTCCACCATCCTAAATGCATCTATCATCTGACCACACTCAGAAATACCTATGTAATCCTAACTCATTCAATAGACAAGTTGGCCCAAATTATATTTATTGATAGCACCTAGGGCTTAGTTGCTTTAGTGGGTGTAAGCATGGCATCAAACTTGACTAGGTGTATTGAACTACTATAATGCTACCACTCTATATTCAATGTAATGCCAATTCAATTCATCATATCAATGTATTGTTTTGTTATATTTATTTATTTTAAGGAAAAAAAAAAGGATGTGTTTGGCTTGGAAATTTTGGGCATGACAGGTGTTGGAAGGACCTTTGGCGGGCCATATTTCCCTTTTGTATTTTCAAAAAGAGGTCCATGGGCTAGAAAATGGCATGCGGCTAGTTTTTAATTTTAATTTTTTTTGAAAAATCACCTTCTTCTATACGTAGGATACTGTATGACCTTGCTAGTCAATTTTTTTTGCCTCTTAGATCAATGCTTTCCAAAATTGACAGACTTTATATAAAAACAAGGGTTTTGACACCTTTTGAATCCATCCGTGAGGTTTGTTTGGCCTCAAAGTGCTCCAAAAATTAGAGACCCCCCTATTTTCACAAAAAAACCCCAAAAAACTCTATTTGTTTTATCAAACCCTTGTTCTCCTTTTTCTCCAAATATCAAACAAGCTACAATAGATCTAGCTCTTATACCATGACGGATTTGAGCAATACAAATCCATAAAGCCCAAGGAATACCTGCATGTAAAAAACATGTCACAAAGAAGAAAAATATGAGGCAAGGGTTTTGCTTTCAAAATGTGCAAATTGTATTCTCAGAAATGAAAAAATGATAATTACAAATGATCTATCCTTATAGAAGGAGATCAAAACCCGAAAAGAGTAACCTAAAAGGTAAATGATATTTAATAATTACTAATTGATTATGAAATGAGAATGCAAAAGGTGGATAAAGTGAAATCTTAAGAAGGGAGTAAAGTACATTTAATAAATGAAATTAAATTAACACTTTACTCTAACAATTTATTCCTCTGCACATTTGTTCTTCCAATACTTGCATCTATCTTTAGAGGGATCTAAAACCATCAAGTGTAACACCTATAACTCTTCCACTAGACTCTCTTTGTTGTGGCATTTTAATGCTTCCAATAAAACCCTAGTGCAAACTACCTCATAATCAATGATTTTTCTACATGCTTAGCCCAAACCACGGTCTTGGTGAAACTACCTCATAGTCGGCATCCTGTTTACACACTTGGGAACTACTATTCTTATACCACTCGATGAAGGGTACTCCCCTTAATGCCACAAATACATAACATATATAAAGAAATAACAACAATTTGCAAGAACAAAATATGGGCTTCTTATTATTGTCGCAAATGCAAAATTACATAATTTAAAATTATAATATGCTAACCCATATGGGTGCCTTGATTACAGTAATCTGCAAGATAAAGCTGCAAACTATCACCCAAAGCTATCCTAGACAATGTGCATACATTTCTTAAATAGGTAAATTTATGCTACCTGGGAAGGTTCTAAGCACTCAAACTTAATACCTAGGACCATTAGACCCTAACAATACATATAGAGTCGGCCAAATACACCTTTGACATTTATTTTGGAAGTTTTGGTCGACCAACTTTGGAGGCCATAAATTTTGAATAGTTGCTCTGATTGGCTATAATAACCACTTTTTGGAATCCTCAGCTTTTGATCTACATGCTCAACTTCACACAAGTGCTCATCCATTGAGTCTTTGGGCCTCATTTCAGCAAGTTTAGACCTTGAACAATGAGCCTAAAGTTTTATACCAAAATCAAACACCAAAAATCCATAGTAAATCCATGAATACTCATGATATGGCATGGAGCCTCAACTCGTAGGCTGATATATCCAAGATGAACATCCACCCTTGAAATTAGGACATTATGAGCTTGTATAACTAACTTGCTAAATAGCAAGCATCCACATACAAAAACTCTACATTTAGACAACCCTTATTCAAACAACTAAAACAAAATATTTTTGGGTGATGCAAGATTTCTCTTACACCCAAGATGCTCCTGCATCAATATCAGAGTAATCATCTAGCTTATACCAAGTTGTAGCAATAAATTATTAACATGAAATAAACTTGCAAACATAAGCATTCACACATTTGACACACGTATTTAACATGGAAACCCTATAAAGGGAAAAACAACCTAGGAACTAGCAACCCAAATATTTTTACTCTTTTAAAGTGAGCTATGTTAGGATCCAACCTTGTTAAAGGTTACATGTACATTTTTAGTGTGACCTTGTTAGAGGGTTTTCTCCAATGATCATCTAGACCTTATCACTCCTTGATATTTCTAAAGAGTGGTCTACTCTAAAGGAATTACAAAACATTCAAAATAATGCTACCATATAATATTTCAAAGATTTTTTAGGTCCACTCAGTGAAGAGATTTTTCTGCTGCAATGGTTAAAAAGTAATAATGAAATGATATGTTAGGTTTTAGTACTACCTTGCTTTTTTAGAGCCCTACTTCACTCTATCTCTTCCTTTTGATCCCCTTTTGGCTAATTAACACATTCACACTTCAACATAGCACTTCTAGTGCTTGATCTTCACAATACTTTTATGCTCAGTTCACGTTCTGACTTTCTTCTTCTTCAACGAGTTAATCTAAATTAGAAACAATAAATTTTATCATTTAATCACAATAATAATATCTTCACCAATTTTAGATTCAATGAATCTATACGCTCATGAAATATAAATTTTTCCTAAACTTTGTGCTACAATTCAAATTGCTAATTCACCTTCATTAGATCTTTGAATTACTCCAACCATTAGTCTCATAACTAACTTTGTCTTTATCATTGAAACTTCTCAAACATTATTAATTTTCATCAAATGTCAGCCTTAGATTAAATTTGTTCTTAACTTGTTCTTCCTATTCATGCTTAGTGACATTACAACTTGCTCGGTCAATACTTGATTCAATTAACACTGAAATTACTTGGTTAACATTGAACTTCAACACTTCTTTTCTAGAATCTCTATGGCAACTATAGTAGCTTGGTTACTATTGTATTCCTTCATTCACCGTGTTTAGTTGGTGTAACATGAATTGACCATACATGATTCCAACACTTAATCAAATCATTGAAAAAAATCAAACCAACATTATACTGTTAGAGTCTAACTCATTCAAGTGCCCATTGAATACCACACACTTATTGATACTCTAACTCATCATACTTTCTTCAAATCCTCTTCATCAATCAAATGATACAACACTCTACTAATTTAACATAATGTCTAATTGTTGTGGATCCACAACACATGCCCCATTCCATACTAGGAATGGGGACCACCTACTTTTTTTTTTTTTTGAGTCCACGTTCTCACGATTTAGGGATTCGAAGAAATGTTAAAGAGTCAAAAAATATAAAAACCAAAAAAACTAATAAAATAGAAAAATAAAAAAATTAATTAAAAAAATAGAAAAAAACCAAAAAAATTGAAAAATTGAAAAAGTCATAAAAATTATAACATTTGGAAAAATATAAAATTGAAAAATTGAAAAAATCAAAATTGGGAAATCAAAAAAATCAAAAAAATTGAAAAGGCATTAAAAAAAAAAAACATATAATTTTTTTAATAAAGTGCACTTGCATGCCTCATATGGCGCGCGAGGGGCACAACACCCGCAGTGGTGTGCATCGAGCACTGGCTCACCTATGCGGGGGCACACCACGCACCCCAGGGGTTAGCGAGGTTATATAAACCCTGGCCTCTTGCCAAACACTTCTCCATTTGTGTTTCCCTCGACTCTAAAGAAAAGTTCATTGGCCCTCCATGCTCATTGCAAACTCTCTGCCATGCACATTAATATGTACAAAAAATACCTTGCACTACATGCCTTGCATCACAAGCATACTATCTTTAGTGCGTAAAATACCTTGTGCCGTAGGCATACTATCTTCAGTGCATAAAATGCCTTGAGCCGCACACCTTGCACCATGGGCATACTGCAA
The DNA here is from genome assembly GCA_028749045.1 of Cupressus sempervirens. Lineage (NCBI taxonomy): Eukaryota > Viridiplantae > Streptophyta > Pinopsida > Cupressales > Cupressaceae > Cupressus > Cupressus sempervirens. The sequence continues at coordinate 349,287,441 of CM053793.1, forward strand.
TCTTTGCATTGCATGCCTTGTGCTATGCACACCAAACATCTTCACATCATGCACCTTGCGCCATGGGCTCTGCGCTACACACCTTGCATCGCAGGCTCTACGTTGCATGCCTTGCACCGTGCACCTTGCATTGTGTGCCTGTGCACCACATGCACACCATATGCCTTCACGCTGCGCGTAGTGTTCCTTTTTGCCATGCATGTACCATATGCCTTCACATCATGCGTAGTCTTCCTTTGCACTACACACGTGCTACCAAGCTGTGCCGCACACACAATTTGAAAAACCTAAAAAATAGAAAAAATAAATATAAAAAATATTAAAGAAGAACAAAAAAATAAAATAAAAAGACACTTCTTCTTTTCATTTTTATTTTTTGTCAATAATCAATTAAAGAGTAATTGAATGCTTTACATTTTATTTAGGTTCACATTATTTTGAGCTAATAAATGCCTTTCCTATATCATGTAGATTAAATGGCATCCACATTTGGAGAGAAAATGGCTCCTAAGCCTATTGTGTTCAAATTCAAAGGCATGCCATTGAAGTTGAGGTTTCAGGACGACTACATAGAAATCAAAGATATTGATTTGGGACAAACAGACTTGAGAGAGTTCCTTAGAATTTGCAATAAACCCACTAAGAGATTAGCCTTGGTATCTGCCTTGATCTGTTCTGGGTTGGAGTGCAGCTTCACATCCAATATCAATATAGTCAATAGAATTGATCATGACATTGGCACAACTTTTTGTTCCTGAAGAGAGAGTCGTCAAGAGTGTAACAGGGGAAGTTGTTTTAGACCTCTAACCTAAACACATTGAGAGGATCTTCCACCTATTGAGGGCAGATCAATTCATTAGGCTCTCTTATGAAGCAGTAGAGAGATGGTATAGGGAGCACCCCAAAGAAGCATCAAAAATCATCCAATCCACTTATCTCATTAAGAAGACTCCTTTCGGAAGGTTAAAAAGAAAGGTGGACATGACTAGGGGATATATAAGGAGGATATTGACCATTCCATCATTCTTTTGAGTAGAGTCATGGGTCTACCAACAGCTAGCCACCTCAGTGCTTTCATGGTCAACTTCATTGAGACAATCAAGACAACAAGGATGCCACTAGATTGGGCCACCACACTAAGTGAAAACTTGTGCGAAAAATTGGGGGTAGTTAAAGATAAGAAGAAGTTCTATATGACTTCTTATATGGTATATTTGCTAGCAGAAAGGGCTACAAACTACCCTAGTTTGTACAAAAGAGGTGATATGTAGGATCCTAATGCTTAGCTCTACATTGTCTACCCTTAGCTAGTGAGGAAGAAGCTCTCAACATAAAGTAAGGAGTACAAAATCATGAATGATGCATTCACTTTCATGGTCATTCGATTCATAGAGGGTGATTACGCAAAGAAGTTATCCAATGAGGTAAAAGCACAAATAATAGCTCTCAAGGCCTACTTCATCCAATTTAAGAAATTCACATATCTATGGGTAGCTGGTGCATTTGTTAACCCCAAAAAGCTCCCTAGATATCCAAGTGACAAATTGGTGTTATTGGAGATTGCCTGACAGATTAAATCTATGTATGAGAGAGTGAAGAGACACATGAGACCCTGTTGGACATGGCCCTTGGTCATTAGACCATACTAGGTCAAATAGAAGCAAGATATTCTATCCTTTGAGTGGGAATGGGAGAATTATCCCCTTGAGGAGTACAATTCCCCTAGGCTCTATTTTGATAATATCAAGAAAGTGGAGAGTCTGGTTGGCAAGGAGTTCCAGCATGAAGATGCTATTGAAGACCATTGGATGAACACAACAAATGAATACAATGTCCACATAAGGGAATATTGTAGGATCACTTTGTATTTAGGAGAGAATACTCTCAAATTGGACATTCTGGAGGAAATAAGGCAACAAGATTCTAGGGAGTTGCTGGACCCCTTGTTCAACTTGGACAAAATAGGAGAGAGACCCATCATGAATGTTGAGGTTGACAAGGAGGAGGGTGATGATATTAATCATCAGGTGAGGTATGTTGCTAGAATGACAAAGGATTGGATCAAGAAGCCTTTTCAACTTGATCCAATTCCTGACACCGTGACCTTTCACACTCAAGCCTACACAGAGAGAGGTAGAGGGAAGAAAGTTACAATTCCTACCTTTGCGGCCTAGTCTCCCATCATGCTAGAGATAGTATACCAACTTGACCACCTAGTTGGATACTATCATCCTCTAGAGAGGAAGGGAAAGAAAAAAAGGAAGAGGACCTCCTCTCAGAGGATTGAAATAGAATAGGGAAAAGTGCAAGCACCTTCCCAGTAGCAGGAGGAGAGTGTACAAGGGTTTGAGGATACTGGAGCTGTTCAAGTCTAGGATGACCCTCAATTGCCCCCCTTTATGCCTAGCTAATTAGAAGAGGGAGAGAGTCAATAGGTTTCCATCCCTCCTTCACAAGAAGAGCCAACATCCCCTTCCGCCTCCAAAATAAAAAAGAGGATTAAAATCTAAGTGAAGAAAAGGCAAAGGGTGACTAGGAGAATTGTGCCTTTTCCATTTTTTGTTGAGACCATTCCAGAAGGATAAGAGGAGGAAGAAGAGGAGATAGAGGTGCCCCTACAGAGAAGAACTCAGCTAGCTAGAGCCATAGAGCAAGAAAGGAGAAGAAGTACTATGGGTACATTGCCATCCACCCTAGCAGGACTGTTAGAAGTCTCTTCTTCGGAAGATGAAGTACAATAGTAGGTGGATGAGCAAAGTGAAGAGGGCAATGACATTTTCAAAATGTCAGATTTTGATTTTATCCCCATGGGAACAAACCTAGTTGGGGATAAGATCAGGGATACCCCTAAAAGTGAACCTCAATAAGAAGACTGGACATAAATGCTGCCAGACTCACAGGGTCTCAATCTTACTCCCCCATCTCCACCACAAGTTACAGTGGTAGATAAAGGCTTAGTTACTCCTCCCCCCCAGAGTTTAGAAGAGGAATATGTTTAGGACCCATCACAAGAGGAGGAACCAAAAAAAATGTAACTGATGAAGTGTCGAAGGAGGGACAAATGGTCAAATATTCTCAACCACCTTCCCAAGACATTGAGGTGCAAGCTACAGGGTCAACTCAAATAGAGGCCATAGAAGAAGAGCCCTTGTAGAAGGAAAGAAATTTGAGGAGTGATAAGGGGAAGGAGGTAGCAGAACATACTCCCTCATCCTTGAGAGGTAGGTCTTTTGTTGAGCACATCCCAATATGGCTCTAGAAAGAAGTAATGAGGAGTACTAGACCTCAATTCTAAGCTACTGAGGAAGAAATTTTTGAGATTGTAGAGATTTTAAATAAGCTTGAGTCTCTGTTGAATGAGGCAAGACTATTGGAATTTGTTAACAGTACATGAAACTAGGAATTGTTTGCTCAACTAGCCATCCCTCCAGAAGATACAGATGTAGAAAGCCTAGGCCCCTAAGACTATCAAATCAAAGAGGTCATGCTTGGGAGACCCACATGGGATACAACCTGATTGATGGTGACTATGGAAATTAAAGAAATCCTTAGGAGCATGGAACAAGAAGAGGTTGAACTCCAAATAATTCAAAAGAAGAATGAGATCTTGAAAGGATATTTAGCCAAAGTAGTTGGTCTTCTTGATCCTAATCACCCCAAGGATACATTGAACACCATTCTTAGGGAAGGGGGGAGTGTACACCAGATCCATTTTTGAAAGCATATCAACAATGGTGGGAAAGTTTTGAGGACAAAGGAATTTATATTATTTAGGGGAACTTAAAGTTACTACATGATACATAGGAGAAAGTTAATAAAACGGTAGCAATTTTGTAGCAAGACTTTAGCATTATGGATGTAGTAAGGGATTGGAGTAAGGACTTAAAAATTTTGCAAGCCATAAAGGGGAAAAGGTACAGAGTTTTGATATATGTATATACACTAGAAGAGTTAGATTTGATCGGTGATTGGATAGAAAAGATCATTGATAGTAATAAAGTAATCAAAACATTACATGCGGAGATCCATAGGCTTAAGGACCAAGCCCAAGAGAAAATTTTGCAAGCAGAGAAGCATTATAATGATCTTTGTTTATATATTTTTGAGGATGAAGAACATGAGAAGTTATTACCTATAGAGGCAGTGGTGGAGAATTTTAAGAAGATTTTTGTGGAAGCTGCTGATGATGAAGATATTCGGCAAGCCTTCAGGACTGAAGAAGCTTTGTTAGAATTAGATATCAAACTTAGGGGTTTTGCCAACACCAAAGTGAGGTAGATAATTATAGATAGAAGGTCAAGGAAAAATGAGAGGCTTTAGATTTAATAGATGTTGCTAAAATTACTGAGATTATAGAGAAATTCAAGGGCAAACATCCAAAAATAGCTTTGGGATGAACAAGAACAAAACCCAGAAGCCAAAATTTCAATTTTGACACTTAGTAAAATTTTGAGATTTTGGACCATTTTGAGGTGCACAGGTCCACAGGTCTGTAGCTCCACATTTCCAAAAGCTCCACTGACAGTTGACTACCAGTTCTAAAAATAGAGCTTTCCATGCATCAGAAACACATTCTAACAACAGTTTAACTCCTACAAACACCAGCCTGTGAAGGATCAACTTCTAATTTTGGCACTTCCAGACACTTCCACTTTGACTCAGAGCTTTCTCATTCTTTCTCCTCTCATAATTTCTTTGTTTTTAACATGTAAAGGCTCATGCATCTAATTAATGAATAAAATATGGATGGGGTCCTATTTAGCACCAGTTAGATTTGTTGGTTTGTATATAATTAGTTTGTTTTATTATTTAAAAGCATTTTATTGCATAAAGAATATCTCTCACTCTCAACACAAATTGAGCAAACAATTTCTTATAAATACCCCATTGTAATATGTAATGAGGGCCACCATTATTATGTAATAAAATTATGCTTTTGGTGCTCGCATTTGGAGTGTAGTGATTCTTGCCTGAATGTGTCATATTTTTGTGAATTTTGTTCATGGAATTGTGATTTAGCCAAAGGTTTATTGCTTTGTTTCTGGTTGTGTGATTTATTAGTTTTGGTGTTTGCTACGGTATTAATGAATTCTGCTGATGTATCTAGCTTGAGAAGAAATCATCGAATTGTGCTTGCATAACTCACTGTCTCGCATGAGCGCACTTTCTGTGGCCTTGCAATTTGATGAAGAGTGAAATATCCTATGATCATTAAATTTTCTCACCGATGATTGCATCAGTGGAATTGAGGAAGCATTGATCCTACTTTCATTGGTTACGAATCGATTTCTTTGAAAGCTTAACTCACAGATGTGTTGTTTTCTATAGCTTATGTTTGTTAGGATTTTAATTTCATGTTATTTTTTTTGAATTTCATGTCATTTGCTTTACAATTCTTGTTATTTTCTATATTAACCCCATTGTTAGAATAGGATTTCATTTTTAGTTGCATTGTTAGATTGCATTCATAAAAACATAAAAAATACAAAAATATAGTTCTTTTTTAGTGTTATTTTTTTGAAACAATGTGTAGATTCTTCATTTCATCCGAGATCAAAATGGACCAGCAAAGGCCTCCTCATGAACATTCATATTTATCTTCAATTGAGCAGATTCCAGTAGGTCACAAGATCGCCCAAAACCTTGGAGCTGATTCACAAGATCAACTTTTCAAGAGAGGGGTTTGCAAGAATTCCTACCATTTAGCATCATGTAAAATGATAGCTCAATAGTAACCAATTAAAACTTGCCATCAATAATAGCATAAAAATTGATATGATTCTTTCACATACATTAAAAAATTTATATATTGGGGCTAACAATTTCCCCCTTTGCCATTAATGGAAACACACATAAACATAATATTTTACATCACATAATGTTACATCATAAGATACCAAAATGTATGCATGGATAACAATACAACTCTTCAAATCTTAGAATTTATTCAAGTTCTTTGCAATAGATTCAACATTAGATTCTTTAGCTCATTATGCTCACTTGATCTACAACTTCATGTATCTTCATTTCTTTTTGACAAACTCTTCACCTTTGGGTGTAGTTCACTTTCAATTCAACAATGTCACTTTATATCAGCTTGTAGAACTCCCTCTTTGAGTATACACCATTTCACATGTCTCCCCTTTAACAACAATCTTCATCTTCTCAGTTGATGTTCTTCTTTCAACTTAATCATCTTCCCCTTTGACAAAAATGGCAAAGATAACTCTTAGTTCCAATGTGAAACTTATAAGACCTTGTAGTAATATCTTGTACCTTGCATGTACTATTTACATTAGTTTCATTATAGTCATATTCATAACTTCAAAAAATAGTTGCTAAAGAGTGAACTCCTTGCATCAACTCCAAAAAGATATGTTTGATTATCCATAAATTGATGCAACATCTATCATTGCTTAGTTGATCTTGGATAGGGGAAGGACCCCTAACTTTAGTCCATACAGTTCTTTTTTCAACTTGAAAGCTAGGTCCTTCTGATTTGGCTCAAGAAATCCTTCTCGTTGTTCTCTATAAATCTCTGCTTCAAGTATTCCATTTTTTAATGTAGACTTAACATCCATTTGATATACCTTGTATTTCTTGTAAATTGCATATTTCAACAAAGTTCTAACTCCTTCGAATCTAGCTACAAGTGTAAAGGTCTCATCATAATTAATTCATCTTATTGGGCATAACCTTTACATACCAATTTGGCCTTGTTCCTTACTACTTCACCATTTTTTTAAAGTCTATTTCTTAAAAATCACTTTGTTCCAATTACATTGTTGTCTATGGGTCTTAGCACTAGTGTCCATGTATTATTTTTCTCAATCTGTTCTACCTCTTCATTCATAGCATTAATCCAATCTTTACTATCAAGTAAAAAATTCATAGCTAAGGCTCAAACTCAACAATCAAACATGTACTATCCTTCAACTTACTTCTTGTCATGACTCCAACACTATTGTCTCCAATTATCTATTTAGGAAAATGATTCCTTCTCACATGCTTTTCTAGGACAGGTTTAGTTATGTGATCTCTAACATTATCTTCACTCAGTTGAGGCTCAATATCCTAATCAAACTGTTATGTTTGTGATCGGGGTAATGCAAGTTGTTTCTTGGTGGCTCTATGATATTTCTTGTATACTAAACCTAGTGCATATTCATCTACATAAACAAAATTGATGTAATCATCACGTTCCTCTTTTCTCTCGTCATCATTTTTATCTGCAAACTCATCAATTTTAACATTGACACTTTCAATCATTTTGTCAGTATCTTTATTCAAACATTTGTAAGCCTTTATCTTAGTGGATTAACCAAGGCATATACCTTCATCACCTTTAGAATCAAATTTTCCATTCCTTGCATCTTTAAGAATATAACATCTACTCCCAAATATCTTGAAATAACTTACATTAGTGTATGACCATACCAACATTCATATGGTGTCTTGTTTGTTCATTTATTCAAATTAATTCTATTGAGAGTATATACTATATTTCTTATGGATTCTCTCTAGAACATTTGTGCTACTTTCTTTTCAATTAGTTGTGATGTATTGTAATCAAAAATCAATATATTCCTTCTCTTAGAAATTCCATTCTATTGTGGCATCCTTGGTGAAGATAGATGTCTCTTAATTCCATGCTCAACATGAAAGTTAGTAAATTCAATAAACATAAACTCACCACCTCTATAAGATCTCAAAATTTTTAACTGTTTACCAGTTTCTTTTTCAATTTTAGCTTTATACCACTTGAAAATATCAAAAACACGTGACATTAACTTCATAAACATGATAGTCATCATCTTAGATTAATCATCAAAAAATAGTATGAAATAATAGATTTAACCTCTCATTGGTCCACATAAATCAGTATGAACTAAATTTTGGAATATAATTAAAAGTATTCTTCTTTCTTGAAAAACTAGACTTAGTCATCTTATGGAGTTGACATTGTTTGCACATACCATTGTCAGGTTTATATAGATTTGGTAAGTCTCTCACTCTCTTCTTTCTACTAACTTTGACTATATTCTTAAAGTTAACATGACATAATCTCTTATGCCACAACCACACGTCTTCAAATTTGCAAAAAAAAAAGTATCAATTCTAGGATCTAGGTAAAATAAACTACCTCTTGTTTTTTGTCTAGTACCAATCAGATTTCCATCATCATCATCATAGATCTTTACTTTTCAATTCTGAAATTCTAGCTTGTGACTTGTATTATTCATCTAAGAAACACTTAACACATTATACTTTAGTCCTTGAATCCAATATGTATTATCATATATGATTTGATCATTTAACATCAATGAATCTCTACCTCTCACAAGATATGGAACATCATTCCCTAGTTTAACAGTTCCACCATCATATTCCTCAAGTTTATCAAACTTACTAATATCACCAATAATATGATGTGAACACCCACTATCAATAATCCACATGTCATTCTTACTAACATGATAAATAAGAGATTTTCCTTCCTCATACCTTTCCTCATTAAGGTCTTTTTTAAATACAACATAGACCACTTCTACTCCTTTCTCATCATTAATGTTTGACTTACTTTGCTTGTCCGTAGTAATATAACATGATTTCTTTCCTTAATTTTTCCTTATAGTCCATGTTCTTTCTATATTTTTGCTCCTTCTTATCATTTTTTCAATGTTGTTATTGTTAGGACATCTAAAAGCAATACAACATTACATTTAAAACATATTAGAGGTAATTTACCTTTACCTCTTAGTAACCTCCTTGCAAGAATTTCTTTAATCTCATCCATATGATCCTCTAAATTTGAATCACTTTCATCCTTATTGGTCTTTTATTTCTTCAAACTTCTAATGGTTTGTGAAGTAATAAAAGAATTCCCAATTTTAGGAACACTATTATCCAAATTACTTACTTCAAATGTGTTCAAATAACCAATTAAACCATCAAGTATAAGATCACTGCTAGACATAGCTCTGAATTCCTACATTGCATATACTCTTATGTCATACATATGAAATAGGGTTATGATAAATTTAATTACAAATTCTTCATTGATGATGAGTCCTCTTGTATCTTTAATAACACTCACCACTTCTTTGATTCAATTCACATACTGGACTATGTTCTCACCTTCTTTCATCCTCATATCATCATACTTGCCTCTCATACTTTGTGCTTTATCTCTTAATACATTTTGATCTCCACCATGCAAAAGTATCATCTTGTCCCACATTTATTTAGTAGTAGTGATGCAAGAGCATCTTGGATCTTAGAGCAATCTCATATCAACTAAAAATATTTTCTTTACTAGTCTATTGTTTGTGAAGTAGCCTTGCTATTGGAGTGATACTTTCTATTTTTTGTGTTCTACTTGTAGGTCATGGAACTAATTATTATTAATTATTGATAATTTTGATCTCCACCATGAAAAGTATCATCTTGTCCCAAATTTATTTAGTAGTAGTGATGCAAGAGCATCTTGGATCTTAGAGCAATCTCATATCAACTAAAAATATTTTCTTTACCAGTCTATTATTTGTGAAGTAGCCTTGCTATTGGAGTGATAATTTCTATTTTTTGTATGCTACTTGTAGGTCATGGAACTAATTATTATTAATCATTAAAATTTTAGGTATTGAAGAGGGCCTAGAGTACTATCGTTAGTTAAAGGTCCAAGTCCCAATTCATCATGAGTTAGGAGATATGACCATTTTCCTCATGTATTGATTTTCTACCAAGCTTACATGTTTGATTTCTTTGTATGACTTTCGTGATGCATAGAAAATTATCCTTAATGGATGAGACTTTCCTCACTTAGGATATTGAAGAGGACCTAGAATAATATCTTCACTTAAGAGCACACATCTTAATTCATTCCAAGTTGGGAGTGTTGATGGTCAAAAATGGTTCACGTCTATGGTTTCATCACTATTTCATACTAACTCAGCCATTTCCTCTTTTCACTAATTCTAATCTTTTGGAAAACTTGATTATATGTCAACAATATTCCTTATCATTCATATCCTCTTGCACATCATTTGCTTATCATTTCAAAATCATATCCGATCAACCCAAAAACCATTTCATCAACTCAAAATCATATCAAATCAACATGGAATCACCCCAAATCAACTAGAATCAACCATAAACATCATGAAACATGTAAGATAACTTAAATCAATCATCATCAATACAATCCTAGGAATTATTGTGGCTTTTAGTGCCTCTAAAACCTATCAATCCATCAAACCTATCAATCTAACCTTAGTACTGTCATGGCTCTCAGTGCTAGGTCATTCTGTCATTCTTGTCATTCAATCATTGACATTGTTAAGTCCCTTAGTGTCAAATCATGACATAATCAAACCATTTTAGTAACATTGACAATTTTTGTTGATGTTATTATGATCAACCATATCAATCAATCTTGGTCCTCTAGCATTTATGAGATTGGTTAAATGTTACATGTCCTTAATTGATGTCATGTGTCCTTGGAATATTATCAATTTTAATAAACAAATCAATTGGACCATGGTTTTTGCCTACCCATCATCATCCTACTCAATCTACATAATTGTCATATTTTAATGAAAGGATATTGTCACACTTATTTAATCAAATTAGCCAGTCATCTACTAATTTTCTCTGTAGGATTAAATAACCCATAATTTAATCCTATGTAATTTCACTATTTATTCTTCCTAACTAACCTTTTCAATTAATTAATATTTTATTAATTAATTGATTTGTCTTCACAAACTATTGGAATTCACAATTTGCTAATTCTCATTTCCCACTCATAATTTCAAAATTCCAAATTTCTATTTTTGTGGATATATGGATTTTTAATTCACATATTCCACATAATATTGACATAATCTTGACATCATCATGACACATGGGCATGACACATCATGGGTTCTCCATTTACACTTGGCTAAGATATGTCATAATCCATATATTCTTATTCCCTTACACATGTCTATATTTGGCTTCCATGTTATAGATTCTTGGTTTTAAGTGGGTTTGAGGTGTCACATGATGCATCATAGATCCTCTTCCATTTATAGCCATGTTTGACTTCCAAGCATCATAAAATCCTACATTTGGCATCTTGTATCATATATGTCATGAATTCTCAAAGGAATCTCTTGCCAAGTTGCATATCCAAGGTGACAAGTTCAATGCTCTCATCTTGCATGTTGATTATAAATTGAGCATTCTTCCTCTCATTTCTAGTCCTAAGTCTCAAGGTCCTAACTTCTTAGTCTCTTTATACTTCAAATCACTTCTTATAGTACCCTCATATCATTATCATAGAACTTTTCTTCCTAATTATGTGCATTATAGGCAATTGGAGCTACATCATATGGAGAAGAAAGAAGGACATGGGAACTACAAATGAAAGAGGGTTTTTTTAAAAACTTTATGTTGCTTTCTTTATTTATTTGGCTTTCATGGTAGACTAGAGGGTATCAATTTATGTTTATTGAATTTTTTATTTTGTCATAGTATGTTAGATATTAGTCTATTTTCTGGTCCTACAATTGGTGAACCCAACATGAAGATCATGCTTAACTAACTTGAGTTTCTTGTATTTGTGCTTGTAGGTGCAAGGAAGGAGGTCACTTGGAGGGGTATAATGGCTATATACACTTCCTTATCACATATTAGGGTGACCAATAACATGATTATATGCTCTTATTTATGCATTCTATTAGCTTGCTGTCCTGGGGTGCACTTTGCTCTATCAAGGCACACTTGGGACCTCTAGGAGGTAGTTTTAGGGGCCTAGGAGTCACCATAACTCCCATTTGTTGTTCAAACCTTACCAATTTCACTTCAAAATAAAAAACTATACCCTTCTAGGCCCAAAAGCACCATGGGCACAATCTTCACTATCTAGGTGCACTTGGTCAAGTAGATTTCAAAATTTTAATTTCCAAGTCTTGTTTAGGCACCATTTCTGCACAATCTGTACCGGGTCTCCCAACTATGTCTACAAACTACCAACTACACCCTTCAAGGCCCCAAGTGCACCATAGGTATAGTTAGCACTATCTGAGCACATTTGGGCATCTTGAGTCATTATGGCCTTCTAAGGCATAGTCTTCTCTGTTAGAGCATAGTTAGTTCACATAAAGCACACATTTTACTCAAAATTTTCATCTAGGGTTTCATTTTCCTTCTAAGACCTAAATTATATGATTTTGTGTTACTAATGATCTATTTGGAACATGTTGTGATCATTGGGAGAAGACATTCAATGAAAAACTACAAATGCTTGTTTGCAGGATGTTGTTAAAGACCTATGTGCTTGTCCAATATCCATGTGTGGATTTCCTTGATTAGATAACATTTTGTTTGGTGTACTAAAATGAAATTTCTATATTTCTTGGTGTTAATGCATTATTTAGAACCCTAGGAGTTACATGGAAATATCCTCTTTCCTTGCCATTTGTGGATCTTGGGTGTAAGAGAAATTTGTGTGACTTCTATAGATAGGCCTGCCTTGGACCCAAGGCTCACCACTTAGTGAGCCCTAGGGTATGACCTCAAAGTAGTAATGGGCCATATCTAGGTCAATCTTCTATCCATTATATAAAAATTGATACAGTTAATGTTGTGTTGGTGGTATTTTTGCATGATAGCTCTCCTCCAGTACTCTTGTGGTGCATTAGACCCAATTCCTAGGGCTGGGAGACCTTCTGAGGAAGTTTATCATTCACTTGCCAAATAGAATGACCATACTAAATAATTTTTCTTAGAGGCTAGAAACCTTTCTATCCACTAGCTTTTGGGGTCACCCATGCTCGTGAAGAAATCCCACATTCTTGCGATCCTTAGTAGAGACAACAATCCCTTGGGAAGTCATGCCCCTTGGGAAGCGAATATTCACAGTCTTGAGAAGTGAGTGTGCTATAAGGGGGAGCCTATGGTGTGAAGATTTTAAGTTTTCCACTTTGTATAAGTATGGATAAATTTTAGTTCATGTAGGAATTTAGTTGATACAGTTCTAAAGCCTAGATTGTGGTGTGTCTTTTCACTTTAACAACAACTATTCTTGTCTTATTATGTCTTGCATGCATGTAAAGCATTAATCAAGATAAAAGAAAACTTGCAAATTTATACCATGAATACTATTAAAACCTTGTCAAATCATTATACATCATCAAAACATTATAACCTTGTCAAAACATTGCAAAATTTGTCCAAAAATATTTAAGAATTTGAAAACATGGAAGACTATAACCTTAGAAGTGTTTGGCATGACTTAGATTTCACCTTTGCATAGAATCCACTTGCATTTATCATCCTTGGAGCCTATACTTGCATTCTCTAGGTCTCATATTGTACCTTTTTAGTCCTCATTTTACATCACTTGTCATTCATACTTTGTTCCTCTAGGCTTCACTTTGCATCCCTTAGTCTTTGCATTTCAACCCTAAAATTTGCATCTTGCATCTTCCATATTGCATCTTTGCATGCCCAACCTTCATTTTACACACTTAAACCCTTATTTTATGTGTCCTAACCATCATTATGCAACTTAATCCTGGTATTAGCACTATCCTCTACCCTTTAGCTCACTATCACATCAATATGGAAACCATAGAACCCAAAGTCACCTTAGTTTCAGCTCAACTTACCAATTGTGCTATGAAACTACCAACTATGCTCTAATTGGCCCCAACTAAACCATGGGAATGGTTGGTACTATCTAAGCACATTAGATAGTCTAAGAACCCAATTTGGACTTCTAGAAAACATTTTGAGACTTTATAAGTGTCCTTAGGTACCTAGATAGACCCCCCATCTCAACATGTCCTAATTTGCATTTTGCATGTCCTAGCCTTAATTTGATTCACTTAGGGCTTCATTCCTTAAGTCATAATATTAATTCTACATCTCCTATCCAATCATAACATCATCCCTATCATCCTAGCTCTATGGCATGGCAACTTAGCAATCACCCAACTTAGAGACAACAAACATTCAACCCAACCTCCCAACTGCACCATGAAACTACTAACTATGTTCAAACTGGCCCCAATTGCACCATAGGTTTAGTTGGTGCTACTGGATCACACTTGGTACTATCATAGTGTACTTGGGTACCTACATGACTATTTTGGCCTCCAAACTTCATTTTGGGACCCAAAAATTACATCTAGAAGCCTTTGTAGGTCCTCATTTTGCATATGACCCAAAACAACATCTTGCACCCAAAACTTCATATTGCATATTAGGACCTTTGTATATTTCATATCTAATCAACATAACCATCATTTTGACCACCCTAAATGTCATTTTGAATGCAAAACCTTTGAACTTAGTAAAAAACTAAAACAAAGTATGAGTCCTAGAATATCTCCTAGTGTTGATGGATGATGGATCTTGACTAGTCTTTTGTCATTTTTATCATTTTTCCTTTGGTAAAACTCTATCTATGTCTTGGTGGATTTGACCTTATTGTCTTTATCAACTTGATCTTTTTTTCTTTTATCTCTTTTTGGTCAAGATCCAAAGTCCATCTTCACAATGTTAAACTCTTAGACAAAGTACTTTCCAAAGATTTGATCCTAAGATCAAAACCTTGCATACACCCTTGTAATAGCATTATCATATTCATAGTCTCCCTAAACATCAATTTTACTTACCTTATTTTCATAATCACTCCATCTTGCATTATTGAAAACCCTAGCATCATTTCCAATATCAAACCCTATCAAATTATCCATCAATCAACTTGTCTTCTTGATCTCATACCCTCATGTTGCATGTCCAAAATGTCATTATCAATCTTAGCATACCATCCTTTGTATAATACAACTTGAATGCATCAACATCTAACATAATTACCAATTCTTAGGTACAAATCTAATCTTAATTTTGCATACCATAGGGTCATTTTCATCCCCTTTAGTCAAAATCAAAAATGTCATTTACATTTGAATTTGCATGGTTCCCCTAGGAAATTTTCATCTTGCATATCAAAACCCTAGTTCATTTGGTACTTTATTAGGTTGCACAACATCCCTAAACATTTAAAAATCCAAAAAATACTCATATCTTGTATACCAACTTCTAGATTTCCAAGTTTTTCTCTATTTTACCGTCTGCACACTTTAGGTGTGCAATTGGTAGTTTCAGTGTAAAATTAGTAGTTTTAGAGTGTACTTGGTAATTAGGGATTTAATTCTAGGTTCTAGAACCCTAATCTACATTTCTAAAGCTTGCAATGCATCCCTATACCTTGGAGAATACCTAAAAACACTCAAATCATTCACATTCTGCATATTGGTCACCGTAACACCTCTTTTTACCATTTGCATACCTTCTGCTTACCAAATTCTTACCTTTAGGTCCCCAAGTGCACCAAGGGTGCACTTGGTATTATTGGAGCATAGTTGGTATTTCAGGTGCACACTCGAGAGGTAGAGAGTCCATTCAGGTTTTCCCCAATTGCATATGCATACTTAGGTACCATGCCAACACTTAAAATGACACAATTGGCTTAGAGACTCAAAGAAATTTATCAACCCTTGTTTTGTAAGGTACAAAAAAAACTTAAAGTGCAACCAAAAAATTTTCCAAGGAAAAATAAGAGCAAGAAACTTCAACAAAAATTTGACAAAGACCAAATCAAAGCATCACAACCTTTACTTGTGGACCCATTAAGCATGTATCTACAAAACTTTAACAATCAAGAAATGGTGCAACCAACCTTAAGCAACACATCTACTATGAGGTTTCCTTCAAGAACTTCTTCTACACATGGAATGGTTCAATAGAGCCCTAACTTTGAACCCATATTCGTATCGATACCTCCCAGAGGTGGAAGTGTACCAACCACACCCGAGGATGAACAAACACACTCCTTTGAATTCAGCAAACCCAACACAAGTACCTTTAACCCCAACATATCAAACCTACAAAAAGGTACTTGACACTTAAGAAATGATTCCAACACATTTTATGGTATCAATGATAAAGAAATGGATAGAGCTTGCCAAGACAAGACTTTATGCAAAAACTTCAAACTTTTGGCAGCCCAAGAAATTGTCAAATTTAATCCACACTTAGAGGGACCTAAGTCCAAACATGAAAGCAGCCCAACACTTGAAAACATACAACCATTGATCAATTTGGACTTGGATAAGGGAAAACAACCTTTGGAGTTTTCAAACACAATGATGATACCTATAAGATCCCATCAAGAATCAACCATTGAAATCCTCCAAAGTACATTTGAACACATCAATATCAGTCCCTTATTTGACAAACCTCCATCAATAAATGACAACACAAATTTCCTAATTATACCAAAAGGATGTTAAGACTTTATCTCAATCACATAATGCAACAACAAGACATCCCTAAAGGGATTGTTACTCTAGGGATGCCAAACATACCTCCTTTGGAGGAAAATCAATAAAGTGCACCCTTGCTCCTAACTTTACCAAATGTTATGACATAAAATGTTATGGAGCCTCCCATGAGTACACCATATGAAACATCAATTGCAACAACCTCTATTGACATACAAAGGAAGAGTCTTATTGACCTTTTTCCCATTCCCAAAAGGAACATGTCTCATTGTCAAATCAATATGATGTCCCAAGGAGAAACATCTAACACATAAAAGTATCAAAAAAACAACCCAAACATGATGTTCAATTCTTAAGGGCATAACCAACTTCAAAGATAACAACAACCTATAATGGTACAAGGACTTAACATTTCCAATGCACAATCAAGTTTGAATCCACTTAACACACATTCAACATATCAACAACAACATCAACCACAACAACAACCTCAAGTGGTACAAGCATCCAACATCCCTAATACACAATCCAATGTAAATCCACTTGACTTACACACAATGTACCAGCATCAATTCCAACAAAAACAAGCCTTGTTTGCTAAACAACAAGAGAAACTCAAACAACAGTTGGAATACCAAAGATGCCTAGAGAAAAAATCAACAACACTTATTACAACAACAACATATGCCACAATAACCTCAACAAATACCTCTCCAACAATAGTCACATACATGGTCTCACATGCAACCAACAGAGGTATCTCAACAACAACCACAAAAAATGGCACAACAACAATGAAAACAAGTGATGCAACAACAACATATGGTACAAAAATCATAATCAATACCACAACAAGTTACACAACATATAAAACAACAAAGACCCTTTTGTCTTCAAGTTACTAATATACCTCCACCACCTCGTGATGCATCACCCAACTCTTCAAACAATTTTTTTTTAGAACTGAGTAGACTTAGTTCTTACCATAGAAAATGATCTACTTGTAAGCACAAAAGACTTGAAGAGAAGACTATGGTGCAAAACCCTGATGAAGAGTTATTACAAAAATTTAAACAACTTTCCAAACAAGTTGAGGCATTGGGAGTCTAGAAGAAACAAGTTCTATATACAAAAAGGGACTTATTTCCTAATCCATTTGATAAAAGTCTATATATGACTCTATTGCCAAAATAGTTTGAGTCTCCAAGATTCAAAAAATCTTGAGGAAAAGGCAACCCCATTGATCACATTAGGGAATTCTGTGCCTCTTGTACCAAACTCAGTGATGAGCCCATCTAACTCATGAGATTTTCCCCTCATTCTCTAGGTGGGCCCACACTTGAATGGTACTCCAAACTTCTTGGTACCATAAAATCTTGTCAGAACTAGCAAACAAATTCATCTCTCACTTTTCCTTCAACATTACAAATGAGGTGACACTTTCTGATTTGTGCTTAACTAAATAGAAGTTGGGAGAACTATTTATCACATTCTTATTACACTAGAGAAACTTAGTCAGTCAATGCTCACTAAACATTCCTAAAGAATGAAAAGTTAACCTATGCATTGAAAACCTAGTCCCCAACTTAATGTACAAATTAAGATAAAAAATCCAAGCACTATTTGCAAGCTAATGAAAAAGGGACTAGTATTGAAGATGCTCTTATCTATAAGGGAATCCTCAAAATGAACAAGGAAAACACAAATACTAACTCATCTAGTGACAAGGAAAAAATTTTCTCCAAAAAAAAGAACATGGCTAATGATGGCATTGTGGATGCATGAAAAATTAACATAGCACAACCTCAACTGACTCTAAAAGGTGCAAACCCTACAAATTCACAAACTCCCAATCAAACACAACCTCAATAATAGAAAATTGAGACTTCCACATAGGATAGACCTTAGAGACATCCTAGAAATAAAGATAGGAAATTCACACCCTTGGGAATATCTCTTGAGACTGTGCTTTAACAATTACTTAGTAATAAATTTCTATAGTTACCCTCGATCAAAGATGAATAATTAACTATGGCCTCTTGGTGGGATAATAGAAAATTATGTGATTACCACTGCACCAAAGGCCATAAGACCTCATCATGTTTCTAGCTAAAACATGCAATACAAGACCTTATTGACAACGGTGTGATCATAGTTGATCCTTCCTTGCTAGCATCTAATTTTGATCAGACCATCTTTAAAGATCCTTTGGTTAATCATGATAAAAGGAAAGTCTCTAGTTCAAACTCTAACTCATAGGCTAATTAAACATGCATTGGATATGACTAACCCATCAATTGTTTCAATGGTTTTGATTCCCACATATCCAAATTCACCATAAAGGTTGAGGATCCTCATTGTGTTGTCACTATGCATCATACCAAGATCACCCTACCTAGAGCTCCTTCTAGACCTACTACCTCTACTAGAAATGTACCCCCTAATAGACCTAATACTCCCACTTTATCTAATTTTAGCCTTTTTGACCATCTCAACAACACCCCTATGCAAATATCCATCTTAGACCTACTAGGTGCATCCCCCCAACATCAAAAGATCTTGGATCAAGCCCTCAAAGAGTCAATAGTCCTAGATAACATTTATGTTTCCTAGTTCTAGGCCATGGTCAGGAACCTATTTGTATTACAACATATCACCTTTTCCCCTTGATATATTCCTAAGGACAAACCCAACCATAATGAATCCCTTCACCTCAAAGTTTTTATCTATAACACCAAAGTTGGATGCATCTTGATAGATGATAGAGTAGGACTGAACATCTGTACCCTTAAAGTTTTCAAGGGTTTGGGTTACTCTATAGATGATGTAGATCCCTCTCACAAAATCATAATAAAGGCCTATGGTGATGGAAAATGTTTCTCCAAGGGCATCATCACATTACCCATCAGAGTTGGTCTGACTACTAAAGACACATTGTTCTAGGTCCTAGATATCAACATGAATTGCAACATGATAATAGGATGCCCTTGGATCCATGCTATGAAAGTAGTGCCATATACATATCATCAATGTCTAAAGTTTTCCTAGAATAATGTGGAGGTTACCATCCCTAGTGATCTAGATCCTTTCTAGTTTTGTGCTAATTTGAGAGACACTACTGCATACCAAGTCCCAACAAACAATGAAGAACATCCCAAAAATTCCTCTAAATATGTGGGCACTGATATAATCCTTAGTAAGGCCAAAGAAAAAGTTGAAGATTTAAGACAAAGTTTTTGGAGAATACTTTATGTCTCAAGTATTACACATAAGGGAGTCGCCACTTCATCCCCAATCTTATGGTAAATCACAACTATTGCAAGCACAACATTCTGAGATCAGCACACAAAATTCCACTTCTTTCAATTTCATTAGTGGAGGTGGCCTACATGAAGAATATGTCTATGAAGATGCATCTATTTGTATTGAGAAAGAAAAAGTAGCACAAGAACCCACTTTGATATCTCCTAGCAAGTATGGACCTAGGTTTATTATTGTTAGTGAACAATTTTTTCCCTTTTAGATTTAAAACTCAAAGAGAGAAAAACTCTTGATAAACTAACAGATTTGAAATTCCTTGAATGTGTAAGGAATTTCTCTACTCACTATTATTTCACAATACTATAAAGTGAAACAACTAGTTTGAAAAGATTTTCATTAATTCCTCCTTTGAGGGAAAAATCTTCCCAATGAGTATTTTAAAGAAAATACTAAAAAAGCTTAAACAATCAATTCATAAATATGAAAAGAATGTGTAGATTGAAAAACCACTTAAATTTTATAACCAAGACTTAAATTTTATAACCAAGATCATCCACATGATTAATCCCTATAGATGAAAATGATTTAGAATCCACTTTTATCACTATCAATTTGAATCTGTCAACCTCAATAACAAGACTCTAAATTGAAATAAGACAATGTAAATCTTTTCACAAATGATCAATCTCCTAGGATACAAATCATTTATGGAGCAAACAATATTATCTATTCTAGAAAAGCTTCAAAACATAAAACTATAGAATCTTATATTTCCTTATCACAACCAAAATTTTGCATCAAAGTTTTCTTTTCAGAATGCAAATATCAAATCCAAAAATATTTCTAGTTTTGTACCCACTGAGAGAGAGCTTTTTTGAAACTAGTTATTACATATATATCCTTTGGGGCTAGATAACGAAATCCAAAATTACCCCACCAGGAGTAGATAGTCATTTAGTTATTCAACCAAACTAACTAACTTAAAACAAAATAGAGCAAATAAAACTAGAAAGCATGCAACTAAAAATATTCTAGGTGTCATGCGGGCTTGTCCACACTAGCAACAATTCTTCCAACTTTCCACTTTTCATACATAGTAGTAAAGGATGAGATGACTGAATAATGTGGTAGGATAAGAAAGTGATCCTCTACTTCCAGACTTCCTTTTCCCTTTTCATCTTTGTTATCTTTCTTTCATGCATCTCTAGGTGCTTCTAATTGATTATTAGCATGGCCTCGACATGAGCGATGTTCAAAAATCTTGTTTCACAGATGATTTCTTTTCTTGAAGCTTTAAGAACCTCTTCTATACTTGTTTGATGATATATTCTATGAGTAAGATAGAGTCACTTTCTCCTTCTACACACTTCTTATAAAACCACTTCAGGTCACCAAGAATTATCTCATCTATGACCCCAAGCTCAAAAAGTGTTTCTTTGACTTCAACTATACTTTGTACAATTGCTTCATTCCTCCATTCAATGCATTCTTGAATCATGTGGAAGGTTTTATCATCAAGCTCAACTATAGGGCATTTAGAGACTAATTTTTGTAGGCCATGACCTTGTATTTTATCAATCCACAACATCACCTTCAAAAAATTATTTTTCTCTTTCTCATATCCCTCAATATTTGATTCGACCTTCTTAGTGACAATCAAAGTTTCTTTACAAGTATCACTCAAGAGATTCACTTGTGTTACTACTTTAGTCTACATAGTCTGAATCCATTCTTCAAATGTCCTAGCTATGGCTTTACACTTTTGTAAATCATCTAAGAATTGTTGATTAGCTAGAGACTTGACATTGACAATGGATGACATTTCAATAATTGCCTTTTGTTCAGGATGTAGAATTGCAGTGATATATTGGGCCATACTTCCCATAGCTTCCTTCATGAATTTCTTATCTTTAGCATCTTTCCATACTCGATCTACAATCTTCTTGTTAGATACTTCAAATATTTTCATGTCCATTGCTCTACTACCTTTACCTAGATCTACTTTTGACACCTAATAATCTCGAGGCACAAGTTCTTCCTAAAGTTTATCATGTGGAGGTTTGACAATTTTTGCCAACCATTGCCTTGTTTCATTGTCAAAATCAAGCCAAGACTCCATTTTTTCTTTCTTAAAGGCTTTCCAAGACACTTTCTCACCAAGTCATCTACTAACATCAAAAGAGGTACATTGCTCCTTTTCTTTTCTACAGAGGTCTCCAACCATTTAGGCATCGAAGGTTCTTTTCTAGGCATGGCATTATTGCAATCAAGGCCAAAGTACTCATATATGCACTATCACCTTCTATTGTTTTCTATTGGACTTCTATTTAATTAGACATATTAGGGGCAATGATCTATTTTATCATCTCTTCAATTTTTGGCCAAATTTATTGCAATTCCACTCTCTACTCTATTTTGCATAATCCTCTTGCTTCGAGTGGACAAATGAGTAGTTCTTTTAATGCTCACTGTTTGAAGTTGAACTTGAAGTTGAACCAGAGGAATAGATACTTCAACTTCAGATTCATTTTGACCTACAACAAAATCACCAATAGCAACATTAGAGGGCACAGTCAACTTTCTTGAAGACTTCTCTTTTTTAGCTCTTGAATTCTTTTTGGATTTTTCTTGAATTGATGCTTGATTCATCTTTTGAGCTAACCAATTTTCTATTCTTTTCAAAACTCTTGTCATGTAAGAATAAAAATTGTCCCTTCTCTTTTGTTCTAGTCTAGTTTAGGGATAGGGAGACATTCAATTTGTTCAATATATAGAGGATCAACCACTTCCTCATCATCATTTTCTTCTATACCACTCATGTCAAGTTCAACTTTGAATGCTTGTATTTGGCATATGGTGAGTCTCAATCACAATCTTTTTCTCACTTCAAACTCATTAGAGAAATTGGCCTAGTAGTCTTCTAAGTGAGGAACATATCTGATGGAGGATGTATGTTTTAGATTATCCCTGGCAAATCCCACATAATCAAAGTTCTTTCAAGCAAGGTAGGGCTTTTGGCATAGTTTAGACATTGCTAAATCTATCAACATAACCTAGTTGACATTAAAACATATATAGTGGCCAATCTCTATAGGAAACAGTGTAGCATGAGCCTTTTTAGTGGTTTCAAACAAATGAGTGACATGTAGGATTTGCCTATAGATTTTAGAAAGGACAATATCATCAAGATAATAGCAAGGAAACTTAAAAGGTTCTCTAATGAAACCCCTAACTCTGATGTAGGTGAATCTAGAGAATTGTATATAAAAACAACCATAAAACTTAATATCTTGAATAGACTCTTCAAAGATCCTACAATTCTCTTGACCTTAGAGTTCAAAGCTAGTCTTGCTAAGAAAACATCATTAACCCTCCAAAACTCCTTGTAAGGTTCTTTTTCTTGTAGACTACTATAATATTGATATATGGTCATATCTTCTATCTAGGGGAAATGTGGTAGCCCTTCCCATTCTTTTGACATAGCCAAGATGTAAACCAAAAAGGAGGACATAAAGAAAGGACCAAAGTTATTCAAACCTACAAGACCTAAGTGCAAACCTTTGGCTATCAAATCTTCCCAATCAATGAACTTCTATCCCTCAATAATTTTTTGAATGAACAAATACATCTAATCATCCCAATGAAAGGCACACTCATTTCCTTTTACTTTGTTGAGTAGAAATACTATGTTGGTAATTTTTTTGATGAAATAATCTATAGTTAGTGGTTTGGGTGACCTTGAGCCTCCTAATGTTGGCTTTAAAAGCTAGGTCTATGAAAAAATAGAATCATAATATTTCTTTTTCTTTCCATAAAATCACCCAGATTCTTCAAAAGTTCATAGCTTATAGGGTTCTTTGTGCAGTATCCTTAAGGAGGAACTAACTGTGACTCTATCAACTCTGACTAGAACTTCACCTCTGACCTTCTTTATGCATTTGGTATGGGGATCATAATTATTCACACACTCAACAATCAACTTTGGACACCCTATCACAATTGGAAAAGTGGTAGCTTCTATTAGACCACTACTGATGAGTTTCTAGTAAATAGGTCCAACCTGTGCATTCTTTACTCTCTCTACTAGTTAAGTTAGGTCTACATTGACTATAAAAGTATCTCATATCTTAGACAAAGAGCTTAATAGACAAGGTTTCTCAGGTTTAGGAAGCTTAGGTCAAAAAATAGTCATGCCACTTTGATAGGAAACCAAAAAATACATCAAATGCTTAAAAAGACAACTGTAAACCAGAGAAACAAGAGTAAGAAAGGAAAAATAGGTAGAGGAAACCAAAATGTGCACTCATCAATTTTTGCTAAGTCAAGCACAACCAATTTTGTTCTTACCAACTTGACATTTGGGCTTCGACATAGCAAGATAGGAAATTAAACTAGAGAAAGAAGGATTTTAAAGCACAAGATTTCTAAAAATAAAGGATAGATATGGAGTGTGTGAAATCATTAATACCAATGTATGAATTTATTTGACAAAACTTTCAGCCATTCATTATTACTCATTTCCATCACATCTATATGCAAAATCATTTTAATGATGTCAAATAATCATTACTTTTACTGTTGACCAAAATAATTAGTGAGGCTAACAATTATCATGCATAAAGAAGGCTATGATGGATGTAGTGGTCTTGGATCTCAGAAAGAAGGAATAATTGAATCTTTCACTACAAAAGGATGACGTTCCTAGTTTGGGGCTTGGATTCAAACCATTGCGAATAGGTCCTCCTAGTAGTAAGGTACCTACATGTGAGACTGTGCAAGTTTCAAAAAATGAAAAGACATTTGAGGACACCAAACCTAAAATCAATAATCCTTATGCACTTAACCATATCTTTGTTGACCCCAATAATAAAATTGAATCTGATACCCATATATATACCTTCAATCAAATCCCATTCAACATTGATGATGACATCCCCTCAAGTTATCGTAAACTATTAGATTGGGACCAACATGGACCACTAATTTTTGATCCATTCAACAATGATGGTGCTCTTGTAATAGAATTTGAAATCTATGAAGGCATTATTATTGACGATTATAAAGAAATAATTTATCCTGAAGTGAACACATTGGCATATTTTGGGGAGTCAACTCCATCTTCCAATTACAAAACTAGAAACAAATGAAAAAATAACAAGCATAGGTGTCTTGGTGAAAACTAAAAGGTTCCATTAGACCATGAAAAATCAAATGGTAAGCAGCTCTCAAGAATTCAAAATGAAAAAGATGATGCCATGAATATCAGTGTTGTAGTGGCCAACATGCCATGTAGTCTTTCAGAGCTCTCTTGATCAACCTTCATGTGGAAAGTTATTGGTCTCAATCCTCCCAATCCTTCCTTATCTCTAGCTATTTATCCCCAAATCCAACTACCTAACTTTTCCAGCACCTAAAATCAAACCTCTATCTAACAAGCCTTTCAATATGTCATCATTAGTGACATCCCACACAACAAATCCTTTGACCCAATTATCCTTAGATGCCTTGGTTTGCAAGAGGAAGACACCATCTTACTTAGGATACATGATGGTATATCTCAAGGTATTTCAAGTGGTTTGATTTTAGTCATAGAATCAGAATGAATCCTATGTAGTTATGGTCAATTATGGGTTCAAGGGTTATTAGCTAGTAGCATCAACAATAGATTTCTTCTTAGTATTTGTTAGCAACATTCTTGATTCTATCTAAAAGTCCTAAGAAAATATTGAAAAAATGGCAAAAAAGTCTTGAAGAAAGAAAAAAAAAAAGTGAAAGAAGTCAAGAAAAAATGGGTGTTGTGATGAAAACTTAGCAAATAGGCATCTTGGTACAAAAATTTGAGTCAAGAGAAATTTTTTTTCCTAAAGTGAAAACCTGGAAAACAAGTGCTTTGGGCAAGTACCAAGGTGAAAACCTAACAAAAAAGTGCCATACGTAATCAATTTTTACTCCTCCATCTATTGGGATACCATCTAGTTTTTCCCCTTTTGTCATTCCCTGATCATATCCTTCATATTGCAAGATATTCCTAGTCTTTTATCATGGCCCATGAACTAGTTAATGTCCATTATTATCTTAGCTAAGCATCACCTAACTATACATACTCTATCTTTGGCCTTTGTACATAGTTTATGTCTTGTTTGGGGGCATATTATCCACAAAGTACATGATTTTGAATGTGAACTGGGGGCATATTCCTAAGCATTTTTAATTTATTAGACTTATCACATATCAGATTGGAGCTAACACTTGTATATGCTTTAAACAATCCTGAAAAATCCTAAAAAGTCAAATATGATCCTGAACAGAATCACTAAAAATCATAAAATGTCCTCCAAAAATTCACTAAAAATCATATAATGTCCTAAACAATTCATTAAAAAACATAAAATATCCTAAAAAAACCACTAAACATCATAAAATGTCCAGAAGAAATGAGTAACACAAAAACATCAAATATCCTCTAAAACCCTAAAAATCGCAACACCCACCAAAAATTTGTAATAAACCTTGTAAATACTCACTGTAGATTATCACCCCTTTTGCATAAAGATTCACACTTTCACAGACTGAAACTCAAAGCAAAACACTTCAATGATAATTACACCTATCTGAGCAATGTGAACCAACAACCAATCCAATGTGTGACTATGTACCTATCAATTGAATCAAACAACAAGAGTTATCACATGATCAACCTGTCAAATGCTATTTGTAGATCTAAAACACTAAAAAAGGCAAGTAATAATGGATAAGAATAGTTGTTGGCTCATGCTGTTTAGTGAGTGATATATTTTTTCTTTTCTTTTTTTTCTTTGATCATGTTCCTATGCTACTCGATGATATAAATTGATCTATGAGAGTGGCTAGGATGGTCCATAGTCATCTTTATATTTTCCATTTGTTGAAACAATGTACCTTTGAGAGTTTGGAACATGTCTATATGAATCAAGAAGAACAAGGTCATTTTCTATCTACATTGTACTTATTTATGCAAAAGGTTTGCATTGGCACTCTATCCCTATATGCCATGATGTGTTGCATTCCATTTTTCATATCAAAATAAAGCTAGAATGACATATAGTGCACTTTAGAAAAGAAAAATCCCTCACCTCATACTAATTGTCCCTTGTCTCATCTCCTCTAATATTTTGCATCTCCTTCATCCCCCACCATAGTCTCATAGTTTGATACACCAAAAGCATTGTCAACTTGCATTCTTGCATATGTCAAAAATCTAGAAAAACCCAAAGCAATACATATATGCATGAACATGGCATTCATATCATTTTACATTTCATTTGCATTCATTCCATATCATTTTACATCTCATTCAACATTCATCCATGAGAAAAACATGTGGCAAGAATAAAGATGTCATTTCCTAAGCATAACATGTGATAAATCAATGCATGATGTTATCATATGAAAGTCCACATAGAAAAGCATAAATATATCCATATAAAGCATACAAAACACATGCATAATCCATCTCATATAGTCATCATAACATAAGTACATCTCATAAATGTCTCACAAAAGTATCAAAGTACATGGCCATGGTTTACATCAATACTAACTACCTGTAGGCATGAAACATCAAAGATCATAATTGAAAAAAAATAAAAAATAGAGAAGCCCCTCTGTACATGAGCATGTCTATGTCACCTTATGCTATCCCTAGTCTCGCAGCATCTTTTTGGCCTCAAGGATAATTCCTCTGCTATTTGTAGT
Source organism: Cupressus sempervirens (assembly GCA_028749045.1). Classification (NCBI taxonomy): domain Eukaryota; kingdom Viridiplantae; phylum Streptophyta; class Pinopsida; order Cupressales; family Cupressaceae; genus Cupressus; species Cupressus sempervirens. Next base: position 349,314,776 of record CM053793.1, read on the forward strand.
GACCTCATTAGTCCCATCACCCTTGCACTACTCTATGTCCTCCGTGTCTATTATGAGTGAGATCTCAATGCATAAAATGTCTCTACCCTCTACCCTAGTGGCACTACCATCTCATACTGATCCCTCTAGTACTGTGTCTCCATATGTGCCCTAGTCATCATCATCTCCATGTCTCAAAAGTTCAAATCTTTGATGTTGGTAATGAACTCCTATGACTCTTGCACTTCCCTCTATGCCCTATGCACTGTGGCATCCCTCCCTACCATAACTTGATCCCTCTCTACCATAGCCTGATCCCTCTCTACTATCACTACATCTCTCCCTACTATCTCTACATCCCTCTTTGCTACAACTCGGTCTAATTGACTCCAAAGTCCTATGATCACTTCCATAAGCTCTAACTATACCAGTACTAGCATCCCCCTGATGTAATCCAATGGATCCTCCTTGATGTCCATAATTGCCCCATCCACACCTATGTCATCCTCATCACCTCCCTCATTGCCATCACCCCTACCCTCCTCATAACCATCCCCATCCTCTTCAACATCACCACCCCCATCACCATCTCCACCTCCACTATCTTCACCCTCCTTGTCATCATATCCCTTATCCTCTCCCTCAACATCCTCATCATCATCCCCCACATCATAATCCCCAGCCTCAACATCCTCATCATCATCCCTTGCATTATCATCCCTCGCCTCAGTATCCTCTCCATCCTCCCTCTCCTCCCCATTATTTTCCTTACCTCCTTTCTCCCCATTATCATCCTTATCTCCTCCCTCCTCCTCATCATCCTCATCTCCTCCCTCCTCATCATCTCTCCCATCCTCCTCCTCCTCATCCTCCTAACCCTACTTTGCCTATGATCTTGCTCATGGTATCGACACTATTGAATCTCAGACAATGCTATGCAAACCATCTATAATATGTTGTTGTCATGCTTGCATCCACCACATCCACTAGTGCTCCCCATATCCTTGATTGTAACTCTTCCAGCTATACATAAGCCACCTTTATCTTGATAGGTGCTCCCCACTCCCAAAAATATTCTCTGGAATGTGCAAACTATGCTAGATCTATTGACACCTCTTGTATCTCTCCAAACTATTTGCGTACCCAATCTGGTAGGTATATCTTATCACTAGGTGACCAATCACTATGCATTGTATGAGATAGTGCTCCTGTTTGTAGTATGGTAGGTGGATATCATCATTGTCCCACCTAAGGAAATATTTGTAGGGTCTCCAAATAATCTCCAAATAAACTTTGTCATAGTACCCAATAGGTGCTTGAAGAACCAAGTGTACCCTAGTGGTCCTTGTGCCGGTATGCCTCTATAACTATATGAATACAACATGTTCTCCACTAGCTCCCTCTATGAGTTGTCTAAATACTACAATGTGCTCATATGCCAAGATCTATAATAGTGTACCCCCAATATTGAATTTCAACTTTCCTTTATATGCTATGTTATGTAGATAATAGTACAACATCCCCAACATGCATGATCCCAAGGCAAACATGGTCCCATCCATGATCATCTTCTCTAACACCTAGCCCCATCTGATAGGGAATCCATGTCCCCACCTATCAAGTATTAGTAGTCCACTAATAAACCAATAGATCAAAACTATTAGTTGCTCATGAAATGCCACCGATAGCTCCAATCCAATCTCATAATCCTGGATCCCCAAATCTGCATCTCCACATTTGAATAATTGGTGTAGCACCGCTTGCCCAGTATCCAGGTCATACATAGCTAAGTCCCCATGAATTGGAATCTTGAGGATGTGCCATACATCCTCCAATGTCATAGTAGCCTCCCCCATTTCTAGATGGAAATAACTAGTCTTTGAATGCCATCTCTCTATCAATGCTATAAGTAGGGCTCTATTCCCTCTCACCTCTTGCATAAATGTGATATGATATAGATCAAGTGCTACTAAGATCTCTCACTCACTAGCAGTCATTTGATGATGGAGCATTAGGCTCGAAGGCTTATTTCCTCTCATTCAGAATAGGGATAAATCCTCTTGCATAACCATGTAGCCTATATCAACCTTCTATGGCTTTGTATCTACTTTAACCTATATTTGACCCAAGTTTGACCTAGTTTGACTCTAGTTTGCCTAAGTTTGACTTTTTATAAGAATCTTTGACTTATTTGACTTATGCTTTGAATTTTTTTTAGGGTTTTGAACATATGTACCAAGTTTTGGGTCATTTCAAGCTCATTTGCATCAATTTGACCCTCTGTCTATCCATTTGTCAACTTTTTCCTCCATCTGAGCTAGGTTTGACTAGGTTTGACTTTTTTGACCATGTTAACCTATGTTGGCCTATTTTTTCAACTCTTCCTAGGGTTTTTAACATGTGTTCCAAGTTTTGGGTTGTTCCAAGTATGTTTGCACCCTTTTAGACCCTTTGCACTTCTCTTTGTTAGCATCTGATTAGGGTTTGACCCACATCTACCCTAAGTTTGATCAAGTTTGACCACTTTGACCAAATTTAAATGAGTCTTAATCCTTTTTTGACATCATATTAGTGTCTTGATAGTGTACCCAAGTTTTGGGTTGATCCAGGCTCATCTAGACCCTATTTGGAGCCCTCGAGCATCCTAGGGCACAGTTGGGGCCCCCAACTGCACCCATAGCACACTTGGTCATGACAAGTGTTCTTAGTGTGCACTTGGGCATGCCAAGTGTTTCCACTATGTAGTTAGCTATGTTTTGAGCATAGTTGGGGGTGTTTTGATACTCTAAACTAGCCTAGGGACCTTGTTTGACCCTCGTTTGATCCCCAACTGACTCCTAAATGAATCAAAAGTATAGAAAATAATACAATACACAAAGAAGGATTATATGTACTCATCGAAGGTCTTGTTTCTACTCTTCATCAGTAGGTACACACTCATTCACCACAGTGTTGCTCCTTGGGTAACCTATCCATTCTGCTTGCTCCAAAGCTCTTTTCAACCAAATATGAGGGTGAAAATGACTTTTAAACCCTCTCCAAGCCCTTTTATAGTCTATTTCTACCTAGATGGATGTGCAAGAGACACTTTCTATGTTGGTCATGAAGCCTTTTTGCACTTCAGAGCCCATAACTTTTGCATTTGAGCTCTAATTTGTGATCTGTCAGTTGCGATAGCTTTGTTTTTGCATTGTCAATGAAATTGATTTATCATATGTCCATGTTGGTCAATTTATTGAGGAGGCACCAATATATACCACCATTATTGGGGCATGCCCTTCTGGCTTTTTCATCAGGGTTCTTTGACACAATTCTCTAAATCACATTGTATCCAAGAGGGGCAAAATGTGGACACTCAAAAATGGTTCGTGTCTATAGTTTCATCACTATTTCCTACTAGCTCAGACCATTTCCTCATTTCTCTAATTTTGATCTTTTGGCAAACTTGATTATATCTCAACAATATTCTTTATCATTCATATCCTCTTGCACATCATTTGCATATCATTGCAGAATCATATTTAATCAACCCAAAAACCATTTCATCAACTCAAAATCATATCAAATCAATGCAAAATCACACCAAATCTACCTGGAATCAACCACAATCATCATGAAACATGTCAAATACGTTAAATAAATTATCATCGGTCCAATCCTAGGCATTGTTGTGGCTTTCGGTGCCTCAAAAACCTATCAATCTGACCTTATACTGTCATGCTCTCAGTGCTAGGTCAAACTGTCATTCTTTTCATTCAATCATTGACATTGTCGAGTCCCTCAGTGTTAGATCATTACATCATCAAAACATTTTAGTAACATTGACAATATTTGTTGATGTTATTATGATCAACCATATCAATCAATCTCGATCTTGTAGCATTTATGATATCAGTTAAATGTCACATGTACTTAATTCATGTCATGTTTCCTTGGCATGTTATCAATTTTAATCAATCAATAAATTTGACCATGGCTTTGGTCTACCTGTCATCATCCTAATCAATCTGTATAATCATCACATTTTCATCAAAGGATACTGTCACACTTATTTAATCAAATTGGCCAATCATCTACTAATTTTCTCTATAGGATTAAATAACCCATAATTTAATCCTATGCCATTTCACTATTTATTCATCCTAACTAACCTTTTCAATTAATTGATATTTTATTAATTAATTGATTCATCTTCACAAACTATGAGAATTCACAATTTCATAAGTCCCATTTCCCACTTATAATTTCAAGATTCCAAATTTGTATTTGTGTGGATATATGGATTTTTAACATATTCCACATAATATTGACACAATCTTGACATCATCATGGAAGATGGGCATGACATATCATGGATTCTCCATTTACACTTGGATACGATATGTCATAATCCATATATTCTTATTCCTTTATGCATGTCTATATTTGGCTTCCATTGTCATAGATTCTTGGCTTTAAGTGGGTTTGAGGTGTCACATGACACATCATAGATCCTCTTCCATCTATAGCCATGTTTGACTTCCAAGCATCTTACAATCCTACATTTGACATATTATGTCAAATATGTCATGGATTCTGTCTTGAGATCCAAACTTCTTAGTCTCTTTATACTTAAAATAACTTCTTCTAGTACTTTCATATCATTATTGTAGACTTTTTTTTCCTAACTGTGTGCATTATAGGCAATTGGAGCTACATCGTATGGAGACAAAAGAAGGACATGGGAGCTACAAATGAAAGAGGGAGTTTTTTAACTTTGTGTTTATTTCTTTGTTAATTTGGCTTTCATGGTAGAATAGAGGGTATCAATGTATGATTATTAAGTTTTTGATTTTCTCATAGTATGTTAGATATTAGTCCATTTTCTTGTCCCACAAGCAGATATCACCATTTTCCTTGCGTATCTATTTTTGGCTAGTTTTTGTGAAATGTGGTGTTTTCCATCTTGCATGGTTTTGTATGATGAAATGGAATCTTGTTAAGTTAGGGATATGTTATTGGGTTATTTGTGGACCCAAATATAACTTGTTATTGATTTTTTTTCATATTTTATATAGTTTTGGTTTACTGTTCCAAGGTGGACCTATAATATAATGAAATGCTGGACTAGCCAGCTTGTGGCTTAGCTGGCTATATAAGGAGCTTGTGCTGATGTAGAAAATAATTATGTAGAAGATAGATAATGAGAAGATCCTAGAGAATAAGGAAAGATTCAAGCTTGGATTTGATTTCATAATTCTTTGTATATGGACGCAACTAGGAAGGCCTCACAGTCGGGCATGTTTGAATTGCTTTTATGAAAGTTAATTGATTACATCTATATGGTTGCATGGAATATTGTCTCTAGTTATTTGTTGTTTATTTAATTTGTATGTTGCTTCTATGCATAAATCTAAGTAGGGGATGTTGGTAGGTTTAAGTTGGATTCATTCCTCTTGAATCTGCCCTTCCCTGCATCAAGTAGCATAGTTTTTGACATTATCAAATGTGGCATCATTTAGTGTAGATGCAATATCAATCATTAGACTATTGTGTTCTTTCCTTTGGTTCATCTCCTTTACTATCATATGAGGGTTTGGAGTAGTGTACTAGTTGTCTAAAGAATATAGGGAATTATCTTTAATCCCATATAGATAAAATCTCATCTTGCTTTTCCATGAAGATAGATTGTCCTTGTTCAACTTTGGTAATTCTCTCTTATACATTTATGGATATTTATCTCAAGTCCCTTCAAACTTCTTCCTTCAAGCACTAAGCTCTAATACTAATCATTAGGTAAGAGTGAATGCATAAAGTGGGGTCACAATTCTGTGGGATTGCATCTCTTCAAAAATGAGTACCCAAACCATAATTTTAAAATTAGATGCCTAATTTTGAAAAAGTATAAAACCCAAAATTTTGTGGGTTTTTATTCATTTTCACTGTCATTATGTACGAGAACCTAATTTTAGCTTGGAAACGGGAGCTCATTTTTGCATTTCTACTAACCCTCGACTTTTTTTTTTCACTCTACTAGGTATTTAACTTTTTTTCTATTATTTTATTTCATTTCTTTTAGTTTTTCACTTTATAATTCCGTCAAATAATCACTTTTTTTGCATGTTTAATAGTTTTGAATACATAACATTCTACATTTAATAGTTTTATATTTAGGTTATTGTATTTGTTCTTTTAAATAGTTTTCTATTTGTTTATTTAAATTTTTGTTTTGCAGATTCTCATTTAAAAATGATTATTTTAGATGTTTTGATGTTTTTAATAAAAGTTAAAGTGATGAATGATTAGATAGATAGATGTTTATATTGTTCAAAGATGTAATTGCATTGATGTTTTAGATTAATTTCAACTAAATAGTAACTAAGTATAAATTAGTTTGTTGTACATATTAATACATGTTTATATTCCTAACCCTACCATATAGACACTAAATTCTAAATATAAATGTAAACCATGATGTTAGCTACCCATATCCATAGCCTAGCAATAAACCTAACAAAGTTTAATGAACTCATACCCCAAAATTAACCATGTAACCCTAATCTTGTAGTTTAAGGTGATGTATGTATGTTTGAATTGAATGTAAGTTTAATATTTTATGTAGATGTATTAAATTTATGAAAAATTGGTAAGTGTTGCAGTCTCTCAATTATTCACATATGTTCACATGTATGAATTGATAGTTCATTATATGGAAAAATCAAATTAGAATTTATTTTAATTTTTAAATAATAAATAATCAATATTGATGTATTAAAATTAATTCTAAATTCAATATATCAAATAATAGATAATTTAAGTAATTTATCTTTATATCAAATGATCTAGAGCTATGTACATGTATATATGAATGTAATTGTAATCCTAAATCGAACTCTAATCCTAACATTAACTAAAACCCTAATCCTAAACAATCATAACCAAATCCTTAACACAACCTTAGCCCTAATTATGACATAAACCTAGACTAGATCTTAAATTTTATTTGTGATTTTCATTAAGTCATGTTTCCCTTCCAAATCAAATGTAAAATTAAATATAAATTTGATATTTATAAATTTGGAAAAAAGTGATGTTGCTGTAAATGTAATTTTAAATATATAATTAATTAAAATTAAAATTAAAATCTATTTTTCATATAAATATCTACTAAATAAAAATAAAAATTTAAAACCTTTACTATTAATACAAATTAATTAAATTTAGAATTCAATATATTTGATATAAATATTAATTAATAAAAAATAAAATCAATACAATTGAAATTGTAAAATATTGATTCATGAATGTAACTCTAATCCTAAGCTCGACTCTAAAATATTGATTCATGAATGTAAAATTTTAACTCTAAACCCTAGATTCATGAATGTAACTGTAATCCTAAGTTGAACTCTAATCCTAACATTAACTAAAACCCTAATTCTAAACAATCATAACCAAATCCTTAACACAACCTTAGGCCTAATTATGACATATAAACCTAGACTAGATCTTAAATTCTATTTGTGATTTTTAATAAGTCATATTGCCCTTCTAAATCAGATGTAAATTAAATATAAATTTAATATTTATATTTGAAATAAAGTAATATTACATAAATATAATTTTAAATATATAATTAATTAAATTTAAATTTAAATCTAATTTTGATATAAATATCTACTAAATAAAAATAAAAATTTAAACCTTTACCATAAATATAAATTAATTAAAATTTAAAATTCAATATATTTGATATAATTATTAATTAATAAAAAAAAATCAATACAATTGAAATTGTAAAATATTTATTCATGAATGTAACTCTAATCCTAAGCCCAATTCTAAAATATCGATTCATGAATGTAAAATCTTAACTCTAAACCCTAGATTCATGAATGTAACTCTAATTCTAAGCCCAACTCTAATCTTAACATTAACTAAAACTCTAATCCTAAATAATCATAACCAAATCCTTAACACGACCTTAGCCCTAATTATGACATAAACTTAGACTCTCTTTTAAAATTCTTTAAATGTTATTTTCAATAAGTTGTGTTTCTCTTCCAAATCAAATGTAAAATTAAATATATGAATTTGATATTTATATTTGAAAAAAGTGATATTGCAATAAATATACTTTTAAATATATAATTAATTATAATCTAATTTTGATATAAATATCTACTAAATAAAAATAAAAATTCAAAACCTTTATCGTAAATAAAAATTAATTAAAATTTAAAATTCTCTCTCTCTCTCTCTCTCTCTCTCTCTCTCTCTCTCTCTCTCTCTCTCTCTCTCTCTCTCTCTCTCTCTCTCTCTCTCTCTCTCTCTCTCTCTCTCTCTCTCTCTCTCTCTCTCTCTCTCTCTCTCTCCATTATTATCTATCTTTTTGAATGGTTATTTTTTTTTTTAAAAGTTACCATTCATATTGTCTTTAGATTTTAGTTTGGTTTGTAGTAATTATTCAATTTATTTTATCATTCAGGTATTTTTAGAATTCAAATTTAAGTTGCTTTATTAATAGTTTTTGGAGTATCATTTTATGATTAGGCTTAAATTTGTTATAATATTCAATTAGCCTTAAGATTCAAGTTTACATAATTGTTTAACTTTATTTTAGTGTTAGTGTTATGGTTCTATTTGGTGTACATTAAGATTAAATTAAATTAATTATTAGAGTTTGTTGTTAGATTATTATTTTTTGGATTAAATTAGATTCCAAGAAAGGATATTTAGCATTCACTTTTATTTAGTCTTCATTTTCAATATTATTTAAGATGATATTTAATTTCATATAATTTGTTAAATTAGGTTTTGTTTATTATACTTTGTATAGTTTTGTATGTTTATGATGTCCATAATGTTTCTTTAATTCAAATATATGAGCTCCTCTTTTTGTTATATTCAAGTAGTTAAAGTGTATTAGATGTAAATTGATATGGATTTAAAGATGCACATTTATATAATTGATATTTTAGATTTATTTTATTAAATAGTAATTTTGTGAATTTTTATGTTGTTTACTTATATGCAGATTATATTTGATGGACCCACCCTTTCCCCCTCCCCCTCCCTGACCCTTGCCTCTACCCCCTCCATCTCCACCTCCACCCCCCACCCCCACCTCCATGACCACCTATCGCAGAGGATTTGAGGGAGAGCATGAGGCGCAACCTTCATGATCTTGTGCAAGATATTGAGACTATTAGGCATGAGGCCCACCCCCTACCCCCTCACTTACTTTACCTTGCAGATAGTATGCAAGGCATTGTACACTCTATTGAGCATTCAGATAATGACATCGATAGCTTTAGACTATGGAGGCAAAACATGTGTGCCTTAAATTTTGATGGACTATCTTATAGAGAGGTCCATCAACTCAAATTAAATAAAGGGCATTTTAAAAGATATTTTGTAAATGCTAAGACAAGTCTTGAGATTAGTGAGAAGAAGCCTCACATTTTTATTAGATGGTGCACACATCTGCGTATATCAGGGCACTTTTGGGAGTTGTGGTGGATGGTATTTGACCATCCACCACACACTAAACATGAGGTTCCCATGTACTTCCTTAAGAAACTATGGGTTGAGTTTGAATTGGGTTTGAAACCCAATTATCTGATATTAGAGCATTTTAGGGGGTTGGTGGAGGGATACCTCAGGATAGGCCTAGGAAAATGCTCAGTGATAATATGAGGAATCATAGATATCCTCAACCTCTTGTAACACTTCCTGTACTAGTTGTCCAAGTGCATCTCCATCATCAAGCAGTCCATCTACCAACTGGAGAGGCTTCAATTACGTTAGAGGATGCATATCAGATTCTTCAAGTACCATGCTATGGTGATCCGATAAGTTCTATGCTTGATTATTCTTGTCATGTTTTAATAGTTTTTATATTGATGTGAGGGATACTGATGCTAAGTTTGGTTGAATGTCATAGGCATACTATGATTACACCTCAACAAAGAGGCAAGCCATGGTGCAATAGTTGTTTAAGGATGTTACTATCTTAGACTATCATCTGAGCTGGGAGTAATTGATTGATGAGTATGGTATAGATTACCCACTATTGAGCTTACTATGTTCTCTAGTTGCTTAGGCCTTGGTGATTGATAAGGGTCAGAAGGGCTTGGTGGCAGACTTGATTGCGTGAACATGCAGGATTGCATGGGGGCCAACAATACTAGCAGATATGTATCATGAGCTTCATGAGGTAGTCTATCATGAGGGCCACTCCTGGGCATGCAGAGTAGTGCTAGCATAGATCTAGGCCTGGAAGCACATTGTTGTGATCTGACCATGGGTGTATCCACGAGACTAGAGCTAGCCATACATTATTGGGTACAGAGGATTTGTCCCACAGACTCATAGTGGGGATGTTACATATTATCAACATATTTTTGATGAGGTGACATCATGTACATGATGGCCCTACTGAGATTTCCATAGATGGTCAAATTCTTGGGAGTTGGATTATATGAGGTATAGTAGGCCACTGGTAGGCAGGCACTCAGAGATCGTCAAGAGGTTTGTGATTAGCCAAGTATGGAAATAGTTTGTAGAGTGATAGATGATATTAGTGGGGACCACCACCTATGCTTGCTTTCACTCTAATGAGGCATAGGGATGGTTGTCGATGTTGGATTATCAGACAACTATCCTAGAGATAATGACTCTAGTACAGACTCCTTAGGATTATTGCCCAGATGTAGCAGATGCAAGGGTGGATCCAACTTATTTATATGAGAGGTAGAGACATCCATTTCCATGTTTTACAGAGCTAGATGCACTACCCATAGTAGGGGACACAAAGGAAGTGGAGGTGGAGGTGGGGGTGGTAGACGGATGGAGGTCAGAGAGGGTTCGCAATCTAGGAGGAGGAGGATATAGGAATAGGTTGTGAGGAAGGTGGAGGACAAGGAGGAGGAGGAGGTGCCACTAAGGTGGCAATGAGTAGTGTGGGTGGAGGTGCAGCAAGATCAGCCACCTAGAGGAGATGATGATTGAGATGCAAAGATCTGTGGTTTAGAGGTGGAGCTATAGGTAGCTTGGGTTGTAATTGCAGTACAAGATCAGCAACTCATAGATGAGTGGGCACAAGGGGATGAGCTCCATAGGGAGCGAGATGTCATGAGGTGAGAGGCGTCACATCATGGTGCATGCATTGTATATTATTATGCTATCTATAGGGGTGTGGTGTCACCAGGGCAAGGAATTCTCAACTACTTAGAGTAGGTGGGTAGATTAGAGGGTGCAATATAGCCTCCAGATACAAGATATGCTCTGCCACGAGGACCACCACCAGCTGCAGAGGGTGGGCGCCAGTCATAGGCTAATAGTGACAATTTTTGATAGTTTTGATTGTACACTATGTATTTTTGAGATGGATATCCATATTTTGGATCTAATATTTGTGTATATGTACTATGACACATTGATATATATATATATATATATATATATATATATATATATATATATATATATATATATGAGATACTAGATTTTTGATGGACAAATTTGTGTACTTATCTCAAATGGATGTTTTTAGTATTTTAGTTTTTGTATGATGTTTCAATTTTTGTTTATTGCTCATGTATGTAGTGCTTTGATCTTTATGCTCATGTATCTCTTTCATGTATGATGTTATAGCTCTCATGTGTATGATATAGACTTATGTTTCTAAAAATATGTGACACTTGGATAGATTGAATGTGATATTTAGATTAATCCCTTGTATTGATGGGATAGCAAAAATAGAGATGCAGTGAAAGATCAAGAAGGTGAAAAGACATGATAAGAAAACAAAGAAATATGTGAAAGTAGTTAGTTGATATGCCTATAAAAGGGATGAAGGGAGAGCTCTCCCCATATGCAAGAATGTAAGACTAAGCTAAAAAATGAACCTATAATGCAAGCTAATATGCAAAGTGGTTTACCAGTAAGCAATGCATAACATTTTGACTCTTATTTCATCATTGAACATTTATTAGGGACATCATGAGATCATACAACCATCACTAGTATAACTATAAGGATATGAATATGATCGATATCAGATAGGTATGTGGAAATCCAATCTAAGCATCAAAGATGTGTAAGTCAAGATAACTATGTGATTAGATTCCCAAAGTTTGATTTAGCAAGATTACACCTATATCAAGGCATAAGTGTCAGGATAACCCCCAAGTATGCTCTTTCCAGACAATCAAGGATGATATATTTGTAGGTAAAAGTGTCAAATAAAACAAGCATGAATGCTTTAAACACTATAGACGAACAAGATACCCCCACAAGCTGAAAGCAAGAAAACATGCCCCATGCCCATAGTCTTCTAGTCCATGACATCCTCAAAAGACTATTAGGGAGGGAACATATAGTAATGAAATCATCATAGACAACAAACAAAGTAGATAAAGATGATCATATCTTAGTCATTCAAATTTTTAAGTGTGTGTGTGTGTGTAAGTCACTTGGCCATTTCTTCAAAACTCGATTCTGATAGTGAGAAATATTGTGACATTGGAGACCATAGGTAAACTATCTGAAAAATGTTGAGAAACACTTGATGTCAAGTTGGGGGTAGTGTTGAGAAATGTTGTTGTGTGAGTAGTCAAAGAAACCCTAATGGACAATAATATCTCAATAGACTAAGTAGCAATGCCCCTGAGATAAGGACAAGAAACAATCCCAAGCTAGGAAATGTGTAGCAAAATACATGATCGAGACTGATAGATATAGGTGCAAGGGTTTGAAGTAGTGCCTATTTCCAAGTTTTCACCACTTGATAGATTTTTTTCAGGACTTTTTTTTGGTGATGCATCAAAGTGCCTATTGCTAGGTTTTCTCTAAGATGATCATTTTTTTGGGACATTTTCTAATTTTTAGGATTTTTTAAAGATCATAGATATGTACAAGATAGCTAAGTAGTAAGCCTCTAAGAATAAAATTTCTTGAAATGTAGGATATTGATAGGCTCTACAAGTTCTTCACCTTTAGGAGTAGACTGTTGATAAGCACCAGACCCAAATACTGTTGTGATAATGTATGAGCCTAACTAGTTAGGTTCAAACTTTCCCTCCTACTCTCTATGCTACTGATTTTTGGGATTCTCTCTAAGCACAAGTTCACTAACTTGAAACTCATGTGGGTGAAATTTCTTGTTATACTAAGTAGACATGCACTTTTGGTAAGCCCTCATGTGATCAAAAGTAGCTTTAACACATTCATCAAGAGTTTCTAGTTCTTGTACTTGCATAGCTCTATGGTCTTCATCAATTATCAACACAAGTAAGGAAATTTGCAAAGAGGGGATCTCAACTTATAATTGGAGGACATCCTCAAAGCCATAGACTAGAGAAAAGGGAATAGCCTCTATAGGAGTACGAATGGTAGTTTTGTAGGCCCAAAGAGATAAATTTATCTATAGGTGCCAATCTTTCCTAGACTTATGAACTATTTGGTGTAGGATTTTCAACAGTGTTTTGTTGGAGGCCTTAGCTTGGCCATTCCCTTGAGGGTAGTAGACTGAGGACCAATTTTTTTTTATTCAAATTTTCTTGCATAACTCTCTAAAATCCTTTCTTTTCAATTTTCCTCCATTATAAGTAACAATAGAGGAAGGGATATTGTAATGACAAATGTGTTGGTCTCAGATTGGTTTTGACAATTGAGTGTCAACACACTTAAGAAATTAAATAGGTGCCAAGCTATTCAACTACTAAGCAAGTTTCAAGTACTGAGTGATAATTGATGCCAAGAAAAGTATATGTGCCAAGCCACTATAGGTGCTAAGAAAAAATCAAGTGCCGAGAGAAACAAAATTACTATAGCAGCTGAGAAAGATAGAAATCCTATATGTGTCAAGCATCAGTAATTAGTAAGTGCCAAGTAACACATAATCAACATATGAGTTTGTGCCTTCACAAACTCAGATGTAAATAATTTTTGAGCCAACTCAAGATGAATCTCGAAGGATCCAAAAGAAAAGATCAAATCTTTTAGATTCCCTATGCAATCAACATGCAACCAATCAAAAAAATGGAAAAAAATGCAACCAATAAGAAAAGTGTAAAGATTTGAGTGGAAAAGATTGATGAATCTTGATCATAGATTCATACCTAACCCTAAGTCTTCAAAATCTTTAAAAGGAGGTCGACACCCTATAATTCAGTGAGAGAGAGAGAGAGTCGTGTGGAAGTATATGGAATGTATGAGAGAATGCTAATGAAATTTAAAGGGGTGTAAGGACTTAGAGGAAGAGTAGCACTACAAAATCAAGTTGATTAGAATAGAGCATTAGCACTATGAACAAAATTATATCAAATCAGGAAGGATCAAATTAGATTGGATAGAACAAGGATCTAGAATTAGCAATTGAAGATTGTAAGTCATCAGATCAATACATTCTACTATACTTTCTAGCCATTGTATTAGGAGAATGAAAATCCTATGAAGATAGGTTGGCTTAATAGCTATTTTGTAGAACCTTTAAGAAGGTGTTAAATCCTTTAATAGGTTGACATTCTAAGTGAATGTTTATAAATCCTTTAGACAGGTCCCTTTTAATAGGATGTAAAGCCTTTAAAAGGGCAGGCCTTTCACAGAGTAGACCATCGATGGTGGTCAAACTTTGTAACCTTAACCAGTTACATATTGCTATAGTGATAAGTTGTGTCTGTCATCCCCACCCCAATTCTACCTTCTCATTTTGGAGGGTTTTTGGGTGACCAAAAGCTTGTGTTATCTATTTTCATGCATGTCTTTACTTTCATGTTAATTAGATATGTTAGATGCATGTGAATAATCTCAATTAAAATTTTTAGAGGTTAAAATAATATTACTTTTGATTCACCCCCCCTCTCAGAAGTAAATCTTTCCATTTGTAAATTTCCAACATTTGGTATTAGAGCTACGTTCTTCAAAGAAGCTTTACAACTTGAAGCAAAGATCTAGAAATGGAAGTCTACAAACTTGGGAAGATCATAGAGAACCAGGAAATTGAGATACACCTCATTTTGTATTCTCTGGAAGAAGCTAGGGAAGAACTGAGAAAATCTTTTAAGAGAAGAAGAGAGATTGCCATATTTGAGAATGATACATAGTACAAGGAGATTGAAACCTCAAAAGTGTTTGCAAATGGAGATTCCAAGGAGTTCGATGTAGCAACAGCAAACTTGATGGAAAAGAATAGAGCTCAAGCAGAAGAGATTAGAACTCTCAAGATTGAACAAGAATCTCAAGCTATGATGCTTTGTGAAGTGACTGAATAGAAGAAAAGATCCATTAAAGAGAAGGCTATGATAGAAGAAGACAAGAGAAACCTTGGTAACAGATTGGAGGAAAAGTCAATTGAGCTTGCAAGAATTTATAACATACAACTAGACACCCTAAGCCAAATGATGAATGTACACCATGAGTTGAATATCGAGGACATTGTGATCTCCACACTAAAGATGCAAAATGAACAACTAAAAAATGACTTGAGAAGAGAAAAGGAGATCACAAAGAGCTTCAAAAAACCTAATGAAGCCATCAAGTATTCTAAACAACTACTAAAATTACCAAGATCTAGCAATGATACTTTAGGACTAGGATATATTAGCACTGAACACAGAGAGTCATCCAAGACTGCTGAAAGAAAGAAGTGACAAATGTAAGAATACTAAACCCACTTGTCATTTTTGTGGTAAAAAGGGACATACCTCTAATGTGTGTAGGAGAAAGAATACTAAACAACATGACAAACATAAAAGCATGTGTCATTGTTACAAGTGCAGGAAGTAAGGTTTGACTACAGGAATAGAACCATCAGAACACTAAGATTTGAAGGTCATTGCTACAATTGCAAAAAGTATGAACATAGAGCTTTTGAGTGCAGATCAAAGCCTATGTCAACATCTAATCAAATAGCAAGGACAAATAATCATGGACATCACTATAATTGGGACTAAAACACCAGGCTAAGCTATCACTATTGTCAAGAATATGGACACATCGCAAAAAACTACATAAGAACATATTTCAATGGAAACTACAGTAGATGGTTGAGCCAAACTACATGCTTCAATTGCTTGAAGATTGGTCACATCAACAAGAATTTCCCAACAAAGTCAAAGGCACCCAACTGAAAGTTTAATAAAGGAAAAGGGAAGGTAAATTTTGAACACATTAGAGGAGAGATGAATAAAATATGGAAGAAGAAAGATGGAGGCAACACATCCAATGGAGGGATCACTTCACCTAAAAGGTCAAGTGTTCACACTTCATCCAACTAAACAAAATATGGTATGTGGGACTGATATTTAAATGCTTTATCATACATTAGTTCCAAGACAATTAAGTACTGAAAATGATAGATCAACATGAATAGAGATGCAAAGTTAAAACTTCAAGATTTACACATTGTTGCTAAGTAAGAAAATTTGTCTCAGATGTTGAGTAAAAACCTAGTATATGTCGAGTTATCTACCAAAGTCAATAAAGGCCAAGTGGTTAGTTGTAGTTGTGTTAGTAGTGGAAGACAAGTAAGGGAAACTCTAGTGTATGTCAAGTGTTAGAAAGATAATGGAAGCTGAGTAAAATAGAAATGCTTAAGAAGCTGAGTTGATAGCTGTAAACGCATTAAACATTAAATGCTATGAAACAAGGGTATATGATCACATTTTGAATCATTTTTCACCATCACGAGCAAAGAGAAAAGATGAAGAAGAGTGTAGAATGATTTCTATGTATAATTTTGAGCATTTGAGTAGATTTCAACAAAGATTCAACATAGTTTTGATGATTCAAGGTATTTATACTTGTGCCAAGCTACATAGTTTCAAAATTTCTTCATGTTTAAACCCTAGTTTGAAGAAATGGACTCTAGTTCTATAAAACCTCAGGACAAAGAGCTGTTTGAAGTTCAGTTAGTGTCAAATGAAGTTAAACAACCTAATTTTTGACCTATCCCTAAAGTTTCCCACAAGAATGACCCAATTGCAGCCCTATCCATAATTCCACCCAAGGCTGTTACGGTCCACGATGTTAGGAGATTCTATTATTGCAAAATAGGTGCTATTGGAGACATGGAGATCAACGGGGCATACGATAGATTGTGTGAGAATGGAGTCTTGAAAGAAGAGTTTCAAATTGTTGAGAAGAAGGGCTTAACCTGTGTCCTAGAGCTTCCTACTATTTTTAAGACCGAATGGATCAGAATTGTGCTAAGTAGGATACATGATGGTAGCTTGTGGTTAGAAGATGGCCTAGTCAAAATTTTAAAAAGGATTGTTCATAGGGTAACAATGTATCTAACCCTAGATTGGCCCAAAACCCTAAGAAGTGACTCCAAATAAGCCATTAAGAAGAATATTGGAGCCAAGTGGAACAAGAGAGGCATGACCATTGATACCATCAAGGATCCTCTTGTTGATTTTGCTGTCAGAGTCATTTCCTATAAATTATACTAGTCTAGTAGACTCAACAATGTTTCATGTATTACAGTGGATGTTGGTTATAAACTTGTTAAAAAATATCATACCTATGATCTAGTAAAACTGCAATTACAGTAGATCAATGAGAATTTGGGAGCTATAAGGAGAACAAAGGGAGTTCAATGCAAATTTGGAGCAATTTTGATATGTATATAATAAATTCCCCTCTTTTCAAAAAGTCAGTTGGAAGACAAATAGGTCCATTGTAGCATAGGTGAATGAATACATTGAATAAATAGGAGCCAATTTTGAGACACTCATAATAAACTATTTTGAAGATTTCAAGAAATCCATGAAATAGAGACTAAGGATACCTATTTAATTAGTTTAGAAACATATAAATGACATTTTTTTTCTTGTTGATGTTGACTATATCTACATCCAAGTAGCCATATCAAGGGTATGATGGCTTAGACCTCTTGGTTATGAGATAAATATTACTGAAGCATCTGCAACAATAACTGCTCTACTTGCAAAAGAAGTAGATAAGAGTGCTCCAAAATTTGGCACATATGATGTTGTTAGGTCCACAGTGGATATGGAATTAAAGAATACTTCAACACTAAAGAAAAAGGATAAATTAGTGAAGAAGCTTAAAGCTAAATTTGGAGAAGGGGCTACAAAGGAGGAAGAAGATGAAGAAGAGGAAGGTGAAGATGAAGAGAAACAAGGCCAAGAGCCACTAGCATTAACCAAGGCATGGGTGAAGATGCTGAGGAACATGAAGGTGCTCAACAGGAAGAGGAAGCACCTAAAGCAGAGCCCAAGAAGAGGAAAGCACAAAAGTAGTCTGTTGCACAACCTAAAGGTAAAAAGAAGGCTAAGCCAAGCCCAACTAAATCTACCACTAGGGTGGATAGAAGGGCTACAAAAAATATGGCCAAAGAACAAGAAAAGAAGAAAGCTATAGAAAAGGGAGGACCAATAGAGAAAAAGAGAAGAAAATATGTGGCACCTCCAAAGTCAGATGAAAAGACAACTGAATCAAAGTATACCAGCCAGTTCAAAGTGGTAAGTCACACCACTAAATCTAATTTAGAGAACATTTGTGAAAATATTAGAGATAATGTAGACTTTTTAGGACTTAAAGGAACTGATTTCAATAAGTTGACAAGAGAGGAATAAAACATAGTTAAAGAATCAGTGTACACTGTGATGGCAAAGTTCAAGACTACTCCACTTAAACTAGATAATACTATGCCTAAGGAGCTATGTTTAATTGTGAAGAATAAATGGCATTATTGCCTAAATATGGAGAAGGAAACAAGAGAGTCAACATTGGTTTGTGTGATGCCTGAGCTTACTAAAGGTCAAATAAGTAAGGCAAGGAAGAAGCATGGGAGCAAATTTGCACCCAAATACAAAGCATTCAACATTTTGCAAAATAAAATTGAAGATGTTGTGAAGAAGTCCACTCTCATGTGTAAAGTAATTTATGGCCTCCAAATAGTTAAGGAAGGACAAGAAGAACCCTTTGAGGGAAGGAATTATGAGGAAGAAGAGGAAAATGAAAAGGAGGAAGAAGGAGAGAAAGAAAAGGAAGAAGTTATAGTGGAGAAGGTAACACAAAAGGATGACATGGCAAGAGCTAAGGAGCAACACCAGGAACAGGGTGTGCAAGATACACAACTACCACCACCTAGTCCTCCACACATAACACCTACACCTATAGAGACAATAATTGTGAAGGATGTTCCTAACACCTCTAGTCAGAACATTAACCTATTGACTACAGAGGATCTTAGAAATATCCATCACCATACTACTTTGCAATCATAAATATTTACTAATCTAGTCTTGGTGAGTGTAGAGGAACTTCAGAAGGTAGTAGCTAAGATTACCAAGGAGAAGGTGAATCCACAAGAACCACCTTCACATACTCCAACAGCTACAAGTGGACAACCATAAGAGAAAGCAACACAAGATACATCTGCTAAGGTTGACACCACCGTCATAGTGAGTTCAATTGTCGAGAAGCAAGCAAAGGAGCAAACAAGATAGAAGGATATCTCTATTCCTATAGCACAAAGTCAAGATGCACCTCCTTAGATCACTATAATTGGTCAAGGTATAATAGGAGAGGAGAAGACTCATAAGGAAAAGGAAAAAGAGTCAATTCAAACTTTGATACATTTTCCTACTATAGGGACTTCTACTAGAACAACACAACAGTCAAGCATTGATATAGTACCATTGCAAATATTAGCACTAGGCTCGAGTTCTACCAAGTTATGACTACAAAACAATGAACATTAATTAGATCAATGAAGTACAAGAGGCATTAGAGAAGAAGCAAGAGATACTCAAAAATGAGTATAGGAAAAGGCAAGCACTAATTCAAATCAAGGACATCTTTCTAGATGCTTTCAGCTTGCAAGTACTTGATGAGACAGAGACCATTATGGAGCTATTATCCAACATTGTGGACTAGGTACAGAATGAAGACCTAGACACCAATGCTAAATTTCTTGAATGGTCTAAGAAGAAATTCTAGATGAAGGTAAATGAGAAAATATTTGGTGAGATAGCACTATCATAGGTGGATCTAGCAAAGAAAAATGAGACGGTAAAAGAAATACTTGAGAATATATTCTCATTGTATTCCAAACTATGTGATTCCTCATATTTCACACAAGAGACCAGTTAGACGATATTGAGCTTGGAGAAAATCCTCAAAGTATCTAGCATGCAGCTACCGAAGGATCCAACTCAAAGTGAAAAGCATTTTTCCACAATGGTTCACACTCAAAAGGAATTAGCTGTACTCATAGCAGATGAGTCTAACACCGAGGCCAAATTAATACAAATCTAGTCTGTAATAACCCTTCATATGCAAGTTTTGCACAAAGAAATGGCCTATGTAGAAAATGTCTTGAAGAAAGATCCCAATCTTTCTACATTGGAAAGCCTAGTACACCTTGCAATAGAGAAAACCATCTAGCATAAAGCACTAGAAATTGCATTAGACAATTGGGATTCTTCTTTGAAGATCATAATGGAGGTAAATAAATATTTTTTGGCTAAGTATTCAATTCATTCATAGAACCCTTTGACATAAGTGTAAAAAAGGGAGAGATTTAATAAATTGGGGGAGAGACCCAAAGGGAGAGCTACCTAAAGGGGGAGATAATAAAATGTTTTGAGGAGTAATAAGAAGATAAAGCCAAAAGGATATAAAAACTACAAGGGAAGATGTGTGAAAAGGGGAGAAACAATAAAGCAAAAATAGAAGAGACAAGGGAAGAAATGACAAGGCAGAGATAAAGAGTATAAAAAAAATCAGCATGAGACAAATCTAGCATAAGGAGTTTTGAATACAGAAATGGCACATCAGCTCGAGGGGAGTTACAAGTTTTGAGGTATATAGTCTTCTACAAAATTTTGAACAAGTTTTTGAAGTTTTATACATATGCCGAACAAGATGCATATTATACTCATAGAGATCAGATTCATAATGCTTGCTTAAGTGTTTTTGACACTCATGTCAATCTTAGATTGGTTTTGACAATTGAGTGTCAACACACTTAAGAAATTCAACAGGTGCAGAGCTATTCAATTGCCGAGCAAGTTTCAAGTGCTGAGTGACAATTGATGCTGAGAAAAGTATATGTGCTGAGACACTATAGGTGTTGAGCAAAGTTCAAGTGCCAAGTAATAAAGAATTACTATAGGAGCTAAGAAAGAAAGAAATCCTATATGTCTTGAGCATTAGTAATCAATAAGTGCTGAGTAACATAGAATCAACATATGAGTTTGTGCCTTCACAAACTCAGATGTAAATCATTTTTGAGCCAACTCAAGATGAATCTCGAAGGATCCAAAAGATAAGATCAAATCTTTTAGATTCCCTATGCAATCAACATGCAACCAATTAGAAAAATGGAAAGAACATGCAATCAATTACAAAAGTGTAAAGATTTGAGTGAAAAAGATGGATGAATCTCAATCATAGATTCATACCTAACCCTAAGTCTTCAAAACCTTTAAAAGGAGGTTGATACTCCATAATTTAGTGAGAGATAGTCATGTGGAAGTATATGGAATGCATGAGAGAATGCTAGCAAAATTTAAAGGGGTGTAAGGAATTAGAGGAAGAGCAACACTGTAGAATCAAGTTGATCAGAATAGGGCATTAGCACTACGAATAGAGTTATATCAGATCAGGAAGGATCATATTAGATTGGATAGAGTAAGGATCTAGAATCAACAATTGAAGATTGTAAGTCATCAGATCATTACATTCTACTATACTTTGTAGCCATTGTATTAGGAGAATGAAAATCCTATGAAGATAGGTTGGCTTCATAGCTATTTTGTAGAACCTTTAACAAGGTGTTAAATCCTTTAACATGGTGACATTCCAATTGAATGTTTGTAAATAATTTAGAAAAGTCACTTTGAACATGGTGTAAAGCCTTTAACAGGGTAGACCATTGATGGTGGTCAAACTTTGTAACCTTAACCAGTGACATATTGCTGTAGTGATAAGTTGTGGGTGTCATCCCCACCCCAGTTTTACCTTCTCATTTTGGAGGGTTTCTGGGTGACCAAAATCTTGTGTTATCTATTTCCATGCATGTCTTTACTTTCATGCTAATTAGATGTGTTAGATGCATGTGAATAATCTTAGTTAAAAGTTTTAGAGGTTAAAATATTGTTACTTCTAATTCACCCCCCACTGCCCCCCCACCCCCCCCCCCCCCCCCCCCCCTCAAAAGTAAATCTTCCAACTTTTAAATTTCCAACAAAATGATGTGGTTTAGTATAAATAGGGCAACATGTTTTCCTATAGCAATAAATAATAGCATAACTTCAACCCATTTGGTGAAATACTCAGTCATTGTAATGATGAACTTGTGACCACTAGATGAACTTGGGTGAATTTTGCCTACCAAGTCAAAGGCCCATTGTTGAAATGGCCAATATTTCATAAAAGGAATCAACTCTTTTCCAGGAGCATGAATTAAGTTTCCATGAAGCTGACATTTGTAATAAGACTTGGCATAACGAACAACATTAGCTTGCATGGTAGGCTAGTAATAACCCATCCTAAGTAGTTTTTGAGCAAGTACAAGGCCATTAGAATGTGCCCCACAAATACCATCATGGACTTTGGTGAGTACCTTTTCAGAATCTTCTAGCTCTAAACACTTAGGAAATGTTTCATCTAGACTCTTTCTATACAAGTCACCAGAGACCAAAGATTAATGTGAAGCATTGTGGAGGAGTTGGAATTTTTGGTTGCACATGAGGGTTTCAAGAGTAACCTGTTCATGTAGTTAAGAGAAGATAGCTGCATAACAGGAGGAATCATGACCTACAACATTGTAGATCACTTAGTTATCTAAGGAATCATAGGTAGGATGACATATTTCTTCCACCAACAACTCAATTCACAATTCATGTTCTTGTAGTTGGAGGATAGATGCTAAAGTGGCCAGAGCATTAGCAACCTTGTTCTTTGCTCTAGAAATTTGTTGGAATGTCACAAAAGTTAAATAGTTCCTTAGAGCATCTATCAACTTCTTGTAGGGGATCAACTTGTCATCCTTTGTTTGATATTCATTATTTACTAGGTTTATAACAAGTTGAGAATCTCCATAGATGTGAAATTTAGTTATTCTCCATTCAAGAGCCATTTTGATCCCATTTGTGAGTGCTTCATATTCTGCAATGTTGTTTGTACAAGGGAATAAGAGTTTATAGGATTTTGGGATCGTATATTCAAATGATGATGGATCATTTGAGGGGGAAAACTCTCTCCATTTTAAAGTTTTATGAATGGTAGAGATGAAGAAGAAGATGGTGGATGATCAAAGATTGAATTAAAAAATGGGAGAGATCCATGTGCACACACAAGTCAACCAATAGAATATAAGCTAACTTGTCAGATAAGATAAAAAGTCTCAAAAGCCCGTTCTTTTAATTGTGAAATAGAAAAAGGACTTTATGTGTGCATTTTAAGTGGTTAGAAGAATGGGGTCTTTTATTTAATTAAAAGGGGACATGTTCTTTTAAATAAATAACAAACTTAGGATAGCATAGTCAAACTATAGGTTATAATCAAATTAATTGATTATTAGCAATTTAGTTTAGGTAAATGATTAATTAAATTAGCCAAAATGCTGAGAAGGGGGCTAATAGTCTAGATGACCATTTTTAGGTGATTGCAATCTTGTCCCCTTTGTTTCGAGCTAAGAATGTAAAATTATTTATAGGTCACAAGAAAAGTAAAAGGGAAATTTTTTTGTAATTGTTTTGTTCATAAATTTCACTTCTTAAAATTTGGGAACGAAGCGTTAAAAAAAAGTGTGGTTAAGATGAAAATATATAAGATAGACCATGATAGATATGATAGTGTTAGTGTGGGTTGTCAAAGATATATTAAAGATCAAATACAAACAAAAAAATTAAATATATTAGTATTTGTATCAAAAGGATGCGCAAAGATTATGCTGATATTAATATATACTCTATGATTTGTTATTTAAGAAAAATAAGAAAAGTGAATCTAAATCTTAGTAAGGTAATGCAATTATTAACAAATATTATTCATTTTGGAGTGATTATCTTGAGGTTAAATGGAACATTGCCACATGAGACTACCAAAAATTTAGAACCTCATATATAGATTCTTAGCACTAAATATATTTTAAATATTGAAAATGGTTTGAAATATGTGATTGTATGATTAAAATTGATGAGTTTTTTTCGTCATAAAGATCCTGCAAGTTAATTTTTTATTGACACTTTAAATAGATTATTTTACATTTTATTATTATTGCTAATTATTATTTTTTAAATGAATATGTACTATCATGTTATTTATTGCATCAATAAAGTCAAATAAATAATGGTACATATTGAATTCATTGATGGCCATAAAAATAGATTTCAAGATAGGATAAAAATGTTCGTTCTAACTATTTTATTCATTTTTTAATTATGTTAAAATAGGAATAATTATAACCATTTTGGTGATTATTTTAGGGTTCTAATCTTTTCCTTAGTTCATATTATTAACTCAAGCTGTGTCGCTAGGCTTTCCATTAAATGATGTGTACCTTACATTCTTTTATGTATTTTTTGAATCTCTAATTCTTTTTGAAAATTAGCCTTGGATGCTAAAAGTGTCATTAAAATATAATGTATGTACTATGATGGTTCTCAACCCAAAGGTGGGATTCAAATATCTATACTAGTATATAGGTAGAGTTGGAGGAATTATAAACCAAATTTAATATCCATAAACTAAAATGTAATCTCTATCGAAGTTGTCTCAGTAGCAAACTATTGTATAAACACTAAGTATGAGACTCTAGAGTTGTATTTTTATGGATATAAACAATTGTCTTGTAGAGGAACAATGTCCTTGAGTAGTTAGAAGATTTATTATATTATAGCTTATCATCAAAGTTTTTTTTATTTGAACCTTTTTATATGTAAAAAGATAAATAAGAACACATGCACATACTATATGGATGAAAGCATATTTAATGATGCCTTGAAGATATTTTCTAACTTCAATTTGATTGAATTTATTTCTAGTTGGGTAGTTACTAATGAATACTATTTTTTCTAGTATTTATCTCATCTACAAGTCATTAATATTCCATAATATAGTCAATGCATTTTTTGTGCATTACATTTCAATTAAGGTTAAATTGTACTTTGATTGGTAAATATTAAGTTATCTATTAATAGTTTAATCAATAGATATATAGTGAAAGTACAAAATAGTGCATGAGTAAGCATTGTATAGCCCATCAACCTAAATGAAAATATTCACCATTGACTCAAACCCACCCAAGACCATAATCAAGTAGATTTGAAATTGATATAATTAGTTTCCTAATGCATTGCTCATCTAGTTTTCCTTTAACAATGACATTAGTGATAAGGAGAAGGTTCATTCTAAGTTCACATGAGGAATGCCCAAATATTTTTTCATTAATGTAACCAATACAACTTCTCTAGCTTCAATTTAATGTTATTTGTACTAATAGAAATTGTAAAGACTGGCATTATCCAAAGCAATGACACATAAGTAAGTCACATAGAATACATAAAATAGTTGAGTCATCTTGAAAAATCAACTAATAAGTCTAAATAAAAATCCATAATATTTCGACACAATTAGAATAAAAAGTCTAAGTCAAATATAGTCAACACCAATTTAGTGACCTAAATCATAAGTGGTCATAAGTCAAGTTGTGACAACTATTCCTTTCAAGTACCCTAGGCTAAAATATGATCCCTCTAATCTTTTTAAATACACCTTACATGAGAGAGACCTAGATTCACTTTGGAGATAAGAACACTTTCACCCATTATGTTTATAGTCCCTTCGAATCTTATTAAAATTCCTCAGTGGTATGGATTATCCCATCTAGATGAATTTATAGACCTAAACTTAAGAACAAACCAACTTAACTGGATGAAGCTATCCTCCATACTGTAGGGATGTGCATCTAAATTCAATATGGATTCTACTACAAAACACTAATTTTAAGATTGAAAAAAGGGTGGAAAGGATGGAGACTATGCTTCATAGCTTGGCTAATAAGAGCCTTAACATAATTAAAGGTCTAAATAATAACATCATTCAGTAACATAAGATTATGAAGAAAAATAAAAAGGGGAAGGAGGATAAGGACAAAGAGGAAACCGGAGTGATCGAGGAGGAGGTGTCTTTGTAGGAGGAGAGCCTAAGCAAAAAAAGGAGAGTAGAAAAGAGGAAGAGGGAAGAAGAGGCTTCTCAAGATGATAGTCACTTGAAGACTGATGAGGTTGAGGCCAAGGAAGAGATGGAGTTAAAGAAACTGGAGCTAGCTAAAGAACTTGTCCCCTAATTGCTTCTCCTAGTTTTTGCTTGTTCCCTAGCTTTTGGCCTTTTGGCTTTTGCTTTCATTCATTGACCAAGTCAAGCTTGTTGTTTTTTTCTATTTCTTGGTAGCTAGATTTGAACTTTAAGTTTATTTATGTTGATAACTAGTGGGTTTCAAGAACCCTTGTAAAAAATCTATTTTACTTAATCAAAAACACTAATTTTAAGATAGTCATTTAAAATTTTCTTCATAGTTGTTTAAGGCTTTCAAAATTCTCCTAGAAAAGTATTTATGTAGTTCTTTCCATATCTCCTGAATGAGGGCCAAAGGTTTCACATGCTAAACACTCAAGAAAATAAAATTATTTAGCACCACTCTATAGCTTTGAAATATATATTTGATTATTGTTTGGAATGTAATCTACTAGTTTAATTTTTTCTAAAGAAAGGACCAACTTCTCCATGTAAAATCATAAGGAAAAAGTAGATGATCAATTATTTCTTCATGATTCTTACAAAAGGGACATTTTAAATTATAGAAAATGCCAATATTCTTCAATTTGTCTCTTATAAGGATATGACCATGAATGGCCAGGAAGGGAAAGGAGCCTACTTTTAGGATGACTTTCATGCTTCAACAAATAAAAAGAGGCCAATTTTAATATTAAAACTTGGATTCAAAAAAATTGTATCCCACTTTGACCATGTATATACCATTATTTGGCTCACATCATATGAGACAATAGAGAGTATTTGATAGAAGAACCATCTTCTCCTTTAAGGAAATCCTCAACCAATCTTCTAAGTTTTGGGGTAGGTCCAATACAATAGGATCTCTCCAAAGCTTAAATTGTACTTATGCTCAAGAGGTTTCCATACTTGGTGTAGCTCATTTATTATAGTCAGGTCTTTAATTTTTGGTTTATTTTTTGCTAGCACAATATCTAATATTAAAAGGCAAAATTTTTTTTAAGTTTTTAAAAGGGGCATTTGTAATTTTCTTTTGAAATGCCCTTTTTAAAAATAAATTATGTGAGGCCATATCAAAATTAATTTTATGTTTTTTAATTCTACTTCATTTATTTTATGTCCTTGGATGCATTTTTTTGTTTTCATTTTTTACTTTGTCTCTTATTGGAGTATTTAAATAATTTATTTTCCATTCAAATTTTGCATAGTTGTCTCTTTTGGATGTCTCAATGATCACTTAGTTATATTTTAGTGTACATCACATTGGAGTTGCATGAACGCAACACACACAAGTAGGTTTTTCTATCATAATAGAGTTCACTTTGCATGTAGGAATTTGTTTCATATTGATCATGTATGCTCATGTATTATAGATGTATTAAGCATTTCTATAGCTTAATTTATCTCTATTGGAATAGGTTTTGATATAAGTAAATGTGTGTGTGTGTGTGTGTGTGCGCGCGCATTCCATATTTGTATCTAATTAATCATAGCCAAGAAAATGTCAATCAATTCTATTTATATAGTTTCTTATAGACAAAGATGTTTGCTAATTAATTCATTTTAATTGTAATTCTATTGATGTAATTTATATTGATGACTTTATTATTATATTTCCAACTCATTTTTTATATATTTAATCCTTATAATGACTTCATTTTTCCTTTCTATCATAGAATTTGATTGATCAAGTTTTGTATATACTATTTAAATGAAGTTTTATACTTGATTTATGTATTTGTATTTACATTATAATTTATTAAAATTGATATTCCTTTTATTATATTTGTTTTGATTATAATATTCAATCATTGAATCGTGACACATTCTCAATCACTTAAGAGAAATCAATGAGAAAATAAACCATCGTGGGAAAAAATTATTGATATTTCAAGGCTTAATTATACATTGTTGAATGATATTTGAATGAACTTATGTCTTCTTTTTAATCTACTAACTGTGTATGTAAAGCCTCCTTACAAGCATAGATAATTGATAATGGATATTAGCCAAGCTTCCACATTTTGCATACATGTTTACCAAAGAAGTTTTCCTTTTTCTTATGTTTAATGATCATGCCCCTATAAAATATTCCTTTTTAGCATAGGTAGGTTCTCAGATGATGCTTCAAAAATTTATGGATTTTGGATTCTCACTTAAAAAATATGTGTAGGGATTTGTGAAGAGAAAAGAGGAAAGAGCAGTGAGCAAATTGACGAAGGAGAAGAGAGAAGAAAGGCAAGGGAAATATAAAGGAATTAAAGGAGAAGGCCAAGATGGAAGTGATTGAAGGTGAGAAAAAAAATGAAGACATAACCAGTAATAAAAGTGGACATTTAGCTGCAACAAATATTTAATTTTTTCTAGGTTTACTTGTAGATCAACATTTTTTTTTTAATACTTGTAGGAGGGTGGCCTCTTACCGTATATGGAGGGTAGGATGAAGCATTATGAGATTGTCTCGATGTAGTTCTTCTAGACTTGAAAGGATAGAAAGGTGACTGTCAATGGTATGGGATTTGAAATCTCCGAGGAAACCATTGTGCGGGTTAGATAATTTACTATGGAAGGAAAGAACTGGCTGAGGTAGGCTAAGGTTAATGAGGAAGCCAGTTTGTAAAATTTTTTCAAAATCAAGGACGAATTGACGTGTATGCATGGAGTGTTTTCATGCAAAGCCCTTCCTAAGCCTTGGGACACCATCTGCTATGCAATTATGTGGTATATCACCCTGGAGGACTAGTTCTAGGTAATCTATTATTACTACTTCCCTATTTTGAACCACTTCATGAATCTAGACTACATTTCCTTCCTATTCCTTTTATTGCATTTTCTAGAATATTGTATTTATAAGGCCATGAGGAAACACGAGGAGCAAAATCATTTCTACCTTATCCATTAAGGGCTTATAAACAAATTATATATCCAACATCTAGCCCAAAACCCACTACTCTTAGTTAATGCTTTGGCCTCTATCACCCCCCAATTCTCTTTGGACCTTGGACCTAGCCCTAGCCAAAAGAAATTCAAGAAAATTGTTAGCCCTAAAGTTAGGATTGACCCTTAAGTCAAAATCAACCTCATAGAGTTAGATTTGGATACTAGGAAGGGTATGCAGGGTACCAGGAGAACTAGTAAACATCTCCAATTGGAAAAATTTAAGTCCTCCCACCAAAAATGATGTTGGATACAATTGATTAATTATGTGTTGTCTTTTATGTTACACAAATGCCTTATCAATTGATAGTCAGTGCATGCCAAGCTCACTTGGGCAATGAAGATAGTTTTCCTTGTCTACCAAGTGTTCCTCACTCCTCAGATTACTCTATGAAAAGATAGTGTCTACTAAGCTCACTCGGGCATTGAAGGAATTTATGTATAAAAGAGTGTTAATTGAGCTCACTTGGTTAATGAAGAAAATTTGAACAGAGTTAGTGTTGACTAAGTTCACTTGGTTACCAAAGGAATTTTGTAAGTTCATAGTGTGAACTAATTCACCCCCCCTCAGTTACTCCTCTTATATTTCCAACAATTGGTATCAGAGCTTTTGGTGCTTGCAGACAAGGTTTCAAGGACCTAAGCTAAAGATTAGGATGTCTTACAAAAGACAGATTCCAAAGTTGAACAGAGACAACTTTGTAGCAAGGCAAGGACTTATGAGGCTTCATCTAGCTACCATCAGTGATTCAGGTTGCAAATATCATGATGATTAATATTGCATCTGCTCTTAGTTATGCTAAATTTGATGAGGTCAAAGGTTGTAAAACTACTTTTGATATGTGGAAAAAACTAAAGGAAATCTATGGAGGAGATGAAAATGTAAGAAGAGCCAAAGCAAAAAGCCTTAGAGGACAATTTGATCAAATGAGGATGAGAGAAGATGCAAATGTTGCATAATATGTGGAAAGAATAAAGGCTAGTGTAACTTACTTGAAAATATTCGACCACAAATGTTATATCTTGAAAGAATCTAGAAAAGACAAGTTTGATGTAAAAGGTGATGAAGGTATATTCCTAGGATACTCCTACAGAAGAAAAACATACAAATGTTTGAATTTGTCTACTCACAATATCATAGAAAGTGCACATGTGAGAATTGATGGAGCCAGAGGACTATAGAAGATTTGTCTACTACGAGCCTGATACATTACCAAACATATTTGACAAAAAGGAGAGTTCACCTCTTGAGCTTCCCAAATCTCCAATAGCTACCAAGTTGTAGGAAGTGGAAACCAAGTCATAGGCACCCGAGTCACATTCAAAGGCTATCAAGCTAATGCATATCGAGTCTGAAGGACCCAAGATATAGTTAGAAGGACCCGAGCCTGATCATGAGATTCAAAATGAAGATAGTGCAATTCATTCAAAAGTCAAAGAACCTATATTGGCTAAATATGTCAGAAGGCATCATGCACTTGATGAGATCATTAGAGACAAATCAAATGGAATAATGACAAGAAGCAAACTAAAAGGTACATCTTTACTTGTTAAATTTGAACCTAGAAGTGTTAAGGATGCACTGGAAAATGAAAGTTGGATTGAGGCTATGAATGAAGAAATAGAATATATAGAAAAGAATAGAACTTGGACTCTTGTTCCTAGGCCTAAGGATACAAATGTGATTGGTACAAAATGGGTATTCAGAAATAGGCTGAATGAAGATAGAAAAGTGTCAAGAAACAAAGCAAGATTAGTATGTAAAAGCTATTCTCAAGAAGAAGGTATTGATTATGTTGAGACTTTTGCCCCTGTTGCAAGATAAGAAGGTGTTAGGACTCTACTTGCTTGTGTAGCTCATAGAGAATTCAAAATATATCAGATGGATGTTAAATCTACATTCTTGAATGGAATTCTTGATGAGGAAGTCTACATTGAACAACCATAAGGTTTTGTTGATATTGACAAAAGGGACATGGTCTACAAATTACACAAAGCACTATATGGTCTCAAACAAGCTCCCAGAGCCTGGTATGAAAGACTACATAACTATTTGATACAGATTGGTTTTCAAAGAAAAAATGATAACATCAGTTTGTATATCAAGGAATGACCAAATAAGAAGATTGTGTTGGCAGAAATATTTGTTAATGATACTCTATTTATAGGAAATGATGACTTATGTAAAGAATTTTTAGAACAAATGAATAAAGAACTTGAGATGTCCATGTTTGTTGAGATAAAATTCTTTGTTGGATTGCAGATACAATAGAACAAAAATGGTATCTTTATCACTCAATCTAAATATATCAAAGAGATACTCAAGAAGTTTGGAATGGAAGATTCAAAACTAGTTGATGCAACATAGTCAAGAGCATATTGCATATGAATCTGTACTCAAGGTACATTGATACTAATTTGACATGCGTTGTCTTTGGCATGTGTTGTCAAAGAGGGAGCAGTTTATTGTCATATCTTTCTAATTTTTTTTTTGAAGTTAAGTAGTTCCTCCATAGAGGGAGAATACTGCAATTTAGGAGAAGTCTTCTATGTAAAATCAAAGAGAGAGAAACTTTCTAACAGAGGGAGTCTTGTTCTCAAATTTCATTGTACTATGACATGTGTTTCCATCAATGCCAAAGAGGGATATTGTTGGATATAATTGATGAATTATGTGTTGCCTTTGATGTTACACGAATGTCATATCAGTTGATAATTAGTGCATGCTTAGCTCACTTGGTCAATGAATACAAATTTCCTTGTCTACTGAGCATTCCTAAGATTGCTCTGTGAAAAGATAGTGTCTACCAAAGGAATTTATGCACAAAAGAGTGTTAACCAAGCTCACTCAGTTAATGAAGAAAAGTTAAACAGAGTTAGTTTTAAATGAGTTCACTCAGTTACCAAAGGAATTTTGTAAGTTCACAGTGTTAACTGAGCCTCTGTTGGTTAACCAAGAGATTGTTTCATAATTAGTTTCTACCGAGCTGGGTTGTCTAAAGAAGGATTTTATTATTTTGGCATTACTTTACCTATTGATTCTAGCTGACTATGGTAATGAATATTGGTTATTCTAATTTGTATTTGAGCCGACTTGACAATCTAAAAGGTATAATTGAGCAAGTTGTGATTTCAGAGCATGCAAGAAGTGTTGATTGAATTGAAAGAAATAAAAGGAGGAAAAAAACTTTAAGGATAAGAAAGTATCCTTGTGGAGTAGAAAAGTAATATTCAATTAGGAAGGACAAAGTATAAACTAGAATAGAGATCTATATTCAGCAATTTAGTTGCATCTCAGTCAGGTCATTTCATTGTTACTCTCTAACCATTGTAGCAGTGATCTAAAATCTCTTAATAGAGTTGGTTTAACAACCATTTTTAAATCCTCTAACAAGGTGGAAATTCCATTGAATTGTTTTAAGAACTCTAACAAGGCCACTCCTAACAGGGTGATTAAATCCTTTAACAAGGTCACACCTAACAATGTGTTTTGTAACCTTTAACAATGTTGGCTCCTAACAGGGCTCATTTCAAAAGAGTGAAAAATAGTAGCTAGTTACATTGGTGGTTTTTCCCATATTGGGTTTCCACATTAAATCTTGGTGTGTTATGTGTTCATTTCTTTTCTCTCATGCATGCAAAATTAAGGTTAAGTAAGTACTGATAACATCTTAAGGATAATTGATTATCGAGTTACAACAATTTCTATATGTTTATCAAGTATAAGTAGTAATCATTTTTATTAGTTTTAGTTTTATAGTTGACATCTAAGGGATCTAGGATTTTTTTTAGTGGTAGCATTTATTATCTAATGTGTAATGGGTAACATAAAATGGCAATTGATTCTTATGATTTTTTCAAAGACACAAAGATATTTTAATTATATGAGCCCAAAATTCTTCCATGAAATGCAATGTCAAAAAGATGTTGTATACAAGCTATATATTTAGTAACATTTTAATTGACTGTAGCATCAATAGTAAGTCCCATCAAATAAAAAATTAGCAGTGATTGAACCTTGAAGATGAATGCTTTGAAATAATACATATGTTTGGATTTGATGCACTGAGGAGGCATCATTTTACGCTTGATAGGAGGAAAATAGCCTATTCAACACAATTAGATTATATCACTATGTACCATTATGGAATTGTAATGTAAGTTGAATAATATCTTTGAAAGAATTTGTTAAACAAAAGGGGCAAATTTTAAGTTGGAGTTTTATTCTACTCTTCATTTAAGAATTGAAACACAAAAGATGCATAAAGAACAAAAGATGAGCTAATTCATAATGTTGGTTCTAAAGTAAGAGAAGCTAATTAGCAGTAATATAATGCAATTTTTTTTTTTTTTTGTAAAAATGAAGATGACATATAAGTAGAGTAGGTCTGCGATCATGTGCATTCAAGTTAGTTATGATAAGCATTGAACTTAAACAATGGGTATAATATACAAAATGTTAAACTAATAAAAATACCTTTATTTTGTGCATTTTAGTATAAAAAATTATCAAAGTTTATGAAATGATTCATGTCAATAGCTATTATAACTTACGTTTTCATATAGAAAGATAAGTATAGCTTGTGGGTAAAGTAGAAACTATCTTTTATTTATTTTTGCTCACCAACATATATAACAAGAATATACTTATTAAACAACATGAAAATAAATTAAATTGAGGAGAGCCCTTTTTTTGTCAAAAATAGCCAACACATTTTTTTTGCATGGAAGACAATCATGAGAAACATGTGTATGCCAAATAAACAAAGAAAAGTAAATACAAGGATAAAATTTCAGCTTATCCGTAGGAGGCAATATTAAATTTTTGAGATAGTAAAATTAACAGGGATGACACTTAGAATGACCTATAGAAGGAAATGATACTTTGGTATCACATCTCTTGAAGATGTCCTGATGGTAGGTGGATATTACATGGAAAATAGGAATACAAATAGAGAATAAATTCATCATATAGGTGAATGCATAAACTAATAATAATTTTAGAGCTTAATAAGATTTAACTATTATAGCCATAAATAACAGAGTGAAAAATTTAAATATTTATATGGTTTGTAGTCATACCCATTGATTCACATATTAATATGGATGCCAAAATCAACATGAGGGTTGTGATCATTGAAAAAAGGGGTAAAAATTTATTCAATCAAAGCCAAATTATAGAAGACCTCAGGCCCAGACAACCAATACACAAATTGAAGAACAATTAAATTCTATCATTTTCCACTAACTACTCAAAAAAATATAATTAGTAGGAAGATCATCCCTTTCTAAAATATCCCAACCACCTCTTTTCTTCGATGCCCATTTTGCCAAGACATCAGCCACTCCATTCCATTCCCTTGGAATATGACAAAACGAGATCCAATCCAAAATGCTACTCAGATGAAGAATCTCTCTAATAATAGAGGCTATTGTCCAGTTAGAATCATCCACACTCTAGTTATTTATCATATCCACAACAATCTTAGAATTTGACTCACACCATTTTCCTCCAACCTAAAGAGCATCCCCACTTAATAGCCAGCTTAATGGCCAAGGCCTCCATCACTTTATTGGAATGAACTCATTTGTGAATAGAGAACATGAAAATAACATTTCCATCTATACCTCTCCTAATCCCCCCCCACACCAGCCTGTCCAAGGTTCCCACAGGAAGAACCATTTGTGTTAATTTAGGATATCTGTCGGTGGAGGTCTCCATCTCCCCACCCTAAAAACCTTTCTCTTGAGTGGCTGAGATGGACAATCCAAAATTCTTGACTATACTGAAGTCACCAGGATCCACAAGTTCAGTCATATCACACTTCGCATAGATAGTTTCCCAAATTCTGCTTAAAATCATTTCCCATAGTTTAGTGACTCCCAAACTAGAGTTAAAAAAATATCTTGTGATTACTTTCCAACCAAATATTCCAAAGAATAAAAGTAGGTCCAATAGCCCAAGCCACCTAGAGGAATGTAGTTTTTGCTAGGGGTTTGCCAAGGCTATCCCAAAATTTAATAAGAGATTTAGCATGAATGTATCCATGACAGCACAGCTCCCACCACTTATGCCAAATTTCTCTAGAGAGAGGGCATAAGAAGAATAAGAGAGAAACATTCTCTCCATTCAACATACAAAGGGAGCAGAGAGGACCCTGAAACCTTCTTCTCTAGAGATTATCCCAAGTAAGACACTTCTTTTGAGCAACTAGCCATAGAAAAAAATTACATTTTGGCCAAGAGAATTTATTCCAAACCTTCTTCCACTAGGGAACTTCATGTATTCTATGGCATTGATTATCCAACTAAGCATAGCATTGAGCCACACTAAACTTGCCTTTAGGACAAGGACCCCAAGCAAGGATGCCTTTGTCCTTAGAGGAACTTTATAGCCTAACCGAGAGAAGATTAGCTAGCTCAGCCCAAATCTCTGAGGAGCCCCCCAAAGGCCATTCATGTGGATCCTTCCAACTAGCCACATCCATCGATCCACACTATTTAATAGTCTTGAAGTGAGCTACCTTGGTCCATCCTGCAATAGTAAAAATTTGACACAGAGGCTAGAGATGGGGGTTGCTGGAGAGAATGTGTAATGCCCCGTAAAGGGATCCAAAGAATTAACCTAAAATTTCACATTTTTTGTTTTTTGTATGAATCGTCCTATGATGGGTTTTCATATTTTATCTTGGAGGTCTATGGTGAATTTTCTATTAATTAAGTCTCAACAAATAGATTTAATTAATAAATTAATTATTTGAGAAAATTAAATATCATGATCTTTGATATTTTGATTATAATTAATTAAAGGAGAATTAATTGAGAGAAAAGAATTAAATAAAAATAAAATTAGAAATTAAAATAAATAATAATTATAAAATACTACTAATAAATTAATAAAAAAATAATAATAAAAGTTATAAAAATTAAAATAAAAGTTATAAAATTAAAATGGAAGTTATAAATATTTAAATGGAAATTATTTAAAAAGTATATTGGAGTTATAAGCTTGCATGAGAATTAACGCATTTCTCTATTTCTCATGTGTCAACAACACGGGGGTTAGTGCATCAATTAAGCACATGGTGTCTACAACCTTATGGCTCATCAAAAAGGTTGGAAAAGACGCATGCTTAGTTGGTGACACCTTCCAGCTGTTTCTAGAAGCATTCTAGAGGTTTCCTGAGAGCTCTTTATATTCAGGCATCCTTAGAAGCTTAAACATAGCGTGGATAGCGTGGAGAACAATTGGAGCATTGGAGGACTCGAGAATTCTGAAGAAGGGAGCTTGCTCTGTGGGTTTTCTGAGGAAGAGTGAATTAGCATTAGAATCCGGGTAGATTCTTGTGATTTTACTTATGCTATTTCCGCATCTTGCTTTCCCTATCTTCTTCGTGTCTTCCATATGTCTTTTGAGGAATTTCATATTTCTATTGTATACATTCTCAATTTGAGTAGTTATTTTGTTTGAGAATTCTATATGCATAGATCTAAAAAGGAAAACGGGACTAGGGTTTTAAATTCATGGCCAAATCCGTTAGATTAATATTTGGATAAATTTGTGATTTAGAGACTTATAGAAAAATTCTGAGAATTGAAATTTATATATATTTATATTTCCAAATTTGAATACATATATATGTATATATGTCTAAACTCTATATATTTATATACACACACACATATATATATATACATATATACTTTAATATATATATATATATACATATGTATATATACATACATATATATATATATATATATATATATATATATATATATATTTTATTAAAAATTTGAATATCATTTACAGCGAGCGAATGATGCATCGCTATGGGGGAATGTGTTTTAATGAAGCACAAATATAATTATAAACTTTGGGCAGGGGGACGTGTTTTCCCACCCCCGCCGGTGGAAATTCCCATAGTAAACCTGCGGCACCACAGTGTACCTGCGATCTGTAGTGTACCTACGATCACAGTGTACCTTGCGATCCGCAGGTATTATGTATATATATGTTTTGTATAAAGTTTTTAACATTGTTTTATGATATAAATGAAATCGTATTTCATTTTGGTTTTCATATGATATTTGGATTCAATCGAAATTAATGTTATTCAATTTTTTTTTATAAATCGCGATAAAAATAAATATTTATATATTATATATGTATGTATATATATATTTAAATATAAATATATGTATATGTATATATGTAATATGTAAATATGTTATTTATAAATTTAAATTGTTTGATAAAAGATTTAAGGATTCATTTTTATAATGATGAATTATTTTATAATATTATAATTTGACTATTAAGATTGAATTAATAGTTTTAAATTATAAAATATATTAAGTATATGAAATTTAATTGGAAGTTGGTGGGGAACGATTTTAATAAAATATTATAATTGGAAATTGGAGTTTAGAGGAAAACTTTTAATCCATCCAAAAATAGAACATGGGAAAAACGTACAAAATGTTTCTTTAAATTCTTTCTCTAAACTTGGAAACATAAACTGAGACTTTTGCATTTGAATTCAAATTTGAAAACTTAGCAAAACCAAAACATGTGTTTACATTGTGTATTCCTTATGCTAATGTTTTGGGTTTTGGGTTGACTAGTGTTGACCAGTATAGGATGTCTACTAGAGGCTTGGGGGTTTTGTGATTGTGATGTCATGATGATGTTTTATTCTCGATCTTTATAAACCTAACCATGATTATGTGATGTAATGCTCTATGTATTGGTTGTGATTACTGATTGTTAAAGTTGAGATTCTTATGTTTGAGACCCTTGACTTAACCATTATTTTTGCTCATCGATCAGTTATCTTGGGTTATATTCTAGTCGCCATGATGGGACTGATATGTGGATTTATTCTTAATGATGTCATGTTGTGACATGTTTGACTCAACCATTTTGGAGTCTTCGATCAGTATGATTTTGAGATATTCTTGGTTGCTTGTTGAGAACTAATGGATATGGTGATTTATTTTGAGATATAATTTGGTTATTGAGAACCAATGGATACTTTGATTATTAGTGATACTTCAGTTGCCAATAGAGAGCTGTTGTGGTCATGATTTTCTATGGATGTTGCTCATGGAGATTTGATGCTTTTATGCATATTTGATGATTTTATCATGGATATTTGATGATTCTTATTGTGGATATTTGATGATTTTATTATGGATTTTCTTTGGTGATCTTGATGATTTATGATACCATGAGCATTAGGGTAGGATATCTGCATGTAGTGTTAGGAATTGGCTTGCAATGGGGGCCGGAGCCCTAGAGGCTGCCAGGGTAACTCATTGTAAGTTGGATTAATAAGTGATAACATTCACACTTAATACTAACTGAATGAACCTAAAAAGGTAAGAGTTTTGGTTCTCACCCATGTCTTGAGTGCTTGTATAGGCTAGGATGGGAGTAGTGAGAATGCATGGTTGCGACCTTGCATTCCATAGTATTCCTTGTTAGTATGAAAGGATACTAGTGGCCGCATGAGATCTATATGGACCCATGGAGTTTAGCTAACTGGAAAGGTAACTTGTACGAGATAAATGCGATGACACTTTCCCGCTTGCATAGTAGGTTCCTACATGTCATTGTGTGGCTCTGGGAAGTAGATGTCTATTTTGTGATTGGAACCTTTGAGTTAGTATACTTTTAGGATTCTTGGACTTTAGAGACTTGTGCTATGTGATTTTGATAGCCTGTTTGGGACTTTAGATTATCTCGTCAGCATGGTGGGAGTGGACCACTTAGGTACCACGTGGTTAGGTGGTAGTGTATTTTCCACTCTTATCATTTGAGATTCATTGAAACATCATGGTTGAAGTGTCCCTCATGATGGTGGATATGTATCCTTTCACTGAGGATTAGCATATGCTAGATGATGTTATCTCATGCTTATATTTGCATGTTAGATTACTTCTACATATGATGTTGTATTTATTAGGAGTGACATTCCTATTATGTTAATACCAATGATCTCTTTGGTGATTTGGGATGTTATGAATGGAGGGATGGCTAGGGCCCACGATGGTCTAATGATGTTATTAACAGTTGGGAGGAACTGTGCACTTAGTTTATTTTGTTTGATCTTATGATGGATGTATCATGTGATTATCTTTACTTTGATGTATCATGGATTAGAATAGGATGATGTACCTTATTCTACATATGTATATTCTTTGAGCTTGTCATACCCTGTGACATGTACAGAGGATGAATGAGCATTTGGAATGTAATTTAGAAAGGACATTTGTACATTGGACTTATCATTATTATTTCATGTGGATGTTGTACTAGATGGAAACATGTATGTAATTCACGTTAAGGGATCTTAAAGAATGTAATCTGTTAAGTATGTTATGTTTATTTTTAGATGGACATTGCTATTGCTTCCATTATTGTGAATAAGTTATATGTGGTATTTACTTTCATGTAATTTAAAAAAAAAAAAATGTTACCAAACTTAGTGAAATTCTAGGTTAATTCTTTGGATCCCTTGATGGGCCATTACATTTGGTATCAGAGCCTGAGTTTCCACATTGGGAGCTCTGGGTATTTCGGAACAACTAGAACTTGAACTATTAAGTGTATCTCTTCAACTTGGAACTAGGTGAACTGAAAATAGAACTTGAACTGTTACTTGTATATTTTTCATACTTCAATACTTAGTTGTCAAAACTAAAATTTTACTTATACCTAAACATAGAACTGAACTTAGTCTATTACAAACATGTGTCTTTCGATTGTAATAGTACTTTGTACTATTTTAGGATGGTATCTAGGACTAGGTCTTCTGTTAGAGGCCATGGTAGAGGCCATGGAAGAGGTCGTGGTCGAGGAAGAGCCGTCAGTTCCCATGAGTCTGCCCATGAGGGATTGGCTCGAATAGAGAGCAGCGAAGAGCACTCTAATAGGCAACAAGAAGAAAGCCATAGAGAGGACCAAGCTGAGTCTGAAGAGGTTGGTCTAAGATAGATGATGCAGACTATTCTAGAATGTCTACCTCCTATTCAAGAACAACCTAAAGTGCATCAGACAGAACAAGAGCATAGACCCAGATCTAGAAGTCCTCGGAAGGATCGTCAGAGGTCCATTGTTTCCACTTAGATGAAGGATCTTTCAAGATACAAGGTTAAGCCTTTCAATGGGCAAGGTTCTGGTTATGTGGCCGAGCAGTGGCTTATTTCTCTCGACAGGATTTTTGCTATGCAGGACTTTGACATCAATGTTAAGGAAAGATTTGCGATCACCAATTTAGAGAATTTTGGGGCCACTTGGTGGACAATTGAGGAGAAGAAGCTGGGGATCAATATGAGTAGTGTCACTTGGGAACTATTCTTAGAGAGTTTCCATGAACGATTCCTACCAGAGGAATGGAAACAGCAAAGGGCAGATGAATTTCATAATCTCAAGTAGTACACTATGTCAGTGATCGAGTATGAGCGTAAGTTTTATGAGCTCATGTCTTTTTTAGGGTTCAGTGAAAATTCAGCTCAGTTGACACAACACTTTATTAGGGGTTTGAACAATTGTATTATCGGGGGTGTCAAAGAATTTGAGCCAAAAAACCTCAAGGATACGATACATTGAGCAATCCTTGTTGAGCAAAGTGTCAACCTTGGTCAAGGTGGTTTTGTAGGAGCACCAACAGCATTAGGATCTAAAGGCAACTTCAATTTAGGTGGTAACAAGAAGCCTTTCTTTTCTAAGGGAAAAAAATTTCAGTAGCAGTCTCAGCAAACGCAACAGTAGAAGGGATTCAATTCTCAGGCTCAAGGTGGTGGCAAAGGTTCTAACTTTAAGAACAACCACAATGCTCAATGCAATAAGCAAAATCAGCCCAATCAGCTAGCTTAGAGTAGTCAGTCGTTTGTTAGTAGGAACAACTGACAACAATCAAATGTACCACCTATGGGTAGAGGATCTAGCAGGAATATAGAATGTTTTTCATGTGGACAGATAGGTCATTATATAGCTCAGTGTCCATAGCGAGCACCTCAGTTTTTAGGACCTAGGCCTACAGCTTCAGAGCCTATAGTTGGTGATGCAGGTAGAGCTCATAGAGTATTTGCAACAGTTGAACACTGTCAGGTGGATCATCATGGAATAGTGGTTGAGACCATAGGTTCTATTCAAGGTATATCTCTTTCAGTATTATTTGATTCACGAGATATAGATTCATTTATTTCACCATCTATAGTTTCTAAGTGTAAGCTGGATGCGATGAAGCAAGATCATGTTTGGCAAGTGGAACTAGCCTCAGGTATCAAGTTCTCCACGAACTCTGTAGTTCATAAGTGTGGGCTTAGCTTAGGAAGCTTTGTTTCTGTAGTGGATCTTTGAGTCATGCCCCTTGGTTCCTATGATGTGGTTTTAGGTATGGATTGGCTTGGAACTCATAGAGCCAGTATAGATTACAGGAAGAAGATTATTATGTGCCAAGATGACCAAGGGAATGATGTGAAGGTAGTTGGGATACCAAGGCCTATATCTCTGTAGATGATTTCTGCTATGCAAATGAAGCAAAGTTTCCATAAGGAATGTCAAATATTTTCTGTTATGGTAAAAGATCTTGATGAGGAAGATCCTATGAGGAAGACATTAGATCACTCGATTTTGCAAGAGTACGCAGATGTTTTTCCAAGTGAGGTTCCAGGCATGCCTCCAAAGAGGGATATCAATTTTAGCATTGATCTAATTCTTGGAGTGGAGCCTATCTCTAAAGCTCCTTATCGCATGACTACATAGGAACTGGGTGAGCTATGTCTTTAGCTAGAGGAACTTCTAGCCAAAGGGAGCATTCGACCTAGTGTATCACCATGGGGAGCTCTAGTGCTCTTTGTGAAGAAGAAAGACGGTTCCTTGCACCTTTGTATCGACTACAAATAGTTGAATAAGGTGACTATTAAGAATAGGTATCCTTTGCCTAGGATTGATGACTTATTTGATCAGATCAAGGGAGCTACAGTATTCTCCAAGATTGACCTTAAGTTAGGATACCACTAGATTCGCATTAAGGAAGTTGAGATTCACAAGATCGCTTTTCGAACTCACTATGGGCATTATGAGTTCACAGTGGTAGCTTTTGGGTTGACTAACGCTCCATCAGTGTTCACGAGTTTGATGAATGGTGTATTTTGATCATATCTTGATAGGTTTGTACTTGTGTTTCTTGATGATATATTGATATACTCTAAGAATCAGAAGGAGCATGAGGAACACCTGTAGTTGGTACTGCAGTGTTTGAGAGACAATCAGCTTTATGCTAATGCAACTAAGTGCGAATTCTTCAAATCAAAAATTCAATATTTAGGGCATGTCATCTTAGGTGATGGTATTTTAGTGGATCTTGCAAAGATTCAGGCAATAATAGATTGGCCGACACTGACTAACATGTCAAAGATTTGTAGTTTCATGGGTTTAGCTGGTTATTATCACAGATTTGTTCAGAACTTCTCTAGGATAGCACATCCTATCACTTCTCTTCAGAGGAAAGGAAAGAAGTTTGTGTGGATAGAGAAATGTGAGGAAGTGTTTCAAAAGCTCAAGGAGCTTTTGAATAGTGCACTGATTTTAGCAGTACCTGATCTAGAGGGAGATTTCATGGTGTGTACAGATGCTTCTCTTGAAGGGATTGGGGCAGTGTTGATGCAGAATGGATGGGTGATAGCGTATGAATCATGCAAGCTCAAGGATCATGAGTTAAATTATCCTACGCATGATCTTGAGTTAGCAACAGTAGTTCATGCTTTGACAAGATGGAGACATTTCTTGTTGGGGCACAGATTCGAGCTACATAACGATCATCGCAGTCTTCAGTATATTTTTACTCAACCTAATTTGAATGCTCACCAGAGATGATGGATGGAGTTTCTATGCGAGTATGATTTTGAGGTTAAGTAAATTCAAGGTAAGGAGAATGTGGTGGTGGATGCTTTGAGTTGTAGGAGACATGTGGTATCATCTATGACTCTTAGTGTCAATTTGAGGAGTCAGATTCTTCAAGCACTTCCTACAGATTCTTGGTATCAGAAAGTGTGCAGAGAGATAGATTCAAGAAGACCCTTGGAAGGTAAGTTTTTAAGTTACGTTCGAGAATCAAATGGTCTTTTGAGACATTTGGGGAGGATTTATGTGCCTTTACTGGATGAGCTTTGCACCTTGATTCTAGCAGAAGCCCATCGTACACCATACTCAGCACATCCAGGTGTCAAGAAGATGCATGCAAATTTGAGACATTTGTTCTTTTGGTCTGGAATGAAGTGAGATATTGTTGATTTTTTGGCTAGGTGTCTTGAGTGTCAGAGAGTCAAGGCAGAACATCAACACCCAGCTAGACTTTTGTAGCCAAATCTCATTCCTTCTTGGAAGTGGGATATCATCTCTATGGATTTCATTGTAGGATTACCTATGATAGTTTGACGTCATGATGCTATCATGGTCACCATTGATCGATTGACTAAGGTGGCACATTTTTCACCCATCAGGTCTTCCTACATAGCAGCTTCTGTAGCTAATGTCTTTATGCGTGACATTGTGAGATTACATGGTATTCCTAGAAAGATTATTTTTGACAGGGATCCTGTATTCACATCTGCATTTTGGACATCATTGTAGCATGAGCTTGGAGCACAGTTAAACTTTAGTTTGGCATATCATCCAGAGACTGATGGTTAGAAAGAAAGTGTGAATCGGGTTTTGGAGGATATGTTACGGATGTATATGATGGATAGGCAGACATATTGAGAGGACTATCTCTATCTAGTGGAGTTTACTTACAACAATGGGTATCATAGTTCTATTGGCATGACACCTTTTTAGGCATTATATGGTTGTCCTTGTTGTACACCCTTGAGTTGGGACAACCTTGAGGATCGCATCCTGTTGGGTCCTGAGATGCTTCATGATATGGAGCAACAGGTAGTGCATATCCGCGAGCATTTGACTATGGCACACGATAGGCAGAAGAAGTATGTTGATGCTCATAGGACTAATAAGCAGTTTGCAATGGGAGATAAGGTTTTCTTGAGAGTGCGACATCGAAAGAGTCTGATCCATTACGGAAAGGGTTCTAAGCTAGCACCTTGTTTTGTGGAACTATTCAAGATTCTAGAGAGGATTGGCCTGATTGCTTACCGCCTTGCTCTACCGCTCAACCTAGCTCGC
The DNA here is from genome assembly GCA_028749045.1 of Cupressus sempervirens. NCBI lineage: Eukaryota > Viridiplantae > Streptophyta > Pinopsida > Cupressales > Cupressaceae > Cupressus > Cupressus sempervirens. Next base: position 349,359,144 of record CM053793.1, read on the forward strand.
ATTCATGATGTTTTTCATGTTTCAGTGTTTAGGTAGTACATTCCTAATATTGTGCATGTTCTTGATTGGAATGCGTTGCAAGTAGAGGACGGGAAACTGGCTTTGGAGCCAGTTCGTATTCTGGAGCAGCGGGGGTTGACCCTCAGGGGTCGAACCATCGAGCAAGTAAGGGTCCAATGGGACCCTACTGATGATTCTTCAGCTACTTCGGAGGATGCAGCTAGATTGAGGGAATTATATCCCTACTTGTTTGTAGGCTTCTAGGAGTAAGCCTAATCCAAGCGGGGGTGGATGTAGTGCCTACCCTCGTTTACATCTTTTTTGGACATATTATTGCTATTATTATCAGACTATGATAGACTAGCTTTATGTTAATGGATTAGTGGTATTGTTTTAACACTATCAGACATTATGTTATGGATTCAGTTGCTATATGATGAGATCATTTAGACTTTACATTTCATGTATGTATGATGATCATTATATTGTTTTCAGTTATTAATGATGATTACTTAGATGGTTAATTTCATCATGTGTTTTATTATGGATACTTACCCCATACTTGCATGTGTATGGTGTGTGTGTTTTCTTATTGTATGGCATTTTTGATGTGGTTAAGGAAGGGAGTCATAGTCACCTGCTTAGTCAGGATCTACACGATGCACCACTTTTTGCCATTGCCTGTTTAGCTTAGCATTATATATATTGTATGTACATGCATGGTTTTTTTGCAAGTTGCAGGTACTGGGTATCAACTTCCCTGAATTGCTAGGATGAGCGTACCCTATTATACTATCTCAATGATAAGAAAGGGGAGATAAATTCTCAAGTCCAAATCCCAAACCCTAAAACCATTTGTCCTAGTGAGTTAGGACAAGTATCAGAGTTGAGTACCCACTGAATGTGTCAGATGACATATTTCGTGAATTTTAATCCTTTAGACTGATTTTGTATGAATCGTCCTATGATGGGTTTTCATATTTTATCTTGGAGGTCGATGGTGAATTTTCAATTAATTAAGTCTCAACAAATAGATTTAATTAATAAATTGATTATTTGAGAAAATTAAATATCATGATCTTTGATATTTTGATTATAATTAATTAAATGAGAATTAATTGAGAGAAAAGAATTAAATAAAAAGAAAATTAGAAATTAAAATAAATAATAATTATAAAATACTACTAATAAATTAATAAACAAATAATAATAATAAAAGTTATAAAAATTTAAATAAAAGTTATAAATTAAAATGGAAGTTATAAATATTTAAATGAAAATTATTTAAAAAGTATATTGGAGTTATAAGCTTGCATGAGAATTAACGCATTTCTCTATTTCTCATGTGTCAATAACATGGGGGTTCGTGCATCAATTAAGCACATGGTGTCTACAACCTTATGGCTCATCAAAAAGGTTGGAAAAGACCCATGCTTAGTTGGTGACACCTTCCAGCTATTTCTAGAAGCATTCTAGAGGTTTCCTGAGAGCTCTTTATATTCAGGCATCCTTAGAAGCTTAAACATAGCGTGGATAGCGTGGATAGCATGGAGAACAATTGGAGCATTGGAGGACTCAAGAATTCTGAAGAAGGGAGCTTGCTCTGTAGGTTTTTTGAGGAAGAGTGAATTAGCATCAACATCCGGGTAGATTCTTGTGATTTTACTTATGCTATTTCTGCATCTTGCTTTCCCTGTCTTCTTCGTGTCTTCCATATGTCTTCTAAGGAATTTCATATTTCTATTGTATACATTCTCAATTTGAGTAGTTATTTTGTCTGAGAATTCTATATGCATAGATCTGAAAAGAAAAATGGGACTAGGGTTTTAAATTCATGGCCAAATCCGTTAGATTAATATTTGGATAAATTTGTGATTTAGAGACTTATAGAAAAATTTTGAGAATTGAAATTTATATATATTTATATTTCCAAATTTGAATACATATATATGTATATATGTCTAAACTCTATATATATATATATATACACACACATATATATACATATACATATATACTTTAATATATATATATATATATGTATATATACATATATATATATATATATATTTTATTAAAAAATTGAATATCATTTACAACGAGTGAATAACGCATCGCTATGGGGGAATGTGTTTTAATGAAGCGCAAATATAATTATAAACTTTGGGCAAGGGGACGTGTTTTCCCACCCCACCAGTGGAAATTGCCATAGTAAACCGACGACACCGCAGTGTACCCTGCGACCGTAGCGTACCCTGCGATCCGCAGGTATTACGTATATATATGTTTTGTATAAAGTTTTTAACATTGTTTTATGATATAAATGAAATTGTATTTCATTTCGATTTTCATATGATATTTGGATTCAATCGAAATTAATGTTATTCGATTTTTTTTTATAAATCGCGATAAAAATAAATATTTATATATTATATATGTATGTATATATATATTTAAATATAAATATATGTATATGTATATATGTAATATGTAAATATGTTATTTATAAATTTAAATTGTTTGATAAAAGATTTAAGGATTCATTTTTATAATGATGAATTATTTTATAATATTATAATTTGACTATTAAGATTGAATTAATAGTTTTAAATTATAAAATATATTAAGTATATGAAATTTAATTGGAAGTTAGTGGGGAACGATTTTAATAAAATATTATAATTGGAAATTGGAGTTTAGAGGAAAAATTTTAATCCATCCAAAAATAGAACATGGGAAAAACGTACAAAATGTTCCTTTAAATTCTTTCTCTAAACTTGGAAGCGTAAACTGAGACTTTTGCATTTGAATTCAAATTTGAAAACTTAGCAAAACCAAAACATGTGTTTACATTGTGTATTCCTTATGCTAATGTTTTGGGTTTTGGGTTGACTAGTGTTGACCAGTATAGGATGTCTACTAGAGGCTTGGGGGTTTTGTGATTGTGATGTCATGATGATGTTTTATTCTCGATCTTTATAAACCCAACCATGATTATGTGATGGAATGCTCTATGTATTGGTTGTGATTACTGATTGTTAAAGTTGAGATTCTTATGTTTGAGACCCTTGACTTAACCATTATTTTTGGTCATCGATCAGTTATCTTGGGTTATATTCTAGTTGCCATGATGGGACTGATATGTGGATTTATTCTTAATGATGTCATGTTGTGACATGTTTGACTCAACCATTTTGGAGTCTTCGATCAGTATGATTTTGAGATATTCTTGGTTGCTTGTTGAGAACCAATGGATATGGTGATTTATTTTGAGATATATTTTGGTTATTGAGAACCAATGGATACTTTGATTATCAGTGATACTTCAGTTGCCAATAGAGAGCTGTTGTGGTCATGATTTTCTATGGATGTTGCTCATGGAGATTTGATGCTTTTATGCATATTTGATGATTTTATCATGGATATTTGATGATTCTTATTGTGGATATTTGATGATTTTATTATGGATTTTCTTTGGTGATCTTGATGATTTATGATACCATGAGCATTAGGGTAGGATATCTGCATGTAGTGTCAGGAATTGGCTTGCAATGGGGGCCGGAGCCCTAGAGGCTGCCAGGGTAACTCATTGTAAGTTGGATTAATAAGTGATAACATTCAGACTTAATACTAACTGAACGAACCTAAAAAGGTAAGAGTTTTGGTTCTCGCCCATGCCTTGAGTGCTTGTATAGGCTAGGATGGGAGTAGTGAGAATGCATGGTTGCGACCTTGCATTCCATAGTATTCCTTGTTAGTATGAAAGGATACTAGTGGCCGCATGAGATCTATATGGACCCGTGGAGTTTAGCTAACTGGCAGGGTAACTTGTACGAGATAAATGCGATGACACTTTCCCGCTTGCATAGTAGGTTCCTACATGTCATTGTGTGGCTCTGGGAAGTAGATGTCTGTTTTGTGATTGGAACCTTTGAGTTAGTATACTTTTAGGATTCCTGGACTTTAGAGACTTGTGCTATGTGATTTTGATAGCCTGTTTGGGACTTAAGATTATCTCCTCAGCATGGTGGGAGTGGACCACTTAGGTACCACGCGGTGGGGTGGTAGTGTATTTTCCACTCTTATCATTTGAGATTCATTGAGACATCGTGGCTTAAGCATCCCTCATGATGGTGGATATGTATCCTTTAACTGATGATTAGCATATGTTAGATGATGTTATCTTATGCTTATATTTGCATGTTAGATTACTTCTACATATGATGTTTTATTTATTAGGAGTGACATTCCTACTATGTTAATACTGATGATCTCTTCGGTGATTTGAGATGTTACGCATGGAGGGATGGGTAGGGCCCACGATGGTCTAATGATGCTATTAATTGTTGGGAGGAACCATGCACTTAGTTTATTTTGTTTGATCTTATGATGGATGTATCATGTGATTATCTTTACTTTGATGTATCATGTGATTATCTTTACTTTGATGTATCATGGATTAGAATAGGATGATGTACCTTATTATACATATGTATATTCTTTGAGCTTGTCATACCCTGTGACATGTACAGAGGATGAATTAGCATTTAGAATGTAATTTAGAAAGGACATTTCTACATTGGACTTATCATTATTATTTCATGTGGATGTTGTACTAGATGGAAACATGTATGTAATTTACGTTAAGGGATCTTAAAAAATGTAATCTGTTAAGTATGTTATGTTTATTTTTAGATGGGCATTGCTATTGCTTCCGTTATTGTGAATAATTTATATGTGGTATTTACTTTCATGTAATTTTTAAAAAAAAATGTTACCAAAATTAGTGAAATTCTAGGTTAATTCTTTGGATCCCTTGACGGGGCATTACAGAATGGTAGGATGGCCATCCCAAGAGTCCTGCTAGAATAACACACTTGATCCCTTATTACATATCCAAAAAAGGCCTTCCTTGATAAGAGGAGCTCCCCTTTTAAGAGTATCCCAAATAAAAGAACCCTTTCCATCTAGAGCTAGTCTAGGAATATCCTAATACTCCACTCTCAAAAAGTACTTTTGTGCTAGAATCTTAGCCCAATGTCTATCTTAATTCTTGCACCACCTCTATTCTAACTTAGTAGCCAAAGCCTTGATGCCAAGAGCCATACATTTAAGGCCTATACCCCTAGAAAACTTAGGCAAGCAAACTATGTCCCAATTGACTAAGATCCATTTAGAAGAGAGAAGATTGCCTGACCAAAGGAATTGTCATGAAAAAGCATCAAATTCTTTCATAACCCCAATGGGAGGAGTTTGCACCTGACACCTATAAATGGGAAGAGGCTGTACCATAGTCTTGAGGACAATAACTCTCTCAACAGAAGAGAGCCACCTATGAGTCTAGTGACTCACCCGACTATGAAATTTGTCCAATAGACCTTGCCAATATTCTTTTAGCTAAGTTCCCAGAGCTAAGGGAACTCCAAGATAGATCAAAGGAAGAGAACCAATTTGAAACCTAAGAATCCTAGCAATCCTAAGCTGGATCGACTGTGGAGTATTAAAGAAATAAATATATGACTTACCTTCATTAATTTTCTCCCTAAAAGCTTTTAAATAAGTATCCAAAATCATTTTGAAGTTTCTTGCCTCATTAATAGTAGGCAAACCCATCAGTCTAGTATCATCCACAAATTAGAGGTGTGTGTACGCTGGAATATTATTGTGCCACTTCCACCCTTGGACAAGCCCCTGCTCTGCTTGAAATTTTATAAATCTACCTAATCCCTCTACCATAATGATAAAAAGATATGGAGAGAGAGGATCGCCCTATCGAAGTCCCCGAGAAGTAGAGAATAGCTCAGTTGGTTCTCCATTAATAAGAACCAAAAAGGATGGGGAAGTCACACAACTAAGAATCCAATCAACCCATTCCATATCAAATCCAAAAGCGAGAAGTACATGACCCAAGAACTCCTAGCTAACCTAGTCATATGCTTTTGCTAAATCTAGCTTAATAAACATAGCCTTTTCCTTAGACGTGGCCATAGAGTGAACAGCCTCCAAAGAAATAACCACCCCATCAAGAATCTATCTACCACCAACAAAGCCTCCATGTTCCTCAAAAATCAAAGTGGCTAGATAAGGCTTGAGCCTTTCAAAAATCAATTTGGTGATAATTTTGTAAGTGACATTGCATAAAGAAATAGGTTTAAACTAATCCAAATTGTTAGCCCTATCAATCTTGGGAATGAGATCCAAGAAGGTAGCATTCAAAGACTTGAGCATTTGTTTGTTCTGATATGATTCTTGGACTACTTCTAGAAGATCAAATTTAATAATATCCCAAAATAATTGGAAAAATTCAGTGGGAAAGTAGCTTTACCTTTATTCATACCAAAAACCACCTTCTCTTAGTTGTGGGCTTGGCACTGCTCCTCCCAAGGGATTTGTAAACCATGACAAGGGGTGACCGATAAGACATGCCTGGTATGCCACTGTCACCCTTGCATCTGCTACCTTTGGATGGTAGTCCCACTATGTCACAACTGGGTTGCCCACATTGATCATTGACCACCCTGCGTCAAGCCTTGCTAGCCATCCCCATGTTAGATCCCTCACAACTTGTGCGTAGGCACAAAACTCCTAGGAGATGTCTTACTATCTACCATACTGCCTCCATACTCGATTGATGGTGAATCACTTGATGATCTGTGAGGTCCTGCCCACTAGCGATCGTGAGCTAAACATCTAGTTGAGCTCCTTGGGAGTGTCATGCCACTCCTCAGTCTCTCACTAGGGCCCCCATACGATGGAAACTAGGTCATCGAGATGGGCCCTCCACTACTCCATCTTACCCAGGCCTGCCTGGGTAATCTATCCTCTATACCTAGAAATGTATGGCTTTGTAGACTCCCAAGCATCCTTAAAAATTGGTTGTGTGACTGGCAGGTGCTCCCATGCCTAGATCTATAGAACATACACATCAGCGACCATACTCTTCCACTCATGGTACACTACCTCGTACATCTCGTACCAAATCTCTCTAGTGCATCCAACATCCTCTGTAGCATAATGCCCCATCCACACTCCAGTCCATGCTACCCTCTGTCAAGTACCAAGAAGTAGCTGAGGAATATGGCCAAAATTGTGGCCAATCTATGTGTTTGCCCATATGCATGGACAAGCTCATCCCAGGTGATGGCCCATCCAATCGCTAACTATCTCCCAAAAAATCATACATAGTGCCTTTATCCCTGCCCGGGGCACTGTGTCATAGGTCACTCTCAGCCTATGGAAGGGGATCTATAGGATCCTGTATATGTCCTCTAGAGTCACAGTTATCTCTCCCTGAGGAAGGTGGAAGGTAATCATTTTTGAAAGGAAATACTCCACTAAGATAGTCAACATGTTGTGATTCATCAGCAATGCTAAGATCTGGCATAGATAACTGAGTCCCAATATGTCTATATGAGCCTTGTTTTCTACATCCAAGCTCCACAACAAAGCCCCATATGATGAATAGTGCAATCTGAATGAAACATCATCAAAGACCTCCTACACACATTAACAAACAACGACGACAAGAAAATGGTTAGTACTCGATCAAAAAATCAAAACAATAAAGAAATGAATACAAAAATCATGCTAGAAACATTAAAAAAATGCAATTTTCAACACACTACTATCACAGATTTTTGCATGAAGATGTATTTCCTCATGTGAGAATGCATTTCTTCATGTGAGAATGTGCATCTTCGTGTGATAAAACATGTCCTTGTGCAAAAAAATGTGAGGTCAACTAATGGATTAAAACCCCACGTGAAAAGAGATCGTCTCATATGAAGAAACAAGCTTTTACGCAAAGAGAAATGTCTTGCACGAAAGGTGACAAGCATCTACGAGAAATTCTAGAATTCTTTGCGAGAGAAATGGGTATCTCCTGGGTGAGAATCCATATTGATGTGCACGAAGATATGCCAGGTTGGCGAATCTTCGCACGAGAAAAGACTCTTTGTGCAAGAAAGGATAGTCTCATATGAAGACTGATGTTGACTACCTAAAAACATGCTAGAAGTGCAATAGATGACCTTGAACTACATAAAAATGAAAGTACAAAGCTGGGATATTGATAACTCACCAGAGCTCCATAGTTTGCTAGTCAACTGTGTCATCGGGAGCACTCAAAATGATGATATCTCACATTCACTTACATCTTCCTCTTAGAGCTCCTATTCACTAAAGACAAAAGCTGCAAATGAATTGAAAATGACCCCTTGGGCCCTTATATAGCTGTTGACCTAATTTTTCAAAACTGCTCCGATTTCCATGAAAATCACCCCCCAGGCTAATTCAACTACTTTAGATCCATTTTCGGGATCGAATTTGAAATCTGATAGACCTAAGTAGCCCCAAAACGTGTTTTAAAATTTTGGGACCAACGCAATCGAACGCTTTTGAAATTCACCTTTTTTTGATACTCTGCGATTCCTGGAATCTTTTCAACTTAAAATTCTTCCAACTTTCAACATTTATTTTGGAAAAAGTCAACTCAAGTCAACTATGGTCAAATCTAGTCAACTTTTGGTCGAACTTGGTCTTCTGGTCCTCCAAATCACTTCAACTCAACTCTGAATTTGCTTCTAATCATTCTAATTTCTTCTACATTCTACTGCATTCTACTAAATCTTGGATTTCTTCTGTATCTCTCAATGTATTGCTTTACATCGTATTTCTGGTGTGTCATCTTTTAATTTCACTCCCAAGGGGGTGGGATGATTACATCATTAAATCCTTATTGCTTGGGGCATCTTGTTCCCATCCTATGTCCTCATCATTTGGGGCATCTTGTTTCCCTCCTTCTAGCATCTTTGTCATCTATTTCATCTGGTCATCGATTGATTATAGGTATTGAGAAAATCTAAATCTCGACTCCTGAGGATCAAGCCTCGTTCTACTGATGATTCTATGACCCATAATTCGATCTTGATCTCTTATCAATTTCAGGTATCTAGGTGTTCTATCTAGATCCTTAAAGGTTAAGCTTCATTTTGGAGACAATCTTTTAAACGCTTTCAATCTAGGTATCTAGGTGTTCTATCTGGATCTTTAAAGATTAAGCTCCATTCTAAAGACAATCTTTTAAATGCTTTCAATTTAGGTATCTAGGTGTTCTATCTAGATCCTTAAAGGTTAAGCTCCATTTTGGAGATAATCTTTTAAATGCTTATCAACCCTCAGGTATCGAAGTGTTCTATCTGGATCCTCAAAGATTAAGCTCCGATTTGAAGACAATCTTTTAAATGCTATCGATCTTGGGTATCTAGATGTTCTGTCTAGATCCTTAAAGGTTAAACTTTGTTCTGATGGAAACCTCTAGAATGCTTATCAGTTTGGGTATCTAGGTGTTCTTCTTGGATTCCTTAGGATCAAACTCTTTTCTGGAGATGGTTCTTAAAAGCTTATCAATTGGTTTGCGGATTATCAACTTCAGAACCAATCTCATCTTCACATCATGCTTTCTAATTTTCTTTGAATTGAACGTGTTGTTCGCACATTCATTCAAAGAGGGGCAAAATGTAATACCTCAAAATTGGCTCATTGCCATTATACCAATTTTGGTCTATCTGATCAAAACTAGAGTCTTATCTCATTAGGCAAATTCTTGTCCTGACATTCACTACTTGACTTAATTGTCAGATGCAGAAAACCCTAATTTGCATTCATGATACTTATTATTTAATTCCTATAGTATTTATTCATATTAGTCACATTGAAACCTATTTGATTTAAATTTAATTTAATCTAAAGTATTTATACTTTATTACATTAAATTATCACCTAAGGCTAATATACTAAGGAATTGAATTTATTTAATTTAATAAATATACCTATTCTAATTAATTGAATGAAATTATTTAATTAAATGGAAAAGGTACTTATGAGGTCATATCTCATTTATTAAATTAAATATCTTTCCTAATTCTACTCTTCAGTTCAAAATGGAAATTCCTAGTTAACTATTGCTGGAATTAGAGGTGATTCAAATAACTTGCTCTCACACTAGAGTCTATCTGAGTTAACTATTTCTTGCACTCAAGATCTGAGGCAGTTAACTCCATCTAAATTTGGAATCTTCCACTATGACTGAAATTGTGCTTCAATCTTGACCGTTGATCTGAGTTGATTTCAATTGTTGATGGATTCCAAGAATTCTATTTAAGGGATTCATAATTCCTCATTAAGAAGGTTGATTTGAATTGATATTGGAGTGCTACTGCATTTCATACCCATTTAGCTCATACATCTTCATATCCTTACATTCCTAGCTTAATTTCATTTAGCTCTTAATATGCATACATTTAATATAGCTACTTTTACAAGTTCTTAAATTAGTTGCATAATCATTCTAGATTACTTTGCACACTCATATAGATTAGTTTTCTTTAAATCCTTCATTCTTAGAAGGTCTGATTTCTTGCACCTTGAATCTAAGGACATTAACAGGCAAAATCCTTCTAGATAGAAGGACATAGGTCGCACTATCAGGTGTCTTGAATAAAAAATTCAATGTTTATTCCAGGATGACTTCACAGGTAATGACTACATTGAAGTGTGTGTGTGTTAACAGAGGCCACATTCCACGCATATATTTCTGGCGCCCACCATGGGGCCAAGGAAATCAATTTCTCTAGCCTCATCTACATTTTTTTCTATTATTTTAGCATTCTATTTGTACTATTTTGTACCATTACTTGAATCTTCATGTTAGACATTCCATTTTTGCACAAAGTTTTGAAGGTTCTCATGTGAGATTTTAAATTGTATCACATGAAAAAGTGCCCCATTGTGCAAGATTTCACACGAAGATTTGCAATAGCAAGTTCAATTTTAGTATTTTTTAGGATTCTATTCGTTCAATTTTGCTAATGTGTTTTTCTTTAGATTTTTGTTCTCTGGTTTTTTGCAATTTAATTGTTGTCTGCAAGACATTTTGACAAAAATTCCATATAAAATCCACTCAAACAAAAATTGGCCCATATTTGTAGGACGATTTCCAAAGATACATTTGACGAAGACTACTCTTAAAATCCACAAAATAGCATGTCTTCTTTCTTGCTTTCAAAACTTAGATTAATTAGGGCTTATGAAATTCTTAGGGTGCAAGATGAAAGAATAGGAGATTATGCTCTTCACCACTTGGAGGTCATGACCAAGGGTGAATCAGAAACTTAGATGCTTCTGAAAGATGACATTGTGAAGGAGGCAAGCAGCTTAGTGGTTCTCTAGTGCTTGTTCTTTTCTATGATAAGGTGATGGTTTCCCTTTGAAGCAAATCAAAATCTTTAGGAAGGATGAGTCTAGATTGATTAAGCTAAGTGGGTAATTAATCTATTCTGCATATTTAGGCAAGGAAATAAGGTAGAGGATTATACTCTTTCCCCTTGAGGGAAATTAGAAACTTAGACCCTTAAATCTAGACCACCAGTCCATGTTAATCCTTTAGAGGTCCTGCCAGAGTGATCCAACCTTTGGGAATGACCAAAGTGAGCACACTCCTTTCACTGGAGATTCTAACTCACTATAATCAAGATGCTTTGTAGAGCAAAAGACTCCAAAATTGGATTAATTTCTTTCCCTTGATTCTTGATATCACATATCAAGGGGAAGCTCTATCTGTTGCACTGGTTGGCACCAGCCCTAGTCTTGCAAATTAAGTGTGTGCACTCTCAAATGTTGGTGTGGGCTGCTGCTCTCAAATTTTCTTATGGATCCATCGAGAATTAATTTGAACGAAAGCCAAGTAAAAACCTTGTAGTTAGAAGCCACCCAGTTCACCTTTGAAAGGAGGCATAATCTTTGTGCAAGGAGGGGGAAGAATCTCTCTTGTAGAACTCACCATAGGCATGCTACTAGATGTTTGAAGGTTTTATACATGCTCATTCCCTACCACAAGGGTGCTCATTCAACACGTACTATTGAGTTCTTTGAATATACCAAAAACACAAGCACCCTCTAAGGGGTGATATGGCTGTGTGAGGTACATGCATGCGCATAAGATGTGGGACAAAGGTTTTGCCTTCTTTAGCATTTTCTATTTCTAGGGATGAAGAGTGTTTGTTATCAAGTCCAAAACATGTCCAAACTTCCTCAAACAAACTAAGAGTCAAGACTCCCTTGTCCCTCTGAGTTGCTTTGCCCTCAGTTGGATTATACTCGACTATTGATTGTTTCCCACTATTTGGTTCAAACACTTTGCCTTAATTGCAACTTGAAACACTTGTTCAAATGATTTTGAGTTAACCTTGCTGTCTATCCAACAAATTAGTTTAGCTAGTCTGCCCAATCTATCCAAAGAGTCGAGAAGTCTCTTCAAAATCCAAACCTGTTGTTAGTCTGGTCTTGAATTTTGTGCACAGTCTTGCATTTTCTCACCGAAGAATTTAATTTTTCATGTGAGTTGGTTTAGGTCTTCACATAAGAACCCTCGTATGCCTATGCAAGATCTTGCCAACTATCCTTGCTGTCCTATCACTTCTTCGCGTGAGCCAGAGAAAGCCTTCGCACAAATTTAAATTGCTATTATGAGTCTTCACACAACCCAGTGAACTTTTTTGTGTAGCTTGCAGAGAATCTTCACATGAGATCTTGTTCTAGAACTATCAAGTCAGCTTATTCAACCAATCTATGACTTGCATTTAGTCTATTTATTGCATTGAGTTGTCCCTTCTCTATCTGTACATAGTCCTGAATGGTGTCATTTAGCTTAAACTAAAGATTTGTGATCCACACTTTCACTAGTCTTGTCCTTTAGTTCTTTGGATTCTCGTTCTTTAGTGCTTGTAATACTTTGCATTATGTTAGTCATAACCTTTGGCTATTCTAGCCTTCAAATCAAACTACTTGTGCCTTAGTGTACAACGTTCTTGTCTTGTCCTATTGAGGCTTAGTTTTAGTGTGGTCCTTGTCCAGGTTCTTATTTTTTGTCCTTGTCCATGATTGTAGAAACAAGGAGCAGCAATGTATTTTATCCTCTTAGACTTAGGTGAGGTATTTATAGGGGTCAAAATCATGGTAGAGGTTGTTTACCTTTTGCTACATAGTTTGCATCCAATTCGTCTAGTGAGGCATCTTCATGATCTCCCTCACCCGTTAGATCACCTCAAGTCTAGCATACATTCTCCATAAACCTAAAACAACTAGGAATCCTTTGTATCAAGAGGATCTTGAGACTGGTAGAGGTCCTGTATCTCTAAACACAATGTCTAACTACCTTTTTAGAGGACCTTTTGAAACACAACATACTAAAACTAAACACGTTCCTACAATGACTAATCGTGAAGCCGAACATGGTAGTCATAGTAGACATCAAGAACCGCCTAGGAATGATAAAGAGAAAGAAAAAGACCATGACACCAATGAGGAATAGGAAGAGGTGTAAATACTCCCTGAACACATAGCAAAATGTTGAAGAGACAAAAACATTCAAAAGGTCATGGGAATTCTACTCAACGAAGAGAAAGAAAAGTAATTTCTCAAACTTTCCCAATAGGGAGCTAAGTTGCACTCTCATTTCAATGTGGAAACCATTATTAACTTGAAGAGGAAATTGAGACTTCCAAACTCCAAAAAAAACTAAAAATTATGCAAAATCAACTAGCTCAGATGATGCATGAGAAAGAGAAACGTACAAAAACATACACATTAGATTCTCTTTGTCCATTTCCATTTGACAAGAGCATAAACATTCCTCCTTTCCCACAAGGCATAGAGCTACCTAAGTACGACAAGTACTTTGGCACCACTGATCCCTAAGATCACCTGAGGGGATTTGGCACCTTTTCTATGGATTTTATACATGATTAGACATACCTCATACGTTTATTCCCCAGGATCCTAGGTGGTCAGGCTTTGGAATGGTTCTCCCACTTACCTCTTGATATCAAGACGTTCGATGAAATTGCCAACTTATTTGTCTAGCAGTATTCTCATAGCATTCAACACCCTGTCAGCATTCGAGATCTATGTAACCTTAAGCAGAAAGTTGGAGAACCTTTTCTCACATTCCTCCAATGGTGGAGACAACTTTACACAAAGTATTCACGCAAAATTCTGGAAACGAAAAAGCTTGACATCTTCATTGATAATCTCCTACCTGATTTTGGATATAGAGTCCAACTTCAAGTTCTGCATATCTTTGAAGAAATGATCACATAGGCTATCCACATCAAAGAATTTATGGTCAAGAAAGGTGAACTCACTCTTTAGAAAGATACAAAACAAGGTTCTACCTCCAATAGGGATAAAACTAAATATGTCAACAAGAATCGAGAAATTGTACATGATGGAGTTGTTGACAATATCACTCCCAAACTTGCTAAGGTGGCATTTAATCTCATAGATGGCCTCAATGTGGCTAAAAATGTTGAAAATCCTCCTCCTGACAATAAGACATCCGAGAATAAACTGAGAAATTCATGGGCCACACACCCTAAGTGAGAGTATACACCCTTGGGTGAACCTTTGGATGTGGTTTACAAGACATAGCTACAACACAAGCTTATCTCACCAATGGACAACCCTCATCCCTATGATCCACAACCATGCCCACCATGGTGGAATGAAACCTCATTCTATGAGTATCACCAAAATAAGGGACATAAAACTAGCAACTGCATAAAATTGCGCTATAAAGTTTAGGACATGATAGATGTTGGTGAACTTGTGGTAGATGGACATAACAAAAACTTGGATCACAAGGCATTCAAAGAGCCTTTCCCAACCTTTGAAAAGGAGAGACTTTGAAACTAAAACCCAACAACAAGGTCAACTATGCATATTCCAATGATGAAAATCTGATTAACATGGTTGAACCTGTAGATTTTGAATACTACGACATCATTACTATCAAGGGAAAAGAAGATAATGACAAACCCAAGACACCATTTGACTTGAGAGGCCCTGCTTCTAACACAATAGATAACACACCTTTGCAACACTATGCTAATTTTGTTACTCACTCTCATGCCAAGTTGGTGCTCAAAGGCCCTGCGCCTTCTACTCCCAATCTTGAACAAAATAAAGACAAAGCCCTTAATGACCCATCTTGAAAAGGTTCAAAAATCACAACGAACTCAATGGAAACCAGTTGTAGTGTTCTTGATCAACTAAAATGAACTAATGCTCAAATATCTATCTTTGAGCTACTTAAAATCTTGCTTTCTCACAGGAAGATTCTGGACAAAGCCCTCATTGAGGCAAATGTTCCTCAAGATCTTGATCTTTTGTGATTTCAATCCATGGTAGGTCACCTGACCTCACCTCATCTTATGACCTTCTCTGAGGAGGATGATAACTCACTGAGTCACTTGCACAATCAACCTTTTCACATTGAGGTTATGATACATTAGACACATGTTCATTGGGTACTCATCAATAACAACATTGACCTAAACATTGCCTTGGCTGCTCTGCTTAGACAATTGAATTATTCTGAGGACTCTATTGATCCTCGACACAAGATCATCATTAAAGCATATGAAGAAGTAGAAAAAAGTCTCTAGGTCTTGTGGTCTTACCCATTCGCATCGGTCCTGTAGAGAGAGATGTCACCTATTAGGTGCTTGACATTCCCTTGGCTTATAAAATTCTATTAGGATGGCCATGGATACATGAGATGTGCACTGTGCCCTCAACATATCACCAATATCATGTTTCATGGTTTCAAAGTTACTATCCCCACCACTACTAGCTATACCTGCAATATGAGCAAGGCTGCAAAAACTTTTGTACCCGCTAACCAGGAATCCACTGATTATCATGACAATAAGCCAAAACAAATTGACCAGTCATTCAAACTAAAAGAAACTAGCATGGGAGAGTACCATATTTAACTGATGCTATCATTAACATCTCTTCTAGAGTCTCCTCATCATTATGGGAGACCCTCAAAGGAAAATAAGCTATTTGTGCTGACACCTCAAACCAAGTATGATGGTACTTTTGTCAAGGCTACAGTTGCCCTAGAGGATGAAAGTACAAATAGAGCCATTACTTCATCGCTTTATAGAGAAAAGACTCCAGTAGACTTAATAGAGCAAGCTCAAGAAATCACTTCTAAGAAATATGAACCTAGTCTTAGGCTCATGAAGCATTTTGGTTACAAGGGAATTGGCCCTATTGGGTGCAATTACAATAGTCTAATTGATTCTATCAAGGTAACAACTTGAAGCAATAGTGATACAGCTAGCCTAGGATTAAAAAAGGTTCCTTTCCATTTGGGACCTATTAAATTTATACTAAACCCTAAGAGTTCATCTAAAAATGAGTCACAAGTTTAGTAAAAAACTCAAGAGGAACAATCTAATGATGAGGATCCCTATCCTTCCCTATTCCTCATGATCTTGCTAAATTCTTTGCTGAACTAGATGACTTTGTACCATGTGTTAGCACCATGGATGATACTAGTGATTCTTCTAAGGACAATGTTGAGCAACCCAAAGATCATTTAGAAAAGGGAGAGTCTAGTCAGTCTCTACACATTGAATATCTCTGTAAAAACCCCAATGATGATGGTGAGTATATCCCTATCACTGTTGGGAATTCTATAGTCTCTTGCCATGTAGCATTGATTCTAAGGAATATGATTTTGAATCCCTTTCAGAAGTGACTACTGACAAAGACATTGATTAGGTTCATGTCTATGAAAACCAAATCAAGGTGGGTGGAACATCTAGGGTTAGGTTAGATGGGTCTGATCTGACTAGTGTCCTAGAGTCATCAATTGGTGACATTAGTACTCAAAGGCGTTCGAGCACATCTGTGGATGAAGTTGCTATAGGTCTCAAATTGCAAGTCCAAGCACTTAATGATTATACCATGAACACAATTGAACTAGCCACTAATCCTTCACTCACACATCTTGAGCTTATAGACTAGAACCCTAATGCATTTAGTGAAGTCCCCATGTTCTAGAATGACTATGTTCTTTCCTGCTACCTAAATGCTATCGAACCTGTAACATCTTCCACCAATGAGCAGAGCATCAATATGACTGAGGCTTACATCAAATATCTCAGTCATACAATTAAAAAGAAAAAATGCAAAAGGTCCAATGGTGAAAACCACAATGTGGCAGTATCAGAACCCAAAAAAGTAAAAACAAAAGATGTATCCAAGGGTGAAAAACTCTTTGAGGTGCCTACAGATGAGATATTTGATGTGCTTCCAAGTCACTTTTAGGAGAGATCATCAGTGTTGATAGAGCCAACATAGCTAATTAACTTGGGAACTGAGGAACAACCTCATATGATACATCTAACATAGTCATTATCACCTAAAGAAAAGGAAGAGTTCATTGCCTTTTTCAATGAAAAGAAGATAATTTTTGCTTGGACATACTCTGACATGCCAGGACTAGATCCTGATCTTATCATGCATCACTTGTCCATAGTGCCAGACATTAAACTAGTTAAACATAAACTTCAAAAAATGCATCCTCATGTTGCATTGCTCGTCAAAGAACTGGAAAAACTTCTAAAAGTTGGTTTCATCCGTGCAATTGAGTATGCTGAATGGATATCCGATATTGTTACAATCTCCAAGAATGATAAATCTATCAAGGTTTGTACTAACTTCTGTGATCTCAACTTGGCATGTCCTAAGGATGATTTTCTTCTTCCTAATATTGATATGATAGTGGACATGATGGTCGGCTATGAGATGTACTCACTTATGGATGGGTTTTTTGGATACAATTAGATAAAAATTGCACTAGAAGACTAGGAGAAAATGAATTTCACATGTGCATGGAGAACCTTTTGTTGGAATGTAATGCCATTTGTCTTGAATAATGCTAATGCTACATATCAGAGGGCTATTACTAGAATTTTCCATGACATGATGCATAAGACCATGGAAGACTACGTGGATGATACCTTGGTCAAAAGTGCTAAACATAATACTTATCTACAAGATTTGGGACCCATCTTAGATCATATGGAAAAATTTAGCTTGCAACTCAATCCTAAGAAGAGTGCATTTGGTGTCACATCACAAAAGTTGCTGGGCTACATCATCTTTGCAAAAGAAATTGAGGTGGATCTAGAGAAAGTACAAGAAATAATGGATTTTCCACTACCTCGGAACATTAGTAAAATGAGAGGGCTACAAGGAAGGATCCAATCTATTTGTAGGTTTATCTCACAATTGGTGGATAGATCACAACCCTTCACAAAAACCTTACATAAGGGTGTGAAATTCAACTAGAGCTAGGATTGTGAGCAAAGCTTAACACAGATCAAACAATATCTTGTCAATCCACCAATCTTGATGCCTCCTGTCCATGGGAAGCCTTTGCTTTTATATATCTTAGCAACTAAAACCTCTTTGGGAATCCTATTGGCTCAAGAAGACAACAACAACAAAGAGAGAGCTATCTACTACTTGAGTCACACACTGATCTCTTACGAGAGGAACTACAACATCATTGAGAAAGCTTGCTTTTTAGATGTCTTTGCTTCCCACAAGTTGAGACACTACATGCTTGCCCACACTGCATGGCTCGTGGCTAAAATAGATCCACTCAAGTACATGCTTAGTAAGGCAACCCTCACAGGAAGATTGGCTAAATGGGTTATGATACTCAGTGAGTTTGACATCCAATATGTTGAACACAAAGCTATCAAGGGACAAGTGATTGCAGATTAGCTGGCCAATGTGCCTATGCAAAGTCTTGTACCAATGAACATTGATTTCCCTTATGAGTCAATCCTGACACTCACACGCCAAATGTGGGTCATGTTCTTCGATGGGTCCTTCACACAACAAGGATCTGGTGCTAGATTACTCTTCATGACACTGCAGATACTCATTGTCCAAAGCATACAAGATTTTGTTTCCTTGTACAAACAACATTGCTAAATACAAGGATTTGATCAATGGTATGAAAATTATAGCTGAATGGAGAGTGGATTAGTTAGACATATTTGGAGACTCTCATCTTGTCATCAATCAGGTTAATGATGTGTACCAAACAAAATGAAAAAAATAATTCCTTACAAGTGCATGGTTGATGATTTGAAGAAGTATTTTGCACACATTACCTTCTAGAAAATTTCACGAGTAGATAATAAAGTGGTTGATTCCATGGCTACTTTGGTCTCCTTGCTATAGATGCTTAAAAATGATCTCCGACATGAGTTCTTGGTGGAAGTGTTACACTACCCAGCCTATGACACCCCTGATTCTAGGATGATCTGTTCTAATGTAGGACAGGAATCATCCTGCTACCATCACATTTATTCCTATCTCCATAATCAAACCATTCCAGAAGGTCTAACTTAGAATGAGAAATGTTACCTAATCTATAATGCTTCATGGTATGTTATTATTGTTGATGATTTGTATAGGAGAGGTCTCGATGGAACACTCCTTAGGTGTTTAGAACCTGAAGAGTCCAAACATGCACTAATTGACATTCATGAGGGCATTTGTAGATCTCACTCAAATGGCTTGACAATAGCTCACAAACTCCTTAGAGCTGGTTACTATTGGCCTAAAATGCAGCAAGAAGATATCAAGTATCCTAGACCCTCCAAACACTGTCAGCTTCATGGGAATTTGATCCACACTCAGTGGGTTAGATTCAACAATGGGCCTTCGACTTAGTGGGTCAGATTCACCCAACCTCTTCTAATGGAAATAAGTTCATCATCACAACTATAGATTACTTCATGAAGTGGGTGGAGACAATATCTCCCATAGTCACCAATGGAAAAACTGTAGCTCTTTTTATCACAAATTATATTATCTGTAGATATGGTGTACCATCCTCAATCATTATTGACAATGGAGTATAATTCAAGAACAAAGACCTCAAGGAACTATTCAATAAATTCAAGATCACACAACATTGGTCTTCCATTTATTACCCCTAGATAATGGCCAAGCTAAGGCATCCAATAAGGTGATTCTCAAAATTCCTCATTGCACAGTCAGAAAATTAGGGAGATACTGGCATCTCTAGATTAATCTAGCCTTGTGGGCATATAGGACAAGCATCAAAACTCCAACAAGCATGACTCCCTTTGCTTTGGCGTATGGGGTAGATGTTGTGCTTCTAATAGAGGTCGAGATTCCTACCTTGAGAATCTCTATGAAGGGTCTTATTACTGATGATGACTACATGATTGCTCGGGTTCAAGAATTAGTGTTACTAGATGAACATTGACAAGTGGTGTGTGATCATCTACGAGCATATCAACAACGAATGTCAAGAAGCTACAATTGGAGGTTCAAGCCACGTGAATTCCAGCTAGGTGATCTTGTCCTGAGAGCGAACCCAAAGAATTAATAGCAATGAGTCCAAAAAGGGAAGTTTGAACCAAACTGGCTCGATCCTTACATCATTATTGCAGTATATGGATCTGGTGCCTATGAGTTTTCCACAACCGAAGGAGAAGTGCTTAAGGAACCTGTCAACACTCTCAACTTGAAGTGATTTTATAGTTGACTCGATATCAGTACCTCTTTGTACATATCTATATATCCTGAAAAAAATCATAAAAATTAGAAAATGTCTTGAAAAATTTGTTACCCTGGTGAAATACTAGCAATAGGTGCCTTGGTAACACCAAAAAAATTGAAAAATTGAAAAATGCAAAATAAAATGGGTATCTCCAATGCGAGAATCCCTATTGATGCATGCAAAGATATGCCAGGTTGGAAAATCTTCACACAACAAAAGATCGTCTTCCTATGAGAAAGGATAGTCTCATGCGAAGACCAATGTTGAATACCTAAAAATGTGCTAGAAGTGTAATAAATGACGTCAAACTATGTAAAAATGAAAGTACGAAGCTGGGATATCGATAAGTCACTAGAGGTCCGTAGTCCACTAGCTAGCTATGTCATCGAGAGCACTCAAAATGATGATATCTCATGCTCACTACCATCTTCCTCTCAGAGCTCCTATTCACTAAAGACAAAAGGTGCAAATGAATTGAAAATGACCCCTTGGGCCCTTATATAGCTGTTGACCTAATTTTTCAAAAGTGCTCTAATTTATGTGAAAATCACCCCCCAAGCTAATTCGACTGCTCTGGATCCATTTTCAGGATCAAATTCAAATTTTGACACACCTAAGTAGCCCAAAAATGCTTTTCAACTTCACCTTTTTCTGATACTTTGCGATTCTTGGAATCTTTTCAACTTAACATTCTTCCAACTTTTAAAATTTATTTTGGAAAAAGTCGACTCAAGTCAACTATGGTCAAATCTAGTCAA
Organism: Cupressus sempervirens; assembly: GCA_028749045.1. Taxonomy (NCBI): domain Eukaryota; kingdom Viridiplantae; phylum Streptophyta; class Pinopsida; order Cupressales; family Cupressaceae; genus Cupressus; species Cupressus sempervirens. The sequence continues at coordinate 349,380,369 of CM053793.1, forward strand.
ATTTTGATCAAACTTGGTCTTCTAGACCTCTAAATCACTTCAACTCAACTCTAAATTTTCTTTTGATCATTCTAATTTCTTCTACATTCTACTGCATTCTACTAGATCTTGGATTTCTTTTGTATCTCTCAACATATTGCTTTACATTGTATTTCTGGTGTGACATCTTTTGATTTCACTCCTGAGGGGGCACGATGATTACACCATTGAATCCTTATTGCTTGGGGCATCTCGTTCCCATCGTATGTCCTTATCATTCATGGCATCTTATCAGTAGGGGCATCTTATTTCCCTCCTTTTGGCATCTTTGTCATTTATTTCATCTGGTCATCACTTGATTACATGTATCAAGACAATCTAAATCTTGACTCTTGAGGATCAACCCTCATTCTAGGGATGATTGTATGACCCATAATTCAATCTTGATCTCTTATCAATTTTAGGTATCTAGGTGTTCTATCTAGATCCTTAAATGTTAAGCTCCATTCTGGAGACAATCTTATAAATGCTTTCAATCTAGGTATCTAGGTGTTCTATCTGGATCCTTAAAGATTAAGCTCCATTTTGGAGACAATCTTTTAAATGCTTTTGATTTAGGTATCTAGGTGTTCTATCTAGATCCTTAAAGGTTAAGCTCTATTTTGGAGATAATCTTTTAAATGTTTATCAACCCTCAGGTATCTAGGTGTTCTATTTGGATCCTCAAAGATTAAGTTTTATTCTGGAGACAATCTTTTAAATGCTATTGATCTCGTTATCTAGACATTTTTTTTGGATCCTTAAAGGTTAAACTTTGTTCTGATGAAAACCTTTAGATTGCTTATTGCTTTGGGTATCTAGGTGTTTTGCTTGGATTCCTTAGGATCAAACTCTGTTTTGGAGATGGTTCTTAAAAGCTTATCAATTAGTCTACAAATAATCAACTTTGGAACCAATCTCATCTTCGCATCATGCTTTCTAATTTTCTTTAAATTGAACATGTTGTTCACACATTCATTCAAAGAGGGGCAAAATGTAATACCTCAAAATTGGCTCATTGCCATTATACCAATTCTGGTCTATCTGATCAAAACTTATCTCATTAGGCAAATTCTTGTCCTAACATTTGCTACTTGACTTAATTGTCAGATGAAAAAAACCCTAATTTGCATTCATGATACTTATTATTTAATTCCTATAGTATTTACTCATATTAGTCACATTGAAACCTATTTGATTTAAATTTAATTTAATCTAAAGTATTTATACTTTATTAAATTAAATTATCACCTAAGGCTAATATACGAAGGATTTGAATTTATTTAATTTAATAAATATACCTATTCTACTTAATTGATTGAAATTATTTAATTAAATCGAAAATGTATTTATGAGGTCATATCTCACTTTATTAAATTAAATATCTTTCCTAATTCTACTCTTCAGTTCAAAATGGAAATTCCTAGTTAACTATTGCTCGAATTAGAAGTGATTCAAATCACTTGCTCTCACACTAGAGTCTATCTAAGTTAACTATTTCTTGCACTCAAGATCCAAGGTAGTTAACTCCATCTAAATTTGGAATCTTCCACTATGACTGAAACTGTGCTTCAATCTTGACCATCAATCTGAGTTGATTTCAACTGTTGATGGATTCCAAGAATTCTATTTAAGGGATTCATAATTCCTCATTAAGAAGGTTGATTTGAATTGATATCAAATTGCTGCTACATTTCATACCCATTTAGCTCATACATCTTCATATCCTTACATTCCTAGCTTAATTATGTTTAGCTCTTAATATGCATACATTTAATATAGCTTCTTTTACAAGTTCTTAAATTAGTTGCATAATCATTCTAGATTACTTTGCACACTCATATAGATTAATTTTCTTTAAATCCATTATTCTTAGAAGGTCTGATTGCCTGCACCTTGAATCTGAGGACATTAACAGGAAAAATCCTTCGAGATAGAAGGCAATGGGTTGCAACTCAGGCTTGGATAAACAATTCAATGTTTATTCCAGGATGACTTCGCAGGTAATGACTATGTTGAAGTGTGTGTGTTAACAGAGGCCACATTCAACACATACATCTACATCCTCTAAAATCTACTCTGGTTGAATAACCAACACTGGTCAATCATCAAATCACTCCAAACACCCATTCATCTTTTTAATATAGATAGAACCATTCAATGATGAAGCATTCACCCTAGATGGGAGATTGTCAGTCTAGCCCTTAGCCCCCCCCCCCGACATTAGTATAGAGGAATCAACCATCTCCATATCAACAGATAATATCTGAGACACAGGGATGTCTAATTGCCCCATGTCCAGATCCAAAAATCCTATCCCCAAGCCGAAGCCCCTTATCTACAAACATCAGCACCCTTCCCTGTAGCCAACACTATTGTAGATTGGAGACCCCACTCTCCAAGTTTAGCCCCAACCAACCTCGACCCCAAATGACCACCCAAAAACCCCAACCACAGCCCCATACACACCCCCTTCACTGCCTGCAACACCAAACACCCTAACAACAACAAGAATAGCAATCCCAAGCACAGGAAAAATGCCTGAAACCAACAAGCTTAGGGCACATGAGCCCTAGCTTGATAGATCATACGTCCACTCACTAGAGCCATCTCCCATTTTTCATAAGGGTTGTGATGATTGAAAGGTCTAATGCATGAGGATTTAGTCAATTGGTTGAGGTAACTTTGTGTTGTTGGGTAAGCGCAAAAATTTTTTGACCAAAAAGATTCCACATTTTGTTTTTTCCTAATCTAAGTAATAGCGTGCTCACACTATAGCATGATCAGACTATGGTTTGGGTGGAATGAGCATATGGCTCTTGATATTGAAAAGGTAGTGTGATCACACTATTTGAAAAATCAATGAATAAGGTAGTATGATCATGATGTTGAAAAAGTGTTATTAAAAAAACTCATGACTCATTTCTCATTTCTCTATGTTTTCTCTCCAGTGACTATGGAATTTTCTTATTTTCCAAGGAGTGTGAACATGGAGTGCCTAGTATTTTTCACCCCAATTTGCATTAGAAATGGATCCACATCATTGGAAATCCTAAACCGGTCAAAGAGGTATGCGTTTTAACTCTTATTTTATAAAATTTTGAATTTTAATCGGCAATCCCAATCCTAATCCTCTCTCTCTCTCTTTCTCCATGTACTATCCCCTCTCCTTCTTCCTATCTCATACCCTCTCTCTCTCCATCAATTGATATCTTCCTTTCTCCAAGAATCATGCTCCCTCCATCCTATCCTCTCTCCCTCTTCACATGCACTACTCCCTTTCTCTCCATCATATCCCCTCTCTCTTCCTACCCCACCTCTCTCTCTCCCTCCGTCCCTCCGTCCCCCCCCCTCTCTCTCTTCCCCTTCTCTCCATCTTATACCATTCTTTCTCACTTACTCTCCATCCTATCCCCTTTAGTTCTCTTCATATGGCCTCGTCTCTTCACTCCCTCTTCCTATCCATATGGAGTATCTCTCTCTCTCTCTCTCTCTCTCTCTCTCTCTCTCTCTCTCTCTCTCTCTCTCTCTCTACATATTTTCCATTTTATGTGTGTGTGTGTGTGTTCTTCTCCATCATCTCCTTTCTCTACTTCTCTTTATACTATTCATTTTCTACATCTCGCTTCCTATCACCTTCTCTACCTTCCTCCCTCTCTTTTTTCTATGTAGATGTCCTTACTAGAATGTATGCCCTATAATGCATATGTACTATAGGGAAATTTCACTATTGTTTACATAGAAAACATGCACAATAGCGTGTACTCACTTCATAATGCATTCAAATTCACAAAGTCTAAGGCTTGGATTTGTATTGGAGATACAACCCAAAGGATTGGTCATTTCAAACTAGTTTTTGACATGATTTCTAGCAAGCATACCTAAAATGCATAATTTTTCTTGTGTGCTCTCCATGAAGTTTCACCATGCTTATATATCAAAAAAATTAGGTTAATGATATTGTAGATTTCTGTGTTATTTATGTAACCATTTAATTTATAATGAATTTAGACTATTTTAAGCCTTTCAATTATATTTTATTCTTAATGTATGTCCATTTCCTCTCTAAAACTAACATGTAGCATTTGGGGGTTACTTTTTAGATTTTTCATCCAATTTCACAAGTTAGATTTTTAAATACTAGACTCCATTCTACACACTTTAAAAAAAATAAATTTTGAGGGGGAGCACATCGATATTTCATTTTTTTTGGACGTGTTCAATTACAAAATTTGTAAAAATAATATTAAGATTAGAAAATTACCCCAAAACTATGGAATAAACTACATGGTGTTAGCTAATTTCTAACTAGAGCGATTAAAGAATTTCCAAAAAAAAAGGATTTTAGGGGGACCACACTTCACACTACATTATGTTTTTACCAAAAAAATAGTACCACTTTTTGTGGCCCCCTTTTCTAAGGGCCTTAAACTCCACCATTTAAAAAATTAGTAGTTTAGAAACTAGATTCAAAGGATTACAATATTTTTTTAGTCATATCTTGAAATTTTTGGTGTGACTATCTTCAAATTCTCGTCGAAATTCAAGAATTGCAAGCTTTAGCAAAAAAGTGGCATCTTTTATCTTTCTTTTGGTACCACAACTTTGTGCACTTACCCTGTTAGTGTCATAGGAATTAAGAAATATTATTTAGAAATCAATGTAGTATTCTATTTTTTAGAATATATATATATATATATATATATATATATATATATATATATATATATATATATATATATATATATATATATATATATATATATATATATATAACCTCAACTTTTCCTTCTCCTAGCCTCATATGTCTAGCAAAATGAGTACTTTGTGGTGTTCTTGTACTTCCTATTGCATCCTGTATTGCATATTTTTTACATGTCAATCTAGAGTGTTCTATAAAATAATAATTTAATAAAAAAATGATATTTAGGTGATTAAATAATAACATGTGAAAACTCAAACAAAAAAACCTATATCTCCTCTCCACCAAAGACCATCTTTATCAAATCATTTGTGAGCAAAAAACCCTAAGTTCTAGATGAATAACATGTCCTCCCATAATGTATAAATGGATGGGATGTCAATTCATCCTCATTCACCTCAATATCTGATCCATCACATATACACTGGTAGCTACAACGCATATGCAATGACTCTAATGATGAACATGATGACAATGTAGGTGGCAGAAGTGGAGATGATACTAGTGGTGTTGTTGATTATGGTGGAGCTAGAACATGATACAATGACCCTAATGGTGCATTTGATGATAGTCAAGATGTCATAGGTGATGACCCATCCACTCTCTCAGCTAACTATGTTCCATGTTGAATGATAACATCGATCAATGATGAAATTGTATGAAGGGTCTATAAATCAATAGATTTCTTTATGACTAGTGGGACAACAACATGAGACATGGTTTTTTGTCTCATATTCCTCCTTTCATGTGTGTTGGTACCATCCTATGACCCCTAGGTCTATCCTATGCATAGTCTTTCCCTCTACCCTCGAATGCCAAAGTAATTTGGCTTCTTGCCAAGGATGAACTTACAGTATAACTTTCTCAAAAACTATAAAGGTGCATTATAATTATTACATGGTGGTAGGTCAGATACCATATACCACCTATCCTAAAAAGTTGATCTCATCCTATCATGAATGCACTAATGAATAGAAAAAGTTTTAGTAGTTTCTTCTAGGGAGTTGATACTAACAATATTATAGAAAATAGCACATATATCACCTTTCTTTATGCCCTTATCTTTCATTTGTCCATATGATAACCCATTGGCATAAAATATTTCACACCTATCCCTCCATGAACCCCATTTTGGAACCTCTCAAGACACCTCATTCACACTTTTGGCCATTTATTTTAGTGTATATGTCTAGGTTGAGTGGTGACCAAGACTAGATATCACCTTAACCTATTGATCATTTGGGAAATGATAAAAGAAGGCTTTTTAAATCATGCTATCATTAAAACTTCCCTAGAAGATCAATACATAAAATGTGGAAGTAGAAAGTAGTTACTCAACTCTTTTAACACTACTCATTTATTGACCAAAACTATCATTTTTGATAGGAAAATGAGGCTGAAAAGAAAAAGTTGTTGGAATTCTTTATAATAACTGGGGGGTGAATTATTTATCCTAGGTCCAGATGCACAAATCTCTATTTTAGTGCTCCATTCTACTTGGCTTTCACACACTTCAGCTCTGATACCTTGTTTACCCTTCAAGCATCCATACCCTTAAGACTTCTTTCTTTTCTTGTCAATAAAAATCTCTTCTATTTGGCCACTGAATGAAGCAATACCTTAGACTCCTTTTCTTCCTTAGGTTCTTGCATATAACAACCTTTGCTTCTGACCAACCATCTCTATAAATAGAAAATTAAGATATTTTTTTGTTCAACCTCTATTGTCCATTTTAGGGTTAGGTAGGATTCAATGAATCTACCCATCTTTTAATTTTATTCCCTTCTATAAAATTCTCACTCAATCCTCTTTGAATTTTCCTCAAAATGGTTCATCTTAAATTTTTTCCCACTAGATCATCAATATTATCTTCCACACAGTTCACACAATTTAAAAAATCAAACTTGTTAGCTCAAATTCATCAAATTCATGATCTTTCTCATAATATTGTCACTTGACATTAACTTTCTTCTAATGCTCTACACATACTGCATTTTTGAGCATCCACTATCAAATCACCAAACATGAACTAAAGTTTACTAGTGCTCGACATCAACTAAACCTTACTCAGCTTACACTATCACTTTGCATACAATAAAATTTTACTTTGCTCGGCTCCAATTGATTGTTTTCTTGGTTTGCACTATCATTGCTCAACACCTACTATCCACTTGGTCAAGCTTGGAAGACTCAATTCTTCTTGTTCTTCTAGACTTTGTTAGTATATCCATCCTTTGCAACCTTAAGTATATAATCAATGCACTATAACATCACTATCTTAACTGATCCTTGTACTCCTTTTTTATACCATAACTCAACCTTTCCTCTAGGTTCTATTATTATATGATTTCATCAAAAGCTTCTCATCACTCAAATAAATAATAGTACTCAAATGATCTAAGCAGTTATCTTATTAGAAAGTAGTAGGTTTGACATTAGTGACAAAACAATGGTTGAAAAACATTCACATACTTGTATCAATCTATTTTCAACAAAAATTCCATGTTTTTTAATTAGAAACTGTTAAATTCCTTATGATAGAATTAATGAACAACAAGATATAGAACTAACAAGAACTGGTATAGTAAACATTTAACTGGTTAAAACATAACCCCACCCACCAAACATAACAATTATTTTATTTTAGCATAAGAAAAAATATGTAAAAAATAAGATACAAATTAGTCCCTACCTATTTATATAGGCAGGGAACTAATGTTTTCACTTGACTTCAACTATTAATTTTTTTAACAATAAGTGTTTAACAATCTAAAGTTTTAAGTGATTTGTTTTTAAAATAAATTTATGAATAGAAATTTCTAATTTTTTAATGGTTGCTAGTAATTTTTCTAGGGTTAAAATTATTTTTTGAAGTTAAAAAAGAAGAAAAATAAGCTTCAATCTTATTCAAAAGTTTCTACAAAGTTCTACCATTTTTCGTTACTTCTTGATGCAGTGCAGGGTAGGAGAATCTAGAAAGGAGATGTCGAAGCCCCCAAAAAATAACCACACAATAGAAACACAATACAAGATAAAAGATATGATACCAATTACAAATATTTATCCAAAAAGTAATTGATTGCATGCAATGCGCCAAGTTGTAAGGCCTTTCCAATTATGACCAAATACAAACAAAGTAATAGTTCTACAAGATCTAGACCCTAACCCTAGCTAGCCAGATCCACACTCTAGTAGAAACCTCCAAGGAAGATCTAAACTTGTGCTCACAAGACATCAAGCAATCTCCTTGTTTCCCAAGCCTCAGCTACTAACTCTTCAAATTTCTCTCCTTTGCCACATCCTCTTCTCCAAGATGGATGATTATTGACTCACTCCCCTAAAAATGAATGCCTTAAGACTCCATAAGACCTCCTTACTTATACCCATCTAAGCCACAAGTTAGCCTAGTTTGTTAAAAATTAAATAAAACCTTGCATTAAATGCACATTTAGGCCACAAGTCGGCTTACAATAGAAACTAAATATAACTAAATTATATGCCAAGGTTGGCTCACACTAGAAATTGAACACACAAAACTTGGGCAAAGTTGGAACCAAATCATGACCGAGCATCAAAAAACCACTTCCAAGTATCAAAAACTATTAGGTTCACTCGACACATGAAGGAACACTCGATTAACATTTCAAACTCAGTTAACGCTATAAACTTGGTTAACACTAAACCTAGTTAACATGACATGTTAATACTTAGTTAACACTGCAACTTAGGTAACATGATATGTTAATACTTGGTTAACACTGCATCCAAACTACTTAGTAATGATTGAGCCATTTATCTATTTTTGATTGAGTTTCCCTACTTCCAAGGCCAAAACACTCTAACATGTAGGATTGCCAACTACTCTAGGATTCTCCTACATCACTTCCTCATCCAATTCAACAAAGGTTGTTGAATTCATTCTATCCAGACAATGAAATTGAAGATTGTGTTATATGAAAAGTTTTGGTTTTTTGTTTAAAGGCCAATTGGTTCTTCATGGAATGCATGGCCTACCACAATTGGGGTCTTTTTTTCCTTACTTTAATTCTTCATCTCATAAAGCTTAAAAAAATGCTTTAGTTTTCCTAAAATTTATTGGTGTAGTAGGGGATAGGACCCAATACTTGAGCATGTTCCAATGGTTTTGATGGGAGTTGTTCATTTGAAACCCACACTTAATGATTTAATATCCATAATTATTATCTTAATGTCTAGCTTTTTGACAATATTGTACCAATAATTATGATTTTAAAGTTGTTATTACAATAATAACTACCCATAATTGAATAAAATGTATCTTTAGTTATAAAAAACAACTACTGATGTAATGCCACATCAACTATGCAAGTATGAGAACCCTTTTCACATGACCATTGGTCTCACTTTTTATTTGGGATATTTTGGACTACTTGGCAAAAAACACATTGGTGTGGCATCATAATTGATGATGTTGATGCAGTGCAACATAGGAGAATCCTCAAAGGAGATGTCCTAGCCCCTAGAAAATAACCACACAATAGAAACAAAATACAAGATACAAGATCTAATACCAAACATACCTCTTTATTCATAAAATAACTTATTACATTCAATGTGTTAGGCTATAAGTCCTTCCTAGTTACAACTAAATACAAAAAAGTAATAGTTTCTCAAGATCCCTCAAGATCCCACCCAAACCCTAGCTAGTCTAGATTCACTTTCCATCCAAGGAAGATCCAACTAGTACTCGTAAGCCCACCAAGCAATCTCCTTGTTTCCCAAGCCTCATCTACTAGCCCTTCTCAGAATTTGTTCCTCTACCACCTCCTCCTCTCCAAGAAGGATGAATAATCACAATATTGCTATAAACTACTTCACATTCAGTGCTCTCTCCACAAAACTAGGAAAAACTTGCTTTGCAACTACTCTCCACACTCACTCCTCCTCCAAATGAATGAATAATGACTAAAGACTTCACCATACCCTCTAATTATACCCAACTAAGCCACAAGTCAACCTAGTAAGCTAACAATCAAATAACCTTACATTAAATACTTGAAGAGCCACAAGTGAGCCTCCAACAAAAATTAAATACCAAATTACTTTGAAGGCTTACAATAATTATTAAATACATCAAAATTAATTACCCAAGACCCAAATAGATCCACTCAACTCCACTAAAATCCCTTAATCATGTAGGATAACCAGCTACTCTAGGATGCTCCTGCATCAAACTCCTTAGATGCAAAAATAAAAGTGTGTCCCACACTTTGATGCCTAATGAAAAATATCCACAAATTTCTTCATATTCACCAAAGGCTTCCACTTCAACAGTGATAAGAAAACCAACATGAAAATCATCCACATCTGCATCACTCTATCAAACACCAAAATTTCAACAATCCAATCTACATGTTCACTCCTAGGAACAAACTAAACATAATGCTTCATCACCAAACCTTCATTAGCAACTAGTGAATCCACACTAGTAACAAAAAAATACATATCAGTAGCAATATATAACCCCTCAACAACATGTGCCAAAATCTCAACACCAACCATCTCATTGCTCACAATAAGATTCTTTACAACACAAAACTCATCACCAACAACAAATGAATCATCCATGACCAAGTGCTCTCCATGTAAGACTCAAGCAAAAGATCATGAAAACCAATCTTCATGCCAACATCAACAAGATTAGGAATATCCTTAGCAAAAAGCTCTAGTTTCTCTACAGGTTCTATATCATGCTCCACAAATTGGTCAAAAAAACCAAACTCTTCCACCTCAACCTTGCTATGCCATCTTCTCTCTCAAGAAAGCCTTCTAACCATCCAAATAACTCTCTTCTAGATTGGTAGACTCTAGCTCTAAAAATCTCTACCAAACTCAACCATGTCTTCCTTAACTTGACCAACCAAACTAGCTTCAAACTAAGAAAACATCTCTGAAAACCTCTTCTCCACTACATCAAAGAGATTCACAATCTCCTTAGGGTCCAATCCTCTTAGAGATATCTTACAAGATCTTTGCAAATCCTTTGTGATAAATTACCAATAGACCAATCTTCCCGAACAAGATCAACCTTCCATCTTCATAACCATAGATCCATATGTATGTCCTCCCAAAGTCCTAGTGCAAACTACCTCAACTTTGATGATCTATTTACACACTCAAGAACAACCTTCACTCTAATACCACTTGATGCAATGCAAGATATGAAAATTCCCAAAGGAGATGTCCTAGCCCGTAACAAATAATCACATAGCAGAAAAAAATAAGATATAAGATATGATATCAAACACAACCCTTTATTCATAAAATAACTAATTACATGCAATGTGTTGGACTATAAGGCCTTCCTCATTATGACCAAATAAAAAGAAAGTAATAGTTTTCCAAGATCCCTCAAGATCCCATCCAAACCCTAGCTAGTCTAGATCCACACTCTAGTAGAAACCTCTAAGGAAGATCCAATTGGTACTCGCAAGCTGACCAAGAAATCTCTTTATTTGCCAAACCTCAACTACTAGCCCTTCTTAAAAAAAATTCCTCTACCACCTCCTCTTCTCCAAGAAAGATGAATAATCAAAATCTTATTGTAAATTGCCTCACATTTGGTGCTTTGTCCATAGACTGAGGAAAAACTTGCTCTAATGCTACTCTCCACACTCACTTCTCCTCTGAATGAATGAATAATGACTAAAGACTTCACCACACCCCCTACTTATACCCAACTAAGACAAAAGCTAGCCCAGTAAGATACAAATTAAATAAAACTTACATTAAATACTTGAAGAGCCACAAGTCAACCTCCAACAAAAATTAAATACCAAATGCCTTTAAGGCTTACAATATTTATTAAATACATCAAAATTAATTACCCAAGACCCAAATAAGTCCACTCAACTCCACCAAAATCCATTAATCATGTAGGATAACCAAATACCCTAGGATGCTCATACATTAGATGTGGACTTGAAACCTTAGTTATAAAAAGATGACTTACCAAGTAAGTTGCTGTAAAAAATTGGGAATTTTTTGAAAATTTCACATAGGAATTTGATAAGCATGAAGTTAAGGTGCTCAAGTACTAGGTCCTCTCCCCTAGTTATTGAGTCGATGTCAAAGCAAACAAAAGAATATCTTTGAGGAATGTAACAAACTATAGAATTGTGTTCTCCATACTTGGTAAAACTAGGATATGCACACCTAGTGGGACTACTCCTTTTTCTCTAGTTTATGGTTCTAAGGTTGTTTTACCACTTGATATTGAGATTCCCTCTTTGTGAGTCTCCTTGAAAGGGCTAATCACTGATGAAGATTGTAATGCTATGATGATACATGAGCTTAAGGTCCTAGATGAATGTCATAGGGTTTCTTTTGATCATATGAGAGCCTACTAAAAAATATTTTCTACTAGCTATAATAAGAAGGTTCATCCTAGAGAATTTCAATTGGGTGATCTTTTCCTTAGAGAAAATTCAAAAAATCAATAAAATAGAGAATAAAATGGCAAATTTAGACCTAATTGGGTGGGTTCCTACATAGACACTGCTGCATTTGAATCCAACATGTATCATCTCTATACACCTAAGGGAGAATAAATCCTTGGTCCCATTAACATACTTCACCTCAAGAAGTTCTATTCTTAGTTCTTTTGCTACTAAAAACTTGTACATATCTTATGATCCTAAAAAAATCCAAAAAAATCATATATGATACTGAAAAAATACCTAAAAAGTAGAAAATGTCCTGAAAAAATGATTGTCTTAGTGAAAACCTAGCAATAGGCACTTTGATGCATCACCAAAAAAAAATTTAAAAAAATACAAAAAAATTATAAAAGTCCTGAAAAAGAAATCCTACCAAGTGGTGAAAACCTAAAAACATGTGCTACTTAAGACCCTTGCACCTATGTCTATCAATATCTTTTTTTGTGCTCATAAAACATTCATCTCACCTTTCTTTTCCTTTCCTATCTTGGAACTAACTCTCATCTAGGTCTAGGGGGCATGAACTATGTAGCTTATAAGGGTCTCGTTGTTGTGTTGGTGTTTCTTTGGTAGCTTGCTCAACAATATTTTTCAACACTTTCTTCTTGCAATCAAGTTTTTAAAAAAAATTATTAGATACTTTAGCTATAGTCTAGGATGTTGTAATACTTCTCATTGGTAGAATTAAGTCCTAAAGAGATAGTCATGTGACTTCAACACACACACTTAAACTAAAATTGGTCAATATTTTTTTTCTTTATTTCTCTTTGTGTTTTGTCTATGATGATTTCTTTGCTAAGTGTTCCCTCCCTAATAATCTCTCAAGGATGTCATGAAATAGAGGACCAGGGGCATGGGGCATATTTTCCTTTGCTTTCTGCTTGTGGGTGTACTTTGTTGGATCTTAAGTTTCTTGAGTTTATTGCTTGTCCTACTTGACACTTAAGATCTGCAACATATCATCCTTGTCTATTTTTTTTCAAGTACATGATTATGGACATCTAGACATTTTGCATCTCGATGCAAGCATAATCTTGGTACTCTAAACCTAGGGAATCTAACTGCATAGTCATCTTGACCTTTATGTCTTTGGTGTATAGGTTGGGTTCCCACACATACCTATCTAATATAAAACATATTCATATCCTCATAGTTGTGCTATTGATGATTGCATGATCTTGAGATGTCCCTAATAAGTCTTAATGATAAAAAATAGGACCTACTTATATAACCCTTACAATTGTACATTTTCATACTAGCTTGCATCTTAGGGTTCATTCTAGCTTAGTTTACATTTGAATATTGAGAGAGTCTTCTTCATATTTCATGGATGTATTTGCTAACTATGTTCATCTCCCCTTGCTTCTTCTCAAACATGTGTTTCAATTTTCTTTGATCTTATCAACTTAACACTTCTTTAATTTTTGTCATCACAAGGGGTTTATCTCATCATCACATCTAATCTATCCAAGTTCTAAGATTTCAAATCATGAGTCCATATCATAGCATAGAGCTAAATATATGAGAGAGACAACATCAATACATCCACGAGCATATTAAATATAAGATGAGAATACACAAAAATCAACATGCATACCAACATCACATGGAAATATAAAACATAAGTGCTGAAACATAGATACATACATCACATGAATGCATAAAAGATACAAGTACAAACTGCTGATCTCAAATCCTGAATATCATATAATAGTAAAATATCAAGTATACATCCAACATGAGTACAAAATTTGGATAAGTGTCTCCCAAAATGATACATCAAAACTGTCACAAGGACATAAAACTTAGGGGGCCTAGGACTAACTTCCTCCCTCCTGAGTCTTATGTGGTTGGGGAGGAGGAGTTTATGTCCTATCTAGTTTTTGTATCACTCCCTCTAACCTCTCTGATCTCCTTGAATAAAGAGACACCCATTGACCCTCAGGCACTGTATCTATGTCTACGCCTTGATAATAGGATTCTCTTACCCCCTACCACTTTTTATCTTGCTAAGCCTCTACTAGGTCCTCCTCTAGAACCTTCTATTATACCTATGCCTCTTCTCTAGCATCAATAAGATGTTGATCCCTCACAACTATTGTACTCTACACCTACTAAAACTATTCTTCTAGCATTGTAACCTATTGCTCTCAAGGATCCTACCCTCCTACTGTGGATGGATCTTGCCTCTTCTCCTATTTCTCCTCTACTTGAGGCCATCTTATTACTCTCCCTCCCTCTTCTATCTCCTCTTGCTTTTCATTTTATACCTTGGATTAACTCCTTGATCTGGTGTAGCTACTAGATGAACCCCTAGAGTCATTTGGACTATCCTTTCTTGTCTTCTCTCTCTCTCTCTCTCTCTCTCTCTCTCTCTCTCTCTCTCTCTCTCTCTCTCTCTCTCTCTCTCTCTCTCTCTCTCTCTCTCCATCTCCTCCATCCCTATCATCCCTGATAATTTCTAAAGTATCACACAATATTTTGAAAAAACTAATTAAAACCCTAAGAAAATATGCTAAAATTCTCAAAATAATTCAAAAAAAGTTCATGGATGTTAGGCACTTACTAGTGGACCATATTGTGAAGGTTGATTAGCCAATCAACTGTACTCAAATCAGTGGGTCTCGATCTAGACTCTCCTCTAGGCCATTATTTTCTCTCTCTATTCTCTAACATTAGTAAATTTAGACCCAAATTTCAATGAAATTTGCTCAAAATTTTGACCCATGTTGGTCAAATTTGTGTCCAAGTAGTTCAACATTTTGATGAACCCTCAAATTGGTCAAAATTTTGAACAATCTGATATGTTTTTAAAAAAATATAGTAATTTTTTTTCCTATAATCATGCATATTTGCAATGGATTTTCAATCTTTGTGATGCTCCTAGACCAAAAAGCCTCAATGGGGTATGTTCAAGTTATTCAAGTGTTCATTTTTCTACATTAACTCATAAATATTAAGTATTCTAAACCCCAACCTTTAATTCTCATTGAAATAACTCTGTGATAGGCTTCAATCGAGTCATTTCCTACAAATAGAAAAAAGTACTTGAAGAGTAGGAGCAATGGTAGCTGGGAAAATGGTTTTATAGATACCATTGGCCTCAACAAGTTTAATTTCCAAGCTTCATCCAATAATTCTATTTAACATTTGGGACTCATATGTTCACCAGAATGACGAGGTAGAGTGAGTGATTGGTACTCTTTTGGGCTCTGTTTCCTTTGATGGAACCATTGACATTCACTATTCATACTACATCCCATACAATGACTATCCTAACCAAGTATTTCTTTGAAACTAATCTTCACTATGTTCATCTCCAATTCTTACACATGAATTAGAGTTTGTAGGTTATATTTGGCATATCAATTTTATACACTACTTTTACTAGCAAATTTTTTCTAGGCTTGCAGGTTGTAGTGGATATTGATTACCATCGTAATATGTATGAGTTGTATCAGTGAGTGAATCCAAAAGAAGTTATTATTGGATGGTGATTCTCTCACACTTTTTAATGTTCTCTAACTTTTTTAATTTCTTATTTTTATGCCGAGGCACATTTTATATATATCACACATATAACAATAGTGCCTGAAATGACAAGGAAATAACTATAGGAATATAAATTGAAAATTCTTTGACCTATTTAGTGCCGAGGAGGCTAGGAATATGTCATTTCAATAAGTTGTTATGAATATGAATGGAGCTTTTATTCTGTTCACTTTTGCAATATGCACTAAGTTTGCCTTGAGGTTTCAGAGAAATGATGGAGTCAACTTTTATTTGCCTGATTCAGATTTTATAATTTTCCAATAAAAAAAAAAAATATTATTAATGATAATGATTTCCTTACAGATGGTTATCTATTTTCCTTTAGCTATATGGGTATTTTCTCAAGACAATAGATGCAGAATTGTGCAGGTATTCTACAGGTTCAGGAGTAAGTGGCAACAGTGCCTTGATTTAGGATTTCTATGCAAGGGAAGTGAAAAATCCAATCCATTTGATTGTGGATACAATATTTGAAAACCTTGAAGCAAGCATCAGAGCTTATGTTTCAACCATCTTGTCTCTTGGAGACTGACAACTAGTGGCACAATTCCATGAAATCCTTCTGAATCTTCAAATGATCAAAGTTGAACGAGTTGGGTGTATGCGACTTAACAATCTTGAACTTTGCATTGTCTATTTCTCATTTTAACTATTTGAACCTACAAGATATTATAGCTATTTTCTTTTATTTGACAATTGGACTCTATAGTGTGCTTACATAATAACATTATATTAATAAGTAGATATACTATGAAAAGGATCTCAGATTTAATATCTGGCTCAAGAAAATAAACAAAATGTACTCATTGGTTTAATCACAGTTATTGTTCACAAAATAAAAAAATTAAAGTACTAATTATAATGCCATATGCACCCAGATCATTAGCTTTTCCAAGTTTGCAATCACATATGCAAAGCAAAAAATTGGCAATCCATGTTTAGTATTAAGGCCCAACAAATTAAACAAAATTAATTATCGATTGCTCAAGCATAATTTTAAAATAGAGAGAAGATAGAATATATCTCATTCATTAATATTAATATTAGAATGCATCAGAGAGAAAAAACCTAGAAAATAAAGTGCATGTGAAAAACTCCAAAAATATTATCTATTCCAATGAACAAGAAGACTTCCAAAAGCTAGTTAAGTATCAATGGAGCTTCTTAGCACATCTTCCCTAGTATGAATTGAATAAAAAGAAATATTCCCACTAGAACTATCTAATTCACCACTTGTATCTTTGGTGTGTTTTGTCATATCAAAAATGGATGTTAGAACATATAGTGGAACATTACATCGACTTCTTCCTCCTTTAGAAAATCCTATTGTTTTGGTGGCATAACTCTCCAAACCTCTAAACAAGAAGTACTTTAAATTCTTGGAATAATCAATCATCTAATTTCCACATCAACAAAATTATGATAATGGTTTCCATAATCAAGTTAATGGGGCATGTTAGGTACATATGAAACACCTCATAAACCTCCAAATATAAAAAATAAGTGAGTTTCAATCTTCTATAAAAGTGTGTGACCTAGATCCACAACTAGTCAAGAGTAAAAAACCAATCCCAAAAAGTTAAACTATTGTTCTCAATATCTTCTTGTTGAAACCATGCACACTCCTTTATGTTCTGATCTTGAACCAATGCAGACTTCACTTGAATTTGTGCAATCTCATGAGCAAGGTTGAGCATCATCTCTTGAAATAGAAGTCCGGTCAGCAAGGAAATTCCAAACAAATTGGGAAGTGTCATCAATTTAATTAGGATATAGATAAGATGATGGAGCCCCAAGAAAAAATTGAACATAGTGATTTGGGCAGACTTAGATAGGTGTGATGAGATCATTCACCTATATACAAGATAGCCCTAGTTCAAAAGATAGTAGATATTCTAATAGTTCTTCAACAAGAGATTCATTCACATTGATTGACTACATTTTTGCATTGCTTCTTGAACCATTATTTGCCAAAATATATAGAGCTCATTAAACTACAAAAGCTATTGTTGCGATCAAGGTAGAGTTAATATTTACTACATAGTAATGGGAAAAAGAGTAGAGCGTTGGTTGTAGAAATTCCTCATTTAAACTAAAATTTGTTTGCAAAATATATAAAATGTTAAAAACTAAAATATTGGGCTTGTAAGATGTCATTCCACTATAAAACTCTTAATCATAACTTGTATGCAAGAATGTAAATCAACACTACATACACATTACATGCCAAAGCCTAGAAACAAATACATACCTTGAGTTTTTCCCTCTCCCTGATTAAGGTTAGAGAAGCTTCTACTATGTGATTTTGACCCTCGACCAAATTTATAGAAGGCACACTATCCACACCCAACCTGTGCTCAAATCATGCACATTGAAATCATGCACTTGGTAGGAACATTTTCTTGTTTGAGATGAGGATTAACTTTTCTTCTAGCATAAGCATACTTATTTTATACAAGATTTACAAAAAATTTCAAGAAAATAAGATAGAGAAGCTTAGAGTTATAAAACACATTACAAATCTTTTGCTTATGTCATAAAGAAGAATAAGCAATAATACAGAGATAGGATTATTCTACCCTCTTTTTTAATCCAAAAGAGACTCATAGTTACAAAATATTTTACAACTCTAGTGATTATTTAGAAAATATTTTATAGCTCTAATGGTTATGCCATTAAAAAGAATATGGGGTAACACCAAGATAAGATTTTTCTACCATCTCTTTCTATTCAAAAGAGGATTTGTACCGACCAAAAGCTCTTTCTCACTCATGTGTTTAATATTATAAAAAAAATCTACTAGAAAAAGGTCCTTGTTTGCAACTAAACTTATCATCTTAGTAGCCTATTGAGTACTGATAGCAACCAAAAATGCCATCAAATTATCATTTCTTAGTACAATCTCAGTAAAAACTGATGGCAGATTCTTTCTTTCTTTAGAAATATCCTTATTTGCAAGGTTCCATGCACTTGTCAAAAATTCATGCATGCAACATGTGAATAAGTTGATCCATAAAATTGAAATTAATTTCCCATCTTTATTAGGGATAAAAGAATAACTTCAATTTGATGCATTTTGAGCACTGTAGATGTAATCATGAGCAACTTACAAGGTATTCCATCATAAGACCTATAACACTAAATAGACATGTGAATGAAAGCACTAAATTGTAAAGATAGTAAACTATAACTCAATGTCTACTAAAAAATCTCAGTAAGGAAAGAATTAGAAAGAGGAAAAATAATTATTGCATTAAAAATATTCTTAACATAGATCTAGTATGCATCTTTAAATTTGTTGGCAAGCCATATCTGGAACATAGGGATCTCAATATGATGATCTACACTACTTTGTCCAAGAAATATAAGTTACATGGTAATAGATTGAATCAAACAAAGAAATATATTTATATTAAATTCAAATCATGAAAGGTTACTTAGCAAAACCAAAGTTTTCTTGCCAACCTATCCAAATAGTAGCTTAGCCATCACACAACCTATTGATCACATATATATGGAAAATTAGGGTATCCTAGAAGACTTGATAGAGAATCTATAACACACTCCTTTACAACTAGAAAAACTATGAGATAATGAGTGTAGCCATTAAAAGCATATCTTTCTCATGGTGTAAATACAAGGTGATGTATGGACCATAAGATTTCATCTTTTCTTACTAATAACTGGGCATCATTATGATATTTTCAAATTAATAGAATATTACAAGCTTTCAATCATAAATAAATTGAAAACATAAGAATGGGGTGATGTAACTAAGTTTTAATTTACTTATCCCATTGCTTCTATGGATGGTGTGAATTAGAGAGCATCATAGCAGAGTTGGAAACACACATTTTTGATATCATTAGGTAAGTTACTATTTGCATGATGAGAACCTAATTTTGCTTCCCAAATCACCTAGAAATTTTTTAATTGATCGAGGGCCATTCTAGAACATAGATTCAGTACAAAAAATTAAAGAAACACCATACTTGATAAGTAAATGTTTTAGTCCAAGATGATAATAACTTACTCTAAATTCTTTCCACAATGGAGATATTTCCTCATGATAATAGTCAACACCAGTAGTTGATGTAAGATCCATTGTAAGTTTCCTTACAATTTTAAGGTCATCCACTGGAGAATTTATAAAGTACTTCTCATAAAAAAGATTAGAATTTTATTTTGTAAGTTACCCAATATTGCAATTCATCATATCAATAGTATAGAAAAAACACAATGGTTCTCCTTAAATGTGTTATCGAAACATTTCCCATGAAGACAAAATATCTCACATACCTCAAATTTTGCTAGAATGATTATTTTTCTATCTCTAGAATCACTAGAGTAACATTAATAATTTGTGCCATAGCTACAATATCATTAATTTGTAAATTAAGATAACTAATGCAAATAGTGGCAATAAAAATTATATAGAAGACTAACCTTATTTAGAAAATACATTCATGATGATGGAGGTATACCAAGATTAGAAGTGCTAGCTTTTTCAACTTGAATTGATTTCGGTCCAAATGATGCAGCCACATGTTCCAAAGCTTTTAGAATGGCCTTTTGCCTTGTTAGAATCCTAAAACCAAAATAATAGTACCCATGAGAATGCAACTACATACAAAACCGCATGAAATGTCATCTGGAAAAAAAAATAGAGCTACAGTATTTGGAAAGTTGCACCTAGGTCTTGATCTGAATTCTAATGAGAAAAACTACTATTTTTTAGTTTCATGACAAATAAATGGAAGAGATAGAAAATGAGATAACATGAGAGAATAAACCATAAAATATGGATTATTTTCATTGATTTTGAGGCCATTGGTGACATTACATTAGTATATGGTATATTAGTATAGAGTTCAATTTTGAATTCACCTAGAAATCCATTACATATGAAAAAATACATAATTGGCCAACAAATTAACAATACAAAAAGGGAATCTATGAGACAAACTACTATAATCAATGTTCACCATTTGAAAGATCTCCTATTCATTATATACCTCATTGTAGATCCTTGTCATCAAAAAGTGGTTCATCATTTTGCAATCCATACTAAAATTAGATCAATCTTATGAAGATCAATTAGTTGATGATCCTTGATGTCCCTTGATATAATCAAATTGAATACATAAAGTTAAGACATTGAATATATATTATTAATGCAAACTACAAAAAAATAATGTTTAGAATTACAAGGCTATCTAACCTCGCATTTTTTGAGCCAAAGGTAAAGGTCATGATGAATTATAATTCAAAAATGGAATCATTCATTTATTGCTGCAAGAAATGGTTGTATTTCTTGGAGTATTATCTGTTCAAAGTTCAAACACTCCAAAAACACTCACTAACAAATAACTAAATGACTGGTTCAAAATATGTATCACCATCCATCATTTTCTCATGGCTTCCTTGCCAAAAATAATTCACTATTGCACCCTATCATCTTACATATAGATATTTTCTATAATATATTTTATTTTCAAAGACAAAGTTTGAACTTTACCCAGTTTACAGGTGGTTTTGCCTTCTTTGACACCAACATTGGAAAAAATCTCTTTTTGTGTTGGTATAAAAGAAGCTTTGAAATATCTGTCTTCTCATCATCTGAAATAGGGTAAATATCTCAATGTGTTTAAAAAGGCTCTCTCTCACCTCTGCAACCTTTTTAAAGGAGACTCATACCTTTCTCAAATCACTTCCAAGTTTCCCAAGGAAATGGATATACCCCTTGAAGATGAAAATATCCTTCGTTCAAATATTGGCAAACAAAATAGATTCAAAACTTACATGGACTACCTTATAATGTGGAAGGATAGACCTAACAATGAGGCCAATTGAATACCTAAAACTAAATTTAAGAAGAAAGGAATCAATCCTCAACTAATCACCCTTGTTGTCCCTTAACATTTTCTTTCTTTGTGGGGGAGAATGGTTTAGGAGCACCCCAATTTTGTCTTGCAAGAATTAGTATTGAGTCATGAACATAGCATAAGTGCTCCATTATAACCCAGGAGTGTGTTTTTACTTTGATCTTGGTTTATGTTGCATCTTGGAATCATTTTCCTTGTCAAAACTTCCAAACAGCTGGAAGAGCTTTCTAGCTAGTCAAAAGTGGTCAAACAATCCAAACATGGTAAACAAAAAAATTTGGAGAAAGGTGGAATATGATTTGATAAGTCTTAAACATTCATTTTGTGGCAAGAAGGCCAAATGTTGCCATCAAAATGTCAACTTTACAAAAATTGAAAAGTTGCAATGTTGCAACTTTGTGCAAGTTAGGCAAATCAGTGGTGTGATTTCAAATAATAGTCATTTCCACGCTTCCAAGGGTTGTAATGAGCATTAAAAACATTTATAAGCCATTTCCCAAGACAATTTCATAATTAGAGGGAAAATATATTGCACAAGATTAAATGATAACCGAGTTTTTGACTAAATTTATGCTAGTTACACCTTTCTTTCACATGATCATGAATTAGATGTAGATTTTTTTTGTAAATAGGTACTAGTTGTTATCTAGGTTTGTATAGGTTTTGATTGAACTTTGTTGAAGTTTTCTTATAGTTTCTTCAACTTATCACAAATATAGAGTTTAAAAAGGAAATCATCATCGGTCCTAAAAAAGAACCTGCACAAATAATGATGGATGGATCACCATGGGTTTTGGTAGATTCTTTGTATCACTCTTGATAGTATATGTGACCAAAATTTGGTAGTAGGTTGACTTATGGTTAATGGTGTGGTGACCTCATAACACCATCAACCATGGCTACTACATTCACCATGAACAACTAGATGGCTTGATTGGTTTTCGCCTTTCAAAGAATAGAAAGGGTACAAGTCATCTCAAACTAGAATATGTATGTGAAAGATAATTTAAAGTGTGTCATTGCTAAAAATTTCATAGATGGTAACAATACAAATGACTTGAATCAAGCTTTACAACTTACTAGCTTCAGTGAACCTATTTATGTAGAAGCATATGTTACATTTCATTAGTATGGTATATTATTTGATATTATAGTAATCAATCCCATAATGGAAACACTTCAAAAAAAAAATTTAGAATTAGCTTCTATGGGTGATCTCAAACTGGTTCAATGGTCACAAAATTATACTTTTTCTCCAGAGTCAAGCAAGCAGATAAAAGAAAACATAAAAGTGTCTTCAACTAAAAGTGGTGTTATATTTTCTAGCATTATTTATGACACTATAAGTGTATTGAATGACATACATATTGACATTATTTGAGCTACTTGTCCTAATGAGTGAGAAAATAAGGCGGTTTCAAACATAGTTATTCATGATGATGAGTTCCTAAACCATATTGTGCAATCAAAAAAATATGAATTGCCTCACATCCTTATCTACACTTGATGAAGACTTTGGATTTTTGGATGCAAATTGCAAAGAGTGTATTTGGTGAGAATGCTCTTGTGAATGTTAGTGTTGAGGAATAATTTGATGACATTATATCATGATAATAAGTAAAACCCAAGGCATTGCATTGAACTAGGACAAATAGGCCCTAAAGAACAAAGAGGGATTCTGTGATAATAGAAAGAAATCATAAGCAGTGAGAGCGAAATTTAAATTAAGATTTTTTCAAAAAATATTGTGTAACCTAGAATAGAGAAAAGGATAAAATATTGTTGAAAATTTTTACTTACCCACATTATAAAACCAAATTATAAGATATATAAATAGTGTGAAATTGATATAAGTATGAAAATCATATTGAATTGGGCAAGTCAACAAGTGGTTGAATAGAGATGTGATACATGAATCTACTAAACAAAAAGATTTGAATGAAAGGTATTATCCATTGTTTGATGCAAGTGGAAAATTTTGTTGTTGCTGATATTAAATAAAAATTTTTATTTTCATTCTTAAATCACGTAGGAAGTTTTGCTAATGGATATGCATCAATACTTTTGAGTGAAATGAACTTCTAAGCAATTTGACCTTTACTTATTTTTGCAATGGTCTAACCTATATACCAACCAATTGAAAAACTGAAATCATTTCAATGGGATCCTGTTCTAGAAAGATCTAATGCCTCAAAGAGGTTCTTTTTTCTGCATCAAGCTTAATTATACTTGTTGCCTTGCAACATCAAGAACAAAGATGCATGCATTCTAATCAAGAAATTCTCCAATTTCTTGACTCCTAGGATGAATTTTTTGATTTTGAAATTGGTGTGCTACTTGCATCCTAAATTCTATCATTTAAATTTGCTTTTCAATTGTGGTGATTGTAATATTTGTTGAAAAGTATTAACACAAAATGTCTCATAATATTGGTGTAGGTTTCGAATATACATACAATTATGATCTATTTAAATTTCACATGTCAAATAAAATTGGCTATGAAACCAAACATAATCACATGGTATGATTTTACTAAATCAATGCATCAATTGAGCATCAGATAATGTTATCATACATGATGACATCAATTTACGAGGGCAAATTTAGAATATTTTTTGGCAAATGAACTTTGAGACAAATACTAAAATAGGAAATGCAATTCTTATAACCTTGGCTTGATACTTACAACATAAAACTCCCAAGTTACCCAAAAGCACCTAGGTTAATAATGGGGCTTGTCACACTCACTGCTGTCACATTCAATGTCATGTTGTGGTTATCTAAAAAAATAAGGCATAATGAAGAGGCTAAAATTGCTGCAAGGGAAATGTCCATAAACTTTTTACTACATTTCTTGTGGTGTATAGAAAATTTTTGGGAACATGTAACATCCCCTTTTGGGATATAACCAATTTTTCTTTAAAGGATAACAAACCTAGAGGCACAACTTGGAGAATAATAGCATAACTTCCATTAAATCTCTATCTTTTCATAAATTCCTTATCATATGACCTGTTTCTTCTATGGATCCATAGCATATCATTTTACTTAAGTTATAGTTTAAAGGCCACGATCATGATTTAATATTAACTACATTTTCTTTTCATTCCTGTGATATAAGTTTCACTAGAGCTACAATCTGGTAGCCTTTTTGGTTAGGCATTAAAGAACATGTATAAGACCTCCCAATTGTTCAAATGAGTCTCTTTACTTGGAATTAATTTAGTTGGAGCTGCTTTAATTTCTTTGACTTTGATACACATGACTCTTAACACAAAAATTGATATGCAAAATATTGTAAGTTTGGTGCTTGTATTCCATATGTATTCCACTATTATTTCAAAGAAATAGTTGTGACATTTGGCCACAAGAGTGTTAAGTAGTGATTATTAAGTTTTTTAAGTTGTTGTCTCAAGGGAAGCTTCTAGATACAATACTCAGCAGTGTCATAAATTTCTTTGACAAGTTCCTTACCCCCATCATTTTTTAAAATATTATAATCTAGACTTTAAATTACATGCTATTTACATACAAAAGGCTATATATCCTCTTTTATGTGTGATATATTATTTTCTCTTTTTTCATTGTAATGGTTTTCAAAACTGTTGAATGTACTTGCATTGTCTTCTATTATCCATGCAAAGCATCTCAGCAATTTGTTAACTCATTAATAAGAGTCTTGCAATGTTTCCCAAAAAAATTGTTGTGTAAATGACATCTTTCATGTTATTTTCTTTAGAACTTTAATAAATGAAGATATGTTCCCTCTTGATGCCACAAACAACATTTTTAAATCATTTATTCTGACCTCTTTCTTTAAGTGACCCAAAAGTGGAGATGCATGTGTTGGTAGCCCTTGACAACTTTTTGGGTTCATTTATATTAACTGGTTAGAAAAATATCCTACTAACACAAGGATTGGACATCCTTAAACAATGACTCATTGCTGAAATTCATCATATTTCTACTTAGAACATCATGCCAGACTCATTTACTATATCAATCTAGGAATATAAACTTGAGATAATGACTGCAAAGTTTATGCTTTAGTTCTTCTCATTAGTCATCACTACTAAGGTAAAAGTAGATGCTATAGGAAATTTTATACTAGAAACTGAACTTATAGATTAATTCTCATCTTTGAAGGGAAAAACATAATAGTAAATAAACAATGCTTTATAAATAACTTATGCTACAGGATATAGTCAATGGTTCTACTACCAATGATTGCAGGAACAAAAGTACTTAACAACTCAGAAGAAATTTAACTGAATTCTACCTAAGCACAAACAAAGAATTCACCTTCCATGTAGGCCCCCACGAAAGTGTGAATGAATTATAACTTAGAGATTGAAGCAAAGAACTATCATATATTTATTCAATAAACCATGGACACAATATATAGAATATCAAGATGTCTAATGCTTGATTATAACATGAATTCCTTAGAAAATAAAAACATCTCCCCTCTGGAAATATAAGTTCCAACATATTAAAGGAAACTAGGAAAAATAGAACACCTACAAACCAGGTCTTCCATTACATAGCATAACAACTTTTATCTTCAAGATGACAACATCATTTATGCAAGAAGATAAATCACATTCAATGATTCAAAAATATAGGAACTCTCAGCAACTAAACTATCTTGAATTAAATCAGCATCCGCAAAGTGATGGAAGGAGTGGAGCTATAAATGAGCTTCTAAAATAGTGATCCACTTTGAAAGACCCACTCATCCTTTAGTCTGTGCTCCTTGTTTGACTAATTCCTCCTACAAAAGGTTAACACAACAAAACCCAAAACACAAATCCAAGGCATAGATCATAATAAGTTTTTCCTATTTAAATGTAGCCTTGTCACACTATTGTAGGAGGTCTACCCATTAAAGCTTAGAGAAGAAAAATACCTGATTACCATGAAATTAATTAATCTAAATATATATTCAATATTGTCTCTAAGTTTCATAAGCATAGAATATACATATGGTTAAAACTTATAAACATAAAAGACTGTGTCATGTTAAAAAAAACCATAAGATATTCAAGTCTGGACTTCAAAAATCATAAACAAAATATCCCAAAAACTTGATTCATCATATGTCATAAATACTCAATGTAAAGGGATGATTAATATGAACTATGTGATCATTTATTCAAAATTTCTTTGTCAAGGCAATGGGCACCTGATAGACCCAATAAACTGTTATGAACATCACCATGGTCATTTACCAACCCACTCAATTTGAAGCATTTTTTACAACTTGCACTGCATATCTAGGTCCACTTGAAGCATATTTTCCTCCAAGATTATATAAATTATTCAGTAATTGTGTAACTGGTCTTTTTGTTAATCATCTTTGATATTGGTATGATGGAAAGACAAGGAACTATAATCAGTGTTTCTTGAGGCATTTTAGGCCAGAAAATGTTTTTAGATTATGCTAATTGTCTCATTTTGTACATAATGGTCGATGATTTGTCTATTATCATCTCCCTTGATTGTGCTTGTATTCACTATTGTAGCAAAACACTTTCTCAGGAATAACTTAGCAAATTAGACAAGTCAAAAGTTTTATGCTAGCTATCTCATTCTATAATAAGTTGGGAAAAGCTTGTGGAAAAAATCAGCAAAAGAAGGAAAAATTCACAAACATTGAAAAAATCTTGCCTTTTTTGGTTTCATGCCAAATAAAAGCTAGAGAGGATCAAACAAAATGAGTTTATAGCATGAACAATAGAATTTGTTAATTACACTACATAATTCAACATTGAAATTGAAGCCTAGAATTTTATTTCAATTTACAAAATATAAAATATATAGTTAACTAACAAAGTGACAAGATAGGGGTGGAGCATATGAGGCTGGCTACTATGACCCAGTGGCTACAAATTGTGAAGTTGAAGATTTAGGATTCAAACTCCCAATTTGATTGATCTTAGATTGATCATATGTCTCCTATGAGATATTAGGCCCTAACCACTTGTAGTCCATTGTGAATCTTGATCAACCTTTTCAAGGTGACACATAAGACTAAAGAAGTAATAAATATAAATCATTTTGGGAAACAATTGGAAAACTAGAGGAGCACGCTTTTAAAAAAAAGAGAGTAGGCTTCACAAGTCCTCCTATGGCTATAATTTCCATATCCAATTCATAATCCATCATAAAACACCTTTTCCCAAATTTGGTTGTGTCATCCCCTATTTGATTTCTTATGAGAATTCAAAACTTCATTCTAAATATTCTGCTATTGCTATCAAAACTTAAATTCTAGTTTTTTATTAAAATGCATTGATTCATGTTTCATAAACTCATATTTCATGAGAATGAATGGCACATTTCACTTATTACACCTAGATGATGTTCACAGAGGTGAATTGGAACTTAGGTTTTAAGATAAACTTTTGATAATAAAGAATTCTTTTCCAATCTAATAGGTAGAACATATCAAACATATTGATTCATGTTTTCTAAATTGTCATTCAAAAAACTTGTTGACCTATATTTAAAAATTGTGAAATATAAAAAATCATCTCTCATTATGACAATAATATTCATAAAGTTAATTTTTCTATAAATCTCATTCTAAAGATTATGCCATTGCTATTACAGATGAATGTGCAGTTCTAATTCAAAATCACTGATCTATATAAATTCTGAGTATCATGGTCTTAGATAAGGAAATCTGGTAGGATTTTAAAACTTCTTGATTCTTAACTTGAAGAATTCAAAGAGCTTAATTTCTAATAACTACAAGTGAACTATTTTCTTGAGCTCTTTAACACCATCTAATCAAATCTGAATGTGTTCAATCAACACTTATGCATGATGCAAATTTTGTTAGAGAATAAGGTTAATTTCATTTCATTTATTAAATTACCTTTTCTCTATTCTTAAGATTTCACTTTATGCATTTTTTATTTCTCTATTTAATAATTAATTAGTAATTATTAAATAGCTTTTACCTTTAGGTTACCCTTTGTAACTTTTAGCTTATCCTTTTCAGGTTTTGATCTTCTTTATAAGGACAATATCTCATTGTAAACATTCATTTAGTTTTGATTATAGCAATATCTTTTTTGCTCATCAAGATTGTCTCATCTATGGATTTGGCAATTCTTGCCTCCATAGCTTTTTGCTTCTCTCTTCTGTAATAGGTGTTTGCACTCAAGTGATTCTTGGGAGCTATGGGGTTCATCATTCATCAACGTCAACATAGTATCAAAGCTCCAAATCTTCATGCCCCTATTCAATGTATGAGATTTTTTTTTGGCTTTTAGATATGTGCTTTTTAAAAAATTTCAGAGGGTTTTAATTTTTAGAGTTATTTTGTATTAGATTTGGTGGGGGGGGGGGTGGGGGTGGTGGGGCGGGGGCAGAGGGGTCATTCTTTTGGTGCACTTTAAGCAAAAATAGACATCACCATTGAGTTTAGCACACTAGAAAACCTCGATTTCCATATAAAATATGTCTTGTTTGGATGCTGTTGAAATTAGAGGTAAAAAATTTTGTATTGAGGTCATATTTAACTAAGAACATATCCCAAGGCAATGATGTTTTTTGATTTAAATAAAAAATTGATTTGCAAATTTATTTTTTGCAAAAATAGATGTTATTTTAGAAGTGCATTTACATAAGTTGAGTGACTTGGGTTAGATTGGGAGTTGCATACTTTTTTGTACATGCTCGAAGGATTAGGGGAGCATCTTTTTTAGAGAGTCCCTGTTCCATCTCCATTGCACCTTGGTCTATGCAGCTACCTTTTTTGCCCAAACATGCAATGGGGGTTTTTTTTACAATCACCACTTTTGGGAGTGTCTTTAATCTTGGCATCCATGTGATTGAGTGACAATAGGTGCATTGTGTGGGAAAGCACAATTTTTATTGTGCTTTGTTAGTGCCTAAGATTGCAGATTTGACTTTTTTTTGGGAGTTGATTTTGGGAGTTGGATTCCATCCTCAATTTCAAAGCTAAGTTTGTGGATTCTTTCTTGGAGCTCGCTACCTATTATAGAGGGTTTGTGGGTTGAGGGCTTCATGTGGTCTGTGATTTTGGGGAGCCCCACACCTTCAGATCTGCTCGTTGAACCCTCTATTTCCTTGAATATCAACCTTTTTTATTGTGAAAGGAAAATCTCCTCATGGTAGTTTCTTCTCCTTTGAAGTGGCAATTTGAACCAAATTTACTTTCCCAATTTGGTAGATTTCCATTATCACCGACTACACTTTGTATGCAGGCCCCTCAATTTTCTTGTTGGGCTCTTGGGAGTTAATGGGACTGTCAACAATTTTGGCCAATCTAGGTGGTATTAGGGAGTTTTTTATTTTCATTGGCATGGCTTTTGTTTGCATTTTTTAAATTGAAACTTTTCTCCTTTTTTGGTTGTCTTTGTACCACCATCAATGATTTTTGCAGGTGTTTTTTGGATGAGGTGTTCACCTTTGACCTATGGCCCTCCTCCAATGAATTCTCTGTCCCATCATGGCTTGAGACCCACTCTCTAGCTATAGACCCCTCTAAAATTTGCTACCTTTCAGTAGCTGGTTGGTTGATATTGTGTTTACGGACTGTGAAGGTTATGTCATTAAATTTTTTTTGAGATCTTTGAAGAGGAATATGGTAGCATGTTGGTAGCAATTCAAAAGACAATTCTGCACAATCTTTTAATTTGTGTTGGTAGTGCAATAATTTCCTTCTTTTTTTGGACCTTCCTAATGCATGTACAATGGTGTCTTCTTAACTCTCATTAAAAATGTGAACATTTTATTGTGGAGAGAAAGGTGATAAAATTTGGTTGTTCAGTTGGCCTGATAGAATTCTATGCATGGAGGCATGTTTTCTTTGTAGAAGATGAGTAGTCTTCTTGTGTCTTCTTCATCTTCTTCTAACATTTTTGGTGGAGGAGACTTCTTCTTTTCCAGGTGACATTGATTTTCTAAGAAATAGTGATATATTGTTTTGGCCAATAGTTTTTAATCCGGCACTGGCCCTTAGTTTTCAAGCTCTTGTTTCTGGTAGCTGGACTTTTTCTCCAATAGGGTCATCTTCTAGGATTTTTTTGCCTTGACAACCATTTGACTATCAAATTTGGGCTCATCACTTGCTGACATTAGTGCCACATTAACATTACTTCACCACTTCTTGTCACCTCCTCGAACTCTATTTGGACCTACCTTCACTTTGTTTCTCATATCTCAGGCATACGAACTCCATTTTTTGCAAACGAGATATCACCAGAAAGCTGGTTTTGAGCCCATTACATTGGTATAGTTTTTTTTTAGTTTGGATTTGATGGATTTTTCTACTATCAAAGTTAGGAGTTTAGTTTTACACTTCGAGGGACATATCTTGAGCATGCAATCTCTGATTTGGGAATTCTTTATATAGTTGGAAATATTTTTTTGAGCTCTTTATAATGATGTTGGTTTATTTTTGGACTTTGCTCCAAGCACATTCTATTCAATCTTCTATATTTTTGCATTCTGGTGGATATGTTAGTTGTCTCAGGTATGGGGATCAACTTCTTTGCTTTAGATGATTTGTCATGACTTGTATTATCTAAAAAATTAGTCTTATGTCTCTTCTGGTCTATTTAGACATCATTTGTATGCATTCTTGCAAATGCACTCAGATAAAGTGCCATACTACATTTGTATTTTAATTTTAGTTGTTTTCCTTGTTTTGCCTTCTAATTTGAGCAGTGTCATATGAGGACACTCATGCAAATTACTATATTCATGCAATTCACCATATCTTGTGCCCTATTGTACATGCACTACTCAGATAAAGTGTCATTGCGGGGGGGGGGGGGGGGGGTGTTGATGTTTGCCTTTGTTTGCCATCTTCCTTTGTCTAGTGAGTGTCCCTTCTGTGACATTAGCCTCATGACATGTTTGAGATTGATCACCTTAGTACACACTTATGTACTCTTTCATGAATCTTTATCATGGTTCCTTGACATGCAGTTCTTTTGGCCTACTTTTTCAGTTTCCTATCACTTCACCCTTGTATGCATTTGGGGGGGGGGGGGGGGGGGTTCTTGTTGTTTCTAGTTCTTCCTTGGTTCAATTGATCATCTTGTCAAGCTTTGGTGTTTCATGCCATATGTATATTCAAGTTCATTTGTTTTCCTTTATTTTCCTTCTGATTTGATGTAGATTATAGTCTTCTCTACCTAGTCAAGTTCTATTTTAGAGGAGGTTTTATAGATCAACAGTTTCTTCTTGATAGAGTTTGTAGCTTCTACATGCTTTAGAAATTTTCTTCATGATCACTCTTTGTTCCTATTTCTAGAACATTCCTCTAGTTGGAGGCTTCTACAGTCCTTCACTAGGTTTTCAATTATCTCTTTTTGGAGTAGAGTTTTTCCCATTGGGTTTTCCCTATTTCTCTATTTCATAGAGATTTTATTGTAATTGGGTACATAATCAAGCCTTGTTGCCGGGACCCAAGTTTTCTTTCAGCATTGCATTGTAGTTTCCTTGCTCTTTCTGCATTGTTTTTAACTACATTGTTTCTCATCTTAAGGGAGGGTGTTAGAGAAAAAGGTTAATTTAATTTAATTTATTAAATTAACTTTTATCCCTTCTTAATATTTTGCTTTATGCATTTTTTGCTTTCTCTATTTAATAATTAATTAGTATTTATTAAATAGCTTTTACTTTTAGGTTGCCCTTTTCAAGTTTAGATCTCCTTTATAAGGAAGGTCTCTCATTGTAAACATTCATTTAGTTTTGATTATAGAAATCTCTTTTTTGCTCATCAAGAATGTCTCATCTATGGATCTAGCAATTCCTACCTCCATAGCTTTTTGCTTCTCTCTTCTGTAATAGGTGTTTGCATGTAGGTGATTCTTGGGAGGTGTAGGGTTGATCATTCATCAACTTCAACAAATTTTATGTCTTTACAGGTAGAAGAATAGTTTATTTTCTATTTTATATTTGAACTAATCCTAAATATGATAAGAGGAGAACTATTATCTTTTTTTGCACTCGGGGACTCTAGCAATGAGAAATGAAAAGTGGGAGAGAATTGTTGGATCAAAATTCTTTATTATTTAATCTCAAAGTCTAGAGTTACTAGAGGTAAGATTTTAATTTTTTATTAATTCTTTTCTCATATGACACTTTTTATGTTTATATATATTTTGAAAAATAAGACTTTTCAGGAAGGAAACCTCGAAAGGGATCTTTTATCGAATGTGATTCTCCCAAGTGAAATTGGATTGAGCTTTGAGGACACTAGAGCTCTTAATCAAGTAAAAGAAACACTTAAAGACTTGATAATGATTCCCTTAAAAAGGCTTAACCTATTTTCTAAAGGAGAACTTTTAAAGGTCAGATTTTATTAAATTGATTGAAGACGGTGAAAATTGCAACATAGTTTGAATAGATAATTTGATCGACATGATTAGGACATGGGTGTGGGATAATTAACTATAATCAGCTGTAAGCTTAATGATAAAGGGAAATGGTAAGAAGAATATTACATCTTAAATGAAGAAGTAGACATCAATTTTCAATTGGATTAATCCACATACAATATTATTATTAATCTTTACTATAAGAGAGGTTCCATGGATAATGTTTAGAAGCTTTGGAACAAGATGTTGTAGAGATAACTTTTGATATGTTTAGTTTATTGTTCTTGTCCAAGAATTTTGCAAGCCTAGTGAAGTATATGACAAGGAAGAGACTGATTGAAACAATGGGTAAGGGTTTCTATTTTTACAACTAAATTTTCATTTTTGAGAATTTAATTACTTCCTTTTTCCCATCATTTTCTGTAAGGTTTCTCTGATGTTTGTGTACAATTTTTTTTGTAAGGTTTCAAAATTTAGTTTTGAATTGAATATATGGATTTATGTTGTGTCAGGATTAATGCCAAATTCTATTGTCACTCCTAGATCACTTATAGCTATACATGCAAGAAAAAGAAGAGGGGACCAGGATTTAGAAGAGGCATTAAGGTTTTGAAGAAAGAGGTAGTCATGAAGATGTTTACTTCCACTAAAAAATCTAATAGAAGAAAATACCTCTGGGGCTTGCTCTTTGGGAGTATTTGGTTGCATTCAAATCTTTAGATGTAGGAAAAATGGGTTGCTCCTATTATTTTGTTCCATTCTTTATGAGAATATTGCTTTTTGTGATAACATCTCCAAGATACACTACAAAATCTAGGTTGACAATTATAATAACATATATAGTCATTTTATTAGCCCAATGGTAGGTGGCAATTTCAAGTAAGTAACTAGTCTTAGCAAGGCAGGCTTTGTCGACATCAAAATGGGACGTCAATTTTTAGGCTACAAAATTCTAGAGAGATTATTGTGGATATTATGGTAGGGGATTAGGTTGTAAAAGATCACACAATAATGAGATTGAATGACATAGTGGGGTTTTCCAATTATGTGCCCAAAGAGCCAAAGATAATATATATAGTTAGCATGAGAGATAAAGCCTCTATTGGGAGTAGCTGAGTGGTAGGGAAAATGTATGATATAACATGAAAAAGTTATACAAGAAATGATAGAAGAAATGAATAAGTATAATAATACATTAGCTATTTTGTAGAGAAAATAAGGATTATTAAATACATTGGGAACAAGCAATAATCAAAAGATTAATATCATTCACCAATGGAAAGCTAGAGATTTAAAAATAATTCTTATGTGGAAATGTGAAATTTTAAAGTTAGAGATTTAAAAAAGAGATTCAAACAAGAAATGTTGAGTTTCAAACATGCATCAATAGTGGGTCAAATGGATCAAGCCTTTCTTATATGTGATTATCTTGCATACGTCCCAAATAAGGCCAGGGCACTAACCTAAAAATGGCTCTCGCACTATTGCAGACCATCACCATAAATACACAACACCAAATAACAAAATAACACTTCTTTTTTTAATAATGGGCCCAATTTGGTCAAAATTTTGACCAAATTAGGAAAACCTAAGTTGGTCAAAATTTTGACCAACTCGAGTGGACAAAAAAAAGTATTCAAGAAGCCCATTTAGGGCTTGGTTGAAACAAAAGGTCAAAAATTGACCTATAATGTACTAGTGTAATCTCTCAAAATCAAATAAGATAAATATTTTGAAAATTTCTTCTTGGGCCCCTTATATAACCTTTTGACCCTTTTTTGACATAATATTTTAACTCCTCAAATTTGTGAAAAAATTGCACCCCCACCTAATTTCAACATCTTGGATCCATTTTTAGGATTAAAATCAAAATCCAAGTTCATATGAATGGTCAAAATTGCATTTGGAAATTCCTCCTTCTTATATGTAGTTGACTGACTTTCTAAGGCTTAATATTTGAATCTTGTTGGGAAATTCTTCATCTCCTTTATTTATTCATCATATTATTAGAATTATTTAGAATAACTGAGAGAGGGGTGAATCAATTATTCAAGGTCCAGATGCACAAATAAAACTTTTCACTTGGCTTAGAAAATTTATAAAACATTCATATCTGTGCATGCATCCAAGCTTATCACTAAAGCTTGTAGGTTACTATTAAATCAACTTACAATTTTTTTAACATGAAACATAAAAGATTCATAAACACACTTGACACAATGATTTCATGTAGAAACCCAATTTGAGAAAAATGACCAGTAACATGCTACTCCTTTTCACTCTTCTGAAGTGATGCCTTGTGAAAGGCCAACCCTATTAAAGGTTACAACACACACGATTAAATTTGACCTGATTAAGGGATTTCAATCACCCTATTAGAAGTGAGCCTTGTTAGAGGACTTTAGTCCATTCACTTGGAATGCCACTTGGTTAAATGATTTTCAAATAACTATTAGGTCAACCTTAATCCAAAGGATTTTCCCTAAACTAATACAATTGTTAGAGAGTAACAATAGAGATTTGATTTGATACAACTTACAACTTCTCTTGTAGATTATAGATCATTGTTCAATCCTCAATTTCACTTGGATTTCATACGTTGCAATTCTGACAAATTGTTCACCCTTCAAGGATATATTTCTCCTTAAGCCTTTTTTCTTAGCATGCTAATGCAGTCACCTTTTAGGTCACTTGATGAAGCATGGTCCTTGACTTCCTGTCTTCCTTCATTTCTCTATTATTTTCTTTATCTTTTGACCTTCTCCTCTCTTACTTCATGACCAAACATTCCTATAAATAGGAAATTAAGATACTTTTGTGTTTTCCATTGTCCATTTTAGGGCTTGGATGGATTAGGTAGGATACAATGTATCTACCTCACATTCCATCTTTGTTCTAGAAACTTCTCCTAGAATCCATTTGAATTCACCTAGAAATGGTTTACCTAAAATTTTGTGCCACTAGCTCATCAACCTTATCTTCCACTTGGTTCACAAACTTCAAAAAAATAGACTTGTCATTTTAGATTTGGTAAATCTTTGATCTTTCTAATAATGCAACAGCTCAACATTATCAATTTTCTGATGCTTGGCACATACTACATTTCTCAGCATCAAATGTGAATTCACTCAACATCAACTAAAGTTTACTAATGCTCAGCACATATTGTGTTGCTTGGCATCAACTATTTTACTTGACATACACTAGACTTTTCTTTTACTTGACTCCAACTAATTTTCTACTTAGCTTGCACTAACTTTTCTCGGCACCTATGATTAGCTCGATCAAGCTTGGCAAATCATTTTTTTGTAACTTATTCTTCTAAAGTTTCTAAGTGTAACTAGCCTTTGTAACCTCAAGTAGATTATCAATATATCATTCCATCATTGTCTCAACTGATCCTTGTACTTCATTACATAACTATAACTCAACCTTTCCTCTAGGTGCTATTGTTACATCTTATTGATCAAATCCTCTTCATCAATCAACTAAGTGATAGTACTTGAATCTTATATGAAATTCTCTTACTAGTAAAATAGCAGGTTTGACATCAATGACAAAA
This sequence comes from Cupressus sempervirens, assembly GCA_028749045.1. Lineage (NCBI taxonomy): Eukaryota > Viridiplantae > Streptophyta > Pinopsida > Cupressales > Cupressaceae > Cupressus > Cupressus sempervirens. Next base: position 349,416,932 of record CM053793.1, read on the forward strand.
TAATGATTGAAACACTTTTTTTTCTTTAACAATATCCCTATTTCAATAATCTCTTTCAATAATGATCTTTTCAATTATATCTCAACAATCTCCCTCTTTGGCATTGATGGCAAACCAAACTAATCAACCAAGTCACTTGAGTGATAAAACACTTTGTTTGACCAAACTGACTAAGTTGAAACAATAAGAACATACCAAAAAGAAAACCTATATCAAAATTTCTTTCTATATCAACAACTTCCATTTTCTGATTAGGTTACAAAATTCTTTCTTAGGACTCCCTCTAAGTTTCTTCTTTTTGTTGGAATTTTCAAAATGGGAAGAGTACTTCTAAGAGGTGGGGGGGGGGGGGAGGGGGGTAGAGAATCAAAAGTACCACACTTTTAAACCTTATTCAATCCTTTAAAAATATAACTAAAAAACAAATTTATATGCATGTAAACATATAAAGGAACATAAAGTAAATCACATGCAATAATACATAACACCAAAATTGATAACCTAGAAACCCTATAAGAATAAGAAGGTAAAACTGGGGTGGGGATGATACCCACAAAAAATTACCGCAACAATATATTCAACCACTTCTAATGGTCTGCTCTGTGAAAGGCCTGCCCTGTTAAAGGCTTTACATTTGTCAATAGTGACCTGGTTAGATGATTTAGAAAATAGTTTACATGAAGTGTCACCCTGTTAAAGGATTTACAATAGGCTATTAAACCCACCTAATACATAAGATTTTTAATCACCTTCTCCAAAGGCTCCTGTCTAGCTGTTAAGCTAACCTATCAATATAGGATTTTAGCATCTAATACATTGATAAGACAGTATTAAAACATTTGACCTAATAGTATGCAATCTCTAATTGCTGGATTCAAGCACTTGATCTACTCTCTTCTGATCTTGATCCTCTGAGATATGATATCTGATCTTGTCCCTTATCCCGTATGCTATTCTAATCAACTAGATATGAAAATGTTGCTATATTCCTCTAAGTCTTTCCTTTTTCTCACTGAAATTTTGCTATAATCTCCCCATACACTATTTTTATTCACATATGCAATGGAGTATTCGACCTCCTTATAAAGAATGTGAAGACTTAGGGTTAGGTATGGATCTACGATCCATATTGAATCTCAAATTCTTGCTCATACTTTGTATATTTTTATTGGTTGCATGCCATTTTAATTTTTTTGATTGGCTACATGTAGATCGCATAGGGAATGTAAATAATTCATCCTTATCCTTTTTCTTTTTTGAAATATCTCTATGCTTGCTCCAAAAATGGTTTACAACTGAGTTTGTGAGGGTACAAACTTATATGCTGATTTTGTGTTACTTGGCACATATTTGACTATTGATGCTTCACACACACTATCCTGGATTGCTCGACACCTATTACACTTTTGTCTCGCTCAGTACATATATGATTGTAGCTCACTCGGCACATATATGATTCTAGCTCACTTAGCATATGAATCATTCTAACTTTCTTGATATCAACTATGACTCAACACCTGTATATCACTCGGCACTTATATTCTACTCGGCACCTATTAAAATACAAGCTTGGCACACACTATGGCTCAACATACATGGTTTACTCAACTTCAATTAAAAAAGTGATTAAGTGTGTTGACACTCAAATGTAAAAACTATCTAAGGACTAATAATCTCCCCCTTTGACATGAGTGTCAAAAACACTTAACTAATCATTGCTATTCTATCCTTATGAGTGCCTTATTCACAAAATTTCAAAATTTTTCAAAAATTGTTCATAATACCTTAACTCCCCCTGAGTTGATTTGTGCCTTGTCATTTTGGCAATCAAATTTTGTGCTGATTGTGCCTAATACTCTTTTTCTTCTGCCAAATTTTGTATTTCCCCCTCTTGGCTATCAAAATTTATAGGTATTCTCCCCCTATCTTATATCTTCCTTATATTTCCCTTAAAACATATAACTCCCCCTTTATTAATTCTCCCCCTTTTTGACACTAATGTCAAAGGGTTCTAAGGAGTAATACCATATTTAGCCAAAAAATTATTATTTACCTCCATTATTGTTTTTAGAGCTACATCCCAATTCTCCAAAGCAATGTCTAATGACTTGTGCTAGATGGAAGTCTCTATAGCAAGGTGTACAAGTTCATCAAGAGTAGAAAGTGTTGGAGTTGATGAAATCCAACTTCGAAGATGCCCAAGATCACCTGCATGCAAAAACCTATCAAAGAGAAGCCAAGGAGAGAAGAGCGTAGAGCAAGGGAAAAACCCTAATCAGACATGAGAGACCACAAGATATTGCAACACAAGAAAATATGTATTTAAAATATGCAAGAAGTGATGTCTTGTGTTTACAATGAGAGAGAGACTGCTTATAAAGGCCTCAAGGAAGCTTGTAGAATAAGTTGGAAGGTGGCAGAAGATAAGGCTGACAACTAAGAACTCTTCCACAAAAAGGTGGAATATGCTAGAAGGGAACAAAATCCCGTGTTGTCAACAACTAACCACTACATGCATTAAATACTAAATATTAAATAAATGTATTAACCTAAGTAAGCTTAAGAAAATAGAATAAATAATAAATAATTAATTATTTACTCTAACACCCCCCCTTAAGTGCAACTTAGGGAAATGCCTTAAGCTCACAAAACTAAGAAATACAGAATGGGTCCTAGCAACAAGGCCATGTTAAGTACCCATGAAAAATGCAAAAGATGCAACCTCTGAAAATGGGGAAAGAGAGAAAACCACATGGGAAAAACCTCCCCAAAAAAGAGGTAACCTAGTGAAGAACTGAAGAAGCCTCCAACTAGGGGAATGTCCCCTAAAATAGGAACAAGGAGTGATCATGAAGAGCATCACTAAAGCATGAAGAAGCCGCAAAATCTACCATCAAAAAGAAAACTGCTGATCTAAAGAACCTCAATGGAAGAAGGCATGAACCGAGTGTGTCTATATGGTAGATGGTCCATCTCATTGAAATGCATAGGTAGCTAGCCACTGCAATTGCCTTGTACATAGGATCAACCACTAAATACATAGTTCACACTATCAAACCATCAAACCACAGATGCATTAGAAAAATAGAACAACCCCCCCTAATGCAGATGGGGTGAGATGATAGGCAACTGAAAAGGTGGGCCAAAATCTCCTACAGATGAACCAAGAACGACGAGAGAGGAAGAGGTATAGACACCTATAAAGACACAGTCACACTAATGCTACATGGGGCTAATGTCATGGAAGGGATACTCACTTGACAAAGGGAGAATGCCTAAAATAGCAAACAACTATCCCCCCCATGGTGCTTTATAAAAATAGCGCATGTAAAATTGACTCAAAAACAATGTTCATGAACCCAAAATGCAAAAGTCACACTTCACCTTAGTGCGTATACAAAATTACTTAAAAATGATGTCTACAATGATCAAAATAAGGAAAAATTGACACAAAAGAAAGTACAACCCAAAACAAAGGAAACTATGTTGGGAAAATGATCCTTAGACCTAAAACACCCAAGATATCCACCATAGACCAAAAATGCCAAAACAATGATAGAAAGAGCATGGGGTAGAATCTGAAGGAAATGATAGCATTTCTAAAAAGTACACAAAACTAGCTTTCTAGAAATATAACATTTTCAAAAAACTAACATGGGATGCAAAAGAAAAGCTTGTCGGAGTCAAAAATAGGACTTTGGACTTTCACTAAAAAAATAGGCAATAAAATTGCATCAAAACATGAAAATACCTACATCAATGTGTCCATCTTGGAACTAGCTTTTTGGCACTTCTTTTGGATTAGAAAAATACCTCTGTATGCTTAAGTTATGGCCAAAAAACTGCAAGTAGGTCCAAAACTGACCTTGGAGATGTGCAAGCAAGGTAAGCTAATGCAGTGCTAACATCAGCATTTCACAGGCTTAAATTTGACGGCTCAAAAGTCATTGCAATAAAAAAGATGCCACATGGAAAAATTTGATGTGGCAGGGTCCATGTGGCACCCATACCATGTGTCACCTCCACGCAATGCCAAGTGTGGTTGAATGGGCACTGAGTTTGCGAGTGGAGCATAAGCTGAAGTCTAGTGGCACCGACAATCAGAGTGGAGGTAACAAGGGAGGCACTGTCGGAGGAGGAGATGCCTAGGTGGAGCGTTGGCAGATCCTAGGCTGTGGCATTGGAAGAGTGGCTCTATTGGCTGTAGCCACTACGAGTTGCGCGTAGGTAGCACAGCGGTAGCGTTGCACAATTTTTTTTTTTTAATATATATTTTTAAAACCTACGACCATATGATCTATATGGAAAAAGCCTCCAATTAAAAGTTTTTTGCCTCCTGGAGCCCTATCTCCAAAATCGACAAATTTTATACGGATCCTAGCTGAAAAGTGCCTTTTGAATTCAATGGCAACATCCGTTTGGGCCCAATGTGCTCCAAAAATTCACCGTTCCCCCAGTTTGAAGAAAAATGCACAAACAAAGTAGGGTTTGTGACTCCAAATCATGGCTTCAAAAATTCTTCAATGAAGTAGCAATAGGGAGGCTCTGATACCATGTTGGAGTTGATGAAATCCAACTCTGAAAACACCCAAGATCACCTACATGCGAAAACTTGTCAAAGAGAAGCCAAGGAGAGAAGAATGTGGAGCAAGGGAAAAACCCTAAATGGACATGAGAGACCACAAGATATTGCAACACAAGAAAATATGTATTTTAAATATGCAAGAAGTGATGTCTTGTGTTTACAATGAGAGATAGACCTCTTATAAAGGCCTCAAGGAAGCTTGTAGAACAAGCTGGAAGGTGGTAGAAGATAAGGTTGACGACTAAGAACTCTTCAACAAAAAGGTGGAATATGCTAGAAGGGAAAAACCTCTCGTGTTGTCAACAACTAACCACTACATGCATTAAATACTAAATATTAAATAAATGCATTAACCTAAGTAAGCTTAAGTAAATAGAATAAATAAATAAAAATTAATTATTTACTCTAACAGAAAGATTTGGATCTTTCTTTAATACTGTCTCAGCATAAACTTGTTCCTTGTGGAGGACTTCTAAATGAGGGGTTATGGAGGACTGGATTTGCATTAATTTTTCCTTAATATTTGCTTCCTCTGTTGTTAGTATAGCTAACTCCCTTTGTGTGTGAAGCGATTGTGCAAAATGTTTCTCACTCTAAGCTAGATCTCTAGGTAATTGCATGCTAGATATTTTCAAATTTCTTTCCAAGCTCATTATTCATTGATTAGTTTCTTGTGTGAAATTTGAAAAATCACACAACTTCCTATACAATGAAAAAATATTTTCAAGAACAATTTTGGCCTTATCCATTGTCTTGGCCAATTCTACCTATTCAAGTGCGATTCCACTTAATATCTTCTCATTAACCTTTCCTTGAAACTTTCTTTCTAACTATTCCATGAGTATAACATTGGTGTCCTGGTCCTCATTTGTCATGTGATCAACTATGTCTAATAGTTGCTCAACTATTGGCTTTCCTTCATCTAGTGACTACAAGCTAAAGGCATCCATGAAGATGTCCTTGATGTCATGGAGTGCTTTCTTATGTTTAAATACTTTCCTCAATATTTTCTACCTCATCCTTCTATCCAATGCATTTTTTATTTCAATCATTTGTGTCATTGTGATAGTTTTGGAATCATAGGAGGATATCACAATCTCTTCATCTAGTTTAGGGTCTCCATAATGAAGTACCCTGGCCACTCTTGTTGAACTTGAGCCTGGTGTTGAAAATTGCAAGGGAATAGCTTTAGTGCTTGGATTTTGGATGGTCTTAGTAGGAGTGCCAGTCTTTGGTAGTTCTACCAATGTCTAAATGGTAGCCTACTACTTTTCTTTTGCTACATCTTCCTTTTCATTTGATTTCCTCTCCTCTGCACTCAACATCTGAACATTATCACTTGTTACACTTGGTGGAGGTGGTGGTGGTAGCATCAAAACTTTAGTTCTAGTAGTAGTGTACATAAAATGTAGTTCCTTTGGCTTAACCTTTTCCCTTTTTGGTGCTACTACTACTCTTTGTAGTTCATCTACTCTCACCAATATAGGGCTTGTGCATAATTGTGCCTATAAAGTAAATTAGTGAAGGATCTTTGAGAGATCCTCTATAGTGAGTGGATTGATGTTCTGAGTTGTCTTGTCAGTAACATCCTTTATGATTACTATCTCTATAGGTGTAGTGGTTGTGAGAGGAGGGCTGGGAGGTGGCAATTATGTGTCTTGCACACTCTATTCTTCTTCCTATTGCTAGTTAGCCGTTGCTATAGTTTATTCTCCCTTAGCTGGTTCCTCCTCTTCTTTCTTCTTATTCTCCTCTTCTCCTTTCTCTTCTTCACCTTTCTTTTCCTCTTCCTTCTTTTCTTCTTCCTTTGATTTCTTCTCTCCTTTTTGTTCTCCTGCTTTATTTTCTTCTACCTTTTCTTTGGCACTAGATTCTACCTTATTTGTTTCTTCCACATTATCATTAGTTATCTTGTATATTGTTTTCCATACCTGTGTAGATTTATTTACAACATCTTCAATTTTTTTTTGAAGAATTCAAAAGGCTTTGTATTTGGGTGCAAATTTCCCACCATGTTTCTTGTTTGCCTTGGTTATTTGAGCCTTTGTCATATCAGGCTTCACTTGTGCTAGGGTAGAATTTCTAATCTCCCTTTCCATTTGTAAACAATAATGTCATTTATGCTCCACTATCTCATATAGTTCTTTTGGCATAGTGTTATCAAGCTCTAGAGGTGTGTTTTTTAATTTTTCCATCATGGCATACAAAGATTCCTCTATTTTATTCTGTTGCTCCCTATTGAGCTTATTAAAATTTAAAGACTTTAAATCATTTAAATTTTCATTTTTAATTTTATTGAAAAGTTTATCAATTGTAGATTTTGGAGGATGGTTTACCACTTTAAATTAGCTTATATCCTCATATTCTATCCTTTCATCATCTATATCTAGTTGAGCCACATATCTTCTTCTTTTCTTGGGCTTCTTAGCTAGCTCTACAGTAGCTTTCTTCTTTTCCTTTACTACTTCTTTGGCCTTTTGAGTTGATGCTCTTGTTGTGGCCCTTGTTGCTACTGGCTTAGCTAGAGCTAGCTTGGTTAGAGCTTTTTTTGTGACCTTCTTGGGATTTGGCTGAGCTATAAGTTGTGTTTTTTCCTTTCTCTTCTTCTGCTCAGTAGGCGTAGGTGCTTCCTTGACTTCTTCTCCCTCGGCACCTTCCTCTTTGTCTTCTCATTGCCCTTATGTTAGCTCTTTTGGCTCTTTCCCTTGCTCTTCTTCTTCCTCACTATCTACCTCTACTTCTTCTACTTCTTCTTCTCCTACTTCACCTTCAATGTTTGCTTGAAATGTCTTCTTTATTTTTCTTACCATTTTATCCTTCTTCTTGATTATTAAAGTAGTTTTCAATTCTGTCTCAACTTTGGACTTAACAACATCATAAGTCCCAAAGTGAGGATCTTCTTTATCAATTTCTTCTACTAGCAATGTTGTGATTGCTAATGAGGTTTCATCAACATTGAGTTCATATCCTAATGGCCTTAGCCATCTTACCCTTGGTATTTCTACTTGAATGTGGGTGAAATCAATATCAACAAAGAAATATATGTCATTGACATGTTTCTCAACTAATGAGACTGGTATCCTCATCCTTTGCTTCATAGACTTCTTAAAGTCTTCAAAATAGCTTTTCATTTGTGCCTCAAAATTGTCTCCCATTTGATCAATGAATTCATTAATTTGGGTGACTCTTGACTTGTTAGAATTCTAGTTCACCTTCCCAATTGAGAAGAATTCTTCAATCACATAAAATAATATGCACATGAGAACTGAGCCAAATTTTCATTGAACACCTTTTGATCTCCTTATAGCTCCTAGGTTCTCATTGATTTGTTGCAACATGAGTTCAGCTAGATCATAGGTATGATCTTTCTTCACCAACTTGTAAGCCACATCAACAACTATGCAAGGTATGTTGTTTAGTCTATTCAATTGATATAATTTAGGTGAAATTATCCTCACAGAAAATTCAAGTAGGGGTTCAGTCACAGTATCAATAGTCATTTCCCTATTGTTCCATTTTACACCAGTATTCTTTTCAATTACCTCCTTTTTGTTGCTTCTCAAAGTCTTTGGCTGATCTAGGGTTGGAAGACTAGTAACCCTATGCACTATCCTCTTAGTAATATTAATAGTTCCTATCTCTAGCCATAGAAATCCATCATGAATTTGGCTCAGAAAAATGTGAATCCATTCTATTTTAAACACTATAGGGAAAACTAGGGTTTTGGTCAAACCCTTCTCAATAATTTGAAACTTGTCTTTCATTATTCTGTTGTCACACAACTTATCATAGGCATGAAATATTTCTAGCTCACCTATGGCACCAATTTTGTAGTTATAGCACTTCCTTGCATCTTGAACCATGACAACTTTGGGTGGAATGACAGATAGTGCGCTAGCTAGGTCATTTCTATAGGCAAACTTAGGTATTGGCCTAAATTCAGGCTATTTAACTTCATTTATAATAAGTTGTATCTCATGATCTTCCTTAGCCTTAGTGTTTCTTGAGCTAGAAGCCATTTGACCAAACTAGGGTTTCACATGTATTAAAAATTGTAACTCTACATAGCTTAGCACTTGATAAATACCTTTGAATCGATGAGCTTGTTCTGAATTGCTATTGGAATAGATGTAAATGGTTGTATGGTTGTTGCTTGATCACCTCTCTACTCTTCTTGTCTTTGCTCTTCATTTGAATGGGATAAAAATGAATGAAATTCAACCTTATACTTGTCAATTACCTAGCATTAAATGCTTCATACATATAGCTATAAACTTGACACTTGAAGGATTCACCATCACTCGGCTTCCATTGTATTTTATTTACTCAGCCTCCACTAGACTTCTTTCTCACTCAGCTTCAACTATCAACTTGGTAGCTATTGGAAACTCGACATCTAAGAGTAACTTGATAGCTTCTTCAAAAAATTTCTTAGCATCTTTTCTCATGCATATTTCTTCTTTGCAGTACTTCTTTATTCTTTGAAACTGATGTATGAGTTGACTTTGTATATCAGTCCTATACTCTTTTCTCTGCTTAGTTAGATGAAGTGTGATCACTTGACCTCTTGGGTGAAGTGATCTCACCATTAGATGTGCTGCACTCACCTTTCTTCTTCCATGTCTTGTTCATTTGTCCTCTTATTTTTTCAACATCAACCTTCTCTTTTCCTTTGTTGACTTTTGTCTTTGGTGCTTTTGACTTTGTAGGATAGTTCCTGCTGACATGACCAGTCTTCAAGCAACTAAAACATGTAGTTTGGTTTAGCAACCTACTATAACTTCCCTTGAAATCTGTTCTTATGCAATTCTCAGGGATGTATCTATACTCCTGACAATAATGACAGCTATACCTGGTATTGTAATCCCAATTGTAGTGATGTGCATGATTGGTTCCTCTTGCAGGTTGATTAGGTGTCCACATAGAATTTGATCTACACTCAAATGCTCTATGTCCATACTTTTTGCAATTGTAGTAGTGACCTTCAAATCTTGGTGCCCTCATGGTCTTGGCTCTACATTCATGTGCTTGATGTCCTTGCTTTTTGCACTTGTGACAAAAGCTTGCATTTGTGGGCTCATTATGTTGATAGTTGTTCTTGCTCTTGCACACATTAGAGGTATGTCCTTTTTTACCACAAAAATGACAAGTAGGTTTAGTTTTCTTACCTTTGTTTCTTCTTTCTTCTATAGTCTTGGATGATTCTCCTTGTTCAATGCTAATGTAGCCAAGTTTTGAAGTATCATTACTAGCCCTTGGTGATTTCAGCAATTGCTCAAAGTACTTGATGGCCTCATTGGGTTTGTTGTAACTTTCAGCTATCTCCTTTTCTCTATTCAATTCATTCTACAATTGTTCATTCTAAAACTTTAGAGTGGAAATCTCAATGTCCTTCATGTTTAGCTCATGATGAGCATTCATCATCTAGCTTAAGGTGTCTAGCTACATGTTTGAGATCTTTTCAAATTCAATTGTCTTCTCCTCCAATCTATTGGTGAAACTTCTTTTGTCATCTTCTATCATAGCCTTGTCTTCAATGGCTCTCTTCTTTTGTTCAGTCACTTCACAAAGCATTATGGCTTGTGATTCTTGTTAAAGCTTGAGTAATCTGATTTCTTCAGCTTGTGCTCTATTTTTCTCCATTAGTTTTTCTATTGCTGCATCAAATTCCTTGAAATCTCCATTTGAGAACACTTGTGTAGTGTCAATCTCCTTGTAGTGTATGTCATTTTCAGCTATGGCTATCTCCTTTCTTCTTTTAAAGAATTTTCTCAATTCCTCTCTGGCTTTCTCTACCTTGTGTAGAGCGAGATGCACATCAATCACTTGATTGTCAATAATCTTCGCAAGTTTGAAGACTTCCATCTTTTGATCTTTTTCTCCAAGCTATTATGCTTCTCCTTATGAGAACCAGAGCTCTGATACCAATTGTTGGAATGTTCAAAATGGGAAGAGTACTTTTGAGAGGGGGGGGGGGTGTGAATTAGAAGTACCACACTTTTTAACCTTATTCAATCCTTTACACATATAACTAAAAAAAAATTGCATGCATGTAAACATATAAAGGAACATAAAGTAAATCACATGCAATAACACATAACTCCAGAATTGATAACCCATAAACCCTCTAGGAATAAGAAGGTAAAACTAGTGTGGGGATGATACTCACAAAAAAATATTACAGCAATATATTCAACCACTTCTGATGGTCTGCCCTATTAAAGGCTTTACACTGTGTCAATAGTGACTTGGTTAGAGGATTTAGAAAACATTTTACATGAAGTGTCATCTTGTTAAAGGATCTACAATAGGCTATTAAGCCCACCTAATACATAGGATTTTTAATCACCTTCTCCAAAGGTTCTCCTGCCTAGCTATTAAGCTAACCTATCAATATAGGATTTTACCATCTAATACATTGGTATGAAAGTATTAGAACATTTGACCTGATAGTATGCAATCTCTAATTGTTGGATTCAGGCACTTGATCTTCTCTCTTCTGATCTTGATCCTCTGAGATCTGATATCTGATCTTGTCCCTTATCCCTTGTGCTATTCTGAGCAACTAGATATGAAAATGCTGCTCTGTTCATCTAAGTCTTTCCTTTTTCTCACTAAAATTTTGCTATAAGCTCCCCATACACTATTTTCATTCATGTATGCAATGGAGTATTCGACTTCCTTATAAAGAATGTGAAGACTTAGGGTTAGGTATGGATCTACGATCCATATTTAATCTCAAATTCTTGCTCATATCTTGTATATTTTTATTGGTTGCATGCCATTTCCATTTTTTTGACTAGCTATATGTAGATCGCATAGGGAATGCAAATGATTCGTCCTTATCCTTTTTCCTTTTCAAAATCTCTCTATGTCGGCTCCAAAAATGGTTTACATCTGAGTTTGTGAAGGCACAAACTTATATGTTGATTCTATGTTACTAGACACATATTGGTCTACTGATGTTGGGTACACACTATCCTAGATTTCTTGGCACCTGTTACACTTCTATCTCACTTGGCACATATATGATTTTGGATCACTCGGCATATGAATCATTCTGACTTGCTCGACATCAACTATGACTTGTCACTTGTATATCACTTGGCACTTATTACTGCTCGACAGCTAAAGTCACTCAACACTTATTAAAATATGAGCTTGGCACACACTATGGCTTGGCATACATGGTGTACTTAGCTTCAATACAAAAAGTGATTAAGTGCGTTGACACTCAAATGTCAAAACTATCTAAGGACTAACAATTGTAACTCCCTCTTATTGGGTGGATTAAGAGTTCCCCCTCTTCAACAATATCAACAATTAACTCCCTCTTAGATGGAAATCTCTTGATATCTTCCTTTGATATACTTTCTCCATCTTCTGATCAATGGAATATCTCTTGTAACTCCCTCTGATGATGATCAGTTTAATGCTTTTTCTCCCTCTTTGAAAACAATGCCAAAGACATATCATCTTTTCATCTTAACATGTAGATATAGAATTTTGCAATATATCTAGTTTCTCCCTCAATCAATTTTCTTGTGACTATTTTGGAGTTTAAGCATTTTGATTACTTTAGGAAGCACCTAAAGTAAGATCCTCTACATCAATTTGTGACATTTGGCAATTAGTTTGTTTGATGCAGGGCAGTCCTCATGTTACTTAGATAGCCTTTGATAGGGGTATCACCCCTAATTTACCTCTTATATATTCATGTGCATCCTTAGGTAATGGTTTTGTGAAGATATCAACAATTTTTCCCCTTGTGTTGACATACTCCATCTTCACCTCTTTATCTTGAACTAGCTCTCTCAAGTAATGATGCTTGATTGCAATGTGCTTTGTCTTAGTGTGCATCACTAGATTCTTTGATATATTAATAGCACTTGTATTATCACAATAAAGTATCACTGGTTCTATTATTTCTTCCCTAATTCCTTTGAGTAGCTTCTTGATTCATACAATGTTTGTGCAATTTATAGTAGTAGCAACATATTCAGCTTCAACAGTAGATTGTAAGGTACAACTTTGTTTCTTACTAGTCTATGTAACTAGCCTCTTGCCTAAGAAAAGTGCTCCTCCACTAGTGCTCTTTATGTCATCTATATTGCCAGCCTAGTCAACATCAATGTAGGCTCTCAAGTCAAACTTCTCATTCTTCTTTTAGTATAGGCCAAACTCTTTTGTTCCTTTCAAGTATCTCATTATTCTTTTCATAGCCATTAAATGATTCTTCATGGGATTTATAGAGAATCTTGCAACTATCCTTATAAATAATGCAATATCAAGTATGCTATGTACAACATATTGTAGCTTGTTAATCATAGACCTGTACAATGTTTGATTCACTTTAGCAAAATCATCATTCTTTGATAGTTTGTGTCCTATTATTATAGGTGTACTTACTAGTTTTGAATCTTCTAGTCCAAAAGTTTTCAATATTTCCTTGATGTACTTTGACTGAGTGATAAATATACCATTCTTTAGCTGATATACTTACAATCCCACAAAGAATTTGATCTATCCAAACATTGACATTTAAAATTCATGTTTCATCTGATTTTCCAAATCCTTACATAAAGCATCTTGTCCTCCAAATATTATATCATCAACAAATTTTTTAGATAATAGTATACCTTTACCTTTTTTTTTCTTTATGTACATATTGTTGTTATCATCAATTATTTCAAATCCAAACTTCATAAGATACTTATGAAGTCTTTTATACCATGCTCTTGGTGCTTGTTTCAAACCATAAAGATCTTTTTGTAGTCTACATGCCATATTCTTATTGTTATCATCAACAAATCCTTCTAGTTATTCTATGTAAATTTCTTCTTCTAGCATGCCATTCAAAAATATAGATTTAACATCCATTTGATAGGCTTTGAATCCTTTGTATGCAGCATAAGCAATTAGAGTTCTTACTCCTTCCAATATTGCAACAAGGGCAAATATCTCTCCAAAGTCAATTCCTTCCTCTTGTACATATCCTGTGCAAACCAGTCTTTCTTTGTTCCTCGTGATTTCACCATTTTCATCTAGCTTATTTCTAAATACCCACTTGGTGCCAATCACATTTTTGTCTTCTGGTCTAGGAACTAGACTCCAAGTTTTATTTTTCTCTATTTGTTCAATCTATTCTTCCATGGCTGTGCACCACTCAACATCTTCTAATGTATCTTTTACAATCTTGGTTTCTTTCATTCTCAAAAAACATTATTCACTTCTCAATCTATTTCTTGTCATTGGTCTAGAATCTTTGTTTCCAATGATTTGATCAACAGGATGATGTCTTCTAACATATTTGGACAATCTTGGCTCATGCCTTGTTTCTTTATTTTTCCTTTCAACTCCAGAGTCACTATGTATATTTCTATCAAGTATCTCAGCATCTCTTTCATGTTCACTAACCTCATAATCAGAATGTGAAATTCCTTCATTCTATAACTCAGCATTTGAATATAGCTCAATTCCTAAATTCAATTTGACGTTCATAAGATGTGACTTGGTAGTTACTAAAACTTGTTGTTGGCTTCCAATTTGATTTGCAATTTCTTCTCCAGTAGGCATTCCTTTATAAAAGTATACAAATGATTTGTATTCTTCTAACTTTTTCATAGGTTCAACATAATGTACTTCTGTATATTCATCAAAACTCACATTTGCACTTTCCATAATTTTGTTATTGTTCGTATTCAAACACTTGTACACTTTACTTCTTGTGGAGTAGCCAAGAAATATACCTTCTTCACTTTTTGCATCAGCCTACCATTTCTAACATCTTTAAAAATGTGACATTTGCTCCCAAATATCTTAAAGTATTTTACATTGGGTGAGTATCCATACCATAGTTCAAAAAGTGTTGAATGAGTACCTTTCTTGATTTGCACACAGTTCAGGGTATAGATAGTTGTGCTTACAATTTCTCTCCAATATTTTAGAGAAACATTCTTTTCCATCATAAGTGTCCTGGCACAGTCCATTATTGACCTATTTCTTCTTTTAGAAATTCCATTTTGTGGAGGGGTTATAGGTTTAGATGTCTCTATTTTGATTCCTCTATCATTACAAAACAATTCAAACTCATTTGATGTGAATTCTCCTCCTTTTTTTGATCTCAAACATTTCAGACTTTTACCTGTTTCTTTCTCAACTCTTGTCAAGAACCATTTAAACATTTGAAAAGAATCAAATTTTTATTTTAGAAACATGACTGTCATCATTATGGAATAATCATCTACAAATAAAATTATGTACTTGTCTCCCTTATAGCTTTTCACTTCAATTGGTCCACACAAGTTAGTATGAACAATCTCTAGTATCTCTTTAGAGATATAAGTTTTTCTCTTGAAACATGACTTTGTCATTTTGCCTAGCTGACATTGTTTGCATATCACATTATCAAGCTTTTTCAACTTGGGCAATCCTCTAACTTTCTTCATGTTAATAATACTAATCAAGTTATCAAAGTTAACATGACATAACCTTTTGTACCGTAGCCATACATCATCAAATTTCACAAGACAAGTAGCATCCTCTGTATCAAGATAAAATAGATTACTTCTAGTTTGATCACCTTTTTCAATCAATTTCCCATTTGTGTCATATATCTTAGCAGTCTTGTTTCCAAATTCAACTTTACATCCCAAATTGTTTAGTTGTGACATACTCAACAAATTATAATTTGGTCCTTTAACATAGTAAGCATTGTCACATGAGATCTTATCTGTGAGTTTGATGGAACTTTTTCCTTTTATCAAACATGGAGCAACATTAAAAAATCTTACACTATTTCCATCATAATATTTTAAGGTAATGAACTTACTTTTATCTCCTGTCATGTGATGTGAGCATCTAGTGTCAATGATCTATCTATCATTTTTATTCACACAATTGGCAAGTGTAGTTGCCTCATCTTCATCAGATTCCTCCTTGATTGCAAAATAAACTACTTCATCATTATGTTCATCATAATCATCCTCTTCAATAATGTAGCACTTCTTACCTTTGTCTTTGTAATCCTTGTTGTCTTCATTTCTTCTACATTTTTATTTATCACTTCCTATGTAGTTTTTCTTCTCTAGACATCTAGCAACAATATGACCAATCTCAATGCAATTAAAAAAAATTATGGGTAACTTACCTTTGAACTTGCCTTTTCCTCTATGGAATCTTCTTGCCAGTAGTGCTTCCAATTATTCAACATCTCCTTCATTTGTATCATTGTCACTAGACACATGTTTTATCTCTCTTTTCTTCTTCTGCTTCTTCTCATCAGAATCTTTCAATAACAACTTAGCCTTGAAAATAGATTCAAGACTCTTTAGTTTGTATTTGTCAAAGTTAGATAGCTCAAAAGTAGTGAGTCTACCTACCAAACCTTCAAGAGTTAGATTATTTTCTAGAATACATCTCAATTCTTGGATTGTAGAAACTCTAATAGCATAAATAGGAAGTATTGTTCTTAAGACTTTTCTTAAAATAGTATCATCATCCATATGACTAGTAGCTCCTCTTACTGCATTATAAACTTCTTTTATCCTAGCAACATATTGAGAAAATTCTCACCTTCTTCCATTCTTATGTCATCAAATTTACCTCTGAGGCTCCAAATTTGGCTCTTTGAAGATTTTTGTCTCCTCCATAGATGGTGTGTGAGGCATCCCACATTTTCTTTACAGTGTCACACCCTTTCATATCATCAAATTTTGCATAACTTAGGGTAGATCACTTGATTGTTTTCTTTCTTCTTCTTCATATCTTCAGTAGTTGCAACTCTAGTAGGATCAACATGTTTCACTGAGATGGTGGATTGTGCATGATCTCCTATTCCTCCAAGATATATCTTCATCAAAATTTTCCATGTAGGAAAGTTGTCTCTATTAAGCTTGGTTACTTCTCTTTTAGATATCTTGATCTTTGTGCTTATAGTACCTTCAAACTAGTCCTCTTTACCAGATGGCTTTGATACTAATTGTTAGAATTCTTTAGAATAACTGAGATGGGGGTGAATCAGTTATTCAAGGTCCAGATTTACAAATAAAATTTATCATTTGGCTTAGTGAATTCATAAAACATTCATATCTATGCATGCATCCAAGCTTATCACTAAAACTTGTAGGAAACTATTAAATCAACTTGCAAAGATGTAAGCATGAAACATAAAAGATTCATCAACACACTTGACACAATGATTTAACATGAAAACCCAATTTGGGAAAAACCACAAGTAACATGCTACTCCTTTTCAATCTTCTAAAGTGATGCCCTATGAAAGGCCAACCCTATTAAAAGGTTACAACACACACTATTAAATGTGACCCAATTAAGGGATTTCAATCATCTTGTTAGAAGTGAGCATTGTTAGAAAACTTTATGCCATTCACTATTAGGTCAACCTTAATCCAATGGATTTTCTCTAAATTGATACAATTATTAGAGAGTAATAGTAGAGCTTTGATCTGATACAACTTACAACATCTCTTGCAGATTATAGATTATTGTTCAGTCCTCAATTTTTCTTGGCTTTCATACTTTGCAGTTTTGATAGGTTTTTTACCCTTCAAGCATATATCTCCTTAAGCCTTCTTGCTTAGCATGCCAATGCAGTCACCTTTTAGGTCACTTGATGAAGCAGAGTCTTTAATTTCCTTTCTTCCTTCTTTTCTCTTTTATTTTCTTTATTTTTTGACCTTCTCCTCTCTTACTTCATGAAAAGACATTCCTATAAATAGGAAATTAAGATACTTTTCCATTTTCCATCATCCATTTTAGGGTTTGGATGGATTAGGTAGGATACAATGTATCTACCTCATATTCCATTTTTCTTCTAGGAACTTCTCCTAGAATCTATTTGAATTCACCTTGAAATAGTTTACCTCAAATTTTGTGCAAACTAGACTTGTTAGCTCAGATTCAATGAATTTTGATCTTTCTAATAATGCATCATCTTGGCATTATCAATCTTTTGATGCTCAACACATACTATGTTGGTCACCATCAACTATGAATTTACTCAACATCAATTAAAGTTTACTGATTCTCGACACATACTATGTTTCTTAGCATCAACTATTTTACTCAGCATACACTAGAATTTTCTTTTACTTGGCTCCAACTGATTTTATGCTTGGCTTGCACTAACTTTTCTTGGCACCTACTATCAACTTAGTCAAGCTTGGCAGATAGTTTTTGTGTAACTTGTTCTTCTGAAGTTTCTAAGTGTAACTAGCCTTTGTAACTTCAAGTAGACTACCAATACATCATTTCAATATTGTCTTAACTGATCCTTGTACATCATTACATAACCATAACTCAACCTTTCCTCTAGGTGCTATTCTTACATATTATTGATCAAATCCTCTTCATCAATCAACTAACTAATAGTACTTGAATCTTATAAGCAATTGTCTTACCAACAAAATAGTAGGTTTGACATCAGTGAAAAAATAATGATTGAAACACATTTTCTACTTCAACAATCTCCCTCTTCAATAATCTCTTTCAGCAATGATCTTTTCAATAAGATCTCAACACATATATAATTGCTTTAATTCTTCTTCTTCATTATACTCCATTTAATTTCATCTTTATCCATGTTTTGACCCAATTTTGATGCTCTAGCTTTCTTATCAATTCTAATCAAGCTTGGGCATAATATCATCACTTGGTGGTCCCACTCTTGGCATTAATCACTTATTTTTCATCATGGACCTTTCTTTATATTTATTTGATATATTTATTTGATCATATCTAGCTCATTTTTTCATCTTCTCTATCACATTTTGATTTAGATCTCAAGGAGGTAGGAATATTCTGTCATTGCTACAAATTACTTTTCTGCTATGTCTATCTATTTCTTAGGAGCATATGATCAACCTTTCCATTTTCTCTTGATTCATCTTCTTACTTTGGCTACTTAGCTTAACATATTAGTGTTCATATATAGTATTGGTATTATCTATTGTTTTATCTTTATGTTCAGTTTTGTTGCTAACAGACTGTCCATTCAAGATCTACTATCTATCCATGCTTCATTCTTCAGAGTCAAATTTTTCTTATCTATTACTTTCTTGACTTCTTCATTATTTTACTTAATGTTTTCCCATATTGATCACACATTAGTCAAATATGAGAAAATGTAATCACCCAAAATTGGTCATCTAGACTATGAGCCCCCTTTCCAGCATTTTTGTGTAATTAATCTATTGCTTATTCATGATTAAATCCTCAAAAGTATATTTATTTTATTATAACCTATGGTTTGAGAACTTTATCCTAATTCTTGTATTTAATTGAAAGAACTTTCTTTTAATCAAATAGAATCCCCAATTCCCACTTATCCTAATGTGTATACATCACACATTATTCCTATTTTAAAACTAAGAAGAAAAGACCTTTTTGTCTACACATGAATGCACAATTTTCCATGTATAAGAAATATTCTATTTTGAAAATAACTTTAATTCTTCTTAGCACATTTTTTACCTCTTAAATCCAACCATTGATCTTGATTAGGTGAGATGCTTGTGCACATGGATGAGTTGAGATGCCCTCTCTACCCTTGATTAAGCCTCTCTTGCTTCTTAATCTCTACCATCTATTTATCTTTAAAAGAGAGGGATATCTTCTCATTCTCAAATCTTACACTCTCATGCTAAGATTATGATGTAAAATTTCTAGGTGCTTTTGGAGCTTTGAAGACTTTGAGTATTCTTTCATTTTGGAATTTTAGCTCAACTCTCATTCTACTTACAGTATGACATTCTTATCTATGTTTCATTTATTCTCTAGATTATCTCACAGAGTGTAAGTAGGAAAGAATTTTAACTCTTCATGTTTTATTAACTTAGCTTGCATCTTGCATTTCATGTTAGTATAGCGTACATTGCATTATGATTCTTGGATGCTATAATTCTTGCTCCCATCTTTGAATCTCTCATTTGATGGTGCACCTTGCAAGGGTTACATAGCTAGGTTCATTTGAGAGCCACCATACTTCCATTTTCACCTTTTCACATCTTAGATAGAGAGATCTAAGCCGCCTCTTGAAATTCTCTCTTTCATGGGTATTCTTGAGAATAAGAGTTTTTATAAGTGTGCCACATTTTTTGGTATATAGTTTATATTAATCCATTATAAATGTCTTATGTGATTAAGTGAAGCATGCTTGTGGTCTTCATGAATAAATAAAGGATGTTATGATTTTGTGGATGATGTCATTTTGTGTTCCCTTGTCCATGTGATTAAACTAGAGCTAGTGTTTATGTTGGGTGTTGTGTAAAATAAATAATTGCTTTGTGTATCCATGTAAAGGTATAATTATAAACTCATCCATGGGAA
The DNA here is from genome assembly GCA_028749045.1 of Cupressus sempervirens. Taxonomy (NCBI): domain Eukaryota; kingdom Viridiplantae; phylum Streptophyta; class Pinopsida; order Cupressales; family Cupressaceae; genus Cupressus; species Cupressus sempervirens. The sequence continues at coordinate 349,436,865 of CM053793.1, forward strand.
TTATGTTAAGCATAGGTATGGGGGAAACCATATCTTGTGTGTTTCTTTCTTGTTTGTAACCTTACTAAGTACCAAGCATAGGGTTGTTTAATGAGTGTAGTACTTGTGATCAATTCCTTGAGTAGAATGATTAGTGTATGAGTAATTACACCACAAAGTGACCTTAGCTTCCACTACTAGAGGGATGGAGTATCTAATGGTAGCCTTATAACTCAGTATATGAAGGGGAAATATACTAGCATTATTATCACCACCTTGGGTAGTGTATATATATATATATATATATATATATATATATATATATATATATATATATATATATATATATATATAATGGTAGTGTGAATCAACCTTATCTTCCACTATCCAAGTAAGGAGGCAAAAAAATATTCCCCCTTTCGATTAATCTATATATGGTGTTCATAAGTGTTATCCCCATCCCCATAAATTTTTAGAATAAAACTAGTCATCAAGATGAGATTCTTTGAACAAATATATGATTTATGGATATTACTTCTTGTGGACCAACATGTGGAGGGATTATTTACCCATGCTATGATGGATACTATATTCATACATGTTCTAACATGATGAAATGAATATAATTCTACACCCCACTAATGTTTTGATATAGTGTAAGGTGATAATGTCGTGCTTTTGATGGTAGTGAGCCAAGATTGAGAACAAGATTCACATACATGGTTACGTAAAAGTTCTATATATGATTGCTATGCACTTCTACTTGATGCAAAGAAATTAGAGATACTCGGATGCTCATAGAAGGGCACCCATGGATGCTTGACCATATGAATATGGTAGGCATATAGGTGGTCCCTATCCATGTTTACCTCTAGCCATGGTGATGCCCTATGTGAGATTACTATATGGGGTGTGTCCTACACATGTGCTCATGAGGAACACTACCATGGTCATACTTGGTGTACCAGATGTAGGGTGTTGACAAGGCAAACACCCCATGCCATGTGGATGGTAGACATGTGGTGCCCATATGAGGGGCTATTGTGATAGGAGACATTATTTCCTCCTTCCTCATGAAGTGGTTATCTATGGTCATACAATAATATAATGTGCAATTTATGGTTATTTTATCTTTGACTATGTAGACCAGTAAGTTTCTTTATTTTTGACTATGATGGTTCACCATAAATTTTGATCTTATTTCATACTTTTTTTAATGTTTCAACCCATTGAAATTAATTTTATGTTATTGTTGCAATATAATATTTTTCTTTCTTTCATAACAAAATTTAGTGGCTAAACTAGTTGTCTTTGGTGTCTTTGAATGTTGATCTTGTGTTTTAATGTGATTCCTCATCAAGAAAGTATAAGGCATACTTGGTGAGTGTATATGAGAAAGTGGACATAGGGAACCTTTGAGGATGAGGGTATATGATGTTGTTATGTAGCTAGTATTCACCACTCCCCTATGTGTGTTGTTTATTCCTTAGAGTCTAACCACCTTACAAAATTAAGTAGTATGGCATGTGGCTTTGTATGGACACCTCTTTGTGTCGGAGGTATATACAACATTAAGCCACTAAGTGAGGAATGGATCATAGTTTGTGATTATGGATCATGGGTTTTCAGTTACTATTTATTCACTATGGACTCCAAATATATTTGAGATTGGTATTGTACCCTAGAATGAGAGCTTGTCCAGATAGGCAACCACTCTTGAGCCTTGTGATTTGTAATCCTAGTAATCTAGACATTTATGTTTGTGTGGGGTTCATATTTGGTTTTCTTTGAGATGTAAGTATTGTATTGTCTTGATAAATACCCTCGTGTATTATGTGTTGGAATGCTATGCAAATTATGAATTATGAGGAAATAGAAATAAAATGAGATA